>JARHVA010000074.1:3068000-3689500 GCA_037957365.1 Torreya grandis | reverse complement strand
CAAAATGAGGCCAAAACTAAAAAAGCAGGTTTATATAGCAAAAAACTGTAGTTACCTAAGTTTCAGGGACACGAGGGGACGGGTGTGGGAGGGCAGGGGATTGGGGCGTGGGGATTCTAGGATGGCAAAACATTTCCCAAATTTTAGGGACGTCTTGGGGAAAACTATTAAAGCATTTAATAATATATAGAAAATTAATTAAACCTTGGTAAGCATTCAATGATGTCTATCTCTGTTTGAAACTTTCAATCAGGGGATACAATCTAGAGCGCCCAATATTATCTAAATGTTTAAGATACAAAGGCCAAAGACTTGTTTGTAGGATTCGGGTAAGGGAATCAGTGAACAATAATTGGAGGTATGGCCTGACCATAGTAGAAAAACTCATAAACGACAATTGTTCATTAGCCAATTTTTTTGACTCGTACGTGGGACTCGACAATTACTCGGCAATTTTATCGCTACTATAAAAAAAATATACGAATTCATAAACTGCACTAAAACACTTAAAAAACTGAAATGAATATAGAGAACACATAACTTAGATTCAAAAGTATGTTTTATATTAGTTTTTGAGTAAATAAGAGTACACTACTTTATTTTAAACAAGAAGAGTACAATGGCACATAGAAGTCCTTTGCTGCCCCTTAGAAGTGGAAGGTAGAGAGTCCTCCGAAATCTCATCCAAAAACACATCGTCTTGATCCTCACCAACTCCTCTTAATGCCTCTACTTCCCCTGTCGCTATAGCTTCTTTTGCTTCCCTATCAAAATTTGCGACCTCTTTCTCGGTAAACATGGGCTCTTGTTGCACGTCCTCAGACTCAACAATCTAGTCTGAGTATGGATCAATATAATCCAAGTCAATTGTCTTGTGACTATCTTGCCTTTCCACTTGTCTTACACTAAGACAAAGATTGCACCGCACAAAAATAAGTTGATTGAGGTGTTGTGTTGTCAACTTATTGCGTTTATTTATGTGAATGGCCTCAAACATACTCCAATTTCTTTCACACCCAAAAGCCCTACATGGCTAGGAGAAAACTTGGATGGCCAATTTTTGAAGATTTGGTGTCCTTGCACAACAATCTTCCCACCAAAAATCTACAAATAAGACATTTTTAACTTTGTAAGTCAATTAGGCGTGCATTTATAAAGAAATAACGACACTACAATCAAATGACTCAATTTGAATTTGTTTTTAACCTGGTTGATGGGTCGTTTTCTTTTGAATGCATAGAGGTGAAGAAAAAAGCCTCATTTCTGCAATCTTGTAAATCTGCAGCTAATCCACAATTATGTTTCTAGTGGCTTTGTCGAGGACCATCCTCTCTATGCATGTATTGAGGCCATCCATGACCTCCTCATCAGTCCTAAATGAATCCGTGAAGAAAAACTTGGGTTCAAGTAGTAGGTAGTTGCATATATATGTTGATGGCGCTGCTTATTCCATCTACGATCAATTAGGTGCTAAATGGGCTCATATATATATATATATATTTGGCTCATAATAATTTTTGCAACGGCCTGCTTGGTCCTTTTTATGGCTTCATACAAATATCCCATCAGATTCTTTTCTTCATCCCACCAACTGGAGAACTCTAATCAGAGGCTCGGACACCTAAAAGCAAATAAAGTATAATTTTAAAATTAAAATTAAGAGAAATTTAAGCCATTTTTCAAAAAAAAATGATAAATAAAAAATAGTTAAGTCTAAAGCTACCTTGATTTCATATGTGGTCTTTGCAAACACATCATAATAAACGGTCATCATGATCCTTTTCCCTTTGGCCTTCTTGTTATAGGAAGACTTCAACCACTATGTGTTCACAAACATCTGCTTAAGAGATGTTAGTGCAATGCTCTGCAAGGTGATGAAGTTTGTGGCAAACCTTGTGGCTCTTGGTCACATAAGCTCTTTTCCATTGGTGTGCTCTTTCATCAAGCTTAGCATCGAAAGATGATTGTAGATGTACTTTGTGATATTCTTCATTTTTTCGTCATCATTTTTCACATGTGTCATCTTTCTTATGACTTCAAGTAGGAGATCAATGCGATGGCTTGAGCATGGGTTCCCAAAAAGTGATGGTATCTCTGCTTTAGAAGTCTCCCCGTTGCTACATATGTTGTATTATCGATCACAACATGGACGATGCTCTCCACACCCACCTCATCCAACATATCGCACAAAGTGCTTGTTCTTTCACTTTGTCTGAGGCATCAATTGACTTCAAGAACACTAATTGCCCATTTGAAGCCACTAGAAAATTAATTAAGTTGTGGTTTCGTCCATTTGTCCACCCATCGGACAAAATGATGCAACTCTTTTTGTGCCATATTCTTTTTTCTCATCTACAATAATCTTTGTATTTTTTCCAACATCCTCCAACATTGGGCCTCTCAAGTCATGATGAGTAGGGGCTTCAAGTTCCTTCCCAACAACGGTCAAAACAATTACCAGATTCTCTCAATTGAATTTTTCGCCACATTAATTGGGATGTTGTTGTAGTATCAAAAGTTTGCTGCAACCACTTTGGCTTCATTTTGCAGTTCTTTGTTTCAAGTTGTACCTTCAAATGAAGGTTGTGCTCTAGGTGTATTTCGAGGAACAAAAAAGCTATGTAAAGCTGAATCTTAACTGTCTCCACTAGGCGTGCCTCGTCCCCAAACTACCCTTTGGGCAACAATAGACCCAGAGGCTCGAAACTCATCAGAATCAGTGCTTGCTATCCTCCTTTTCATCACAGCAGCAAGTGCATCAGAAGTCCCTTTTTTCATTTTTTCTCCTCATACACAACTAGGACACTAACCATCTCTCTTTGAGCCTCAAGGTGTGCTTTGTTGCATAGCCGCACATCATTGCTTGGAATCCGTGTTGTGGTATTTGAGACGATTGACCCCTACACTCATCTTAAAACCATAATAATTGCATATGACAGGGTTCAGCTCTGGGCCGTTACATCAATTTTTCTGTGCTAGGTCATTGGATTTCTTTGGCCTACCAAAAGCGGATGCCATTTTGAAGTTGTTTTGAAGTTTGAAGTTGATGTCATGGACCATGGTAAAACCCAAGAGGCTGTTAATGATTCAATCACAATTGCTGTTTTGCTCTGTATGAAGTTATGAAGGCTGTTAATGATTCAATGATTCAACAAGAAGTTGCAACTGCTCTATATGAACTTATGAAGGCTATGCTATTGCTCACTACTAAGTGCTAACAAACTAAGCTTGCTAAACCTTTAGGATTTTTCAACTATGAAGGCAATGCTATCCAGTTATGTAGGGCCAAGGGCCAAGGCTATCCAACTTTCCAAGATTCAAATGCTCACTATTGTGCCAATTCTGCTAAACTTGTTGATTGCTCACTGCTGTGCTAAGAGTCTAAGACTACTAACCTTGCTAAAATCCTAACCCTGTCAAGTTGTCAACTGCTCACTGCTAAGTAGTCGAGGGCAAACTGTCAAGACTCAAATGAAAATCCACTGTCACTGCTAAACCCTGCAAGCAAACTGTCAAATGGAAACCGCGAGCGAGTTATAGAGCTTGGAAACCATGAGCGAGTCAAATAGATCCACTGTCCACGAATCAAACCTTGCAAACCTTGAACGCAACAGGCACTGACAGACTGATGGAAATGGAACAACAATCTACAAAAATGGAGCAACAGTTGACGAATTTCACACCCCGAACGCATAAAATACAGACGCAACCAAAATCATGATAAAAGGAAAGCAAATTGAAGTTTTACAGTTTTCGTTTTTGACTTTTGTTATTTATTTTTTTCCCTGAGTTGATGCAGAGTTTTGACCCAAAACCCGTGGTTAACAAGTAATGACGGTTAGTTACTCGCTGTTAACCGTGTGTTTTGGGACCCTACCTGCTCGCAGATAATTGTGGCGGGTAATCGTTTTGAAAAAAATCCTAGGTTTTCTGGGGGTACCCAAAGGGTAGCTGCGTATTTTAATATAGAGGGCCTGATGATGTCACCTTGACTTTTGATCAACAACTTTGTTTAGGTTGGGAAGAATTAATTGAATACTCTAGATACAGCTACACAAATAGAGCATGAGCAATCGTAGTATATCCAAAAATTATATGTCGAATTCTAATATATAAATACATACACACACATATACACATTGTTGTTCAGGGTAACGGGTTGAGCTTAATCAATGTGTATAGGAATGTTTCCATCTCAGGGTACGGTTTGAGAATAGGCCAAGGTTTATTGCAGGAACACAAATCTAAGTGGATGGACAACCTGGAGAAAGGGAAAGACTCCATTATTGATCTGGCAGCACAACCATCTTAGAAACTAATGACAGTTCAGCCGTCCTATACAAATAAATAAATAATTTTTTTTTGGGGAATTTCAAGACGTCCCCGAAATGTTTTCTAAAACGGGGGGCATTTCGGGGACATCCCTTAATAAGGAGAACTTTTTGGGGATGTTCTTCAAGTTCAGGGGAGGTGTCCCTATTTTTTTTGCATTTTTGATCTAATTTCAGACTCAAAAGATTTGATTTTTTGACTTTATCTCGCGAAACATGAATCTGAAATATTACAAGTGTAAAGGAGAGATCATGGAGTTTCTTAAGAATATGAAGGCAATTCATATTGAGAAATCAGAATGTAGCACTGACATTGGAGAACGAGAAACCCTAATTGCTTTGCAATTGTTCAAGTTTGATCAGGTAGAAAACTTTATGATTACCTTAGTTGAGGAATGGTTTTCGTTTTTCAGGAAGTTTGTTTTGTATATGATAGAATTGACTATTTTGTTAAAGATAAATGAACATGTATCTTGGGAATATAAAATGTTATCTGCTAAATAGGTGAAAACACATTGTAAAAAGACATTCTCAGTATTTGTTTTATGAATAGGTGAAAACACATTGTAAAAAGACATTCTCAGTATTTATTTGATTTCATAAAACGGGAGAGATATTGGGAGTAAAATACCCAAGTCATCACTAAGATGACTGTTATCCATAACTAGTGATTTCTCTATGGCTTTTTAACTCATATTGTACACTAGTTAATAATGAGAAGAGAAGGGGACCCACAAAGCACACAAGCACCTCTAAGAATTTGTTAGTAGGGGGGGAGGAATGGTGAATATATTCCAATGCTTTGGGATTCTCATCCCGATAATCTATTTTAATTGGTTTTTTTCATTTGGTGAAATGTGAGAAAATGGCAACCTGGTTTGATTTCATGTTTGTCACATAATTTGCAAACCCTAATTTTGAAGCATTCTGAAAAGACCATGCATTTTTGTTTATGCCTTTCCTTAAATCTTAAATATGCAAATATTTAATTACCTACAAAGCTGTTTTTGGCTGTCAGCATTGTGTTTAGGGATTTTATTAAAATGTTATCATGTGGGCCTCTAAAACATTTAAGTTTGGTTTAGATTTGGGATAATGCTGTTTCAGTTATGATCTATAATATCGAAATTCCATTCTGTCATTTTTGTTTTTTGTAGTGCGATCTTCTAAAGTTGGGATTTGGTTACTACTTATAATAGGAGAAGTTCTGCAAACTGAACACATGGCAGAGAGCACCTCATACAAGTGATGTGGTCTCTCTGCTATCAGAGATAAGGCTTGATCCTGGGAAAAAAGATCGCTGGAATGGTATTCTGACATCTAATGTCCCTGCAGTCATAGCTGCTGCTGCTGCAGCCGCTGGTTCCAATTTGAAAACAGCAGAAGATTGTAATTTGGAGATTCTGTCGACTGGTATAGTTAGTGCGAATGTGAAGTCTAATTATGTAGGAGAAATTGCTGGTATGAGAAGGCTTTACGTTAGTATTGGTGGCTTTCAACCTCAGGCTGGAAAACTGCCAGTAGTTTCTGATCTGTTTGACAATATGAGGAATAATACTCTGAACCCAAGTGACAATGGAGAATTGTTACAGCCTGATAATGAGGCATTCAATGAGATGCTAGTTACAAGGTTTGTACGGCTGCTCCAACAGTTTGTCAATATTGCCGAGAAAGGTGGTGTAATAGATAAAGCGTCATTCCATGAGACATGCTCACAGGCCACTGCTCTTCTTCTTTCTGACTTGGTAAGACATTTATTTACAACAGTTAGTTGATAATGGATCATATAATCTGTTTTGTTGATATCTTAAAAGCTATGTTGACAACATCTCTTCCATTAGTCACTCAATTTTAAGTTAAGGAATTACGGTAGTTAATAGTGTTGTTTAAAGGTTTAACCTGTCATCTTTGTATTACTGACCTCTACTGCAAGCAGGATTTAAATGTCAGTTGTAAAATGTTCAGGGTGTCGATTCAAAGTTGAAGCTGGAAGGATTTTCACAGCTATTGCGCCTACTTTGTTGGTGCCCAGCATATATTTCAACATGTGAAGCCATGAAAACGGGGATTTTTGTTTGGACATGGTTAGTTTCAGCTGCACCCCGCCTAGGGTCTCTTGTTCTTGCAGAATTAGTGGATGCATGGCTGTGGACAGTAGACACAAAGCGCGGTCTTTTTGCTTCAGGAATTGAAAATTCAGGCCCTCCTGCTAAATTGCGACCTCATCTTGTAGCTGGCGAACCTGACTTGCCACCAACAAAGGATCCTGTTGAGGCAATTGCTTCTCATAGACTTTGGCTTGGGTTTTTCCTTGATCGTTTTGAGGTTAGAAGATGAATGAGACTTTCTGACACTGCACTTTTTGTGTTTCATATAATTTTCTATGTTTACAGTTGCAGTTTTGGTACAGATGCACCTGCAGTTTTCCAGATTTTTTTAAAAAAAAAAATGCAAGTGTCATCTCTTTTGTTTGAAGTCCGCTAGGTCTACTGTAAAAATTTAGTTTCATTGATGTAATGAATGGTTCTTTTCACACTACGATTTAGAGGAAGCTTTGTTATCAAAATAATCATATTTCACTTTGGACCATTTTGGTCTCATGCGTTTGTTTGAGTGTAAAAGGGAAAAAGTTGAGTGGTGATCCTATAATATAAATATTCTTTTTACTTGATCTCTCATTGGTAATTCAGTGATATGAACAATTACAGCACTGAAAGGAACTGAAATAAATTGCTGCAACAGTACATGCTATACACTCGTTTGTATTATATATATGCAAAGAATGCAAAGTAAGAGAATAAAGATGTACAAGGAAGATTTTGGAGAAATGAAGCTTCTTTTAGGAGAAAGGTATGTATTGAGATGTGTGCCATACATAAGAATAGACAATAACCAATGCGACTGTTTCATCATTTAATAAAATACAACTAGCCCATATGACCATGTCTCTGAATTTAATTAAATACAATAGCCCCTGTGACCATAGAAGCAGAAATTGCCAATAACTTGTTATCGAATAATTGCCTTTGCCTAGAATGCAGTGCGGAACTAATTTACTGTGCTGAGTAATTGTCGGAACCAGGTTTAACTGTCAATAACATGTGGTTTTTTTGAAAAACTAGGGAATTTATTAAAAATGATTTGGAATTTATATCTTATTTTATATTATATTTCAAATTTATACTAGTAATTGAATTCCATTTACACTTCTAGTTTGCCGTGTCAATGTCCTGTAAATGGAATTTTGCTTTGCATGTGTCTATGTTTTATCCTTTCATCCTAGAAGAGAAAATTGTCCCCAATTTCTGCTGTAGAAGTGGAAAGTGCTGCCTGCATGCTGGCTTGGACACCCACTTATCTTAGAGTGGCTAATGAGCCTTTATGACCAAGTGGTGTTAGTGGAGAGCCTAGTAGTGCAGACCACCAACAATAGTATCTTCATCCAAAGAAGGCTGAAAATTATGAATGATGTCCTTAAGATGAGAGCGAGCAACTTCTTACCATAAAGCTTAAGTTGACTTTCACAACATCTTGTATACGAAGCTCAGGAAGATCAAATGCGGAAGCTTTCTAAGCGTTCACCAAGTTGTTGCAATCATAGTTACCAAATCCAGCTGGATCTGGACAAAATCCGACCGGATCTGATTTTTTTGGCCGGCCTGGATAGGTTCATCCAGGTCAGCCTTGTTTTTTTCAAGTTTTTTTTATCATTTTTTAATATATTTTTTAAAGGTTTTATGTGCCAAAAAATGCCGAGAAACCATAAATATGATATGATATTAACATTTTTATATTATTTTATTAATGTTTTTCATTGTATTTGTCCGTTTTGCATATTTATAAAACTATGCTCACATATATGTCTATATATTCCAGATCGGATTTTTCTGAACTTTTTCAGTAATTCTGGATTTCGGATTTTTTCGCCCTTCCGAACAGATCTGGATTTCCGAATTTGGCAACTAAGGTTGTAATACGAAGCTGAGAACGAAGATCAAACACAAAAACATTTTAAGTTTTCACCAAGTTGTTGAAAAACGCTATGAGGTTCTTGATGCTTCTGAAATTTAAGTCTCTATTTATCCAAGTACAAACAAACTTTATCATTGATTTAAAATTTTGGAGGGATTTGTGCCGGATCATTTTATAATTGGCTCAAGTATTCTCCATTGTATCATGAACCATTGAATGGAATTAGCTAAATATTGGACAAATGGAGCTGTGGGGAGAGCTATGATCTCACAGTTTGAAACATTTTGGTTCCATATTTTTGGTGGAGTCTAGAAGGAAAAAAGTTGACTGGTGATACTATTGTATTTCCAACAATTCTACTTTATCTATCATTGGTAATTTGGTGATATGAACAATTAGATTACTAAAAGCAACTAATAGAATTTGCTGCAACTCTACATGTTGTACACTTGTGTATTATGTTTATATAAAGAACACGGGGAAGAGATTAAAGATGTCCAAGGAAGCTTCTATTAAAATAGAGGTGTATATAGAGATGTGTGTAATACATAAGTGTAGACAATAGCCCATGTGACTGTCTCATCATTTAATAAAATACAATTAGTGTATATGACCATGTGTCTTAATTTAATAAAATACAATAGCCCTTGCGAGTTTGAATTATTATTTCTTCCCAGAATAGAGAACATTGTCCCCAAGTTCTGCTGTAGAATTGGAAAGTGCTGCCCACATCCTGGTAGGTACATCCACTTATCTTGAACAGGTAAATGAAGAGAAAATAATAACGCTAAACCTATATGCAGGAGAAACAATACTAACAAAATCTTAAAATATTGTAAGAAAGAAATAATGTCACACTCATAATATATGCAAGAGATTTAACCTGGGAAACCATTTTGGGAAAAACTTCAACAAAACAACACTCATTGTATTATCTCAACTGTTCACAATACAATATGGTATTTCTCTATAGTCCATTTGACCGTATTTATAGACACAACTGTTAATCTGTATTACAATACGATGGGTATAAAACCATGGGTCAAAACCACTTATGAGAACCCAAAACCACTCATAAGGGTGCTATCATGGTAGAGTGTACAATCCATAAGTGGTGTAAAGCATCCAAAGTATGCAACACATCCAACATTTTAACGCTTGTTGAATACTTTGCAAGGGGGGACATGCATACTTAAAATCAGCTGCTAAATCTGCACCAATTATTTTTTTAGTACGGACAAACTTTGTCAATGGGTCAAGACTCTGCAACATTCTTCAAGCTACAAACCTTCTCCAACACCTTGTTCTCTTGAACTAGGTCTCTAACAAAATGATACTGCATATTTATATGCTTCGTCTGAGCATGATACATAGGGTTCTTTGCCAAATAGATTACACTTTGACTGTCACAATCTATCTTTATAGGTCTCTATAAGAAACCAACATTTGAACACAACATTTGTAAACATGCAACTTCCTTACATGCATGAATGGCTGCCATGTACTAACTTCTGTAGTTGAGAGTGGAACACCTGCCTGCCTCTTAGTCATCCAACTAACTTCTCCACCAAACAAGTTAAAATCAACCACTTGTAAATCTTTGGAAATCAAGATCTCCAGCCCAGTCTGCATCAACTAACCCTTGTACTTCTGCTACTCTTTTTGATTCAAGTCTTTATTGATAGAAAATTGCACAATAGAAGTGCCAACAAATATCTGAAGGCCCTCTCTTTACAATAGTCCAATGATCTTTTCACTGCATGGGCAATGTCTGGTGTGCTATTGACCATGGCATACATTAGACTTCCAACAACACTGCGTAAGGAACATGTGACATGTCTGCAATATCCTCATGTCTCAGGCCACTATTCTATAGATAATTTGAACTAACTTGATTAGTAGTTTTGACAGGTTTACAGTCTTGCTGTCTAAAGCTCTGAAATACTATCTCAACATTATTTCCTCTAATTCAACCAAAGTTTCTTGATTAAGCAATCTATGTTAATTTTCATGCTAAAAATAAAATTTTCAGCACCAAGATTCTTCATATCAAATTGAGATGACAGTTGAGAGTTAACAACGTTCATTTTCTTGTTTTTTCCAATTGACAAGATATCAACATATAATACCACGATTACAAAATTATCACTAACCTGTTTGAAATATACACAGTGATCAGTTTTGCTTTGTACTAATCTAGTCCCAACACATAAGTGTCAAACTTCTAATACCATATAGTAGGCGATTGTTTTAGTCCATTTCACTTGCAAACTAGGTCCTACTTTCCTTTAATTGTAAAACTTTCTAGCTGTGACATATAGATTTCTTCTTTCAATGATCACCATCTAGGAATGCTGTCTTTACATCTATTTGTTCTATTTGTACTTCTCCTCTTTTCCTTCTGCATTGAACTTCTTCTTGAGCATCCATTTGCAACCAACAATGTTCTTATGAATAAGTAACTTGACCAAATTGCGCATCTTATTTTTATCCAAGGCTTCAGTTTCTTCATCCATGTCCTTCCAGAATTTACTTTCCTTTGAATCAAGTGCTTGCCCAACAGTTCTAGGATCTTCATCAGTTTTAGATAAAACAAATAAAACAAATAAAACAAATGCAAAATGAAAATCAGGTGGACTATATCTTTCTGGTTATCTTCTTTCTCGACCGATCTCCTTAAGGTTGGGGCCTGAGGCTCCTCGTTTTGTTCATCTTCTTTTGCTGATTCATATTCATATACATATTCTCCATCTTCCAACTCAAATTGCACCTTTTCTTGTTCTTCCTAGGCTTTGTAACCTCTCAAGAGACAACATTGTGACTATACACAATCTTCTTTGTTTTTGGGTTCCAAAGGTTGTAGCCCTTATACCATCACTATACCCTATAAATATACACTTTTCTACTTTATAATCCAACTTTGTTCTTTTTTATTTTGCTTGTCCTTTTACCCCAACACTTTCTAATGTAGTTGAATGTATTCTTGAGTCCAATTGATCCTACTTTTGGTCATTCATGGACTTTAGTATAAGTATTTCTTTCTAAGATTTTGGATTGAGGGTTTCTTACTAGTCCATTCCTCATGTGGTGTTTAATCTACAAGCGCTGCTGTCGCTTATTCGTTGATTAGGTAACATGTAGTCGTTATTGCTTCTGCCCATGATTTATTTTCTAAGGCGCATTGGGCATACTCCTTGCTTTTTCCATCAGTGTCACGTTCATTCACTGCAACTCCATTCTGTTGTGGTGTATACAGAGTTGTATTTTGTCTTGCTATTCCACATTGCTTACAAAACTGTTCAAATTCATTTGAGCATAATTCTTCACCATTATTTGTCCTCAACACCTTTACCTTCTTCTCTGTCTGGTTTTCTACAATAGTCTTAAACTCCTTGAATTAGCTAAAAATCTCAGATTTCTGCTGAAGGAATATATTAATGTTTTTCTTGAGAAATCATCTATAAAATAAACATTACAAAATATTTTCCTAGTGACAGAACAAACACATGTCCAAACACATCGTTATGTATCAGCTGCCAAATTACATATGCTCTAGTAGCAATAGGGGGGAACAATATCCTATTTTGTTTACCATAGAAACAATGTTCACAAAAATTAAAATCATAGGAGCAATAAAAAATTCCTTCAGCCATACCTTTGGTGTGGAAAACTTGAAGATATTTCACTCTATCATGTCCCATTTTTTGATGCCAAAGCATTGTCTTCTCTTTAGGAAACACAGATGCTTTGTTTGTTTCATTGCTAACCTTAGGAACAACATAGCTAACTTCAGGGACAACATAGCTATTAGAGCCATCCTACGTTACCGGGTGCTGTCCTGGAGGCCCCGTTACCATACTAGTACGGTCTAGGTACCTCTTGGGTACCTCTCAGGGTCTTCTATTACCTTGGGTACCTGACTGCCATAATAAAACATAATTAAAAAAAGTGCTGATCTGCATATGACAATCATTATTAACGAAAAAAAAAAAAAAAAAAGAGGATAAAAAACACAACAAAAACTATTAGAAGAAAACAAAGCTAACTAAATTGTTGCTAGGCCTAATGCATCTTGTTGGAATGAGCCAATTGCTGATCTTGATGAAGAGCAATATGATGATTTGTGCATGTAATTCTCAAGTGAGCCATATTATGGTCAATTTTGATTACCATCTATAATATTTTTATTTTTAATAATTTTTATATTTTTCTATGGATGAACCCATGTTGGACCGTACTTAAGGTCCCAAAATAAAATGGTAAACCTCTGTACCCATACCCATACCCATATCCAAGCCATGTACCCATATCGATACCCAAACCCATATCGGTACTTAGCATCCATCACTCACAGTGCTTGTATGAAGCTTGAATAGTGTTCCAGTGCAGACTGCTCTTGTCAACAACATTGCTTCTTGAACCATCCTGCAACTATCTTTGTTAAATATTACCTACACCTATATCACTCATTTTATTTACAAATATTAGATTCCTAGCCAACCTTGGAATACAAATAACTCTTAAGGAGGATTTTCCCCCTTTCATCTATAAACACAACCTTGTCTCTTCCTCCTATGATATTATATGACTAGTTGTCTCCTAAAAATACATCATCTCCATTATATCTTTCATATTCACAAAACCACTCCTTATGGGGAGTTGTGTAAAGAAGCTCCCGAGTCGATCATTTATGATTTATGACATGAGTGTGTACTTGAAGATGCCATGCATACATCCCATGCTTGTTCAAGGGAGGTCCTCGTTCTTGTGGAATGAACATCGTTATGTGCCTTAACTTTGTCAATCTTTTAAAATCTGCATTGCTTCTTAAAATGCCTAGTTTTACTATGGTTCCAACATTTCTTCACAAGTCGTCTTTAAGATTTAGAATTACCTCTAGACTTCTTGATTTTTTGCCCCCTTCAAAACAGGTCAAAAAATAAGATTTATCAAAGTAGGTCAATAAGAATTTTAAGTACAACTTGTTAGATTAGAGAAGAAACAGAATAAATGGGCCCCATGCTATGAATGTAACAAAACTCAAAAGGTAAAGCAAAGAAACAAAGCAAGGAAGGGTAAGCCGAAAGTGGTTAAACTCCCAAACCATAACATCTAAGTACAAATACCCATGTGAGGGAAGGACAACCCAATGAAGCATATCATCAAATGACAACCTAAAAGCTTATTCAAGTTTTTCTAAAGGTGAATAAGAAATCGTGAGTCATAATTTAGAACACAATAGTGAGTGGAAAGCCAAAGTGACACCATAAATGCTGGAAAACCAACTCAACAACTTTGGAAGTTGAATGGAACCAATATGTCTCGTTTAGATACATACACAAACACAAATGCAATCGTGTTTCCTAGTTACATACACAAACACATGTAATCATGTTTCCTAAGAGTAGCTAGCAAGCCTCTAATAAAATTTGTAGATATGGAATCCTAGGGCTTGGAGGGAACTATAAGTGGCTGGTACAAACCAAGTTTTCTATTAAAATATTGAGTTTGATTGCATTTTTAACATATTCTAATAAAGTATTTCACTTGCTTCACCAAAGAAGGTCAATAGAAACATCTTCATAAATTTTGTGAAGTTTCCATTGTCCATAAATGACCACCATGTAATGAGGATTGTGCCCCTCTAATGAGTGTGGCAAGCTAAACTGAACCATTTGACCAGAAGTCGAGGAGATCAAGGGAAGGGCCTTTAGGCACTCACCGATGAAGGGCCTTTTGGCAACTTCAAGATTGAGGAGGGGTAGGAAGGGCTGTTCAATTTGTTGATAGGAGATAGCACATGGACTATAGGAGATGTCACATGGACTGAGCTAAGCACATTCCCTCGTGATCTAGCAGTGAAGAAGGTGTGGCCTGTTCTAGTGATGAAGATGACCTGTTCTAGTGATGAAGATGCCCTGTTCTAGCAGTAACGACGGTAAGTGCCTCCCAAGAGTGATGTCAGTTGGAGTAAAGTCTACTCTAATTTCTATAAAAAAACATATAACTGATGCATAATCAAAAAAATAAGTTTGATTTACCTTTGTAGGTTGTTGATAAAAGGTGAGAATTGGCGCTAACTGTGAATTTGAAGATTAAATCATTAAAGTGGTTTCCAATCTAAGTATGCATCAAATAAGGTATTGATAATAGGTGAAATCCTGAAAAGAGTTCTACAAAACATATAAAAAACTCTATTAGCAGTCCGAGTTTTGCACTGAATAGTTAGATGCAATTTGCTGAAAATTAGAAGCCCATTTGATATACTTGTGTTCATAGATCTTGGATTATGACTTCAAAAAGCTTAGAACAAGTACTACGTGGTGCAATGGTGTCAAACAAAGTCCTATCATAATACCCCAAAAAAGTAGTATATCATTAGTATGTCGTCACTAGTACGTCACCTTGCTTGGGTCATAATTCTTCTACTGTAGCTTGAAATCCCAACTTATATTCGTCAAAAATGCTTAGAGTACTATGTGGTGCAGTGGTGTCAGACAAGGTCCTCCCAAGTTTGACCTAGGTGGTAGTTATCCAAAGCTTGGAACGTGTACTGCATGGTGCAACGGTGTTCGACAAAGTCCTCCCAAGTCTGACCCAAGTGGCTGTTCAAGACAATATTCTGGCCAGAACACCAAAAAAAACTAGTATATCACTAGTACATCACCTTGGTGCGGTCATAATTCTTTGACAGTAGCTGGAAATACCGACTTCTTATATTTGTTTGAAAGCTTGCAGTGAGTATCATGGTGCAGTTGTGTCAGAGAAAGTCCTCCCAGGTTTGACCAAAGTGGCAGTTCTGATACGATATAGGCTTTCCAAATTAAGCCTTGACATTACAATGTGTATTGTCAGCTATTTGTATTGGTGGCAGCCCATTAGACACTCCTAGAATCGAGCAACAAACACCTGAACAACAAAATTTTAATGCTTACAATAGTAAATCCAATCTACCTACTTTAGTAAACTTAACAAATATTTGTTTGTGTTGTTATCAAATTGCTCTAATTTATCTAATAGGTGGCTCTCTTGACTCCTTTCCTCATACAGTCCACCACACAAAATCTGCTCGTCCCATGGTATATGTCCCATGAACAACTTGTATACTAAATGTCTAATAATTTGCGAGAAATTGTTTTGTCATAGGCAATGACTCTTCTTCCATCTGCATGTGCCAAGTGTCTTTATGTCTTCCTTTCACCCAAGAAACATGAGTTTCTTGCATGTTGACTATATTAGTGCCTTGATGCCCTCAACAACTCCCCCAAGGCCTTTAGGTGTACTCTCTAAGGAAATCTTCTTTCTAAACTGTATCCTAATCAGATCTTTTTGCAAGCATGCTCTCCTTCAACATCTTGTGTTTCATTTTCTCTTGGGTACAATCAAAGGGCTATTTCAAATTTATGCACTAGGTTTTGAGGTTGAGTTTGCCAAGTATTTTATGGATCACTTATTTTTGCCTATTACAGACTCATTTTGTGGTATAGTTTGGTAAGGACATCCTCTCTCTTTGTCACAATACATTATACATCACATTCAAACATCATGTGACAACTCGGGTTAGAATAATTTATGAATGGCAATGTTGCACACAAATTTGATAGATACTCTACCATGGATTTAGATAAGAATCTTTTCGAAGTTGTTGGAGTGTGGCAAGTTCAAATCAAGGGGTTTTGTTGGCTTTAGGAAAGATTTCTAGACTACCGATCACATTTTCACTCTTTAAGCTATCATTGAGGGGGCTTGTCAGAGGACTTTTGTATTTTTTTTTGCTTTTCAAACTTTAGAAAGGCATTTCACTCTGTGCAATGAAGCCTAAGGTTCTAAAGCTTAGCTTAACTCGAATAAACACCAACAATTGTAATGTAAACAAACAATGTAGAGTGGAAAACAATAAAAATAGATTATATTTTTAAGGAGGCAAAACACATCAGAAAACAATCAGCTCTCTAGGGAGAATGCACGAGTGTTCCCAGACAATGTCAAATGTAAGGGCATGAGAACAAAGAAGGCTGATGGATGTGGTAGTTGAGATAGCCATCTCCTACATTGAAACTGACCGAGGCTAACTCAACATTTATTTATCACCACAACCAACTTAATTTAAAATTGGTCCATTTATGACAAACGTAAATGAGATCTGTTTTAGTGCCTACACTTTTGGTATTTAAGACCTCTTTATTGCTAAAATGTTTTATTATTGCCATCGTGAGGATCAATGAGATAGAAGACGATCAATTTTTGACCATCCAGATGCTCTCCAACTTTTATAAGTCCAATTGGAAGAAAACATGGGGAGAAAGCTCTTCAATCTTTTTTATAATTACAATTGAAAGAAAACATAGATAAGCTTTGGGAGCTTTCTTAGACAACACTTGCATTGAGGACGGTTGTACCTTTCATCAACTCTTGATTGTTGTATTGCTTTTTTCTAACTATGCGATGGTCCTTGCTTTAGATGCTCTTGCTAGTTTTTGAGAGCTAGTAGTTAACTTTCATATACTAAGATTACGATTTTCAATACTTTTAGAGACATCGTTTTTCTATAACTGAATGCCATTGTTTTGCTTAAAAGTTGAGCAATTTATCTCAAGCCTGCCCTTTAGTAATGACTTAGTAAATGATATCCTTCCCTCTATTTTTGTTAGTTTACAGCAGGCGTGTTTCATGGGATGGCAAATTATTCCCTATATTTTGGGGACAAGGAGAAGACTACACACACACACACACACACACGAAAATTAAATTACAAAAAATAAAAAAAACTGAAATTAAAGAAAAATTGTGATTATAAATCCTTCAATTATGGGGTCAGTTTTGTTTGGGCTTTTTAGGTGGATTGGGTGAAATTGAACATTGATTGGGCTTCTAGTGGCAACCTTGGCGCGATTGGGGTTGAAGGAATTTGTCGGAACGATAAGGGATATGTTATTTTAATGTTATACTTCTAGCTTGGGAGAGGCTGGGTTTGGCCATCAAAATGGACATGATTTTAGCTACTGATCTCAATGTCCCAAAGATAATAGCTGATATGGATTCTTAGATTTTGGCGTACAATCTCAATTACAATAAAAAGCTTAGCATCTACAACAAGTGATTGAGGATGCTTGTAGACTTCTCAGTAAATTCCATGACCATGTCATTGGTTATATCCCATGGGAGGGAATCGAGTGCTTGTTCTTCTTGCTTGCTAAGATCTAGGAGTGGAATGGAGTGACAAAGTGTTGCCGTTGCAATCCTCTAGGCTTAGAGAAGGCCTTGAGTAGTTACTTGATGTGGGTGCTAGGGGTTGATTCTCTTGGTTATGTTTTTTATCTTGATGGTGATGATGAGGTATGTTCATCTATTGTTTCCTAAAGGAAAATTGCCTTGTTGGTAATTAAATGCAGGTTTGTTTTTCCCATGCTACAATTGCTTGAATTTTTCAAATGATTGTGGGTTTAGAGTGTGTCAGAGTGGTAGAAAGTGCATTAGAAATAGTATAGTACTTGCAAACCTTAAACAACTAGAATGGAATGGAAACAAACCACATAACATAGAGAATTTTTAATTTGGAAACCCTGGTGTGGGGAAAAACAACATGAAGTGAAACTTTACATCTTCCACATCTTTCTAATGAGTAAAGGGGCAATACAAAGAGCTCATACATCGTACACTTTCTGATGTCTTCTATCTTGTTAATGTTGTTATGGAAAGAAATACAAGGAGCATAGTGTAGTTATCACCATGAACAATTGACTACTCACTACTACTTTCTAATGCATTCAACAATTTCTCCTACACTTTGTTGATCATTGGTCCATTATCCTTGATGGCAATTCCTTAGCACGTGACCCTTCTTATGCATTTTGGAGATGTTTCTTTGTAGACCAAAGGTTCTTGAAATGCTAGATTGTGAAGGTCAATTGTTTTTTGTCGTTACTTTGATTGTTTAGCTGATGCATGCGAAATTGTTTCATAACTCAGACTGACGGTTTCAAAACCACCGCATATCAAGACTGGTGGTTATGGAACTGTGATGACGGTTTCAACACTGCGATTATTTGTAGACTAGTGGTTTCACAACCGTTCTCGCAAACACCGACTGTTTTGTCACCTTACAAGAAATACTTAGTTTGAGCCCTATTTGTTGATTGGAATCAGTTGTCCTTTGGGTCTTTGGAGTTTGTTGGAATTTTGATGTTTTTCATGGATCCCCATGGATCAAGTCCCAAATGATCTTTGTTGTATTGTACTATTGACTTTAATGATTGGATATTTTCATGTTATTTTGAGATACTAAGATACTTGTAGGTTTACTATATATTTTTTTGATACTTGTTATGACGATACAAGTAGTTTGCCCTCTGAGGCTATCTAGGTTCTATTGTTCGTCATTTGTTATTGTTCTCCAACTTGTTGGAAAGTAGTTGAAGTATATTTTTATTTTGTTATTATTTTTTGATATTATAAATACATAATTGTTTGTACTTAAAAAAAGCACATATTATAAACTAATTGAAATATTTTTTTTTTATATGACTAGGGAGCTAATTATAAACGGTTGGGACTTGTATTACGGTACGAGGTTTTGGTGGGCCCCACCTTTAGTTTTAGGGAGCATTGTGGGAATTGAAATATCAATGGGAAATATGACAATATGCTTGATCTTTTGAACAAAATGAGGTCGATCGGGAAAAGATCCATACAACAACGATTGTGAATGAGAAAATTGTTTTAGAAGAGGAACTAAAAAAGATTCACATTCATATACAACCTATTCCATAGGAATAGGGATAACCTCATATTTTCTCTTAATGAAGCCATAGCTTTTTGCAAATTTTCTGCACAAACTATTTCTCCATTCATGTAGAATGAATTGTCATAGATGCAAAGCAGTATCTCACATCCAATTACGAAAGATTCGAACCATAATATCTGGATGATTTGATTAGGGCACTCATATATTTGATATATAATTGGAATGTGGGAATTTATCCTCCATAAGGGGAAATATGTAATGGATGGATTAGACACTCTTCCATCCATTCATTCATTGTAGAAAATATTTTTTTCGCATTGCCAACGAAACTTCCAAGATTATTGTCAAACCTTCTAGTACCGATTCAGTATAAGAATTTTCTATTACGATCAATAAATTGATTTGGATCACAATTCCCAAATTAAAAAATTGAATCATTTTGTTGATTTATTCGACGAATCAAATGTTTAACAGTTAGGGAACTAAAATAATTAGAAATTAAAATTTCCATTGGTTGAGAGGAATTTGATCTGTCTAAATGATGATCACGAGCAGTTGCATGAAGATCTTCTCGAAAAAAGGTGGATATAAAAAGCATTGTTGCCAATATCTATGTTTGTTTCCATCTCTTTGGATCTCATCCATTTTAAGAAAACCTTGAGCCCTAGAATAACCTCTTGGATTATAAAATGATACACAATGCAATCTAGTTGGGACATAAGAGAGAGTCTCTATTTGAATATTACTCTTGACAATAGATCTTCACTCGTCATGAGGAAGAACGAAAATTGTATATCTTGGCGGTCCAATTGCTCTCTTAACTCTTGAAATAAATTGACTTGGTTAGTACACTATTTCTCATACACACTTATCTTTGAGTACTTAGGACTAATTTCGGGTGTGTAAATCCTTGATCTAATACAAGGAAAACCTTCTCCTATTAGTTTATCAAAATCTTCTTAACTTCTGATTAGTAAAGGGAATTCCTTGTTGAAATGAGGAAAAGAAGCTTGTTCCTCTGGTTTTACTTGTGATTCAAGCCATCCAACTTTGTCCATTGACTCGACTTAATCGTGTGTTGATTTGATCTTATTTCATAACTCATACATTTGTTCAAACAATGTATATTATATATCCAATATATGTATATAATATATATTTCCTATACATTTGATTCCTTGGAGAAAATATGCTTTTGATAAAGTAAGACTAAAAAAAAAGTCTCATAAGTCAAGATTGTTAGAATGACATACTACTTTCTCTATTTATTTCCTTTTCAGGATCAGTCTTAATTTAAATAAACTTACTAATGGTTTGAATGTAATTTTTACTTAATCCAAATGTGTAAAAGACCTTAGTCGCACTTAAAAGCCGAGTACTCTACCATTGAGTTAGCAATCCTTATTTTGCTATTTGGAGAGATGCAATTGAAGTGGAATACAAAGTTATATGAATCAAATAAAACATCTCTACGGATCAGGGGTTTTTGTCAATCAAACACATTCATGATGATTTGAAAAAATCACGAATGGTGAACCTAATAAAAATATCTATTTATTATGAAATTTATTGGCACAATGTGCTATATTCAATCCCAAATTATTGGATTGATACTTTCATTGTTAGATTGGAGGAGATCCTATGCTTATATTAAGAGTGATGGTAAAAAAAAATATTATTTATTGTGATATTTTTTTTCAAGAAGTTAGTTCTACATTTCCATAATTCAGTCCTTCTATACAGTCCATATTTTATTGTTATCGATGGAACAACTCAAATATGTCTCATCTTTATATCAGTAGATAATGATTCCTCATCTGCATCCCTATATAGGATCGTAGGACAATAACATACATGAAATGAACAAGTTATAAGAGGAAAAAATTGGGTAATAAGAAAACAACCAAGACATGAAACATTAATAGTAAATAAATCTCATGTAATTGAAATTTACTGATAAATTTGGTGGACCTAGATGTAGATGCATGACTATCTCTCTTTTGAAAAAAAATCTTAGGTGTGTTTAAAATGTTTTTTAATTAAAAAATGCTTGACAATCAAGGGACATCTAGACGTTCACGAATCGATTGAGGGACATTTTGCTAACTAAAGTCAGTAAGCGTCCCATGGAAGGTAGGACATTCTTGGCACAAGAAAAAAATAGGGGACATTTTTGGGGAATGTCCAAAAGCTTTGAGGATGTCTCAAAATTTTTAGGGGGACGGCTAAGGGAGTTTTCGTTCTTGTTTCCCAACCCTAGGGTGTTTCAGATGTCGGGGAATCAACTCTAGTCTTGGGGATGTGTTGTCGTGGTTCGTTAGTATTTTGGAACCAATTTGGGTGTTCAATCCATCAACATCTCTATAGATTGTATTACTCCCCGAGGATACTCTTTAAACGTCTCTCCTCACCGTCGTTCCATAAAGGGGGAGTTGGATATAGCTGTTAGAGAGGACATTAATGGCAATATATGTAGGTCACTTTGATTTCTCCCTTGAAACCTTTCTGCCCTATGATGAACCATCATTTGCCCCAACTATCTTCATCAACATTGATCTTATGGATTTAGGATTCTCCTTGGCTAGGTTATGATATGTCCTCAGCAGTTATAAGTCAAGACAAACAACTGTAATCCTTGAGGCATTAGGATGAAATGGAGCTGGAGGAGCTTTTAATTTTTTAGGTGTCTTGGTATGAGATATAGGGGAAATATCATTGTTTGTACAAAGAGTCAAGAGGATCCTTGGATCCACCTTTCTATTGTCCTAGCCAAAGGCATGTGCCTCTTTGCCTTAGAGAAGATGTCACTCTTAGATGTTGAGCTTTGTGTCTCTCTTTCAGCTTATTTCAATTATGGAAGGCGTAGAGCACCCTTTAGATAGTGTAGTTACTCACATCATTGGTTTACTTCAGTGAGACAGCACACCCTTTTGTGAGTGAGCATTAGGGCACGCTAGTAGGTTAGTCCTTTTATATATTCTCCCTTGAGGTGTGAAGGGTTAGCTGCTCTCCATGTAGATGTTTAGCTACTGCACCTTGTTCCTGGTCTAGGTTGTAGGGGCAGATGCAGTTAGCCAATTTGCTCCCGACTTCTAGAGGAATGTGTGGCATGGATGTAAGGAGAGGCTTTGTGAAGATTCCCTTGCTTCCTACTAGGATTGTCCAGCTTGGCCTTCTTAGCTAATGCCATGCTTACAGGGATACTATCAAATCCCGTGTTGGTTTTTTAATGGTAATTAATGAAGATAATGGTCTTCCTGCCCCGGAATTAGGCAGTCTCCTTCGAATTCCTTTTGGCATACTGCTAATAAGTCCTAGCCTCCTAGGGATAGAAATTGTCCTCTGTAACAGATTTTGGGATGGTGCTAATATGTCCTTCACAATTGCAAGCTGATTGCGATATGGTCTAGATGGTGAATGGGAAATCTGTTCAATATTTATGAAGCATTTAATTGACATTGGATAACGTTCATGATGTACTGAATTTTTTTTGGGAGCTTGCTGTTGAAAGATTGAAGATGATCAGGATGTCAATAGGATTCAACAGTATTGGAAGTTACAACAGTTAATCAGGATTCAGGTGTTCGAAAAAAACTTAACAACAAAGAGTAGTGTGCCTTGAACTAAATCTAGGAAGCAGATAAACACATTGAGCCACCTTTAAATAAAGTTGTCAGATATACTTTTCAGCCCAAGTACTTTTATTCCTTTCCAAAAATCAATCTAATGATTTTAGTTCACAGTA
The DNA here is from genome assembly GCA_037957365.1 of Torreya grandis. NCBI lineage: Eukaryota > Viridiplantae > Streptophyta > Pinopsida > Cupressales > Taxaceae > Torreya > Torreya grandis. The sequence continues at coordinate 3,666,708 of JARHVA010000074.1, read as the reverse complement.
GGATGCCTCTCCAAAACATTATGATGCCATAGAAGATCATTAAGTTTTCAGGATTTGCTTTTGTTTCAGCAATTTGTGACTAGGTTCTTTGGTGTAGACAAATTTTGTTCTAATGCTTCTAGTTTACGATTGAGTGGCAGTCCAAGACGGTTTACAATTCTGAAAGTTGAAAGTTTAGAGTCTTAGACGATCATCACATTGTTGATCCTTTTTAGTGTTGATGCTATGATTGATTGACTTATTTATAATGGTATGTAACTTACCTGACTTCTTTTCAAAATTTATCTTTTCCATAAGAAATCACATTGTTAGTAAACTTTATTTTCAAGATTAAATTTCTTTGGTTTTTGTTGTGAGGTGTTGATTTTTGGTCAAATAGTAGTTTATTTATACATATCAATGATTTTTATGCCATGTATTTCAAGGGCCTCTATATGCCAACGATTTTCAGCTTGCCAAATTCAAATTAAACCTGAAATCTGCTACTAAGTTGCAAGTTATGTTTTGTGTCTTGTTTTGTTAGTCTGACTTGCAGTGAGATTATGTCAACATTATCATTTTAATTGTTTGTTCTAATTCTCTGATACAGTGAGAGAACTGATAAGTTTCATAACTCATACACTGTTTTATTGTGTAGGTTGTTCGCCATGATAGTATCGAACAGCTTCTGCTGTTTGGTCGCATGTTGCAAGGGTCAATGAAGTCTCCATATCATTTTTCATGGCATCCAGCTGCAACTGGCGCTTTTTTCACTCTGATGCTTTTAGGTCTTAAGTTCTGTTCTTGTCAGTTTCAGAACAATTTACAGAACTGCGTGCAAGGACTTTATTTGCTTGAAGACCGTGTTAATCGGTAATTGATGCATTGTTTAACCTTTTTATTTCATGAAGCTGAAAAACAAGTTCTCGCATAAATATTTCTTTACTATAAAGCATATAAAATAAATCCTTAAGTTGTTTAGCTGATTTTAGTTTGAGAGTAATATATATATTTTAACATGTTCATATCACCAAGCTAAAATTGTGAAAATGTGCAATTTTTTTTTTGTGGAACATCCCAGCTAAGCCTTAAACACTCAAAATGATCTGAGGAAGTTACTTTTGTGATTCATGGTAGTGGCTATCATGTTGCCCTAGTTGATTTTAATTTGTGCTTATTTTATTAGCTGTTTCTGTTTGGATTTATTGGCAAAGTGGACTCCTTTTGTAGCCATTCAATTCATAAACAGGCCTGTTTGACTCAACAAGATATTTCTTTCAATCAAATTTCAGGAAGATGATACAAACTGAAAATAAAAATAAATACTTAATATCTCCTCACCCGAGGCCCTTGCTGAATGTAACATGATAGAATTCAAAGCTTTTTTGTTATTACACATCCATCTGTCAAGTCATCCTTGATTTTTAGACAATCTTTCATGCTTAACTTTTCAGAGGTAATCATGGGTTTGTTTTGGATGGCGCTTTTTTCTTGAACCTAACTGGAAATAATGGATTATTTTTGGGGAACTGTAACTCTGGAACACATTATCGTTGTGGTCTTATATGATAGCTTGAACACTTATGATAATTTTCCAGGTGCACTCTTTATGAGCCTTAGGTCTGTCAAGATAAGCTGGGCATTCCTTTGGCAACTGTAATGTCCAACATTAATTTTATCCTCTATATTGGAGATAGAGATTTTCATGGCTATGTTTTATTTTATTTTTGTTATGTAAAATGTTTTGATATGTTCTATGCAGCTGGAATAACATTGGTTCCACCACACTAGTGAGCATTTCATACTTCATCACCATAACCAATCATTTGCTTGTCATCAACTATTGAATTCTGACAGCTTCCTTTTCTGTTTATGTATGCTAGAGCTGCATTTGCTTGGTTTTCTGTTGAACCGGAGTGGTATGATTCAGAAGAAAAGGGACTGGCTCAAGATGAGGCCCAATCTGTCACTGTTTTTGTGAATCAATTGACTATGAACCGAGGAGAATCTCTTAATGTAGAATCAGGTTTCAGGTCTCGTGGGCAGGAAAATGGAACAGTGTCGGGCAACATTGTGGGACAGGTGGTACAATTCAAACACATATGTACTTCAGAGGAGTTCATGTTCACATTTTATTGCTCATATATTTTTAATGTTCTACTTTTACCAAGTATGGATGTGATTTAACTTCAGGTTTACTTTTTATCGCTCGTCTATTTTTAATGGTCTATGTTGTATTTTTTACTGAGTATGGATGTGACTTACAGATGGATCAATCTCATCCAGTTTGGGGGAAAATGGAGAACTATGGAATGGGAAGAGAGAAGCGGAAGCAGCTACTATTGATGCTCTGTCAGCATGAGGCTGATAGGCTTGATGTTTGGGCACACACTTCAAGGTATGGTCAATCATGTCACTGTTCTTATTTCTAGATACTGATTTACAAATTTCAAAGATCATATGAAAAATGCTTCCCAAGGGTTTTCCTTTGGCAGAATTATTTATCTGTTTTGTTGCCATCATAGCTTTTAATCTGGCTGTTAATAATTTTTTATACAGAGAAAGTACGATATCTCGGTCAAAAATCAGTTCAGATCGCTGGGCAGAATATGTGAGAACAGCATTTGCTGTGGATCCTAGAATTGCACTTTGTTTGGTTGCTAGGTTTCCTTCTGTATATTCCCTACGGGCAGAGACTGTATCACTGGTGCAGGTACTAACATGACAGCATTTCAGAATGCCATTTTATTGTGTCTGTTTTTTAGATCCTACATATATGAGCATTCTGATTATCATAGTTAAATATTAATTCTATGTTTGGTAATTCAGAAACTAAGGCCAATTCTTTGGAACGGTGTAATGGCTACACCATATTTGAGATTGCGATATCTGATTGAGATAGAGCTCCTTTTTATGGTGTTGCTTGTTTTCAGCAACAGTAGAAAACAAATTGACGATACATTGAAAAAGAGTTTTGGTTCCACACCCCAACAAATTTGTGAAGTCTTAAGAAACATTACAAGCTTTACATTCATGTTTATTACTTGAAACAACACATGATTATCTGTTAGTGTGGGTTGAATGTGAATTAGTCCATGCAATGAAAATTGAATAAAATTATTAATCAGATGATGCAATGTAGTCTCTTAGAAGGTTGTACAGTGCAGCCTTTCTGCATTGCTATATGCTAGGCAATACATGGCAGTATCAACAACTTAATAGTAAATTTTATACTAGCATGCACTTGGGAATCAACAACAGGGGATGGCCTAATCCTTGCACAATGAACAGTGTTTTCTATGGATGTACTGTTTTAGAAGACTTTATTAGGGCTGCTAAGTGCCTTTTTTTTTAAATTTTATTTTGGAAGAACGAGTTAGATATGGCATATTCTGTTTCAAATCTTGGGGTTCTCCATATATTTTCAACAATTGTGCATTTTTTCCCATAATTTTCAATACACTAGACTCTATTCTACGTTACTGGATACTGCTGTATAGGGTCCTGGATACTGATACGATCCTGCCTGGATACGTGCAGGAAATGCCGAGAGCCCTGTGGATACTCCCGGATACGTTTCGGGAGTATCTGCAGGGCTCCGGGCATTTCCAGGTCGTATCCGGGCAGGATCCACATCCAGAATAATTTTTTTTTTGTTTTCACTTGACAAAATGTCAAATATGGACTTAAAAAAACATTTAAAATTAAACACTGTGGGCCTGTTTATTTCAAAGCCGGGTCTGGGAGTATCCACAGGGCTCTCAGCGTTTCCAGGCCGTATCTGGGCAGGATCCACATCCAGAAATGTATTTGTTTTTGTTTTCACTTGACAAATGCCAAATATGGACTTAAAAAAACATTGAAAATTAAACACTGTTGGCCTGTTTATTTCAAAGCCGGGAGTGTTTGCTACCAGCCGTTAAAGGTTGTGGACCTGTTTGATCTTTTGTGGGAAAATACAGTGGGCTCATAATATTTGTTTGGAGGAAGTGCTAGCCATCTTATTGTCAAACGGTGCCTATTCAAATGGTTCCATCTTTTATTTCTTGTATGGTCATTCTCTAGTCTTCATCATGGTGATCATCAGGAATATGTATTTATGATTTCCTGCAGTGCTTTAGAAGGGTTGCACTTCAAGCATGTTCTCTCTATGTGGGTATGAATGTACGAGAAAAGCTGTTTGTAACAATAGTATCAAAGTTGAGTTATCCATTCCCTGCCATCATACAAACTTGGTTAAGATGTTAGGGGCAAGTTATCTGTTGTAGGGAATGCAAAATTATAGATAACTTCGTTACTATTATTTTGACATATTTAGCAAAATACTGACATTAGCGATATTGGTATGTGCGAACCTTTTACAATGAATCTACTTTAATATACTGGTTTGTCCTGATTTTTGTCCATACATTGTAACATTTGCACTATGCACTTCTTCTAAGACTAATCTAAGTTTGACAATTGAATATCATGACATTTGGCATTGAATTATCAGTATGTTTTGTGGCTATTTAACTTATTTTGTTTACTCTATGCATATTATGTGTTAATTTTGCTTACTTGGCTATATTTTTAATACTTTTAATATTATATATATATTTTTATATGGACGTATCCAAAAATGTATCCAGGCCAAAAAAAATTTGCCATATTGGTGTACCCGTTTCTCATATCCATACCAGTACCAGGATCAGTTACTTAGGTTTTGTTTCAAAGTTATGTCATGTATTCAAAAAAAATTGAATTTTTACCAATGCAAAATTTAAATATGGTAAATGGGTATCAGTGGGTAAAATTCTCTTTCTGAAGCATCCAATTTGTAAAGTCAGCTGAATGACGACCTTAATAAAACAATCATGAAAAGGTAATACTTCTACTTTTCTAACCTAGGAAATATCGATGAGAAATAAAGCAATTATGAGAGGTTTTTTACCATTTTAAAATTCAAACTTATTTGATCTTAAAACTCACAAGTACAGTTGCTTAAAAGAGTTTTCAGAATTACAACTTGCTGTTCTACTTAGATTGAGCTCTAAATTGACAGTTTTGAATGCTTTAGGGATTTAGAATTAGTGTAGTAGCGGTGGGATGGATAGTTGAGTCGTCACTATTCATCCAGTATCCATCTCTCCATCCATTATATACGTGATATCAGTCATCAGCCCATAGAGATACATGGTCACGTGTAGAGTCTAGAGAATGGCCCTATCCATATATGGATTGGTGCTGTTGGAGCATGAAAAAGATCTTGCAGTACGCAAATAATAATGGAAACAATAAGAAACAACAAGAACAGTAGTGTATAATACACAACAATGGACACACAAACATTGTGTTGGAAAACCCTGAGGTAATCAGTTTTAAGTGGAAACTGCGAACCTTCCTTATCTTTCTTATGGCCAAAGACAGTTATACAAAGAGATTTAGAACAATTGCAAGTCATATTGCTGTTTTCTCACTCAGCTCCTCTTTGCTACCTCTCTTCCTCCTCCTACAACCAACTGAACGCCAACTCTGTCACTTACACACTTATACCTTCATCTGGATTCATGCCTCGTACTTAGCATGCGTCAATAGTGTCCTTTCGTGCACTAAAGGACTCCAAAACATGTGGAAACTGAAGATTTGTTGCTTTTCTGCCGTGACCCAGTCTGTTCAATCAACTTGTGTGAAACTGCTGTGGCAATAATGTAACTGCTCCGACAGTTACGCAACTGTGCAACTGCTGGTGTCCAGGGAGTGGCGGTTACACAACTGCCCCTTGCAAATTCCAGTGGTTTCACCATCTTACTAGAAATGCTCCCTTTAGTTAGCCCTGTTGATGGTTGAAACCAGTTTAATCTTGTTGGATGATGGAGCTTGAACTGATTTTCCTGATCCCTACGGATGATTGTTAGACCAGAGCTAACCTACTGCCAGGAGAGGCATCTCATGTCCAATTTTTAGTGTTTACTCTTCATCTTAGGTGATGATTCATGATCATTTTTGTGTTAGTTTATGTGAATTCTTTGAAGGGGTTGGTAGGTTTGTGTATGACAGTGAGATTATACACCATAAATCTAGACATAGAATCAGTAATGAGGAGTCATACAGAGCTCTTTTTTGCTTTGTGGCTTTTACAATGCTTCTTCAACGACTTATTGTGAGACCTTGGATGTAAGACATTATTATAACTCTAGCGTTTCAACTTACAATTATGTAGTAGGTTAGATACTTTAGAATTAGGGATGGTCAAATGAAGCCTGCAATAGAGGAGTCAACATAACGTTGATCCTTGCCTAATTGTTGACCTATATTATTTAGACTTCACCTATATGAGCTCTAGCACTTTATTATCATGTAATTATGGTTAGTGTAATTATACCTTGGCTATTAGTGCATGTTTTCTCCCTCCATATATCCAGACTGATGCTGCACATAATTGAATTTGCTTTTGGAGTGCTGGTTGTGATTCTTGATGTCATTGTATAATGTTTGATATTATATTGCTGGTGTTTCCATATATCAATATGTTGTCTTTTTCAAGAATACACACACACACACACACACACATGTTGGGATTTTCACAATGTTGGAGTATTTTTAATACTCGAGCCATTCTCTACGAATTTTTAGCTCAAGGTTAGTGGAACTTAGAAAAGCACACTAGAATATCTAAGCATTTGTTATTATTGGGGAGGAACAATGTTTCTTAGAAAATCTTCTGCTTTGGGAATTTCATCCTTTAGCCTCTTTCCCATATACATACATACATCTTGGGATTTTCACTATGTTGGAGTATTGTTAATACTCGAGTCATTCTCTACAAATTGGGAAGGAACAATGTTTCTTAGAAAATCTACTGCTTTGGGCTTTTCATCCTCTAGCCTCTTTCCCAATCGGCAAAGCTTTTGTGTGCATGTATGCCTTATAAAACTTCGTTGACTCACAATTATTACCCCATACCCAGCACATTTTTTTAAGAAATGGGAGCTTCCATGGTGATGTAAATTATTTTTTATTTTTGTGTTATTTGATATGACCTTTTATTTTCTCCTTTGCGTATTTAATATTAATGCCCTTGTTGTTTGATGTATATGTTGAATTTTAGATCCTATGGTAGGTGAGATTTTTTCTTTTGAACTGCATGACTTTCTCAGATGTTGTTATTCTTTTATAAAGAAAGTGATTTTTTTAGTGTTTTTGATTGCAGCAAAACATATTAGAGTTGCGCAATATTCCAGAAGCTCTACCTTTCTTTGTTACTCCAAAAGCTGTGGAAGAGAATTCGCCAGTCCTCCAACAATTACCACATTGGGCAAATTGTTCAGTTACAAGAGCACTTGAGTTTCTTACTCCACCTTTCAAGGGACATCCACGAGTTATGGCATATGTTCTTAGGGTTTTGGAATCATATCCTCCTGAAAGGGTTACATTTTTCATGCCTCAGCTTGTTCAAGCTTTGCGGTATGATGAAGGGGTAAGAATTTTCCCTTTTCATGGAAGAATTTGGTAAGTGATTAAATGTTCTTTGTAAATAACAGCCCTTTGAAGTTTGGTTTGCTCTAACAAGGAAGAACCTTTGTGGCCCCGTGGGAGAATGACACCCTTAATTTGGAAATATTCCAGTTGGTAGTAATTAGCTGACATCATATTCTTTTATTTGCAGAAGCTTGTAGAAGGTTACTTGTTGGGAGCTGCACATAGGAGCAATCTATTTGCACATATTTTGATATGGCAGCTTCAGGTAGGTGACTAATAGTTCGATTTTAAAGTTATATATCTAGAGCAATCTATTTTACTAAGGAAAGTAGAGAGGATGAGATATAGTCCAAACAAATCCTTATTTATTTGCATAGAACTTTGAGAGTGTCCCATGAGATTGGAGCTCAACTAGTTGTCAGATACACTTGCTAGTTGGTCTTTCTGAGTCCTTATCAATGAAGAACCCGCTTCCAGTTGTTTCATATTATTGTAGTTCCTATGTAAGTTGCAGATGAAAAAAGAAATAAATTATATTAATGTTCATGAATATAAAAAATAGGTGATTGGAACTCAGAAAGTAAAATTAGTTATAAAAAAGAGTACTAGGGTAAGCAAGAAGGGTAAAACCTAAATTGGTTAAACCCTGAACCATTTGAAATAGTACATGCATATGAAGATGAATAACTTGTTCAAGGATTTTCGGATCAGGAATGTGTTTAGAGTGGGTGTGAGTGTTTATGATTTCACACATTTAGGATGGGATTTGGCTTTATGATTTCACACATTTAGGATGGGATTTGGCTATACACACAAAATGAGAAATGAATGGTGGGATTGTATTTGATGCAGACTTGTGAAGTTGCAAACGAAGAGAATGAACAATGAAAACACGATTCAATGAAATCTCTTTTTATATGACTTAAACAGTACAAAACAGAAAATCACAAACAACTATATTTATAGATGTATGCCCATAAGTCCTTTGTGTTTACCATTATCATTGAACTTTAAAGCATTTTGATATATATATATATATATATATATATATATATATATATATATATTTTCCAAAGTAAAATATTGGTATCTATTATTCCAATTTTGAAATATATATATATATTTTCCAAAGTAAAATATTGGTATCTATTATTCCAATTTTGAAAAAGATACAACCAAGAAGTACCAATTAATGGCAGTACATAGAATGAGCGATGTTGCTCATATTTGGGGTAGCCCCATCCATGCATTTGCAAGAGATATTGTGGGTCTAGGGAATCCCAGAGCCTCAACTTGGAAAGGTGCATTAGTAGTGTATGTTTGGATACACACAAAAAATTAGTCCCCAATAGGAGTTAATCAAACCATTAATTTCCAAAGTAAAATATTGGTATCTATTATTCCAATTTTCCAAAGTAAAATATTGGTATCTATTATTCCAATTTTGAAAAAGATACAACCAAGAAGTACCAATTAATGGCAGTACATAGAATGAGCGATGTTGCTCATATTTGGGGTAGCCCCATCCATGCATTTGCAAGAGATATTGTGGGTCTAGGGAATCCCAGAGCCTCAACTTGGAAAGGTGCATTAGTAGTGTATGTTTGGATACACACAAAAAATTAGTCCCCAATAGGAGTTAATCAAACCATTAATTTAAGGGGAGCCCCCTTGCGGTGAATGCACCGTCATCATTTAGAATTTGTAAGTGAACCTTACCTGCCTCCATATTACAAGCCCCCTTTGCCAGTACATCTGCTTGTGTTATGCTCCCGGAAAATATGGTTGAAAGTGTGGGTTTGTAAATGTGTATCTAGGTCCATGACGAGGCGAGTTAAGAGGTGTTTGGATCTAGCCCAACGGTTCAGCCAATCACATGCAAGCTTTGAATTAGAGTACTATGTTAATGTTGTGATCCCAAAATCCAAAGCAATGGTGAGTGCCAAGCCTTGTAACTCTTGTAACTCAGCATAATTATTTGAGTGATGCCTTGTTCCTTGTTGGAAAGTGATAACCCTATGTTGTAAGTATATAATACCCCCCGCCCTGTTGCACCCAGGATTCCCCTGTGAGGCACCGTCACAAAAGCAATGTGGCAGGGAGCGATCCACCTGAAGCGTAGGGATGATGCGTTGCTTGGGAATGTGCACGGAAGGCAATTGCACCGATGAGTATCGGTATTGTAGAGAGTCAAAAGGGGGGTGGGCCGAGTATTTTTGAAAATAGCTTCATTCTTGGAAATCCAGATATGCCAGCAAAGTAGAAGAGGGAGAGTAATAAATGAGGAATTCAGTCCCACCTGTGCATGTCATATGTTCCAAGCATCGGTCAAATTCTGACCTTCCCACATATGACGGTCGCGATGCGAAGTGGTTGCGTCCCACACAATTCGAGAGAATTTACAAAAAAGGAAAAGGTGGTCCATGGATTCTGAATAATTTTCGCAGAGTGTACAATAGCTCGGTCCAATCTAGCCCCTATGCATCAAGTTGTCCCAAGTGAGTAGCCAATCATGTAGAGCAAGCCAAAAGTGTAATTTTGCCTTTGGAGGAGCACACAAATGCTATAAACAACGCCACCACCAGAAGGTTTAAGCGAGTTGCAAATGCCGAAGTGTTGTGTACCCTAGCCTAACCGTGTAAGTGCCACCATCTGGGTTCTTTGCCTAGCGCAGCTCGTCTACCATGTCAGTGAGAAAAACAATGGAATAAATGAGACAAGACCAATAACAATCCCATAGTGGAGTCTCCTCATTGTTAAGACCCAAAGCCTCGGCTGATATCCATCTCGAGTGCCATTTGCCCTGCAATGTAGAGTTGACAGCATCTGCAAGGAAGCAAATATGCTTATGTAGTAAAGAGTCCAGCATGGATGATGGGAAGCACAATTCATTCGAAATGCCAATAACAACATCACACCCGATGCGTATATCTAACCCGTTCCCAGGGTCTCAAGATAATGAAGACTCTATGAGATGAAAACTTTGTACTATGGATTTCCAGAAAATTAAAGCTCCAATATGTTGCTTGGGAACCAAATGGATCCAATCCATCAAAGAGAAAGGGTGCATGTACTTACTGAGTAATATCTTCTGCTAGAGAACCTGTTTGTTGATTAAATCCCAGCCACCCTTTGCCGCTAGTGCCATGGAGAAAAAAGAGAGATCCTTTAAGCCCCATCCACCGACAACTTTTGGTTGAGAAATAAGGCCCCATTTGACTAGGGGTATGCACTTGTGATCCTTGTTGCTTGTGCAAAGAAAGTGCAAACAAATCTTTCTGATGTTGTTGATAATCTTGCATGGAAGGAAGGCGAGGGGCATCCAATAGACCAAAATGGCCTTAAGTGTACATTTTATAAGCGTCAATTTGCCAGCCATAGAAATCCAGCGATTACACCAAAGATTAATGCGTCGTTTCAGGTTGTCAATAAGCCAGAGCCAGTGCTTGTTGTAGTAGTCGTTTGGTTTGAGAAAGAACCCCAAGTATTTTATACACTCATCATAAGCATGAATGAGAAAGAGCAACATCAAGAGGATGAGGTTCCGAGTAGCAAGTGAAACATTGTAAAAATAGATGGTAGATTTATGCATGTTGATCTCCATCTCGGTAGAAGTGAAAAGTTTCAGAATACTGTCTAAGCGTTTTGCCTCATGAATGGTACCGTTCCCAAAGAGGATAATGTTATCCACAAACAGTATATGTGAGAGAGAAGTGTCCGCAACAATCTTAATCCCCAAAATATTTCCAGCAATGCGCTCATGTGAAATGTGTCGGCTCAAAGCTTTAGCAATAACAAGGAAAAGGAGAGGTGAAATAGGACAACCTTGTTTGAGTCCCTTGGAGGGGAAAAAAAATGAGAGCCATCAATCAGAGCCCCATAAGATACGGATTGATAGCAGTCCTCAATCCAATTTATGAAAAGGGGAGCAAAACCAATCTATGTGAGTATAAGCTTGATATAAAGCCAATTGGTTCAGTCAAAAGCTTTAGATAGGACAAGTTTTAATAGGAAAGCAACACGGGACTTGGTTTTGATAGTGTGTAAAGCCTCTTGTGTCTTGCCAATGGCATTATGTATGTGGTGGTTGTCTAGAAAGCCGAATTGTTCAAGGGATATATTAGAAGATAAAATGGGCTTCAGACGAGCAACAATATTCTTAGAAATGATCTTGTATATAACATTGCATAAAGAGATGGGTCTGTAGTGCTCAAAGCAGGACACATTGTCCTGTTTTGGGATTTCGCAATGAAGGTGGATGAAAAAGGCGCATGTATCTTACTAGAGATACTAGATTCCTCCACGGCTTGAAGAATGTCAGAAGCAATATGATCCCAAAGTCCAATATAGAACTCATTGGTCCACCCATTTGGATCAGGGCTTTCCCAAGTTGAAAGGTGAGGAGTATTTTGTGCAATTCTGTCAAAGTGATTAGTCGAAGTAGGGCAGCATTTTGTTGTTCGTCGACCCAACCATTAAAGATATTGGCCACTGCCATAATATCCCTGATATTCTCCCGAGGAGGCTCCGAAAAGATAGTTTTGTAATGTGAAAGCAACTCGTGAAATGGAATCAAAATATGTACATTTTATCCCATTGTGGTCTCTAATGCTCCAGATAGTGTTTTTAGTCCTCATAGCCATAGCATGACGGTGAATTTCTTTTGTGTTGTCGTCCCCTTCAGATAACCAAGTAGCCCTGCTTTTCATCTGCCACTTTGCTTCATTCCATGCGAGTAGTCTGTTCTTTTCTGTCTCCAGCTCGTCGAGTTCCAGCGATGTATTAGCGCTAAAATCCTTTTCATGAATAGTGTCTAATCGATCCTTGATCTTACCTTCCACTTCGATGAGTTCTTTGTCACTATTAAGAAATCTGCAATAAGCCCATCTCTTGGTAGTCGCCTAAGCCTTGATGAGATTCCTTTGTAGGCATATCATTGTTGGTTCACCTTGTGCAACAGAGTAGGGTATCCAAGACGTTTTGATAGTATCCGAGAAATCATCGTATGTCAGCGAGTGGGGGTTGAATTTAAATGGTGAGGGGGATTGTTAGAAATCCATAGACAATTCTAATTGGATGGGAATGTGATCAGAAGTGTATAGTTTTAATGTACTGGATTTGTAGGCACAAATGCGAAGGAGTGTTGCTTTAATCAAGAAATGATCCAATCACTTCGATATACCTTGAGAATCAATCTTGTGATTTGTCCATGTAGGCTCAAAGAGAATAGGAACAACATCCATTAGACAATATTGTACCATAAAGCCCAGGAAAAGATCAGCAAGAGTGTCTGATTTGGAATGTTCACCCCAAACCTCAGTGAGGTGTGTGGTAAAGTTGAGGTCTTTGCTAAGTATGAGATATGGCATATTCAAAATGCCAGTGTTTTGAAGATCCGACCAGAAAACCTTCCTGTTGTGTGAAGGAGCATAAATATTGAGAAAGTCAGTGTCGATATTTAGCTCCTTTGAGAAGAAAGATCCTATAATGTAATGAGGGTTTGTAATGATGTTCCTCAAAATCATGGATTCATCCCATCCAATAGCCAGGCCATCCGAGTGCCCAGAAGCGCTGACAGTCAAAAAAGTCCAAGAAGGCATTTTAGAAGATGTCTTCTAGCATCCAAATCGGTGCACATGGTTTCCTGTAGAAAGATGATACTCAGCTTCTATTTAAGAACAAGTCTCTTGAGAGATCGTTTTTTGAGGCCATCCCAATACCTTGAATGTTATGTGATGTAATGATCATCTGGGCAATCTATTTGGGGCTGCTCCTCTAAGGGCCCGAGTGATAGTAAGTTGTTTGCCATCCAAAACTGCTTGTTCGGCCTTCAGTTGTGCAATAGAAAGATGAGTAGGTCTCAGCCTATTTGTCTTCTGTGTAGTCCGAGTAACCTCCACACCACCGATGCTATATGTGATCTAGTATGGTATCGCCTGCCTATGATAGGAGTGGACAATGAAGAGAGGGTAGGAGAGTCATGCATCATAGTTGTCAAATCCCCCAGCTCGCCTTCCTTCACTGATTCTTGAAATGTCAGAGTGTATGTCAGGAGCATAATCACCGGTACCAGTCTCCTCGAGAGTGAATGCCTTTGTCTTATGGCCGCTCTGACAGAGGTTATCAAAAACCGGCAAATGATTGGGTCCAGATGGAGTAAGTGATCCATACAAAGTCTGCTTGATAGCTATCTCTGATATCTCAATAGTGCCATTAACAATAATCAATGGAGGATCCAGTTCTATAGATGGCTCGATGGGAACCACAGAGCCAAAAGTGTTCTCCAGTACAAGATTTTTAGCATGTAATAGAGATGAAGGTGAGAAAGATGGAATACCATTAGATACATGAAGATCTAATCCCCGGTGGGGTAGGAGAGTCGATGAGTGCATGCATCTTTGTAGCTCCATGGTGTATCCAAGAACTATGGTGCTCTCCAATGGTGTAACATTTGCTCCTGCCGCATTCAACACCACTGTTTCCTCTAAACCTCTAGTATCACTTTGTTCTGTGTGTAAGGTCCTAGGTGTTGTATCTGAATCATCCGGGTGTCTTCCAATCGATCGCCAACTGGTATCCTGATCTTGTTGTGTACTCGTTGTAGTAAAGTACCTCTGTTTTGACGAACAATTGTCTTTGAGATGACCATATGTTCTGCACTGCTTCACCTGAAAGGGACGTTTTTGTAGTCCAGTGTTTGCTTTAGGCCAAGATCCCTAGTGTCAATCTCCAGAACAATAGGTAAGCCATGTGTAATATCCATTTCCACATATAAAAGCAACAATCGTGTTCTTCAGGTTGGCTGTGTCTGCGTTTATCTTGAGGAATCTCCCAAGGGTATTTCCAATGAGCTTGAATATCTGTTCATTCTAGAGTTTGATGGGTAGTCCAGGGAGTTTGACCCACAGTGCAAGGCTGCAAATGCGTTCTCGAAAGGGGTCAAGTCTGCATGCCATGTGCAAATGGTAAGGGCAGCATTTCCCCAAAACCATGTCCCCACACATTCAATCTAATGTAGGAAAGAGAGAAAAACAGAACCCAGCCTCTGAAATTGAAGAATAGGGGACCTATTAAAGGTAATAAATGCAAATTGATCTAGGAGATTTTAAAGCTTGGTTGCATTTGGAGGACATTTTCTGTATTAGTAGGAGGCCCTATAAGTTTGTAACACAGGAGCATTTGTATACTAAAGCCAAAGTGATTGAATTTTTTAACTGTGGTTTTAATCTACACAACTTCTTGCAAGATTGTTTCTTGTTCAAGCAGCCGAGTCCCTTTTATTAATTTGGAGATACCCTCTTACTCTGGAATTGAATCGATTAAGCATCATCATAGAACTCAAGGTTCAAAGCACAAGTAAAAGCATTCAAGTTAGAGTTGCAAGATCATTTCTCGTTCAAGCAACCAAGTCCCTGTCTTAATATGGAGATATCCTCTTACTCTGGAATTGACTTAATTAAGCATCATCATAAAACTAAAGGTTCAAAACCCAAGTAAAAGCATGCAAGTCAGATTTGCAACACTTCCTTTTGTAAATTACATTTTGATGAATAATTTATGCAAATTTTTGACTTCCAGAACCTTCCAAATTCTCCCCAACTGTCATAAATGTCACCTTCAAAGGCACATTTGTATCACAAATATTGAGCATGTCAACCATGGGAACATAAAATATAAGGAAAATTTAATTTGATCTGACCTGGATATACAAATGATGGGTATAATGTGAATACCAATCTCGTGTTAAGTTCCATCTAGAACTTAAAATGCAAAGCACAAGTCGAAGTATGCAAGTTATAATTGTAATGCCCCCTCTTGTAAATTTCCAATTGATGCATAATTTTATGCAAATCCAAATATTTGACTTCTAGAACCTTGTGAATTCTTCCTATCATCGTAAACTTCACCCATTAAAGAAACATCTGTATCACAAAGTTATATCATATCTACCAAAGGCTTTTAGAATGTGTGGAGAAATCAATTTGATCTGTCCAGGGGTTAATAATGATAGTTATAATGTGAATAAATATTCTTGTATTGCCTCCCTCTAGAATTGCTGCATTCCACTAACCATCAAAGACCACAGAACTTGATTAGGCTCTCATCTAATGTATATCACATAGGTATAAAATAATAGGAGGCAAATTTGGTTTTGACGCCCTTTATTATTTGAGTTTGTGGGGCTTGAGCTTGTTGGTGATTTGTGATTAACTATGGAACTTCAAGAATAAGTTTTTTTTTTTTTCCTTAAACAAGTTTCAACTATGAACCATGAATGAGATTGAAAAGATATGGTCAAAGATGATGCTTGCTTTCAATAAGTACACCAACTGCATTGGATATTAGTTCATTGATTTTCAATGACTTGGTTAATGTTTAAATTTCTAATGACCTCATTTACTTCAATAATAATATTCATAATTCCTTGGACATTCTTCTCTCAAAATCAAATGCTTTCAATGAATATTGCCCTGAAGGAGGCATATAATTGAAGTGACCTATGTCATAGTGGCCAAATATTTACGTGATAAGTATTAGTGTAGCACCTCCATGGAAGACACCTCGTCCCAACAACCTCTCCACTATATACTCCTTTTTGAAAAGTTTACTGCAGTCTGTGAAAACATGGAAACGGATAGTCTTATCGATTGCAGAAACTATATCATGTAAATATGAGTTGTTGACAAGATTAAAAGAATGCCAAATGCAGGTATGCAACTAGCAACACATCTATTTGTTTCTTTTCTCCTTTCAATATTGAATCATATGTGTAATGATTTGGTGCTAAATTTAAGTTTCTCAAACAATTAGGAGGCTATTGAGTCTTGAATTTTTTTTTGGTGAAGAGGAGACTTGTTTCTGCTTTCATCCTTCAAGGTCTGATATTGATATACTTTGGCATGTTTAGGCTTGAACCCAATATTTCTATGGTGAACGAGATTTCACCCTAGAACATGACCCAACATGGGATACTTTGTGAAAATTGCACTTGCATTTACAACTCTCCATTTAACATTTCTCCTTAGGTTATCTAATTTTTTGTTATACTTTATATATTAACCCCACGTGATTAAACTAGTCTTGTTGCTCGACTTTGTTGCATGCTATATGAGTTGCAAAGACTTGGTCAACAATGAGTAGGATTTGTTAAACTTTTGGCTTGGCACTTGGCATAAAGTCAGCAGAACCTCATTGCATTAAAATACATAAAATGTTTTAAAAATACTTTCTTTAATATGCTTAGTTTTTTTAAGTTTTTGAATCGATTTATGACCAGTTGAATCTTACTTTTGACTTGTCATTTGATTCTTGAGTATGTCGTAGAAAACATCGGTACGTCGGTGGTGGTGACTCTTGGTACACTCCTTGATGTTCTTCTACCACAACTACACTCATGTCTACTATTTTCCCCTCCATATGATTGACAAAATTAGCTATTTTTAGTAGTCTGATTTCCATAGACATATATGTTGTCCTTTTGCATACGGTATGTGGTTGGTGCTGAAAGATCATTATCTGTTGGTATAACTTTCTTTAACATTTCAAAAACAGGGAAGGCATAGTTATGGTTAGTTGTTTCTATCATTGAATCTTTTGAAATGGCAGGGGGAGGAGCCTTCTACCGAAGGAGGAAGGGATGCTGGCACAAACAAGGTATGTTCCAAATTTTTATTCTGTATGTCTTTGAATTGATGTCTAATGTGATAAGGTTCATGATTAGTGGTTTGTAGAAGTAAACATGTCATCACACTCCAAAATATCTTATTGCTTGAATCATTGCTTATATTGGCATACATAAAATTCTATTAGTTTTTTTTCCTGGGTTTGGTTTCATCCCTTATTGTAGGGTGGGTTGTGTTCATTTTAGAGGCTATGATTCTCTATGTGATATTTCCTTTACCTTCTACTACAATTTGTATGACTCGTTCTGTAATTAATAGCTTCACTGGATGCAACTGTTCCTGGATTTGAGAAGCTTTTGGCATTGCAACAGTGATTTTAATTTTTTTTCAGTTTTAAAGGTCCATTAAAACGTATTATTTAGTGTGTAACAAGATGTAGATATAAAAATGTTGGCTCACAAAACATTTAAAACAATCCACTGTCATGTTGTGCGACACTGTATGGCAACTTGCCTTATTTATTTCTGTAGCAGTTTATATTCTACCACCAAAGTATTCTTACTTTCCAGGACACACTATTGTAGGGGAATTCTTTCCAGGAGCTTTTACCTAGTATTAGGCAACGTATCATAGATGGCTTTACTCCAGAGGCATATGATGTGTTCATTCGGGAGTTCCGATTTTTCGACAAAGTAACTGATATTTCTGGTGCACTTTATCCTTTACGAAAGGAAGATAGACGAGCTGGCATTCGGAGGTAGTTTTATATATGATGAATTTTGTATTGTAAAACGATCAATGATCTGAAGAGCTTTATGTCTACTACATATATATTTTTATCTTGAGAAATTGGTATTTACTGTCAGAGAACTGGAGAAAATTGAAGTGGAAGGAGATGATCTTTATCTGCCAACAGCTCCAAACAAATTGGTTAGAAGCATTCAGCTAGACAGTGGGATTCCTTTACAGTCTGCTGCAAAGGTTCCAATCATGATCACATTTAACGTTGTGGACAAGGATGGCGATCCAAATGATATAAAGCCTCAAGCATGCATTTTCAAGGTTTTCCCAAACCCTTAATATCTGTTTTTTCATTTCTACAAATATTTTTAATCATGGTTTAAATAATCAATGGGGCCTCTGCTATGAAATATTTACAATTACAGTTCTGATTTTTCCAAACTGGATTGGAGCCTCACCGTCACAACTTATTTTCCGGTTTTGGAAATGTGTAGTCTCATTGAATGTTTTGAATATAAGTTTTAGAAGTTTTTACATCTTTACAATTATAAAGTTTAGATTCAATAGTAAACCTTGATGTATTTTAAACGACACATAACATTTAATTGAAGGAAAGCATTAACTACAGTTATACACCGTAAATCGATCTGTAGTAAATGTTTTTTGATGTTTATTATTTATATTGTATATTTATCACCCTTAATGCAGTGCAGTTTGTGCAATTCCCATCTCAATCTTAGTATAATATTTAGTTTTACTCAGCGTTTTGTAGAAATGAAAAATTGAAAAGATTGTTGGTATGATCAAGCAAACTGATCATGAGAGGTTTTGGTTCCTGTTTGATGCACTTGATGAATTCTCAGTGACATTTTTTCAATTGAATTTAATATTTCATTGAAGACTACCATAGGCAATGGATAATCAATTAGTATTATTACTGACAAATGACACTTAATACTCGCATACTTAGTTTTAAACCTTGCCGAGAAATTGCCATACTCATGAGTCATTCTGGTTCGGTGAGTAACTTGGTAGAAACTCAGCCTGCGAGTTTCTTCAGGAGTCTTGTGCAGAATTTTCCCAACAGCAGAAATATTAATTTTTTTCCCCTTGCTAGGAATTTGAAGGAATTTTCCAAAAGTTTTTAGTTGCCGCGAAGTGATCATTATTGAATTTGAAGGATTTTTAACAATTTTTCAGCTGCTGTAATATTATGATGTGCATTTTACTCTTTTTATTTTCTTAATGTACTGTAAAATAGTCTTATGTATTCTCTAAATTCATTTATCATGCTTTTTACAAGTATTTTAGATGTTATTTGAGTTTATTTTATGCATTTATATATTTATTATTTGCCGAGTCCAAGTGCAAATTGTGGACTGCCAAGTTTTTCTGGAGTCAGTTTTTGAACCATGCTCTCATAGGTGAACCCATTTACAATGTCACCTTGGATAGTTGGTTAGTTGTTACCAATCATCCTACTAGGATAGCTGACTACAATGGAAAAATGCATTATATATAGTCTTGACTTCAAAAGTTCAAAATGAAGAAGTTAAGCTGTACTTCATGTACAATTGGTTTTTACACATGAGAAGGTTTATAGTATTAAAGAAGAAGTAAAGCATACCTAATATGACTAGATAAAGGTAGGTGAATACAAAATAAAAACTCTGACTGTGTGGGAATGGAGTAAAAGAACCCATTTATCACATTTCCATAAATGTCACAAACATCATCAGCGTCATCGATATCTCCATCTTGGTGAGAAGGATGAGGTAAATCCTTGCAAATTTCATAAACTTCTTCCATAGTGGTAACATGTTCATCCTTACAAGCCAACTCGTTATCCTTGTTAATCAATTTCTGACAAAGCAGGTTGATTTCATCAATATTAAAATCATCATCAAAAGAAGTATTTCCAACTATTGTCTGAGCCTGACATCATCTTCCTTTTTGTTCTAATTATTCTCTAGCTGAAATTCTTTTTCTTTGATTGCTTGAATATGTTTCAGGACTACCATATATCTTTAGGATAATGTAATTACTCAAGTCCTGACACACTTTTGTAATCTGCAGTCTCTTTGCCTTACCTTTCTGGTCATTAGTTGGACATTAATATATTTATCTTATCAATGCGGGATGCCAATTTTGCAGGGATATGGAATCATAGCCCTCCTCTTTCCGTATCCATCCTATGCTTCTATTCTTCCATTTTCTTTGCAAATTGTTCCTCCTCATCTCTGGTGAAAAAGCTCCATACATCTAGACGTAAACTCCCATTCCATTTTCAGCTTCTAGATATCATACTTTGCTTCCCTCAACATGTCAAAAATTCTCTAAAGCTGAAAATTCTGCCACCAAAGCGAAAGGATCCAAACCAAAGTCTGTATTATGGATTCCAAAAGATGGATATAATGCCTACCATTTCCCCTTCAAATTTTGAATTTGAAATATCAAAAATTTAAATATTTGAAGTAATGCACTTAGCTGATGTTACTTGTCATTTGTGGATTTTTGTTGGAAATCAATCATAGCTGCAGGTTGTCCTTTGGATGGGTACCATGGTAAAAGGAACTGTTTTAATAATGTAAAGGTTGCTGATGGTTAAACACCACATATATTGTGTGAATATGAGGCAAAATTGGAACATGCGACCATTGCTGAATCATCAGATCCATTCTGTCACTAGGAAGGGTGCTGATGGTTTTAACCACTAATTTCGATGCCTTTTTTTCTTTAGACGACTGTTGTGAATGATGAATCATGCGACGTGGTCATGAATCCTTGGTGGTGTTTGCTCCCTAGCACCTTGACACTCTTATCTTTGCGTTCCGTTAATGCAAATGCTAGACTGTTGTTATGTTCTCCCTTTCAACTTGAATCGTTAATTACTTGACCCTTAATTTTCAACTCTCTTCTCTCCCCCTGTTGATGTGATGATGTCGCTTGGTCTCCTATGTAAAATGCCACCTCTTGGTAGCTCATAGACTTCCAACATCTCCTGTTGTTGTTGGAGGAACTCTAAAACACACTGTTCAACCTATAAGACTTTGTTGCTTCTTTTGATTACAGCCTCCATAGGTGTCGCTTGGCTGCGACATCCTTTGTGCTCTTCTTGCTCCTTTCTCTGTTGTCATCGACGATGTTATTGGCACCAAAAAAATTTCTACTTTTGCCAAAAAACTACCACTTGACTATCATTGAGCCGATGGCATGACAAGAATGCCATTGTATTAGTTATGTTGTTTTAAAATTTTAATTTAGTGCTCAAATGATTTTTTGCATGGAGTGCACAAACCTAGTGTGTTGGTTACCCTTTTAAAATTCGATAGAGGTTTTGAGGATTTAGAAAAGGGTGTTTATGGATGAACGAAAAGGTGACCCTAGCTATTTTTTTCTGCAAAATCTAGGAATGCTTTCATTTCAGAGATTTTACCATATGAATAATATTTTAAGGTTCGGTGGAAAACCCTAAATTAGCACCATGTCCTCTTCACACCTTTATCTTCAACCTCCAAACACAACTTTGGCAAAAGTCTCACAAATTATGAAGAGGAACAAATTTCCATCCGACCCTAAAGCCAAGTTCAAACAAGCATACAATGGAACATTAAAGTTTCTCCACAACCCTTGTGAGTGCCTAGATCAATCCTTGGGGAGTTACACCCTCGACTTTGATACCATTTGTGAACATGTTTCTTTATTCCTTCAAGATCAATTACATATAGAGATAGGGAGATAGGGTCGTTGGTCGAGCACCACATACATGGGGTTGAAGAAGGCCCCAAGGGTTCGGTTGTTCATCGATGAAAGTGGTATGTTAGGCTTGGCAGAAGTAGGCATGAGGGCCTATCTAGATAGCCGCACTTGATCCCACAAAGCAATGTAGTAAATAAGCACTAGTAAGAGAGTATAGAACGAGAACACAACATATGGATAGTGCAAATAATGTATCAAATTATCTATATAGCTCTGTAGCAAAATAGATCAAGATGATTTATTGTGCTAAAGTACTATTTATATGTGAAGTCACAACCCTTGTCTATTTATACATGTGAAGTCACAACCCTTAATATTTATACAGGTGTATTCACCTAGGCTTTAGTGATTATAACACATGTCAACCTCTTATTATGCACAAGGTTAGGCCACAATGATTCTGCCATACCGAGGTAGGCCCAATTAAACCCAAATTCCAAGGTGCCACAAACTTGTAACTAATTGGATTTGATAAGCAACGATACCAAGAAACACCATAAGCTGATTCCTCAATGTGATAAATGAACTCTTAATGTTGAGCTTCCCAAGGTACACCCACATTTGGTGACCCATGGGGCACAACAAGGTGGGTTTACACCAAATGTACAAATAGTCACTGCTAATATCATTGTTTGTATAGAGGCTAAGGGGTTCTTTTATCTCAGTTAGAGGTGCTCAACGTTGGTCCTTTATCTTAGAATGTAGTGATGTTCAGAAGTCAAGCCTTCGAAGGTACTCCAAGTATTAGGGCAATTGCCTCCTCCTTTCTACCTATTGCAATTGTTGGGGGGTTCACACACACTTTAAATACCACAATTACGCACATAGATGGAGATAGGTTAGTGAGATTTGACATCTCCCATTTATATTTGCTACCATTGGGGCTCCCCATCTTGGTATTCTCAATTGGGGATGGTGGCTTTGGTATTCTTGTTCCGCTCACCCATAATCCAAGGTAGGACATTTATGCATCATTGGTTTTTAAATTTTTGTCCACTTCTATATGTTATTCAACCATGAATGTTAGGAGGGGTTATAGGCGGTGTACCTTATTTCTTCCTAAGGTTGTCCAGCCATGCTCTCTTAGCTCAGGGCATTTTCTTGTGGACATCATCAAATCATGTATTGGTCCTTTTGTAATGATGGATGGTGATGTTGTTGGTCCTCTCTTATTCTGTGCTACAATTTGAAACATATTAGAGTCAGAGTCAATCTTCATTAGATTCATTGTTTACATTGAGGAGCTGTCCTTTCATATGGTTAGTTGTACATGGATGATATGGTTGCTTCTTTCAGTCTTGTCTAGGGTTTACTTGTTTTTTGTTCACCCCCTTTAGTATTGATTTTTTAGTATTTTAGTGTTAGTATAGCAGGGAGACATGTCTCCCACTTCCAGGGACGCGTCTCGAAGATGTGAACATGTCTCTGACAAGAGAGACAGGAACGGAAACGTTCCCCTTACTTGAAGATTGTCATCTAAGATGTTCAGTGTCTCTTTGTTGCTTCCCAAAAACCTAAACACATCCCCCAAAAAAAACCCTTAATAATTCAACTGAAATCCTAGACGTCGGATTGATATTTCAAAATCTACATTGAGAAGGCTTTAGTTGCTATTGAGATAGTTTTCAATCATTGTTTGCCTTGGCCCTTTATTGTGTGCATTTTTTGGGGTAACATATTGTCGTTCATAGACAACATGAGTAAAAAAGGGCGGGTGGACGGTGCGGGAGAGAGCGGGGTTTTGCATTTGAAAGACGATGTCCTCGTTGAACGATAGTGAAATGCCGTGCTTGAATGACAACCATTCAAACATGGCATTTCACTATTGTTTGATAGGGATGTTGGTTTTGAACGACGATGCCCCCCTTCTTAAATTTACTCATAGTACTTCGTATCATAGTTCACATACTTAGACTCGACCTTGATTTGCCAGACCAAAAAAAATTCAACTCGACGAATACTCGGTAACATAAAAAAATACTTAAATCTCTTAAAAAACTTAAATTTTATACAAATTACAATAAAAAAATGTATCAAATGAGTTTGTAAAATGTTGGGGAATTGTTTTCTATTAGATTTGAATACAAATATATTACAAAATCACATCATTTCTTTCAGCATTATCTTTATGCTTTCGTGTTGATTTGTATCTTTCCTAAAGCACCATCCCACGTTACACTATTAGGACACATGATGAGCTTCGGGTGGGGCATATGTGTACACTGATATTTTTCAACTTTATCATTTACCGATGCTCTCTCTTGTAGGGGCTTGCCAGTGCATTAAATCTTCCTAAGTGCACGCCTTAAATGGTGCATTGAGAATCGGGTGGGATTCGCTTGTGGCTCTTTGCGAGAGATGTTCTCATACTATACTATTCTATCATACCCACATCCCTTCATCCTGAAAACTGAAACATGACTAACTCCGAAATATGATATAATCCTCCAAAACCTAGAATTTGCATTATAGCTCCTAGATGTTCGAAACCACTCTCAAACACCGTGAAAGTGTATATATATATATATTTTTTTTTTCACCTCAAATATATATAACTTAAAGTAAATGTAAAATTCTATTTAAACATTTATTTTATGCATATTTTATAAAGTGAATGTAAACATCTACTTAAACATTTATTTTATACATATTATTCACCTCAAATGTTGTGTGATGAAAGTGTGGGGCTGTGTGTACTTAAAAAGGACAAAAATATGTAGACTGTGTCAGTGAGTATGTGCTTAATACTGATGAGTACTGAACAATTATTTGCCGAAACTCGGCTTTTGAGGCTCACGAGTAAAGTGAAATGAGTATGTGCTTAATACTCGTGAGTACTGAACAATTATTTGCCGAAACTCAGCTTTTGAGGCTCATGAGTAAAGTGAAAAAACTTAAGGCGGAAAAAACTGAAATATGACTTACTTCGAAATATGATAGAATCCTCCAAAACCTAGAATTTGCATTATAGCTCCTAGATGTTTGAAACCACTCTCAAACACCCGGAAAGTATATATCTAACTTAAAGTAAATGTAAAATTCTATATAAACATTTATTTTATGCAGATTTTATAAAGTGAATGTAAATGTCTACTTAAAAATTTATTTTATACATATATTTTCACCTCAAATGCTGTGTGATGAAAGTGTGGGGGTGTGCGTGCTTAAAAAGGACAAAAATATGTATACTGTGTCAGTGAGTATGTACTCAATACTCATGAGTATTGAACAATTATTTGCCGAAACTCGGCTTTTGAGGCTCGCTAGTAAAGTGAAAAAACTTGCGGGCAGAAAAAAATGGTGAGTATTCGCCGAGTATGCAACCTATGCTTAATATGGTTAAAGTTTTAAATTGATAGTATTAGTTTTAGTTTTAATTTTAATTTTTTCTAGTTATTTAATTTTATAACTATCAATTACTTACTTTAAAACTATATATATATAATTTAAATTTTTCTTATATATTATGTAGTTTTTTATTTTTTAAATTTTAAACAGTTTAAATTATAGTTTTATTTTTAGATTTTTTTATTTTTAAATAGGTGTTAATAAAATTAAAATTTTAAAAATAATAATCTTTAATTATTATTTTATTATGTGTTTTTTAATATCTTTTAATTTACTAATAACTTAATAGTATTTTTAGATTTATTTATTTTGTAATGCATTTTAATTTTTTTACATTTTTAAAAGCGTTGTGTATATACACACACACACACACATATATATGTAGCTGTTTCCCAGTACTCGTCTCCTATTTCTTTTTCAAATGGCATACTGGTACTTCCCGTATCCATACCTGAACCCATCCCCTGGTAACTATTTATATCTTTCAGCTCTTGGAATTTTTTCAACTCTCTGCCATTGTAACTTGTCCCCCATTGACTGATTTTGGTGATTCATGGATGCAAATATGATTTTCTTTTTTTGATTTTGAAATATAAATACTAATAGCTTCTTCAAACAACTTGACATGGCCATCTCTTACTTTGTTTATTCATATTCATATGATGAGACTTTCCTAACAATTGTTACCTTTGTTTTATCCATTAATTAATATGGTGCGACTAAATACACAAATGCAATAAATATGCAGGTTTTCATTTAATATTATGCTGACATAAATGTGAAAACATGGATACAAAAAGGGTTCTTTATTTGAAATGGGTCTAATGTAATGTAGTCCTTGAAAGTGTGGTTTGTCTATTTGTTTCCAGAAGTGCATTCATTCAATTTATCACCATTGTGTTTGAATAATGATATTCTTTGTTAATTGATTTGAACTAGGTTGGAGATGACTGTCGTCAAGATGTACTTGCTCTCCAAGTGATTTCCTTACTGAGAGACATTTTTGAAGCAGTTGGGCTGAAGCTTTACCTGTTTCCATATGGCGTACTTCCAACTGGCCCTGAAAGAGGTATAATTGAGGTATTGCTTCTGTCCCTTGCCAAGGTTATTTTTTCTTGTAAAATAATTATTAATATTTAGAAAATGAGCCATAGCCAGTATGCTAACACTTTTCACCAAAAATGGCAAGGCTCTTAGTATATATGTTTATTTCTCAGGCTAACAACTTCTTCAAAAATAAACATATATACTGCATATACAAGAGGCAACACAAAGTCATCAAGGATGGAAAGTCAAAAAAAATCTGAAAACCACCAAAGAAATAGACCGGCAAAGATCACAGCTACCATATTAAGCGGGTACTCAAGATCATCAATATGCAAAACTTTCTTTCCAAGATAGGCTGTTAAAATTACCCTTGAAAATTCCAATATGTTGCTCCTAATAATCTAGAAATATCCCAGATTAGGCAACGTTTCATCTGTTTCCAGTTTATACATTGTTTCCCAGGGTCATATGCCAGAGTCTTTTGTACTCTTTTTTTAAACATTTCTGGTTATTTGATTTGACATTCTGATTTTAATTATTAGTGTTTTTAATCAAATTTCTATTTGATTTGGGTCTTGATTTGTTTTTGTAACTCTCTTAGAATTTTTTGAACCAGTGAGACTCAAAGCTCAAATTGAGAAAGAAAAAAAAGAAATTATATTGATGTCCATGATTGGCCAAAATAGGTCGATGGGACTTAAGAGTATTCACAATTACAATAGAAAGTGCTAGGGTAAAAGGACCCTAGGAACAACGACTAACTAAATAAAGGAAGAACAACAACAAAAGCACAAATAAGAAGAACAAAAGCACAAACAGAGATAGGACAAAGACAAACAGAGGTGGTAGAAAAACTCGTAAATGGAGAGAGCATGTTTGCTGTGTTATTCTTCATTCAAATCAGAAATGGAATGGGTGAATACACAAAGTGAGAGAGATGACCAACCGAATGCCAATCACCTGTTAATTACAAGGTTAAATAATGCTCCCTACCTAGTTAACAATTGTTATAGAGCACAATGCTATATTTTTTTTATTGTGCATTTATTTCCTATGTCAAGGAACTTTCACAATAATAAGTACTTGACTTCCGTTTATGACCATTATACTAAATATACTATGGCTCTTCCATAATTGTCATATATGAAAACATGAAAAGTTTATCCCTTAATCTAATAATTTTTTTGATTCAAAAAGGTAAACATATTTGCTACTTGCTTCTAAGTTGGACAATCTATCAACTCAATAACTCCTTTCTCGATCAGCAAACGAATGAAATAGAAATGAACCTCTATGTGTCTGGTAAGTGCATTGAAAACTGGTTTTTTGATCAGTTTGAGCACACCCTGATTATCACAAAATATATACTTAGGCTGCTCTTGATGTAATTGTAAATCAGCCAAGAAACTCCCCAACCAAATCGCCTCACATGCAGCCAAAAGAACTACTTTGTACTCTGCTTTTGTTGAAAATAAAGCAACAATTTTTGTTTCTTGCTTACTCAAGATATTGCCCTTCTTCCAAGATTGACGATATATCCGGTTGTTGACCTCATGACATCAACCGATTCGGCCCATTCTAAATCTGTATAACCAGTCAGCGGAAAATCATCAGAAACAGTGTACTGAATTCCAAAATCCAATGTACCTTTTGATGCTGTCATGGTTAGGGATCTCGATTAAGAAATGCTTTGGCCCACATAGCCCTCAAAATACACAATGGAACAATTGCATTGCAATGCAACAACAACAATTCAAATCTTTATTTACTTTCAATCAAAGAAAATACAACTGGTACAATGACACAATCACACCATGATCTGACAATGAGATTCATTACAACATCAAAGTTGTAGATCTCAGTTTGCTAACTCACAGTGTTTGCAAATAAACTCTCAAGTCTCATCTTCCTTCTACATCAAAGAAGTCCCTTAACACAGGCGTAGGGACATGGTTATATAGATGCAAGACCTGTCTACTTACATTAAGTTCTTTTACCCCACTAACATTATTAACACACCTCAGTCATCTCAAACATTACATGTCACAAATATTAAATGTCTTAACATTTTCAATGAACAAGAACACGTTAGAACTTAACACGTCCCAAAACATGTCACAAACATTATTAAATGAATCCTTATCAATGTCCATGACTTTTGGAATTAAATGCCAAACAATAAGCAACGGGACCTTCTATAGCATATCACAGTCATACAATCAAGTCACACGGGATTGTAGGGCTTCATAGTTACCAAACTCCATGAAACGTTTTGTGCCATGATCCTCACATCATTTCAAGAATGATGTCATGCTTTATTGCAGGCTTTCCAACTGATCAACTATTCAATACGTAGGCTGCGCAATGAGGATCCAATCATCTCCAAAAATCTCTCCTATTCATTTGTCTTTGTAGTGAATAATCAACTTCGTCAAATACCTATTGCTCAAGTAATATTGCAGATCAAAAGAAAGATATTGCAAATCTCGGCATGACCACGCAATAAGAGATTATTGTCATAACATCTTTTCGCAAAGCTTCTCATACTTATTCAGACAAAAGATTGGTTATTTATGTGCGTAACAAAAGAATGTGTGGAACATTATAGACACAACTGTGCTCACAGGGAATAACGAACTTTACTAAACACATGCGTACCAAAGACGATGCAAAACAACATAAGAACGCTTGCGCAACAAAGAAGACCTGGACAAACTTACAACAAGACATACACGCAGTCAGGAACCTTGTGCAACATAACACTTGGACAATTTCCTAAACTAACATATTTTTTGGTTGATGCAAGATTGCTTGTGAACTTGAATTCTTTTGCATCATACACTTTGGGTAAGAAAAGAAACATCTGCTCTTGCTCATGTGACTTCTATGAACTCTGTTAATGATATTCGTTGTTTTGAAGCTTTTTATGCACTAATCCATGTCACATCTTCTATGTCTCGGCTTTTCCATTTCACTTGATATTCCTTATATTCTTTTCTTTGTGTGGGTTTTCCAACCTATATGTAAATATTTCCTATTTCTTTGCGTTTTTTTCTTAGGTATTTGAAATCTCCAATCTGTTTCTTTAGAATATGCACTTGCATTTTCACTACTCTACCCTTTCATGATATGGATACAAATTAGTCACATTGAAAATAAGATTTATATCCATACCTTTAGGGAATTCTATTTCATATGCATTCTTTCCAAACTTTCACAAAATTTTGCATGGACCAATTTTTTCCATTTCACCTTATCAGATGTCCCATTTGGAAATCTCTCTTTTCTTATGTATGCTAAGACTAAATATTCTACTTGATATTCAATTTTTCTTCTCTTCATATTGCTCTCTTTTTGTATTGCGTTGTATTCTTTTCCAACAACTCTCACCCCTATTTATGCACTTCTCACATATTCTCTACACAATCTACTTCTTCAACACTTATTTTTTGCTCATTTCTCATATCACGTAACTCCACAACTCCTCTTGGACATAACCCATGAACAATTTGAAATGGTGTCTTTCTTGTACTTCTATTCACAAAATGACTATATGTCAGAATACTATTCTATGTACTTGACTTACCTTCAACTAAACATCTCAAAAGATTACCTAAATTTTTGTTGATTAACTCTATTTGTTCATTTGTAGGATGGTATGTTGAACTGAACTGCAACTTAGTATTCAATTTCTTCTTCAATGTTTTCCAAAAATGTCCAATAAATTTTACATCTTTGTTTGATACTATATTGCGAGGTAAATCATTTAATCTTACAACTTCTTTGAAAAACAAATTAGCAATGTTTGTTGCATTATTAGTCTTTCTATATGCCACAAAATGTGCCATCTTTGAAAATCTATCAATTATCACAAATATTGAATCACTTCCTTTCTGTGTTCTAGGCAAAACTTAAAACAAAATCCGTATTTATATCCTCCCATTGTTTCTCCGGAATAGGCAACAATGGATACAACCCTGCATTCTAACTTGTCTTTTTCGCTATTTGTCAAACTCTACACTCTTGAACAAATTTGCAAACATCTATGCTTATTCTTGGACAAAAATAATTTGTTGCTACTTGCGCTAATGTTATGTCATAACCAAAATTTCCTGCTGAACCTCCACTATTTTTCTTTGACCAACTTCTCCCGCATTGAACCTCTTGGTATACACAGTTGCTCTCCTTTGAATAACAAACTTTACTAAATAAAATACTCCATGGTGTTCTATTTTGATTCACCGGTTCTCTACATGACTTCCATGGTTTTTGAAAAACTTCATCTTCTTCATATTGTGCTTTCATATCATCATATCCTATGCCTTCCACTCTTAATTCTTTTAACAAAAAAAAAGAAAAAAAGAAAAATCTTCTACTCAATGCATCAACAACTCTATAGGAATTCAACTCATTTCATGTCTTTGATTCAATTTATGCTTATTATTAATGAATTGTAATGCTTGATGATTTGTGTACAATACATATTCATTTGGCAATAATGTCTCCATTTCTTTAGTGCTTGCACAATCGCATAAAACTATTGATCATACATTGAATACTTATGCTTTACACCATTCAATTTTTCACTGAAATTTGCAATAGGTCTCCCTTCTTGACTCAATATTGCTCTTATTATTGTGCCACTCGCTTTACAATCTATTTGAAATACTTTATTGAAATATAACAATGCCAACGCTAGTTGCTTTGTTTTCTTCTTCAACTACTGGAAACTATGTTATGCTTTTGTTGTCTATACAATTTTTTTTAATCCTTGTGCATCACATCAGTGATTGCTACGTACATTCCATTGAAATTCTTGATGAAGTTTCTATAAAAATTCGATAGTCCATGAAAACTACACACCTCAAATGTATGGGCCTGAATGCCTAGTGATAGGTTCTAGTCTTGTGTATTCTATATGGGGGGCCCATATCTAGATAGAAGGGAATGGGCTATCTCTATCAACCTCTATCTCTACCTCTATATATTGGATTGGGATTGGGGGAGAGAGGTAGATCTATATATGATATACTCTGACACAACTATTGATCGATTGGGCATATCTATGCATATAGTAGATATTGGCCAACTGGTTGTGAGTCGTTGGGGAATAGAATGTTGTTGAGTTTGAAATCTTTGAGAGTGTATTTGGCTAGCTAGCGCATTTGGCTAGTGTTAGCTATCATGAAGTGTACCAACCAGGAAATCATGAACCAACCCAATCCATCTTGTCATGAAGTGAACCAACGATATATATATATAGTCTGAGATCCAATGTTCAGCCCAGATAGATATATAGGCGTTGCCATGGGATGACGGTGGAATGGGAAGATTTAGATTACGAAACAACGAGATCTAGTCAAA
The DNA here is from genome assembly GCA_037957365.1 of Torreya grandis. NCBI lineage: Eukaryota > Viridiplantae > Streptophyta > Pinopsida > Cupressales > Taxaceae > Torreya > Torreya grandis. The sequence continues at coordinate 3,635,386 of JARHVA010000074.1, read as the reverse complement.
CAAGAATGGGGAAGACACAACCACTCCGTTCATGCTTGTGGTGACGACCAATCTAGTATATTTTATGGATCCATCTTTAAACCTTGAGAAATTACAAATCCCAAATATACCAACTCTTTTTGCATGAAATTACATTTTTTCAAATTTACAAGTAATTTTTCATCTCTCAACTTTTCTAACACTTTGCACAAATGTCACAAGTAAGTTTTCAGATACACGATTCTTTTCAACTTGAGTTAATCTTTCAAAGTTTGCAAAACAATATTATCTGTGTTTCCACTATCAACAATCAATCAACAACATTTACTTTCATATTTGAAAATTGTTATGAACAAAATATTTGACTGTGCAAGACTATTTTCCTTTCGCAGGGTTCAACAACACCCTTTTCATCATGAAAGCTTCTCTAGTGTCTGGTTCATCTATGTTATGAATAGAAGCAACACTCTCTTCATCTGCTTGTGTGATATGTGCGCTCGCATAAGTTCTTCTGATTCCTTTAGTATGCATATGAGGACACTCAAATGCTCTATGGCCAATCTCACCACATCTGAAACATGTTCCATTGAATCCACAACCTCTACCTTGTGCAGAGGTAGAGGATCCTTTACCTTTGAAGTTACTTCTACCTCTTTGGGTATTAGTATCATTACGTTGTAATGCACTTGTCTCACTCTCTTGTGTTTGCGCAAAATAACCTATGCCACTTTTACGTCCACACATGAATCTTCTTCTTCCTCTTGATGTTCCTCCTTGTTGCTTGCATGACAAATTTTCCTCTTCCTTCAACGCACACTGATAGGGTTTTTAAATAGATCATAGTTTGATCATATTTAATACATCTTGAATTACCATGCACAATCCATTAACATATTGAGAGATCTTCTCAACATCATCTTCCACATGACCCACTATGAGAGTAAGTTTATAATACTCCTCAGTTTACTCTTTGACACTCATTTATGTTTGTCACAAGTTTTGGATTTTCTTGAACAAACTCATTATAATCCACATGAATGAAATTAGATTTTAACTCCGCGATGAATCTATTCCATGTCTTAATTTTTTTTGCGAAACAATATAATTTGTGCTTCCACTTTCAGATTTGCAAACTATTATGAACAAATTCTTTCTCTGTGCAGGACTATTTTCTTCTTTTGTAGGCTTCAACAACACCCTCTTCATCATGAGAGCTTCTACAGTGTTTGGTTCATCTATGTTATGAATAGACACAACACTCCCTTCATCTGCTTGTGTGATATGTGCGCTCGCATCAATTCTTTTGTTTTCTTTAGTATGCATATGAGGACACTCAAATGCTCTATGGCCAATCTCAGCACATCTGAAACATGTTCCATTGAATCTACGACCTCTACCTCATGCATAGGTATAGGATCCTTTACCTCTGAAATTAATTCTACCTCTTTGGGTATTAGTATCATTACGTTGCAATGTGCTTGTCTCACCCTCTTGTGTTTGCGTAGGATAACCTCTTCCATGTCTACACATGAATCTTCCTTTTCATTTTGATGTTCCTCCTTGTTGCTTGTGTGACACTTTTTCCTTTGCCTTCAATGCACATTGATAGGCTTCTTCAACATATCATACTCTGATCATATCTAATTCTTGAATTACCATGCACAATCCATTAACACATTGGGAGAACTTCTCAACACATCATCTTCCGCATGACCCACAAACAAGCAATAACAAGCAAAACACAAACAAACAAGCAATAACAAGCAACAAAATAACAAAAAACAAAGTTATGTTTTGTCTTTTATCGAGTTAAAATCCTTAAGGTTTGGTGGTGGATGAAACTAATAGGATTGGGAACAATGCATATTGATAAATCTGCTAGCTTTGATTTGCCCCAAGCAACGATATATGTAAGGGGGTGGATTGGGAACAATATATGCTGAGAAAGATGCAAGCATTGATTTGGGAATGATATATCTCGATGAAGGTGCAATGATTTGTTTAAAAGTGAACAAACATTTAAGTGGACTAAGGGCAAGACAAATTGTTGTTTTTTTGGGTTTTGGACTTGGCTATTGCTTTGAATGTTCAAGATGTTTTGGACTTTTTGGGTTTTTTTTTGGATTTTTCAATATTTTTGGATTTTGTGGATTTTCTAATATTTTTGGATTTTCGATGAGGTGATGGGCAAAGGGAAAACCTATTCTAGCACTAGGAATGGAGGTGGTAATGGATGGAATGGATGAGGGGTTAAGGATGAATCTCCAAGAACTACATCATGTAATAACTATGTACCCTAGTCCTTGAAAAGTACCATTTTGAGGATATACAAGATATTTCCAAAATAGGTCTCAAGATTTCCTCGATGTCCTCATCGAGGTCAAAGAAGGCGAGAAGGATGGGCATGGTTTTTGTTATAAGGATGGTTCAGGATGTCAATGGCAAATGGATGGAGTGGATTTGCCCCCAAGTGTAGGGTATTTTTAGACAACGGATTTATGCATGATGTCAAAAATTGGTTTTCATCATAGTGCTTTCCCAAGGTGTCATTAAAATGGTTTTTACCTGGGGACAATTTGTTTCTCTTTTATTGATTTTTTTTTTTTTTACAACATATGAACCTTCAAGTGTGAGCCTTAGAAATGTGCGTTGGAACTTTGTTGATTGTTGAGTTGGCTGCTTTCGATTTTAAACACCTTAACATGGTACCGCTATAACCTCTACCATAGAGGATGTTGCCTGGGGGGTGACGCTGGAGGTGTGTTGGATGAAGGATCGTATTCGATTGAGTGAAAAAATCGGAGGGATGATGTTGTTATGGAAGCTGATGGAAAATCGATGAAACCAAGGGGGATTGGGACCAACAATTTCATCTGTCATTTCGGACATTGAATGCCTCATGTGATTCATATGTTTTGGGGATGGGATTAGACATTTGAAAATTCTCTCAAGGGGGCAACAAGAAGTTTTTGTTGCTTATGATTGAGAGTTGCTACAATTGTAACACAATGAGAGTTGCTGCAATTATCCTCTGTTCTAATATTGATATCAATGACATCTTCGACAAGTGATGTATAGTTGTCTTGCAACTATGTCGACACAGAGGGAAGGTTGAGTCCTTTGTCCATTGGCGCCTTAGAGGGGTTTTCACCAATAGATATGTCTTTATTTTGATTTTTGCTGTCCAATAGTGCCTTGAGATTTTCACTAACGGACATTGATTTTAGAATTATTTTATTGTTTTGATTTTTTGATTTGCTTCGACTGAGGAACTACTCTTGCTTCGTAAAGTATGTTGATAAGTCTAAATTGATTCCAAATCCTTTATTGTGATCACCTAGTTGGATGTTGTTTCAGAGTTTGTTGAATCCTGTGATTGCTTCATCAGTTTGAAAGAGGTCTAATGGTATGTGATCTTGTTGGTCCTGGTTGATGAGTTTAGAATATTGGAGGTTAAAATGGATGGCAAGGCCGACGGTATCACTGAAAGGATCGGTGACATCAATATCTTTGTAGAGGCTATGTGTGGAACTTGTTTCAATGTCGACAAACCCTTTCACAAGAATCATGGAAGCGTCATTGACATCCTTGTATTGATCAAGTGGGGTTTGTAGCCAATGTCGTGATATCCTTCCTCGATTTGTGTGGCACATGGATCGGTGACATCAATATCTTTGTAGAGGCTGTGTGGAACTTGTTTTGATGTCGACAAACCCCTTCGCAAGAATCGTGGAAGTGTCATTGACATCCTTGTATTGATCAACTGAGGTTTGTAGCCAATGTCGTGATATCCTCGATTTGTGTGCACATGGATTGGTTTTAAAATTCCTTGTTAATGAAGGCTCAATCGATTTCTGTTATAGTCCATGACTTCACACATTTTGTTAGCGATAGGATACTTCTTGCTTTGAAAACAGGATGCAAAGTCTTCATTGTACAACCAAGAGTTATTTGATCTTTCAATTTTTTCATCTACAAGAAGATTGCATTTGATAAATGAGGTTGAACCAAACTGATAGGATGTTGGTTTTGTCTTCTTATTCATTATGGGCTTTCTAGTGCTGCTAGGAGAGATTTGGGAATTTGTCACATGGAGTGCATTTTGGATTTCGTTGTCTACAAATACATTTTCCTCTTTAGGCTTGGTAATGGAGGTTTCGATACATAGGGGGGTATGGTGTGATGGTTGAACTGAAGGTGTGTTGAGCTCGTCAAGGACATGCTCATCAAAGATGGGTGGTTGGTCAAAGATGGGTATTGGATCAAGTACAGGTTTATCGAAGATTGATTGGTCGAAGATGGGTTCATCAAAGATGGGTTGACCTTGATTTCTCTGTGGAGGATCTTGATCGGGCTTTGGAAAGGGATTTTGACATATCCCCTATTGTTGATTTTCAAACGTGGATGTACTTGGTTCATCGTTAAACGATGTGCCTTGGAGTGGCGATGGTAGGACATAGCTGAACTGTTGTGGCTTAGGGCCCTGATAGGTGTCGCTAAAAGGATTGGTAGGGTGTAGATTGTACAAAATTTGATTGACTTGCAGTTGATTTTGGGATTGTAGTTTGTGGGCTTGTTGCTCGTCAAATTTTTGCCAAAGTTGGGGAAAGCGTACTTTTCGTGGCTTAGTAGTCGGATGGGTATAGGATGGTTGATGGTTAGATCGTGAAGTATTGAATTTTGGATTGTTTTATTTGTTTAATAAAGGGTATTATGGAGTGTGGTTTGTATGGCTTAGAGGCTCGATGGGTATTGGACTTTGGATGGGGTTGATTGTTGTGGAATTGATTAGGCAATGCAGGGCTTGATGTTTATTAAAGGATATTGGATGTTAGGGTCGCCAACTGTTGGCTTATTTGTTGGATTTGGTCAAGTATGATTTGATTTTTGAATTGGGGTGCCAGAGTTGGTTTCCCTTTGCATTTGACATGGGGGATATCGTGAGTAGGATTGTAGCTAGTGGAGGGGAGGCTTGCGTGGTTCTTGAAGCTATCATTATCATTGTTATCTTGATTAGATTATCATTATCATTGGAATGGATATGGACTGAAAGGGTTATCAATTTTCTTTTGAAATGCCATTGGATTGAGAATGGTTTTGGTCTAAATTTGGATTTGGACAGGGTTTTCACAAGGCGGATGCAACCAAAACACGCACTCAAGCACAACCTACGCTAGTCAAGTGGGATTGCAACCAGATAGTGACCCATAGATAATACCCTGAAGGGCACGTTGTGGGTGGTTTTGGGGAATGTTGTGTTCCCGGCACCACTATTTGTCTGCAGCGAATTGACTCATGTTGGTTTGACTGACCTACTAGGGAAGTCCTCTATATCCCTTTCGATACTTGGGACACGACTTCGTGTGGCAAAGGTGTTGTTTGGGCGTGGGTATTTGTAGATGAAACCACTTCATATCCCGGTGTTGGTAAAATAGGGGACCGCTTAGCGGACAACAACTCCTTATTGAATGTATAGCTCACCGAAACACATGTTTTGGCTAGGCTTGGTGATGAAATCCAAGTTGCTAGACCCTAGAAAAGAAAACAAAGAAGGTGCAAACTGTTTCTGGTTTCCAAAATTGCCTTGTGGTAGGAGGAAAGAGCATAAACATGCCTTTGGGTGACACCAATGACCTAGATCGTTTTTAATTCCTAAGGTTGCCATGCAGTGCGAGGAAAGGGCATACACGGTCTTAATCCAAACACACAAGAAAACCAAAAGAAAGATGCATAAAGAAAAATGTTTGATTAAAATTAAATGATAAGTGTGAGGTTTGTTTGATTTCCATATCTTTGACTAGTGAACCTGCTTGACACACATTAGTAGTTTAGACAATCTTAAGTCTTTGACATGTGTTTTCTACTGCACAAGAGGGTTAGTATGATGCAAAACAACCGATATAAACCCTGTATGTCAAAAAGTCAAAGATTACAGATGAACAAATTTGAAAGACAAGCCTCAGAGGACACAAACACCTCTATTAGTATAAATAACCCTAAATGGAATAGCTATTCATGGTTGCATGTGTCTTTCTGAGATCTTCGTTTTGACATGAATGAGGGCTCAAAGTGATACCTGAGTCAAAAGTTATGGGCTCCAAAAGATAGGCGTTCAGTGCATAAATGCCACTCTATAGTACAAAAATGTCATGTTTTAATACGTAGATGCCAAATTGTCAAAACAGAGCCAAAATTGACATAGTAAATGCATATGTTGATATTCAGTATGCAGATGTCGAACTATAGGTTGCAAACATTGCGATGTCTTGGCAAATGCTAAAAATAGACAAAACATAATTAATAGACGTAAATGTCAATTTACAATGCACAAACGCTACTCTACAGGACTTAGATGTTGTTAATGAGAAGGTAGACATCGCTAATGATGTAGATGTTGTGATGTTTGCGCATATGCTAAAAACAAACATGATAGAATCGACAAACACAAATGTCAATTTACAGTGCGCAAATGCTTCTCTACAAGATGCAAACATTGATCTACAGAACGCAAAAGGCATGACGTTTGTGCAAATGTTACAAGCAAACATACAAATGGGCAAAATGCATATGCTGACCTACCCTACATAAACACTGTCCCAAGGATGTGTTGGAAATATTGTCATTGATGTCAACATAGTCATTGATGTCAAATGCATAAGCATAGCAGCGATCATCATATGCATAGCAACGATCATGTGCCAGCAATAAATAATCTGCAATCTACCTATGGAAAGGACCAATGCTTTGTTTAGTAGGCCAGCGATTTCTTTTATGGGGCAGCGGTTTGTTCAATGGGCCAGCGTTTTGTCTTAAGGAGGCGACAAATTAATTTACGGGCAACACTTAAATAAACAGCAGGCCGACTAAGCAAAAGAAAAGGAAAATCGCCCCACTTGGGTTATTTAAATAAAATAAATTAAAAAGACATCTTTTTGGGAAGAGGTGTCTCTTGGAATGGACGCCCCTCTTGGGAAAAGGTAGCAAAGGCTATAAAAGGATAGATGAGTGGATGAAAAAAACATAAGATGAACAAGCACTTGAAATATATTTTATATCATTCAAGTCTAAAAGAAGTGCGGGAGAAGAGCCGAAAATGCATTAAAAATCCTTGAGAGAAGAAAAAGAGAAAATAAAGGTTCCATCATTCGTTGAGTTAACAATAGATCTACAATGGTAAGAAGAATTTTTGTAAGGGGTTGGTGCGCCTGTGAGTTAGTGCTCACGAATTAAAGCTGAGTTGGTGCTTGGTGGAAGGGGTTGGTGCTCCTGTGAGTTGGCGCCCGCAAATTGTAATTGGGGATTGGTGTCTCCAGTAGGTTGGTGCTTACGAATATTTGAAAATTATATTAAGAGAATTTCTCCGTGGTTTTCTTCTGAAAGGGTTTCCACACAAATCTGTGTCTATTTGTGTTGTGTGGTTTTACATTGTATTCTTTGATTGCTTTGAATATATTGATTGCGGAGTAATTTGAGGTTTTGGATTTAAGATTAATAGTCGAAAGAAAGAAAAATATCTTATACTGATTCAACCCCCCTCTCAATATAAGCTTGTGCTTAACAATTGGTATCAGAGCTGGTTCTTTCGGTGTTAGCACAACTACTAGAAGGAAGATCTTGGAAAGCACATATGGCAGGATTTCAAGTGCTGGATGGTTTCTCCACTAACAAGGCTCCTTTGTTTGATGGAACGAATTACGCATTTCGGAGCATAAGGATGAAGACTTGATGGCCCTAGGTTTCGATATTTGGCAAGCAATGATAATAGGAAACACACCGCTACAAATTGCACCAACGGATGCCATCGAAAAAAGGGCCAGTGAGAGCAATGCGAAAGCTATGAATGCAATCTTATGTGGGCTTTCAGAAAATGAGTTTGTTAAGGTTATGCATTGTGAATCTGCAAAAGAGATTTGGGATAAACTCAACACTATTTATGAAGGTGATAGTAAGGTGAGAAAAACAAAACTCCAAACCCACCGGAGGCAGTTTGAAAGTTTAAAAATGAAGAATGATTAAAACATTGCTGGGTATCTTCTTCGTGTCGATGAGATTGTTAATGTCATTTGAGGACTCGAAGAGAAAATTGAAGAATCTGTGGTCATTCAAAAAGCCCTGAGATCCCTACCATTGAGATTTGATGCGAAAGTCTCCGCCATTGAAGAAATGAAAGATTTAGACACTATGAAAATGGATGAGCTCCATGGAATTCTTATGGCATACGAAATGAGAACCGAATCTGAGAGATAGTTGAAGAAGGAAGCATCATTCAAAGTCTTGAAGAAAGAGAAGATCAAAGAACCAGAATCAAGTGAAAATTCAAGTAGTGAAGAAGATGAAAATGAAGCTCTATTCATTCGGAAGCTAAAGAAAGGATCGAGCAAATATAAATAAAAGTTACCATTTAAATGCTTTAATTGTGGTGAAATTGGACATTTTGTAGCGAAATGTCCAAATAAAGGAAATAGCGATGATGAGGGAAACAAACCAAAGTACAAAAGGGGATTCAAGCCGAGCAAAGACAAGCAAAGATTTGAGAAACAAAAGAAAAGCCTATACTCCAAGAGGTATAGCAAGTTATCCGAAGAAAACAAAAAAAGTGATGTTGAGAGTGATAATGAAGATATTATGTTCATGGCTACAGAAGAAAATGCCACCACAAACAAAGATATTTTGGAGGAAGACGAAGACAGGGAAGAAGAAGGTGAAGTGAACCTTGAAGAACTTATTTGGGCGTTGGAAGAAATGAAAGCATTTAATAAGAAGAATCAGAAACTGAAGTTACAACTTCGAAAATATGGAGAAGAGAATCAAGACTTCAAAGCGAAGACATCACAAGTCCTTGAGGAATCAAACAAGGTAATCGTTGATTTGAAAAATGAAATCAAAAAAGTTAAACAAGTTGAGGAAGATTTGAGAAGTCAGCTACAAATGAAAGAAGAATATAAGAAGCATGAGACCGAGATTGTTGTTTTGAAAAAGGACTTAGAGAGAGCAAATACAAATAATCTAAAATTTGAAAAGAGCACCGAGGTTTTAGATGAGATCCTAGACCATCAGAGATCATTTTTCAATAAGTCAGGTCCTGGCTATGGAGATGAACAAGAATGTACTAATAAGACCAAAAGCTATGCAGAAATTCTCGAGGAACCTACGAAGAATGAAAGCAGGAAGGAAGTAAACACCATAAAGACAAGCGTTGTGCATAAAAAGGGGAAAGAAGAAAACACCGTCAAGAGACCATATGTTCCCAGCGATATGAATGTGACCATGTTTGGAAGTTCCTTTCATGGTTATTGCTTTTATTGTAATCACTTCGATCATAAGAAGGTAGACTGCAAAAAGAGAGCAAGAGATAATGAAGTAAGGAATACAAGCAAAGACGTTCATTAAGTCTTTAATAGAAACTATAACTCATTTGCTCCCCTATCATACTATAATGAGGATGCTATTGTTTACTATAATTGCAACAATTATGGACACATAGCACATTTTTGTAGAAGTGGGTTTAAATTCTCCAAACTGGATCAAAGGAAAAAAATTTCAAATATAAAGGAAAAGAAAAAAGAACATACGAAGATCTGGAAAAAGAAGTCAGAGGAAGCTAAACAAGATAAAGAAAAATCCATGCTTGTTCAAACGGCATTTCATGCACGAGATGAAGGGCAATAGTGGTACATTGATAGCGGATGTTCAAGACATATGATCGGAGATAAAAGCAAGTTTATTTCATTGAAGAAAGTGAATGAAGGTACGGTGAAATTTGGTGATAATGCTACAACGAAAATTGCCGAAAAAGGTACACTGAGTCTTGATAATGGTAAAACAAAAACAAAGAATGTTTTATATGTTGAAGGATTAAAACATAATCTCTTGAGTGTAAGCCAAATGTGTGATCAAGGACACACACTTAAGTTTTATGCTGAAGGATGTGAAATAAGAAAGGCAGATACGGGAGAATTAGTTGCAGATGCTCATATAACCACAAACAACCTATACATGCTTGGAGAAATGAGAGGAGAGAAATGTTGTCTGAGTTAAGTTGAAGAGAGCTGGCTATGACATAGAAGGTTAGGGCACATTAATTTTGATAATCTTGTGAAAATCAACAACAAACAGGCTGTGCGAGATATGCCCAAGATAACGAAACCTTCAAGCACTCCATGCAAGCAATGCCAACACGGGAAACAAACTAGAGCAAGGTTCAAAACGAAAGAATATTCAACCACCAAACCACTAGAGCTGATTCATACGGATCTTTGTGGTCCTACCAGAATTGAAAGCATGCAAAGTGAGAGCTACTTTATGTTGCTCATTGATGATTATACTAGAATGACATGGGCAGCATTGGTTAAGGGGGAGCTAATTTTTTTTTCTAGCTCCTTGGATGACACTTTGCCATTGATGTAAAAGGGGGAGAATGGCAGTACGGGGAGTTACAACAAGGGGGAGTTGCAGAAAAAAATATGGGGAGTTGCAGAAAAGATCTTTTTGGAAGGTTGCCATCAATGACAAAGGGGCAGATTGTTGGACATATTGTCATTGATGTCAAATACATAAGCATAGCAACGATCATCATATGCATAGCAACGATCATGTGCCAGCAATAAATAATCAACAGTCTACCTATGGAAAGGACCAACTCTTTGTTTAATAAGCTTACAAATTCTTTTATGGGGCAGCGATTTGTTCAATGGGCTAGCGTTTTGTCTTAAGGAGGCAACAAATTAATTTACGGGCAACACTTAAATAAACAACAGGCTGACTAAGCAAAATAAAAGGAAAATCGCCCCACTTGGGTTATTTAAATAAAATAAATTAAAAAGATATCTTTTTGGGAAGAGGTGTCTCTTGGATTGGGAAAAGGTAGCAAAGGCTATAAAAGGATAGATGAGTGGATGAAAAAAATAAAAGATGAACAAGTAATTGAAATTTTATATCATTCAAGTCTAAGAGAAGTGCGGGAGAAGAGCTGAAAATGCATTAAAAAATCATTGAGAGAAGAAAGAGAGAAAAGAAGGGTTCCATCATTCGTTGAGTTAACAACAGATCTACAGTGGTAAGAAGATTTTTTGTAAGGGGTTGGTGCTCTTGTGAGTTAGTGCTCACGAATTAAAGCTGAGTGTGCTTGGTGGAAGGGGTTGGTGCTCCTGTGGGTTGGTGCCCGCAAATTATAATTGGGGATTGGTGTCTCCAGTAGGTTGGTGCTTACGAATATTTGAAAATTATATTAAGATAATTTCTCCGTGGTTTTCTTCCGAAAGGGTTTCCACAGAAATCTGTCTATTTGCATTGTGTGGTTTTGCATTGTATTCATTGATTGCTTTGAATATATTAATTGCGGAGTAATTTGAGGTTTTGGATTTAAGATTAATAGTCGAAAGCAAAAAAATATATCTTATACTGATTCCTCCACCCCTCGGAGCTCCCACCCCACCCCTCTCAATATAAGCTTGTGCTTAACAGGATGAAAACACCATTATGCATGACGAAAACGCTACTTTTCAAAAAACAAGATTTGAAGCTAAAAATTGATAAAATTTGACCTAATTAGACTCTAAAAGATAACAAGCCAAGATTATAACCATTTACAAGCAAAATGAACAAAAAATTGTGGGTGAGGCTCCCCTAGTGCGTGCTAAGAATGTACACACAATGTTAGAGCAAAGTAAATAGAAATCCAAACAAACATTAAATTCCTACTCTAACTAAGCAATGCACCTCCAATTGAGTGAATGAGTAAATAGAACAGACCTTCACTTACCATACAGAGCTCCCCATTGTGTGGATTTTACTTGAATTAAAAATGGATGTGGTTGGTCAATTGGATATGTGATTGCGAGTGAGGAAATAAAACACACCTTCACTTACCATAAGGAGCTCCTCGTTGTGTGGATTTTGCTCGAATTGAAAATGGATTTGGTTGTGCAAGCATTCTGACAGCGTGTTCGCTTGGATTGACGAAGATTGCTTGATGATATTGATGGATGACTTGGATGATTTGATTTCAAATTGGCATGATCTCCTTAGGCTCTCTTGGCTTGCTCTTTCAATTGACAGAATCTCGTTAGGAAAACGAAGCTTGTTGGAAATGGAGGAGGGGCCTCAAATTTGTAGTTTTTGGAGGGGGGAAATGGATTTCATTTGGAATGGAGGGCTAGATTTGAGTCAACATCCTCATTCAATGAGGGGGGTTGAAGATGTAATGATTTGTATTTATGAGGAGTGGGCTTCATTTGCATTTTGTTTGGAATTTGGAAATTTGATTGATTGTCTTGGATTATGGGGATTTGATAATTGACTTGGGACTTGGGGTGATTCATTTTAATTGATTTTCCTTTATTTTAATTTTTTTTTTAAAGATTATGCATGGATTTTATTATTAAGACTAATCAACTAACTAATGTGATTAATTAATTGATTAATCCGAGATTTGATTTTAGTGGGATTGGGTAAGGTCATAATAAGAATAGGAATAGGATAGTGTGATTAATTAAGTTGGGACGATGAGATTTAGGGTTACAATAGAATGCGATGATAAGATTAGGGTTACGGAGTGACGGGATTAGGGATGAAATGACAATCAGATTTAGTGTTTCTATATGCTAGTAAAATTAGGTTTTGAAATGGAATTAGGGTGTACCGATATCAAAGCGGATTAGTGGATGAATAGTGATGAATAGAGGTGAATTAGGGATGAATAATATGTCGCAAACCAATTGTAGAAATTGGTGTGTCGAAAGCAGAGACAGTAGTGTATCGAAAGTAGAGTGTCCAATTTGAGTTTCTACACTAATATGCTTTTGCTCACTATAGCATACAAAGATGGATTTCTTGGACGTCTTATCCAATTTACTGCATACTCAAACTTAAACACGAACAATGCAATTCAACCAAAGTTTTTTCAAAAATGTACCTTTGATTTCTTGACTAACCAAACCTCATGTGGTATGATCCCATACAACACTTTGGATGGCCTTTATTGAAGAATAAAGATAGTTGTACTTCTTTCGCCCAAAACTCAATAGGCTTTTCAGTGTGTCTATCAAAACCGAAAATGTTTTAAACCTCATGCAGATTTTGAGTACTATACAAAGACATGTTATTTTGACTCAAATTACATGGAAATTTCGATTTTACTGTTCATTGTGACTGAAAATCAGCATTAAAAAGACAATATTCCTATTTATTGTTACCTTTTGAGTATACATGTCCATGACTTTGTATGCTTTTGCTTACTATAGCCTACAAAGATGATTTTCCTGGGATTCTTATCTAATGTACTTTGAACCTGAACTTAAACATGACCATGTGCAATGAAACCAAAGATTTAAAAGAAATTTACCTTTGGTTTCTTGCTTAACCAAGCCACCTGTGGTGTGATCCCAGACAATGCTTTGGATGGGTTTTTATTAAGAATATAAGCATACTCTTACCCCTTAGCAGGGATTGTGTTATTTTCATCATGACTTGATTCCTTTCAACAAGTCTTGTTAGCTGTGGCATATAAGTCGCATAAATCGTCTTTACATTACATTTGCACAAAAAGTATCAATTTTGTTACTACAAAACACAACATCATTATCAATGAATAGAAAATTTGATTTTCAAATTGGATTCAACCTCTACAAAAACTTAATATTGCTTTTGAATTTTGCGAAAAACTCCATTTGTGTTTGAGAAAATACACCCACATCTTTCTTTTGTGATCATCAACAAAAGTAGGAAGTATAAAGCTCTAGATATAGATTTTACCTACATTTATTTTCCAAAAGTATTTACCTTTGTTGGACCTCAAATAATTTCATGCACCAATTTGAAACAATAGAAGGCCCTACGTGCCATTTCCTTTGGGAATTTGTTCTTGCTCATTTTTAACATGAAGGAAAACCAGCAACCATATTCTTTTTCATAAGCAAATAGAGATAGATTCCATTGAGTTGTCCATACCTCTGGTGCCAAACTCCAAATTGCAAACTCCAAATTGTATGCAACGAAAGTATATTCTTTTGATGTGTTAGTAGCCTCAAATCTATAAAGACTATACTCTCTAACCCCCTTGGAAAGGACTTTACCACTACCCTTTTCCATAACCAGATATTTATCATAAAGAAATACAACCTCCAACTGCCCACAACTAGTGACTTGATTAATAGACGTCAAATTCTTAGTTAAACCATGAACATAAATGACATTTTGGAATGAAAACTGCTTATCCTCATTCAAGTCTATTTTGACATCTCCACAACCCTCCACAATACATGTCCTGCCATTACCAAGTTCCATTAAAAAAATTTTACCTACCTTGACCATTAACAATATTCATAAACCAATCATATTGGTTAGTCATATGACTTTTAGCACCATAATTAAAGAACAAGATATCTATTCCCAAATGATATTCGGAGACCATTAAAGCACAGTCCTTTACATCTTACCAAATTACCCTATCATTCTTTTCTCTTTTTCTCTAACCTTGCCAACCTCTTTCTACAATCATTCTTTGTATGACCCTTCTTTCCACAAAAACACCTAATACCACACTTACACGTGCTATTGTTTGAAGTGCTTGAAGATTCTAAAAAAAATTGTTGACTGTGCTTCTTTCTCTTGGAATTTGCCAACAAAACACTCCCTAAGGTTGACTCCATTGAAAACACAACCTATTCCAATTGTTCTCAGGTAATAGTTTGCTATACAGTTTATCAAAATTCATGTCATAGTACTAAATGAAAGATGAAGGCTACAAAGAACAATTATTACCAATTCTTTGTCATTTGATTTTCGGTTGATGACTGCGAGTTGATCCTTTATGATTTTAAACTTAAATGTTATTGAAGAGACTTACCTTCCTACATTTTAAGTGAAAAAATCAAATTCCTTAAGTAACATCCTTGAAATATCAAAAATCGTAGTTTCTTCTACACCTCTGCAACACAGTTGAAGGCTTATTTTAATAATAGATAAAGTAAACAACATCAAAGCCTTCCTATTCTTTCAAACAAAGTCCTTATCTTGATTTAATACATTCTCTTTTTCTTGATTCTTAGGCAATTCCTTATTGATAACCCCTTCCAACTCCCTATATACGAAGATGTTAAATTTTGATCATCAAACCTTTGGTAGTCTAACACCAAAAGCTTATTCAAATTTCCCATTGCCATAACCTAAGTCACAAGGTTTGAGTTTGACGAGGATAAAATTCGGTTCGAATTCGAGTTCAGATAAAAATAGAAAAAAAAATCGCCATTAAATTCAAAATGTAAAAAACATAAAAGCATCATTTAGAAAAAAACACATAATTATAAAAAATAAAATTTGAAACATCAAAATATAAAACTTGTAATACTAAGTTCATTTAATAAGACATAAAAATACAAAATATATAAAAAAAACCTAAAAACATAAAAATACAAATTAAAAGAATATAGGGAAAAAAAAAACATTCAAACAAATTAAAGTTAATAAAAAAATAAAAAATACACATTAAAAACACAACCAAAAAAACTAAAATAAACAAACTGATTTAAAAAAAAAAAAAAAAAGCACATATCTATATAGAGTTGGGGCCTTGCTGATATACTTATTTTTTAAAAGCACATTTTTTTCTATGGATAGGAAGAGGAGACAGGGCCGGTGCACTGAGATATGGGCACAGAGCAATTAACAACCTTCCTCTCCCCGTGGGAAAAAGGCAAGTTCCCTTGCTTGGTGGAATCGAGCAATGCCAATTAACTTACCATGCTCGACGCTCGCTATGATGGACTTGCGATGGAACCTGCTTAAACAAATCGGTCGGTGAATGCAAATATTCTTGTCTGTAGGTCCCAACCTGATAGTGGATGGAGAGTCCCGTGTCAAATCTTCATGCTTTGGAGGGATAATCGACTCCGTGGATATCAATTAGGGGGTACTGTACGCTGTCGGATTGATAGACCTTAGTTTTAGTATATAGGGTGTGTAGCCTAGCCGACGTGAGGTCCTTAAAGCCCTGACCACACCCAACAACACCCAGTACAATGAACGCTCGGACCAACAACAAATTTGCCCTCATTCGCCCAATTGCGATTGTTTGCTGAACTTTATGGCAGGCCGGAAAAATCGGTGAATTCCAATTTTGAAGCCGAAAAATTGGGGAATCTTGTGACTTAGGCCATAACCAACCATAACCACCAAAGACTTGGACAAATCAAGTCTTATTGGATATCAGTTTTCTATCATTATATTTCAAATATGACGAAAAACATTATGTGAAATAAAACTCACCAATATATGTAGAGATTGAATGCTGAATATACATCTAGAACTGCTTCAAACTAACTCGAAAAATGTACCGAAGTCACAGAAATTTAAAAACATCAATTTTTTTCGGAAAACTGAAACTTGAAATTTTATTTTTTCAAAACTGTCTGTCCATACAGCATTATGTTCTGTACAATTCCATATGATCATGTGAAAACTGTTCTCAGGGGACCATGCCGGCAAATACTGTACAAAAGCTCTTGAAATTATACCCCCAAATGCCTTGAAACGCCATGAAATACCTATGGCTTTGATACCATGAGAGACAAATAGTAGAAAATTTTGAGAAATTGACAGGGAATTTCGTTGGGCTGTTCTTTGTGTAATATTCTTTATCGGAATATTATATTAACATTTGGAATCCTTGGAAATCCGTTTAAGATAAATATAGATTTTATACTTGAAATAATAATTTAGATAATAAAATGAAAATTACACTCTTAAGAGTTTTCAAATCTCAAATAATATAATGTGAATCCTCAAGGGGTTTCGTCCTTAAGTTATTGCGATGACAAATGTTTTCATCCTTGAAAACGGGTTACACAATTAAGGGGTTCCCTCCTTAAGAGTATTGTAAAGCATGCTGCATGTACAAGGTTATATATTTGAATACATGATTGAATGATTTTTCCTTCCCGCTAATCGCTGAATATTAATACTTTTACATACTTCCATGATTGAATGATTTGACGGAAGGTTGCCACATTTGGAGAAGACATGTCATTTGATTGAAGTATGTGAAAGTATTAATATTCAGCGATTGGTGGGAAGGAAAAATCATTCAATCATGTATTCAAATATATAACTTTGTACAAGTATTATGCTTTACAATTGCTCTTAAAAGACGAAGCCCCTTAATTGTGTAACCCGATTTTAAGGACGAAAACCCTTGTCATCACAATAACTTAAGGATGAAACCCCCTGAGGATTCACATTATATTATTCGAGATCTAAAAACTTTGAATGTAGTTTTATTTTATTATCTAAATAAATAATAAATATTTCAAGTATAAAATCTATATTTATCTTAAACGGATTTCCAGGGATTCTAAATGTTCGTATAATATTCCGATTAGGAATATTATACTTTTTTAAAGTTATTAATTAATGTTTAACTAATGCGTTGTTATCAAACCTTCACAATTAAATGTAACCACTTTCAACTTAATAAAAAGACATACACACAAGTGTGTAAGTGTGCCATATGTTTTTCATTTCTCTTCATTCTTTCAACATTCATTTGCTAGCATTGGTATTAGAGCTAGTTGTTCGAGGGAACCCTAGTTGGATACAAATGAAGTACATTGTTTGATGAAGCCCTAGGAAAAGGGTACAAACAATTCAAGGAGGAGATTGGAAGGTCGAACAGTCTAGGCATTGGATGTGCATCAAAACAACTTTGAAAGAGGTCTTAGTAGAACACATTTGTGACAGGCACAAAACAATTTGTGACATGGAATCACACAGACAAGAAGGTCAGGAAGTTTGCAAAAATCAAGAAGTTCGTAGAAATCACAATAGAACTCATAAGCACGATTTGAAAGTTTACAAAGACAAGGTGCTAGGGCAAATCCCAAACTAGGGGAAGACATTCTAGACCTCATAAAAGAAGAAACACAAACAAAAGAATATAAAATCATGGTTTGAAACTAGGAGAATAACATAGGAAAATGCAAGTCGTAGGGCATGACATAACCAATCTAGGAAAATGGGAATCATAGGGCAGGACAGAGTAGTGTAGAACGTAAAACAAAATGCAAGTCACCAAAAAGATTTGTTGAACAATGATGTTTGTGAGGGATCAACGAGAGGAGTTAGGGCACAATGAGGTTGTGAAGACCAGAAGGATAAGAACCTCAACATAGAACAAAACACAGAGGATGCTTGCTATGGGCTAGGGTTTCTCTTGAATGACAGTGAATGGGAGAAGAAACACAATCACTTGTCATCTAGGGCACAATAGATCATTATGTGCAGCGAGGTGTTTTCACTAGGGAAGATCCCTTCAATACAACACTTGTACCATTTTTGACTGAATGTGCTAGGGCACGGGAAATTAGACAAAAGAGCACTCTAAGTAGTTTTGACATTTAGTTTATCAGAAAATTCAAAATTCAGATTATGTATTTCTCTTTGAATTGATTTTTGGATCACAAAATTGTACTTTTTTTTGTTCATGATCAAACATTGTGTATAAAATGGCCAACATACAAAATTCAGTTGTCGGAAGCACAAACGTTAAGTGGTCATAATTATAATGTTCGGAGTCTTAAGATTTTAACAATTGTGGAATATCATGATTGTGATAAAATTGTTCTTGGCACTGAAACAAGACATGATTCTCGAGGTCCGAAATGCTACTGAAGCAAGTGCATTGTGGACCAGTTTGAAGAATAAATACTAAACTTTGGATAAAAGCTAGGTTCTATACTTGAAGAATTTGTGCATTTCCACAGATGTCAGACGATGAGTTTTTGTCAGAACACCTTTGGATGAATTTTTTTTTAGACTAGTTAGGCACTGTTAATTAAAAGGTGGATAATGATGATATGGTGGTGTTGGTTCTAAAAAATTTGACACCCTCCTACAAATATTTCGTGGAGGCTTTATACTTGATGGTGGAATTGCAGAACTTGACATTTGATCAAGAAGTTTCTATTTGATGCAAAAGGTATGTAGATAGACACAAGTGAAAACGTATCTCTACCAATTCATCTTGTAAATATTAGATAATTTTTTTTTTACCTTTTTAAGGTTGAATATTTCAAAAAGGATTGCCGAAAGCGACAATATGCACTTTTTCAACAAAGTAATCAGGGGGTTATAGTGGTAGCTATTGAAGAACAACAAGATTTTGGTTCAGTGATTTCGATGCATCTTGACATTTTACAAGGACCGGTATGTCAAATTTACTGCAAGTATGACTTTTTTTTTATTCAATTTCATTAGTTGATGGTCAGTGTTCTGCAGAAGAGGGGATATGAGATATTAGCATAGTATTGAATAATGTCAGAGCACTGTGGTTTTCATGTTGATATCTTTAGAAAATTCTATAAATATAAAGACTAAACTTTTATCTGTTAGTCAGTTAATAAAAAATCTCAACATTGTTGTACATTTCTCTGAGAAAAAGTGTATTGTGTTTGATGTCAAACATGACAAAGTAATTGTCTTGCATATTGGGCAAGGTGGTTGGTAAAGAATCTTTGACTCTGCAAAAGTCAAAATAAATACATGTGTGGAGGGAGACTCCACCATACAAGATGTGCTGAAGGATGAAATTCCTTATAGGCTTGTTGATTGTGATCCAGACAATTTCCATGCACTAGCTATGGAGGTAATAACCAGTATGAAGGATGTGTAGGAGGATGCAATTCTTCAGTCTTAGTCACATGCACAATTAGTGCAGGAAGATGATATGCCTAAGTCACAGGAATTCGCTCAGAGGATTGGGAACAAGGTTGTTACTTTAAGAAAGCATGGTCATTTTGTTCTCGCTTCTGACCTTTGTATAGTACTTGAACATGCTGGTTAAACAATCCATTGGATACAAATGGGTGGACAACAAGTGTACCTTGGACAAGTGTAAGGCCGTCTTGTTGCGAAAGGCTTTTCACAACAAGAGGGAATAGATGAGGAGATGGTTTCTTCTCCTACTATGGAGTTCGTTATCACTCCTGCTGCTATTGTATAGTTTGTTTTTACTCTCATTGGTATTAAAGAGTTGGTTTTTACTGCTACTGTGAAGATGGGTGCATTTTGGTTGCTTCTCTCCATAGTAACTCAATATAGTTTTTTAAGCTGAAATTTGGATGAGGAGATATACATGGTGCTGCCTGAAAGTTTTCAGGGACTTGGTCATGATCATTTGGTTTGTAAGATGATTAAATTCTTGTACGGACTTAAGCATGTTCCACGAGACTAGTATACTTTGTTTGAGCAATATCTCTAGGATTTTGGATTCATAACTATGAAGATAACACTGAAGTTATCAAATAAATATGTGTCATCACCTGTCAATGAATCACCCTACAACGAATTAGTCATTAAGGGAGGGTGTCAAAGTTATTATATAGCTATCAGTGACTGTTTAACTAATTGGCGGTTATCAAACCTTCCCAATTTAATGTAACCACTTTCAACTTTAATAAAAAGATGGACACTCAAGTGTGTAACTGTGCCTCATGCCTTCCGATTCTCTTCTTTTTTTCAGCATTCATTTGCTAACATTCTTCATTCAAATTAGAAAGGGAATAGTGATTACATTGAGAAAAATGACCAATTGAATGCTAACCGCCCTTTAGTTACAAACAACTAATGCAACCTCCCTTATTACTAACTTTTATAAAGCACAATGTTATATTTTTTTTAACGTGCATTTATTTCCTATATAAATGTACGTTTATAATAATAAGTACTTTATTTACATTTATGACAAATATTTACTTTCCAACACAAATTAGGTGTCAATGTTCAAAGCAAGGCTTTTGGGGAACACACTAACAAGAGGTTTTGGGGATTACATCCAATCACTAGGGGAATCATTACAATGTGAAGGTGATGCATTTGTTGTTAGGCGTCTCAAATAAGAGATGCCTTAGACTAGACAACCTTTAGAATCATACAATACAACGATGCAATAAAATGCAACAACTTAGTTCTTTATTTGATTTCAATGACTGGAAATACAACTTGCACACAACACAATAACAACAATATTAAATGTAATGCATTCTGACATTAGATATATAGATCTCTGCTTGCTAACTTGTGTTCTTTGCAAGCTTTAATTATTTCTCAAAATACTACATACGATCCTCAAGTGCAGGGCCATGCTTATATAGGCACAAGACCCAACTACTTACAATAATGCTCTAAAAAATCAATACAATCATTAAATGTTCATAACATATCACTCTGCGCCACAAACATTAAATACACAATACAGTGTCAATGTCTTATAACACGTCATGCTTAACACACCACAACGTGATATTTAAATGAGCTTACAAAATCTTCGCATGATTCAAGGAATTAAATGCAAATATTTAGGAACTCTAATGGCTCTTTATCCATAGCACAATGCAAGAACATGCACGCGCTGAATAAGTTTTGTAGAGATCACAACCTAGTAAGTCGAGTTGCAACATTTCGCAATTAGAATCTACACGAAGTCAATCATACGTAAGGCTTGCACACGATCTTCTCACCTTCTACTACTACACACCAATATTTTTAATCTGATATTACAAGCTTCACAAGCAAAGTTGCACAAAATAACTCTTGGGCATCACAAGACTCCAAGCCTTTTACTTTGCGCGGAACAAAAGGACTTGCACAATGATTTGCAAGTACACACTGTGGGTACTATTAAGTCTGCAAAAAACAATACAAAGGGTTTGCGTAGGTCCAAAGGCTTGCACAAAATACCACAAGAAACCTTCTGCACAATTCAAGACACATGCCTAACTTTAGGAATTGCTTATTTTGTAGCTTAAGTGTTTTTGGTTGATGAAGGATGACAAGTGAGCCTATATGCTCTTGCATCATACATCTTGAGTAACAAAGAAACATGAGCTCTTGCTCATGCGCCATTCATGAGCTCCTAGAGAGGCAATCCATCCTTAGTTATTTCTGTTGTGCTCATCAAATGTTTTGTATATTCTTTTATGTGCATCGTCTTACTGACTTTGGTATCAATCACCTCTTCAGTTTTCTCTCCCTCTTTCTCCGGCATCTGCACTCTCCAAACGACTTCTTCATATATCGTGCTTGTGTTGTCTTCACTGCCTTGTCCATCATGATAAGGATACAAATTTGCAACTTTGAAAAGAGGTGAAATGTTTTGCCCTGTAGGTAACAAAATCTCACATGCATTGGATGCAAATTTTCACAACACACTACACGGTCCAATTTTATTCCACTTCAACATATCATAAGTTGCTTTCATAAATCTTTCCATAAAAGTGTTTTAAGACTAAGTCTCTCACTTGATGTTCCACTTTCCTTCTCTTCATGTTTTGCACTGCTTGTATTGCATATTGTTTTTCTCCAATTGTTCGCACACTTGTTGATGCAAGTCACACATATAGTTAGCAAAATTGTCTACTTCAACACACTTGACTTTCATGTTTGATGTCACACAATCCTGTGACCCTCTTGGACTATTTCTGTACACAATCTGAAATGGTGTCCTTCCAGTGCTCCTATTAATTGAATTGTTATAAGCAAATTCAGCTTGCGCTATAACTGAATCCTGTGTTCCTAGCTTACCTTCTATCAGAGATTGCAATAGATTACCAAGTTTTCTATTGACTACCTCTGTAATATTTCTAATTGGAATATTATACAAGAATTTGGTTTACTCGGAAATTCCTTGAAATAATATTTTATAAATGTAAACTTGTACTTAAAATAATACTTTAAATTAAAAAATGTAATTGTATTAATTCTAAAATATAATTCCTCGAGGGGTTTCGTCTTTGGGTTATAATGATTACAAGGGTTTTCGTCCTTGTAATCAGATTACAAGATTAAGGGATTTTGTCCTTAAAAGTAGTTGTAAAGCATGATGCTTGTACAAAGTTGAATGTTTGAATGTATATGATCTAATGATTTTCTTATCATCAATTCGCTGAATATAAATACCTTCATTGCTTCTTTCAAATGACATTTCTTCTCCAAGGATCGTGACCTTTTGTCAAATGAATGCTTAATGACTAATTAATTAATTAATAATTATTAAATGTTGTTAATAACTTTAGTGACTATTGTGGTATGCGCTCCATCCAAGGGTGACTTGTTTATTAATTTGCAGCGCTCCTTCCATGGAGATTTGTTTAATAAAATGGCAGCATTGCCTCCTCAATTGTATGGTAATTAGCAATTTAGTGGAGGGGTTATTATAGTCCTGCCTTCTTGAAATAACTTGTCCTCAAGCAATTGTAAGTTGGGATGCTCTAAAATGGTCACTCCTTCCCATGTGACATCTTCAATCGACAAATTTTTTCAACGAATCAATTATTTTTTGATACTTCAATTTCTTAACTTTCTTCCATGGACCTCAAGGATGTCTTCGGGTATTACGATCAACTTGCCTTTCTCATCTAATGGAGGTAGCTCCATAGAAGGGGTAATACGTTGTCCAAGTGCCCTCTTTAAGCACGAAACATGGAAGACATTATCTATTCGACTACATCCGGGTAATTCCAATTCATAAGCAACCTCCCCAACTCTCATGATTTTATATGGACCTTAAAATCGAGGTTTGAGTTTCTCAACTCCACTTTGCTTCATCGAGGATTGCCTATAGGGCTGCAATCGCAAATATACCATGTCCCTTCAAATTTCCTTTCCGTTTTATGCTGATCGGCATACAACTTTTGTTGATTGTGTGCTTGTTGAAGATTGTCCTTGAGAGTTCTAAGGATATCTTGACTTTGTTGGATCAAGTATTTAGCTCCCGTAACTCTACTATCAGAAATGACCAAATCCACAAAAGACTTTGCATTGTACCCATACAAAGCTTTGAAAGGTGTCATTCTGATTTACAGGTGATAAGAAGTATTATAGTAAAATTCGCCTAAATGCAACCACTTGATCCATGCATTTTGTTGCCTCGAAATATAACTCCTTAGATACCCTTCAATCCACTTATTGATGTCTTCTATTTGACCATTTGTTTGAGGATGATAATTTGTACTTGGGGTCAATTCAGCGCCTGCGAGATGAAAGAGTTCTTGCCAAAACAAACTCATAAATATGTTATCTTTGTCACTAACAAAGTTCTTTGGCAGCCCATGTAATTAAAAAATTTCTCTAAAAAATATTTCAGCTACTAAGGGAGCATCATACTTAGTGGGGAGCAGAAAAAAATGAGCATACTTTGTCCAACGATCGACAACTACAAAGAGGCAACTCTTTCCTTGAACCCTAGGCAACTCGGTAACAAAATCCATCGAAATACCTTCCCATTTTTTAGTTGGAATGAGCAAGGGCTGCAACGATCTTGCTCGAAATTTATGCTCTATTTTGTTTCGTTGCCAAGTAGGACATTGAATGTATTTAAGAATTTCACTTTTAAGCCCTTTCCAAAAGAACATTTCTCTTACCTGTCAATATGTCTTAAAATACCCTGGGTGGCCCACCAGTGGGCTGTCATGAATAACTTTTAACATTTTATGCATAATCTTTGATTTTGGTACCAAGAAGATTTTATTTTTATACAAAATGAGACCTATTACCTTGTAACGTTCATCCTCAATCTTTCCTTCTAAGACTGCATTAACGAACTCGTTTTTTACATATTCAGTGGTTTTGAAAACCTTCCAATAAACGGCAATTGTAGATATGGAGCACAAAGATGGTTTTCTCGATACTGCATCAGCCACAATATTATTTTTTCTTTTGCTGATCAGAACCTGTAGTTTTATTTCTCAAATAATATCGGATTTCTTTATCGTCTGCATGAAGTTTTCATTCCACACGCTGACAGGATAGAGAGCTTTGAACCACTGTAATATTCTTAATCAGAATATTATACAAGAATTTGGTTTGCTCAGAAATTCCTTGAAATAATATTTTATAAATGTAAACTTGTACTTAGAATAATGCTTTAAACTAAAAAATGTAATTGTAATAATAACATATAATTCTTCGAGGGGTTTCGTCGTTGGGTTATAATCATAGATTGCATAACCGACAGGTATTCACCGGAAAAAACTTGCAGCGAATAACCGTTGCTCGAACTCGTAGGAATCGTCTGAATTTATATTTTTTTTTGGTTTTTGGCGAGTACTCGACAATTTTTTTTTTCAATTTGTTTTTTGGTGAGTATTCACTGAGTAAACTTTTTTTTGGTTGGACGAGTACTCACCAACTGTGAGTATGCGAACAATGGTTATAATGATTACAAGGGTTTTCGTCCTTGCAATCAAATTACTTGATTAAAGGATTTTGTCTTTAAAAGTGGTTGTAAAGCTTGATGCTTGTACAAAGTTGAATGTTTGAATATATATGATTGAATGATTTCCTTCTCATCAATTTACTGGATGTAAATACCTTCATTGCTTCCCATTCAAACGACATGTCTTCTCCAAGGATCGTGACCTTTCGTCAAATGAATGCTTAATGACTAATTAATTAATAGATAAATAATAAATGTTAATAACTTTAATGACTGATGTTTATAATATATGACTGTTGTGGTATGTGCTCCATCCAAGGGTGACTTGTTTATTAATTGGCAGCGCTCCTATGTCGATTTGCTTAATAAAATGGCAATGCTCTCTCCTCAATTGTCTGGTAATTAGCAGTTTAGTGGAGGGGATATTACAACCTCCATCTATCCTTCCATCTAAAGATGATATGTTGAATTGAATTGAAGCTTGGTATTCAACTTTTTCCACAATGTTTCATAGAAATGTCCAACAAATTTAACATCTTTGTTTGATGCTAGGTTGCATGGCAATACATGCAACTTTACAATTTCCCTAAAAAATAAATTAGCAATGTTTGTTGCATCACTAATTTTCTTACAAGCAAAAAATGTGTCATTGTAAAATCCTTCTACAATCACAAATATGGAATCATGTTCTCTTTACATTTTAGGTAATTTTAAAACAAAATCTTTACTGATATCATCCCATGGTCTCTTCGGAATTGGCGATGGTTGATGAAACTTTGCATTCTGACCATCCCCTTATGTTAACTAGCAAATTTTACACTCCCGATCAAATTTTTGTACATTTGTACTCATACTTGATCAATAGTAGCTTTTAGCCAACTGCGCATAAGTTTTGTGATAACCAAAATGACTTGCTAAATCTTCACTAGGGTTCTCTTTAATCAAAATTTGATGCATTGAACCTTTAGGTATGCACAATTGCGCTCCTTAGAACAACAATTCCTCTTGCACGAAATAACCCATCCATGATGTTCTATCGCCAATCAATTGTTCTGTGCATGCCTCTATGTTTCTTTGAAATATTCATCCCGTGCATACTATTCTTTCATAGAATCAAAGCCTATGACTTCTACTCGCATCTCATTCAACAATATAACTATATGACTCAACACATCTGCATCTGTATTTGACTTACCACTTCAATGTTTTAAGACAAATGAATAGCTATGTAGGAATTCAACCCACTATATGTTTCTCTAGTTCAACTTATCATGACTATTAATGAATTGCAGTGCTTGATGGTCTATATGTGACACAAACTCTTTCGGCAACAAGTAATGCCTCCACTTTTTGAGCGCTTGCACCATGGCATGGAACTTTTGAACATACATTGATTATTTCTTCTTCACACCATTCAAATTTTTACTGAAGTAGGCAATAGGTCTGCCTTCTTGACTTAACACCACTCCAATCACTGCGCCACTCGCATTGTAATCGACATGAAATACTTTTTTGAAATTTGGGAATGCCAATATTGGCAGAGCAATTACTTTCTTTTTTAATTATTGGAAACTATCTTTGCACATCACATCAATGAGTATATTTGAAATTTGGCAATGCCAACACTGGTAGCTCAGTTGCTTTCTTTTTCAATTGTTGGAAACTATCTTTGCGCATCACATCAACTATCACTGCGTATGCCTTACTGAAGTTGCTAATGAAATTTATATAAAAACTTGGAAGGGCATGAAAGCTTTGCACTGCAAAGATGCTTCTAGGTGATGGCCACTCAAGGATAGTGCACACCTTTTTGGGATCCATCTTTAAACCATTTTGAGGAATCACAAAACCAAAGTATATTCTGTTGGAAGTGAAATACATCAAAAATTGCTTTACTAGAGACATACTCAAGATCCACTCAAAAGGATATTCTGCGATGTGCTTGATTATGTACTACAGAGTAGCAATGAAGAGGTAAAAATGCCCATGTTGCATGATCTTCAAGAGTTAATTGCACTATTTGTACACTACTATAAAGAAGATATACTAGAGGATTTGCCTCCACTGTTTGATTTTACGATCAAGTTGGACTTAAATGAGAAACAAAGAAAGGCACTTGAACATCTCAATATACAATTGCTTGTGGACAAACGATTTTGGGAAGGGAGGTCCATAATATCCCTTTTACTAAATCATTGCAATATGCTCAATCGTTGCTATTAAATCACTGCCATTAAATCGTAGCACTCAAGAATAAGCGCCACAAAGGGAGGAAATCTTTGTCATTAAAGGAGCATTAGTATATTTCATTAATTAATAACAACATTAATTATTAATTAATTAATTAATTAGTAGTTAGCATTCATTTGATGAAAGGTCACAGTCCTTGGAGAAGACATGTCGTTTGATGAAAGGTCACAATCCTTGAAGAAGACATGCCATTTGGTGGAACACTATGAATGTATTTATATTCAACATTTGGTGGGAAGGAAATGGATTAATCCAATTATGTATTAAATATATAACTTGTATAAGCAGTCGCTTTACAATGGCTTTTAAAGACGTAACCCCTTAATTGCATAACCTAGATAAATGATGGAAATCCTTGTTATCGAACCCAAGGACAAAACCCCTTGTGTAATTTTGTAATATTCAAAATTCGTATTCAGAGATAAACAATCAATCCAATTTGACTTTATTATTATTTAATAAAATATTATTTTAAAAAAAAATTCCGAGAAAACCAAATTAATGTAAAATATTTCGATTTGGAATATTACATAACACCACTCCAATTGCTGCACCACTCGCATTGCAATCTACATGAATACTTTTTTTAAATCTGGCAATGCCAATACTGGCAGCTCAGTTACTTTCTTTTTCAATTGTTGGAAACTATCTTTGCGCATCACATCATTGAGTATATTTGAAATTTGGCAATGCCAACACTGGCAGCTCAGTTACTTTCTTTTTCAATTTTTGGAAACTATCTTTGCGCATCACATCAATTATCATTGTGTATGCCTTGTGGAAGTTGCTAATGAAATTTATATAAAAACTTGGAAGGGCATGAAAGCTTTGCACTGCAAACATGCTTCTAGGTGATGGCCACTCAAAGATAGTGCACACCTTTTTTGGATCCATCTTCAAACCATTTTGAGGAATCACAAAACCAAAGTATACTAACTCCATGAAGCTACATGTCTTCAAGTTAACCAACAACTTTTCATCTCACAATCATTGCAACACTTGTATCAAATGCGCCAAGTATTCTTCCTTCGCCTCACTGAAAATCAAATGTCACCCAAATATAAACTGACAAATTTACCTAGAAATAGTTTCAATACTTCATTCACGAGTTTCATGAAGGTACTTGGGGCGTTAGTCTATCCAAATGACATGACTAGCCACTCATAATTTTTTTTGTGTTTTGAACGTATTCTTCCATTCATCACCTTGACTAGCCACTCATAATTTTTCTTGCGTTTTGAACGTATTCTTCCATTCATCACCTTCGCTTATGCGAATTTGTCAATATTTGCTCTTCAAGTCAATCTTTGTTAAGTATTGTGCTTCATTCAAACAATCCATCAGATCATCCATGTGTAGCAATGGAAACCTTTACTTGATAGTAATCCTGTTGATGGCTTTTGAATCAATGCACATCTTCCATTTTTCATTTTTTTAAGGCAATAACATTGCTGGAACTATGCATGGGCTCAAACTTTCGCTTATCAACCCTTTGTGTCAATTAATATGTTGCTTTGTTTGGCAAACTTGACCCTTGAATCAGATCCATATGATGACTTTATACTTGGCATGGGTGGCGACTAATCTGGGAGATTATTAGAAATAATCTCTATAAACTTGCTCAACATTTCTTTTACGTCATGCTGAAGTGCTTCTTATGTTGTGCCTGTGCTTACAACTTGTGTGGGCTTTGATATCAGCACATATAATGCTCCTTCAATTTTCTTAAGAATCGTTTTTCCAAAACCATCAAAACTCTTGGACCTTTGTCCACTTGATTTTCTCTGAAAGGATTTAAACTGTATTCTCTCCCATCCTTCACCAAAGCGTAGGTGTTCATGTGACCATGTTGCACCTCCCTATCTGATTGCGAAGGCCTTTCAAATAACACATGGCAAGTGTCCATGGGCATTATGTCACACATCACTTCATCCTTGTATGCACCAATCTGGAAACTTACCAGACATTTCTCATTCACTAGAATCTAACGTTCCTTTAGCAACCAAGATACCTTGTAGGGATTTGAATGTGCGATCTTCTTTAAACCAAGCTTCTATATCATCTCTTTCTAAAAAGGATTGTCAGTAATTCCATGCAACACCTACCTCCAAATTTGCAAATAGTTTTGAACAAATTCTATTTGTGGGATTATTCTCCGCTTCAGTTGGTTTCAACAATACTCTCTTCATCACGGGTGCTGCTCCTATTTACAAATATTTTGCATTGTGAACTGATGCAACACTTTCTTCCTCCATTTGCACAATATTTGTATTTGCATCACTTCTCTTACTGCCTTCAGTTTGCCTATGTGGGCACTCAGATGCTCTATGCCCAGTATCTCCACATTTGATACATGTACCCATGAATCCATGACCTCTATCTTGCCCATAGGATCCTCTACCTCGAGTACAATTTCCTCTGCCTCATTGCGCGCTAGTATCATTGTGTTGAGAAGTACTACCTTTTCATTCTTTCATAGAATAATCGTTGTCGCTACTTCTTGGTCCTCGTATGTGCGCATACTTTCCTTTCCCTCGCACTGGGCTTTGTTTTCTGTGGTACTTGTCCTCTTCCTATAGTGGACAATGATAGGCTTCTTCAACAACTCGCAACCAGAGCATACCAAACTCATCCTGAATGGAAATGTGCAACCCATTCATATACCTTGAAATATTCTCAGCATCATCTTCAATGCAACTTGCAATGATGGCGAGTCTACAAAACTCTTCAGTGCAATCTTTCACACCCATCTCCTATTGTCACAATTTTTGCAACTTCATGAACAAAGTTAACTGCAAATCAGCAAGGATGAATATACCCTTTAACTTCACAACCAGTCTATGCCATGTCGTGATCTTCCTTTTACCTCTATGGACTCTTTCTCCCTGCACATGCTCCCACCATAAGGATGCATGACCCTTCAACTTCGTGCATGCAAATTTGACTCTCTTGGGATCTTCCATACTTTCATACTCAAAAAGTATTTCTCTAACTTGGCAATTCAATCAATGAAATCTTCAGGACTCAGATTCCCTTAATAACTAGGAGCGTCCATTTTCGGCTTACTAGTCATCCTCGTGACTGCGTGCAGGAATCTGTCTTCAAGATCATCGATTTCATCTTATTTTTCGTCATCTTCTTTTTAGTTCTCAGGGACTCCTTTTGCAGCTTCATTGTCACTCTCATTGTCCATCACAACTCCTTTGCATTGTGCGATTTCCTTGTCTTTAAATAGGTTGCATATTCTCATCAATTCAGCTAAGTCTTCAAGTCTCGATGCTCTAGTTGCTTTTAGTGATCTCACAACGAAACCTCCTTTGTGTGTCATTTCCTCAAAATCAAAGAACAATATTACACCTTTTACCCAAAAAAAATTCGGTTGGAAGATGCCTCATCTGTTTCTACCCACACTTGCAAATGTGGAAAGAAAATTACATATGCTCACCCGCAAGGACGAAAACCTTGCTTTAATACTAAATGATGCAATTGTGGTAAGGGGTCTCAATTAAGAAATGCCTTAAACCCCACAGTCTTTAGAATTAAACAACAGAATGTTGAAATAAAATGCAACAACAACTTAGTTCTTTATTTGATTTCAACGACTGGAAATATAGCTTGCACACCACAATAAAAACAATCTCAAATGAGATGCATTACAACATTAGATCTACAGATCTCTGCTTGTTAACTCACAATCTCTGCAAATTTTAGCTCTCTCATGAAACTACATACAATCCTTAAGCTCGCTGACTAGCTGAGTAAAGCGTAAGGGCATGTTTATATAGGCACAAGACCCACCTACTTACATTAATGCTCGAAAAAACTACTACAATCATTATATATTCATAACACGCCATTTTGCATTACAAACATTAAATGCACAATGCCACTCCAATGTCTTATAACACATCAAGCTCAAAATACATCACAATGTGATATTTAAATGAGCTTACAACAACTATCCGTGATTCAAAGAATTAAGTGCAAATGGTTAGGAATTGCAATGGCTCTTTATCCATAACACATCATAAGAACATGCGTGCCTTGAACAGGTTGTACAAAGATCGCATCCTAGTAAGTTGAGTCGCAATACTTCGCATTTAGAACTTGTGTGAAGACAATTTTAGGGAAGGCTTCACTTCCTACTGCTGCGCACCAACCTTTTTCATGTGAGATATTGCAAGCTTCGCAAGCAAAGCTGTGCAAAAGAACTCTTCGGCATTGCAAAACTCCAAGCCTTTTACTTTGCATGGAACTGACTAAAGGCTTGGGCAATGTTCTGCAAGTGACACAAGCTGTGTGCGCCAACAAGGCTTTGCAAAACAGTATGGAGGGTTTGCACACTCCCAAAGGCTTGCACAAGACAACACAAGAAACCTTGCATGCAATCCAAGACTTGTGTACAACTGCAAAAACTGCTTATTTTCTATCCTAATTGTTTTTGGTTGATGAAGTATTAGAAGTGAACCCGGATTCTCTTCCATCAGGAGGTTTTCAAATGATATTTTCAGCTTGGCTTTCCTCTAGTTTGGCTTTCCTCTGTTGTCTTTAATATAAATATTGTAGCTTTGCTTTACTAGCAAGGCTATTGACTTTCTTCGCGGGCATCTCATTTAAGGTTTAGATTTGCTTAACCTAATGTATTGTATGAGATTTGCATCTAACACAAGTTGGTTTTTGTTTTTTTATTTTACTTTCAATCTTGTTAATAGTGAGGCCTACCACATCATCATTTGATTGTATTCTTCTCTCACTGGTCAAATTACCACTTGTCGAACTACATATTTTTGTTTCACTTGTTGAACTATCCTCTTGTTGATGTCAGTTTACCTGCAGCCTCATTAATCATGTGTGACAGTAGAACAGCAGTAGGTTACCAATATTGTTTTCTGCTGACGACGTCCTTTAAATAAGATGAAATTGTTTTGGTTGAAGTATGCAATTATGGCAACCAAAACAGTTAATGGAGTGAACTGATTAAAAGATTATCTGTTTTCTTTCTATTGTTTGTATGGAAGCAGTATGTGGGCATGAATTTGTTGTCCATTTGATAATTTTTTGCTGAATTGTTTTTAGGTGGTTCCAAAAACACGAAGTAGAAATCAGATGGGTGAAATCACTGACGGAGGACTCTACGAAAATTTTCAACAAGATTATGGACCTGTTGGTTCATTGCGTTTTGAGGAAGCTCGTGATAATTTCATAATCAGTAGTGCTGGTTATGCTGTTGCCAGTCTCTTGCTCCAACCAAAAGACCGTCACAACGGAAACCTACTATTTGACAAGTAAGTTTCTTTAATTTAAAGATTTAAATTGCTGTTCTTCAAATTTGTCCTTCTGTCTTATAACTTTTGTCTCCACTTTTTGAAACATTGATGTAGCATGTCATTTAAAATGTTCGACTCTTGTTAATATGTATATGGGAACACTTGACGTTTCTGATATCCGAATCGCACAGGTTTTTTCCCCATCCAATTGGCATCTCCTTCGTGTTTTAGATTCTCTAAGATGTTCTTGGGTGTGAATGCTGATTGTGTAGCCTGATTTCAGTGATTCATTATTTGAGTAGTGTTTACTCCTTTGCGCAGTTTTGGTTTATCATAGCTGAAGATATGGAGTTAAACAATGTTTTCAGCGAAATTTTGATAATGTTTAAAAAAATAAAAAGGACTCTCTTTATTTCAATTTTCAACTATGTGACTTATGATATTCTGCAAATGCTGAATCTTTCCACTTTGATGGTACAAATATATCTTCAGTTTGATGTTTATCATAATTATGGCGCAACTATAGTATGTTTTATTGTATTTTAAAGTCATTGATATTTATATACTAAAAACAACTCGTATTTTTGGTACATTAAACAGTGTGGGCAGGCTTGTTCATATTGATTTTGGCTTTATTTTGGAGACTTCACCTGGTGGCAACATGCGCTTTGAAAGTGCACAATTTAAATTGAGTCATGAAATGACTCAATTGCTGGATCCCACTGGCCAGATGAAAAGTGAAACATGGAGTCGGTTTGTCAGGTCAGTTCTGAAAAGTGTGAAATGGATTCAGTTTTTCAGTGTAATTATAAAAAGTGAAAAATGGTATTGGTATGTCAAGTGAAATACTAGTGAAACCTTTTCTGGCACTGTAGACAAACATTTGCCTTGCTCATTTTCTGATACTGTACACATTTTCTGACTTGGATCATAATTTTTTTATGTTTCACTTCTTACTTGCATGTTTGATCAGTTTGTGTGTGAAGGGGTATCTAGCAGCTAGACGGCACATGGATGGCATCATCAATACTGTATTATTGATGAAAGATAGTGGACTTCCTTGCTTTAGTCGTGGAGATCCTATTGGGAATCTACGAAAACGATTCCATCCAGAGATGAGTGAGCGTGAAGCAGCAAATTTCATGATTAAAACATGTGTGGATGCATATAACAAGTGGACGACTGCAGGCTATGACCTTATTCAGTATATACAACAAGGCATTGAGAAATGAGTGTATTGAAGGATTTTGTAAATTCAGACTTCATGGTGCCATCAGAAAGTACTTTAATCTTATCCTCCTGTATTGTTGTTATCTTGTTAAAGTGGGGGAATACATAATTACAATTGGAAACTTGCATCTGCAGGTTAAAGTCAGGAACACATTCTATTAAAATTGGAAAATGCATCTGCAGTTCAAGCTTTAGGCCTGTATCATTTAGTTACTTTAGTTGGTTGTAGATATAACCATTTTTTTGTGTCCTTGAGGCACATTGTAATATTAGCACATATCATTCTATTATGGTTTTTTAAATGTTCAGTTTAGTTTGGTCACGTACACTTTAGTCCCAGCCAATTTAGTGTGGATTGAATGTAGCATTGCACAATGGGTAACTTGCAGTGAAGAATTTTAAACAATGGAAGGTCCTTTATGGCAGTGGCTTATTAGATCCGTATTCCAGTTGTAATTCATGCTGGAATCAGTTTGTGGTTTAAATTATTCCATGTGGTATATGAGGCACAAGACAAACATCGGTACAAATGCCGGGGCACGTCTGCCTTATAAATGTGGTCATTTTCTGCATGTAGCTTGGAGACACTTGATATGGTATTGTTCTAGTGATTAATCATTTTCATTTCTCTGTCTGAAATTATTGACTGCTGGATTGGATGTTGAGAAATGGACCTTAATTGAACAGTCTCAGGAATTTCACGAGGGTTAGGTGAATGAAGAGGAGTAATACTTTGTATTGAGCCAAAATATTTGATTTCTAGACGCGAGTCAATTGTTTGTCTCTATCGTGCAGATTTTTGCATTGCTATTATATTTTAAGCATTTCTTAAAGGATGTATATGCAGATCTGATTGCATAGAATATAACCTTCAAACAATTGTGGTGTGTATTTTGGAATTGGATTCATTGTCATTTTAGTTGGTGCATAGATCTGACAAAACATTCCCTATTAATCAACTTGGTGTCGCAGTGATTTACCATTCCCTTATCTGGGAATTTACCATTTAATGTTTATGTCATCAAACAGTCTATAAGCTCAATTGCAAATGGTACATACCTTTATGTGCTTTCTGGTGTGCTTGTGTAATCAGAAAAAAAGTTACCTATAACGCATGCTCATTGAATACTGAAGTTTCGAGTGTGTTGAGTTTATTGCAAAGTTTTGTTCCAGGGGACTTGAAAATCTCAGATATTTTTTGTAGCATTGCAAAATTGACGTCAGAAACAATTATTTCACATTATCCAGCTTGTAAGTCTCTTTAAAATGTTGTTCGGTCGTGGTTTAGGTTTTAGTCATCTACATGTACACAAGAGCAAGAGACCAAAAATTATCGTGCTCGATACTCGTAGCAGACAATGGTATTACTAGTACTCAAGATTGTTAAAGGCCAATTTTTTTGAAGTCTTGGGACACAGTTTACAGAGTTTTATCCTCGGCTGTGCCAGTAATAACAGAATTTCACATTACAAAAATTTCTACCAGAATTTTAGAAGGGGAGAAAAAACAGATTCTCTGTCAAGATTTGGTGTTCTTAGCCGCAAGCCTATGGTTGCTAAGAACGCACGAGGAATGTCCACCCCAATAATATAGTTCAGTGGGAATTGGTTTGTTCCCCCTTCCTGCAATGCTAGAAGAGGGTATAGTAATAATTCGTTCTGACATCAATAACGCAGCATGAGAGAGCTTTCTTGTATGGACTACTGGCAAATACAAGATCGATTTTTGTGTAGCTGAATCCATAAATAATTTAATCCTGTTTTGATTTTTATGCATGATTGTTACATAGTCCAACCTCTCAGGATGCATATTAGATCACTGAATGTTTTCAATTGATAATGCATTTTAAAGTGGATTCTTATTAATGCAACAGAAAATACGATCTGTGTTGCATCAGTTCTGAAATTTTAATTCCTTAGCATTCATAAGCAAATCATATTTCCTTAGCATTCATAAGCAAATTATATTTCATGATTTGTAGATATTAAGAATTATAGTTTATCTTCACGCTTTAATAAGATCGCTTCTTCTAGTTAACCAAAGTCATTCAAGATGGTGGTCTAGGATATCATTGAAAGACAAGTAACAAGGCATTGTGTGCTAAGATCTTGAGCTATAAATTTTCTAAAAGTGATTCCATTGATATCAAGTTTGAGTACAAAGGTTATCTAAAAGCATAGCATTGCATGGTACAAAACTTACCATTGCTTATTTATTATCTTGATTTCATTAGGTGAGCCCTTAAGCTTTTCGGCAGCACCTACATTTGGTGAAAAGATATGTAGTAACGATTAGAACATTATTACTAATTGTAGAATTATTTATATTCTGACAGGAAGTTGAAGTTTGAGACAACTTTTAGAAATGAACTTTAAAGCATCTTGAAAGATGTAACATTTGAATAAAAAATTAATTAGAGGAAAGTTTAAAAGTGCTTATTTTTACATAAGAAGCTAAATGTGAGATCACATCTACAAACAATCAGAAAAGCACATAACAATTTAACAATAATTTCAATATAAAAATGTTAATTTTATATTTATATATATATATATATATATATATATATATAATTTAAAAAAAATTGATTATAATTGGTAATTGTGTTATGATCGTTTTCTGGGGATTGCATAAGTATTTAACATTCACCTATGAAGGTTAAAAAATGCTTAGACGTTTCAACTATGATCTTCTTGTGGAGTGGAACATTGTTAAATATGGTATATTTAACATTCACAAGTGGGTTAGAGTTGAATTGCTAACAATTGGTTTTTTTGTTTGAGTTTCAATGGTGACAAACATGATATAAAAAGCCAACACAACATTGACTCGATGCCATTTTTTTATTGATGACACAAAGCCATACCATAACACTCTTCATTGCAAATTCATTTTTACTCTTTCAAGTGATTACTAGAAAAAATGAGCAAAGGGAGGAGCAACAAGGCAACATTTTTGTTGGAGATAACACATTTATTTTTTATTTTTTATTTTAGTAGTGAAATGTTTTTTAGTGTTTTAATATTACATCGTAATTGCCCCATTCACGCTCACTCCCTAACCCAACCCATTAATTAATGTTTATTCTTACCCATTAACTTAACTCCCCTACTAGTAGCTAGTCTTATCCCCTAACACAACCCTTATTAATTAATGTCCCATTGTCCCCAAATTAACTTACTAACCTTACTAATTTCTCCCTTGTCCCCATATTAACCACATTATTTTACTCACATATTCTAATAAGTTCTTATAAGGTTTCTTGTCCCTATAAAATAACCAAGTCCATTTCTAATATCCCTTGTTCCCAAATTAACCAAACCCTGTTACGAATGACCCCTAAATAACCTCATTTTTAATATCTCCTTGTTCCCAAATTAACATGTCTGTCACTAATGCCCCATAAACTAAGTCCCTTTAATGTCACCCTTGTTCCTTGTTACCATTTCAATCTAAGTCCTTCTAATATCCCTTTGTCCCTAGAGTGAGTGACGTCAATTTGTAATGTCCCATTTATCCCTAAATTAAGTCTTGACAATTTTAATAAAAATGAAGTCATCTAAAAATAAAAAATTAAAAAAAATCAAGTTAAAGCAAACCTAACACAAATCATGAAACTAAAAACAAAATTGTGAGCTCCCATGCCTCGCCCTCGCCGCTATCATTGCCCTTGCCCCCACTTCTATTTTTTTGTTATTTTGAGAGCATGGATGTAGAGAAGGGACAATGCTGTAGATAAACTGATAGGGAGGCAGGGAAAAGGACAAGCAAAAAAAAACTAAAAAAAGGACCCATCTATCTCTAAAAATATGTTCAAAATTTAGAGGAGGCAACAATTCAACAAAAGAGGAAATGAGGTCATTAAAATAAGAAAATGGAGATGAGTTCTTAAAAAGAGAGTTATGGAGACAACAATTGCATACATTCAGGTAGATCAATGTCCCTGAAGATGAAAAAGAAGAGGATTATGTGGAACTCATAAAAATTCAAAAGAAAAAGGTATTATTTTTTTTTTAAAATTTATTTGTGAAATTGAAAATTTTTAATTGCAAAATAGGAATATCCATGCAAACATTAGCAAGAAGAAAGAAACACTAACAAAACCCTAGACAAAAACCTTAAGCCCAAATTCTAGTAGAAACTCTATACAAACATCCTAAATGAAACTTTAATAGAAACCTTGGGCCAACATCCTAAATGAAACTTTAATAGAAACCTTGGGCCAACATCCTAAATGAAACCTTATAAGAAATCCTAGGCAAACATCTTAAAGAAAAAAACATAGCAAAAATCCTAGGACAAAATCCTTTGTAGATGTCCTTGGAATAAACCCTAGCAAAAAGTCCAAAAAAAACCCTAGGAAACACCCTTGGCAAAATCTAAAGTAGAAACCCTAATGAAAACCATAGGAAAAATGGAAGCCCTAAGCAAATTGGAAATTGTAATGAAAACCCTATGAAAAATGGAAATCATAAGTATAAATTTTTGAACTTAAAGTTTTTAATGTTAAAAACAATTCTTGTAATTAATATAAATAAATGATTTACAAATTAAAATTTATTTTTTGTAATATTAGACATGTCAAAAAAGGCAATCTTGTGACCCACATCCAAATGTTTTGAAAAGAGACTTAAATAATATTGTTTGTAGATCATGTGTTCATGCAACCATTGAATGAGATGTAGAGGATGAGTTTTACACCATCACATCCTCATTGGTCATTTTTATGTCAAGAAACAAAGGAGTATCACCCTTCAGATGTGTCATTGGTCTACAAGGGGTATGACATTGGGTTGCATATATAACCTTTTTAAAATTGTATTTATTTTATAGTTTATATCATTTATATTTATTAATATAATTATTTCAATTTTGATAACAAGTCTGCTACATATGTGAAATGTATAGTGATGGGAGGGAGTAGCTCGATGTACCATGTTGACCATCGATTACTTCAAGGGGCCAACAAATGTAAACATTTTTTTTATTTCTCATATTTGGAGTTATGTTATTCGAAATACTTTTTTAAAATGATTGATTTTTTAATTTATTGGTTTTTAACATTATTGTTTAATTGCAGATCCAAGTCTTATGTGTA
This sequence comes from Torreya grandis, assembly GCA_037957365.1. Taxonomy (NCBI): domain Eukaryota; kingdom Viridiplantae; phylum Streptophyta; class Pinopsida; order Cupressales; family Taxaceae; genus Torreya; species Torreya grandis. The sequence goes on along the minus strand of JARHVA010000074.1, from coordinate 3,596,358 downwards.
TTTGTTGTAGCCTCGTTGTTCTTGTGCTTGTAAATTGAGATGATAAGTGGGCTCCTCAAAATTATTGCTGAGATTCTCTCCCCAGGGTCGAGGGGGAATGAAGATGATGCTCCACCCGATTATGATGATGATCAACAATCACGTCTCACACTAGACGAGTATAAAAATCAAGTGTCAAGTACTCTTATCAAAATTTAAATAAATGATGAGATGAAAGTTTTATACGGCGAGCAAGTATATTTTCAATTGTGTGTGTGTGTGTGTGTGTGTGTGTGTGTGTGTGTGTGTGTGTGTGTGTGTGTGTCGATGCCAAGGATAAAAAAGGGTCCCAATCCCAATTCAGCGTTTGACCGGAGCCTAAACCAGTTCTAGAGCACATTAGGAGGTCCAGTCTCCAAAAAAGAAGTGAAATCCTAGGGAAAAGAGTAAATCTATTAATCTTCTAAAATCACAGCAAACCAGTAAAGATTCAAAATAAAAATTAAGTACTCGAAAAGAGTAAACAATTAATCAAAGATCCAAGAAACAAAAAACTTCAACAGAAAATAGAAAAACCACCCCTACACTAGACTTTAATTCAACCATTTGATGCTAACAAGCATTTGACTCTACTAGACAACAATGATTCCATGGTCCATTGAGTGCCGCATTAATAAAATTTTGAGCATCCAACTGCAACGTTTCTACTTTTGTCTTCCTTCCTCTTTGCCCCTTGAAGGCGAAGTTGGGGGTCTTTAAAGTACTTTCTGTTTGAACAATAGACATACCAACCTTGCCTACTAACTCTTCTTCTTCCTCCCAATCTTCTCTTCCTCTTTTGAGCTTTCCTGCACTATGGGACTATTCTTTCTTGGAGAAAATTTGTCCAGATCCTCTTGCCCAAGATTCAAAACATTTTTTGTCTTAACCTGTTGCTTTAAAGGAGGCTACCCTGGCTCCAAAATGCCTCGATTCACTGCAGCCTCAGTAAATTCATTCTTTTGTGGAGAATTTTGAACCACTGTAGCAGCTACGAAAATTGTGACCTCAATTGATTTTAAGTTGGATGTCCCATACAAACTATAAACTAGATCACGATTCGGGCATTCAATTTTTCTCACCCATTTCTGAACAAACGAATCTTGAGAACCATTAAAAGTCTTCTCCAGACAAGTTGCCAACTTATGATCTAATTTATTACATTTGAAGCATCTAAACGGGAGACCTTCAAAGTTGAAAATTGAGACCAAACTCCATAGGAGAAAGAAACTTTAACCAAATGAAACAATGATTTAGATAAATCCACCAATAAAGAGACAAAAAAAAAATCTGATGGGTTTCAATGGAATCATCAATTTTGACAAAAACTCTTAATTTACTCATCGGCTGATTAAAGAGACTAGGATCCCGCAAAGCTAAGGGAATATTATAGATCCTTATCCAAACTAAGGCTTGCAAAATAATCAATGAATTTGGATCAAAGAAAGGAGTCCATGGGCACAAAAACACCCCCTGATTACCTACGAACCAAGAGCCATTTGACCATACATAATCTTTGTCATTTGTTGATTGAAATTAAAGCAAAAAGAAACCATTAAAAAATAAAGAGATGGATGGATGTTTCAATGATGGCCAAGAGCCTGTTGCCCATTGCTGAAGCACTTCTCACAACATCTGCCAATCAATGATTTGTTGCCCTTATCCAAACAAACCTGTGAAAGTTTAGAATCTGAAATATCTAGGGTAGGAGAAGAATGAGGAAAAACTAAGGGAACATCACCAAGATGATCCATTTTCAGAACTACAAACTAGGAACAATTTACTTGTGGCCCCTCCTTAGAACCTGTCTCCACTACTAATTCTTTAGCTAGGGAAATATTTGAAGAACCCTGACTTCTTGAAACCAAAATAGGATTAGAGCCTGGATGAGCCTTGAGGATTGCTTCTTTGCAAAAATTTCCACATGTATGAAAATGATTAGGGCTATTAACACATGCTAAAAATATTGAAGCCATTGAAACCCTAGCTTTTCCTATTACCAATCTGTCTTGACTCTCCATTAGATTGACAACTCCTTTTGCCGGGCCAAGGTTAACCGTTATATCTTTCTGCCATAAAACATCTTTTGGAAGACCAAAACCTGTTTTCAAAAGCTTGAAAGGACAAACCTCATGTTCAGGAGCTTGTGTTTTGCACTTGTCCTTACCCCTACCTCGCCTAGCAGTTGGCCCCTGTCCTACCATTCTGGATATGACCTCTACTCCACCTTTCTTCTCTTTTTCCATGCCATCTCCAATCTAATTGTTGTGCAACATGTTGTCTTCTCCTAGCATCCCCATGCCTTCTATCAAACTGGATCCTATCACCTATGTTGAAAATAACTCCTTCCCCTTCGACCTCGCTTTCCTCTGCTTGCCGCACTGCGCTCCTACCGTCGCTTTTGTTGCCAACTTCATCGTTCAGCTTCAGTTTTTCATCACATAATTAGATATTAGTTTATTTTTTTTAAACTAATTAATTTTTTAATTTTATATTAATTTAAATTACATCCATTTATTTATATTATCAGGGGTCTTTAATAATTTTCAAATAATTTTAATTTCTTTAACTTGTTATAAATACTTTAAAATAAGAATAATTATCAGAGCCAAGAAGCTTTTTCAAGAAAATTCCCATCTATAATCTAGTACTATTAAGCATGAAATATACTGAGAGGGGGATGGTGAATCAATATATTATATATCTTTTTACTTAATCAAATCCCTTTTCTTTAACCACTTAACCACACATTCAAGATATGTAATAAAACTGAAACAATAATATACACCACACAAGAGAGAGAGACACCAAATTTTTACGTGGAAACCCAAAGTGGAAAAAACTACAGAAAACAATCTCAAGTATATGAATGAGCACCAAATCAAATTACAAAGTTCGCAAGCACCAACTTGCAGGAACACCAACCCCTTTTCTGTGCACCAACACAACTATTTGTGAGCACCAACCCCTTGCAAATATTTGTGAACACCAACCCACAGGAGCACCAACCCCTCTTGTGTATAAAACACAACGATTTGTCAATGTTGCTTATTTAACAAATGATAGAGCTCTATAATATCTCTTACTTTTCTCTCTTCAAAAACAAATACAAACCATGCACTCTCTTGCATATTACAAATGGCTTCTTAAGCATTTATTTATAGCTTTGCAAATGACCTTTGGCATTCACCTTTGTGACCCTTCAATTCTCATGAAAAATGGTGCCAAACTTGCATGACCCTTCATATCTTTGCATTCAAAAAGTCACATAGTGACTCTTCATAAGCAAATGCATCATTTCCTCTTTTGTCTTTATTTTGGTGACTTTTCATATTCTTCAAAGTGTCTTTTCATAGAAAAATGCACCATACCCTCTTTTGTCTTCACATGGTGACTCTTGGAATTCTTCAAGATGACTCTTTATGAGAAAATGCATCTCATTCCTCTTTTGTCTGTACCCCATGACTCTTTGATTTCTCCATGGGCCCTCTTTTAACTTATATGCAACTAAAAATATATTCGTTAATATTAAATAAATATTAACACACATTAGTCAAGATATGAATATTAAAAATATCATTAAATGCAATGGAGCCTTTATCACCAATGCTAGACCTTTGATATCAGTGACAATATTTCCAACAATCTCCCCCTTTGTCATTGATGGCAACCTCAAATTGAAATTACCACATCTTGAAGCTTGTACTACACATGTCAACATGCACATACTGCCATCTAAAAAACATACAATAACTCCCCCTTAATGTAGCAACCTATACCTATTTTTGCATCTATACATGTATTTATACCTATTTTTGTTCTTCTCCCCCTTTGACATCAATGGCAAAGGGCCTACTTAGAGCTAACACTTAGCTCCCCCTCAACTAATGTTGATCCTCAATGGCAGGAAGTAAAAGAAATTACTTCCAACTTCTCTCGTAGATACTCAAATGTGTCTTTTGGTATGCTTTTGTGAAAATATCTACAATCTGTTTTGTAGTACTGATATATTCTATCTTAACTTGTTGATCTGCAACCTGCTCTCTCAAGAAGTGATATCTAATGGGAATATGTTTTGTTCTTGAATGCATCACTAGATTCTTTGAAATATTAATATCACTTATGTTTTCACAAAAAATAGAAATAGGTTCATCATATTTTACCTTGATATCTTTCAAAGTTTACTTCATCCAAAGCAATTGAGTACAACACAATACCGTTGCAATATATTCTACTTCAGCTGTAAAAAGTGATATTGAATTCTAATTTTTGCTTAGCCATGATACTAAGCTATCACCAAAGAAGAAAGCTCCTCCACTTGTACCCTTTCTTTCATCCAAACAACCTACCCAATCTGAATCTGTATAAGCAACCAAAGTGAAATCTTTACCTGTGGGATACCACAATCCATAATTCAATGTCCTCTTAATATATCTGAATATTCTCTTCACTAAATGAACATGACTATCTTTTAGAGATGACTGATATCTTGCAACCATACCTACTTCATGCATGATGTCTAGCCTCGATGTTATCAAATATAAAAGACTACCAATCATAGATCTATACAAAGATTGATTTGCAACAAGTAAATCTTCATCCTTGTTCACCTTATTTCTTGTACTCATTCATGTGTCAACAAGTGCACAATCCTCAAAACCAAATTTTTTCAACATTTCCTTGGCATATTTACTTTGAGATATGATTTTTTTTTAATCTAATTGAAATATTTGCAACCCTAAAAAAATGACAATTCTCCAAGCATAGACATCTCAATTTTTTTCGCATATTATCAGAAAAAAATTTGTCATCTTTTTAATAATTCCTTCAAAAATGATGTCACCAACATATACCACAATAATCAATTGATGCTCACCTTCTGTTTTGATGTAGAGATTACTGTCAACAAATCCTCTCTTGAAACCTTGATCCTGTAGGTACTTATCAAGTCTTGCATACCAAGCTTTGGGAGCTTGTTTCAATCCATACAGTGCTTTCTTTAATCTGCATACATGGCTACTAATATTTGAGAGAATAAATCACTCAGGCTGCTCAATGCAGATCTTTTCTTTTAGATTTTTATTTAAGAAGGCAAATTTAACATCCATATAAAACACTTTAAAAATTTTAAACACTGCATATGCAAGAAACATTCTAATAGCCTCTAGCCTTGCTACTGGTGCAAAAGTTTTTTCAAAATCTATTCCCTCAATCTGAGCATATCCTTTACATACTAATCTTGCTTTATTCTTGGTCACTTCTCCATTTTCATTCAACTTATTTCTATAAACCTATTTTGTTCCTATCACATTGTGATCTTTTGGGGTAGGCACTAATTCTCAAGTATCATTTTTTTATCTGATTTAATTCTTCATCCATCGCCTTAATCCAATGCTTATCATGTCTAGCTTCTAAAAAAGTTCTAGTCTAGATTTTGGATAACAAAGAAAAATTAACTTGCTCAGATTCACATACTATCATTCTTCTGGTGTGAATTCTTTCATTTATGTCCCCAATGATGTCACTTTCATTATAATTTCTCTGAACATATTTAGATGGAGTTTTGGTGTCCTTTTTCTCCTTCTCATCTTCATTTGATTCTTTAAAATCTTCCTCTTCAATGATTTCTAGAATGTTTACTGGATCACTGATTCTTTGTGTTCCATCTTCTATCCTGAGACTTACACTTTTAACAATTTTCTTGGTTCTTTTGTTATAACATTTATAAGCTTTCCTTATACAAGAATAACCAAGAAATATACTTTCATCTGCTCTGGATTCAAACTTATCAAGTTTTTCATTGGTTCTCTTTATGAAGCATCTGCTACTGAAAACTCTAAAATAATCAACTATTGTTGGTTTGTCTTTCCATAGCTCATAAGCAGTCTTGTCACTATTGACCCTCAATAATGTTATGTTCATAATATGCACTTCTATAGCAATTGCTTCTCTCTAATATTTATCTGGTATCTTAGATTCATTTAGCATTGTCCTCATCATCTTTTGAACTATTTTGTTTCTCCATTCAACTAATCCATTTTCTTGTAGAGTTCTAGCTGTTGAATAATGTCTCTTTATTCCATGGTCTTCAAAAAAATCAATAAACTGATCTGACATGAATTTTCTTCGATCTGATCTTAGACACTTCATCTTCAAACTAGTTTCATTCTCAACTAATACTTTGAATGCTTTGAAATGTCTGAAAGCTTTTGATTTTTTCTTTAAAAACATTACCCAAGTCATACGTAAAAAATCATCAATAATCAACATGAAATATTTTTCACCTTGAGTACTTTGACTTCTCATAAGTCCATACAGATCAACGTGAACAAGCTCTAACATCTGAGTGGTGAAGTACTCTTTTGTTTTGAATCACCTTCTGACCTACTTCCCATGCTGACAAAGTTCACAAAGTGTGTCAGATGGCTTTGTAATCTTTGGAACCAATACCAAATTTTTTCAATCTGACTCCCATTCTCCTGTGCCATAACCAACTTTCTTCAATCTGACTCAAACAACATCTTTGACCTTTGATGTGTGATAACATATACAAATTATTATCTGTTCTCTGAACATCTACAACCAATACATCTAAATCTTTTCTCTTAATTTCATAACCTTCTGTATAAAACATTAGTGTGTGCCCCTGATCACACATTTGACTTACACTCAAAAGATTATGCTTAAGACCTTCTACATACAAAACATTATCAATTTTAGTTCTACGATTATCTAAACTTAGTGTACTTTTTTTGACAATTTTGGCAGTAGTATTATCTCCAAATTTCATTGTGCCACCATTGATCTTCTTCAAGGTTATGAACTTGTTTTTGTCTCCTGTCATGTGCCTTGAACATCCACTGTCAATGAACCATGTTTTTTTTCATTTCTTGCGTGCAAAACTGTCTGTACCAACATAGATTTTTCAGGTTGTTTCTTATGCCATGAACTTGTTTGAACTTTCTTCTTGATGAATGAAGATTTGAAATTTTGGTCCTTCTTGACTGACTCAAACACGTTTCTACAGTACCGAGCTATGTGTCCGAAGTTGTTGCACTTGTAACATATTATGGCCTCTTCATTAAAGCCTGATAGAGGAGCAAAAGATTTGTGGCTTTTGCTTGACTCTACATGACTTCTTTTTTATTTCTGTAATTGTTAGCCCTTTTTTGACATTCTATTTTCTTATGACCATATCTATTACAATGAAAATAGTAACTATAAAAAAAGGACTTGTTTGTGTATCTCTGCCCTGATTGCTTTTTGTAGCTATGTTTTTTCTAGCCTTCTTTGTTTGAGATGTCCTCTGATTTCTTAATTTTTTTCCATTTTATTTCCTCTTTTGTAAGAGCTTCAACATAGCTCTTTCCTTCTTTTTTTGTCTGTGAAAATAGTGGCCTCTCTTTTCTCTTTTTCAAATCTGATACATGTCTTATCTGACATTGATCTTTGACTTTCTAATATCTTATTCAACATATTGATGCTAATCTCAAATTTTGAATCATTGGTTGATCTATCATTGATTATTTTATTTATTTTCTCAAGATCTGCTTTTAAATAAGTAATTTCAATAACATACATTTCACATTCTTTACTTACTTTTTAAAACTGTGTTGTTAGATCTTCTTCATTCTTTTTGGCTTCTTCAAAGTGTGCTTGTAGATCTTCAATTTTTTCCTTTGACTCTTTTTCATTTTTCTTGATCTAGAGCTTTAATCAACGATTCTTTTTCTCAAAAGCTTTTAACTCTTCCAAGACACAACCGAGTTCTACCAGATTCATTTTGGATTCGTCTTGTTCTTCTTCTTGATCATCTATAATTTTGCTTGTGGAAGCATCTTCATGTATGGCTATGAATAAAATCTATTCTTCTTTTGAATCACTGACTCCACTATCTTTGACTGAGCTAGGATCTTTAGAATACAAACTCTTCTTCTCGAATCCCTTGAATTTTTTTTTTAAGTTCTTCTTATAAGTAGACTTTCTTTTTTTATTGTCATTATTACCCTTATCTGGGCACTTAGCTACAAAATGTCTAATCTTTCTACAATCAAAACGTTTAAAAAGTAATTTTTCTTTATATATATTTATGCCCTTTTTCGGCTTGCAAATGAATAGAGCTCTGTTGTTATCTTCATCATTGTTAGAACTGTCACTTGATTCTTGAATCTTAGCCTTCTCTTTCTTTGATGTCTTGAAAGTAGCTTCTTTCTTTTAGGGTTTCTCTTGTTCGGTCCACATCTCATATGCCATAAGAATAGCATGTAGCTCATCCATCTTTAGCTTGGCTAAATTCTTCATCTCTTCAATTACTAAAACTTTTATATCATATCTCAATAGTAGAGATCTCAAATTTTTTTGAACCACAATTGATTCTTTTAAATTTTTTTTAAGACCTTGAATCTGATTAACTATTTGATTAACCTGCAAAAGATAACTTGCTATATTTTCTTTCTCTTCCATCTTCAAACTCTCAAACTGTCTTTTGAAAGTCTGAAGCTTAACTTGATGAACCTTTCCATCACCTTTGTAAATATTCTCAATTTTTACTCAAGTCTCATGAGTAGATTTACATTGCATAACTTTAACAAATTTTGATTCACATAAACCACATAAAATAGCATTTAAATCTTTAGCATTATATTTACTTGCCTTCTTTTCTATCAGAGTAGCTACAAGTGTATGTGACTCTTCATATTCCTCCACCATTGCTTTTCAAATGTCAAATCTAAGAGCCATCAAATAAGTATTCATCCTTATGCTCTAAAAAGCATAATTTATCCCATCAAACAAAGGTGCCTTATTTGTAGATAAACCTTCATGTGATTTAACCATCGTGCTCTTTGGATCTACTTTCAAACTGTAAAACTTTTTCCAAAAGAACCTGCTAAGCACAAAATATACTAAGAGGATGAGGTGAATCAATATATTATATATCTTTTTACTTAATCAAATTCTTTTTCTTTAACCACTTAACCACACATTCAAGATATGTAATAAAATTGAAACAATAATATGCACCACACAAGAGAGAGAGAAAGAGAGACACCAGATTTTTATATAGAAAATTAAAGTGAGAAAAACCATAGAGAATAATCTCAAGTATATGAATGAACGCCAACTCAAATTACAAAGTTCTCAAGCACTAACTTGCAGGGGCACCAACCCATTTTCTATGCACAAACACAACAACTATTTGTGAGCACCAACTCATACGAGCACCAACCCCTTGTAAAGATTTGTGAGTAACAACTCACAAGAGCACCAACCCCTCTTGTGTATAAAACACAACTATCTGTCAATGTTGCTTACTCAAAAAATGATAGAACTCTACAATATCCCTTGAATTTCTCTCTTTGAAAACAAATACAAACCATGCACTCTCTTGCATATTACAAATGATTTTTCAACATTTATTTATAGCTTTCCAAATGACCTTTGGCATTCACCCTTTGTGACCCTTCAATCCTCATGGAAAATAGTGTCAAACTTGCATGACCCTTCATATCTTTGCATTCGAAAAGTCACATGGTGACTCTTCATAAGCAAATGCGTCTTTTCCTCTTTTGTCTTTATCTTGGTGAATTTTCATATTCTTCAAAGTGTCCCTTCATGGAAAAATGTGCCATACCCTCTTTTGTCTTCGCATGGTGACTCTAAAATTCCTCAAGATGACTCTTCATGAGAAAATGCATCACATTCTTCTTTTATTTTTATCTCGTGACTCTTTGACTTATCCATGGGCCCTCTTTTGACTTATATGCAACCAAAAATATATTCGTTGATATTAAATAAATATTAACACACATTAGCCAAGATATGAATATTAAAAACATCATTAAATGCAATGGGGCCTTTATCACCAATGCTAGACCTTTGACATCAATGACAATATTTCCAACAAGTACATGTTGGTCAAGAGTAAAAAATGGTTGATTAGTGAAATTCAAACATAGTTCGATACAGGCCACTAAAAAAGAAGATAATTTAAACATTTGTGACAAATGCACTTAGAAGAATGAGATATGTGGGTAAGGTGGAACACTACTTTTATATATTTATTTGTTTTTAATGATTTTTGAAATATTTAATTTGTAAGAGATGCACTTGGAAAATGTGGGTGAGATGCAAAGGTTCTAAATTCTAGGCATAAATGCATCTACCTGAAATAAATTATGTGATGATTGGCTAAAGCGGACTAGAGATTGTGATGTAGTTAATTTAAAAAATAAAACAATGGCATGTAAAAAAATGTTATTTATTTATGTTGACTAATTGAAACTTTTGTAAATTTGTAAATGAAAGTAGGGGTCGAAACCAGCGAAGACAAAGTCCACAAAGCTAGACTAAGTCAAGGGAAGTTGGTGACTCATCTCTTAGACCAAATAAGCATAGATCAAGCTACAAAAAACTTTGCAAATTTATTTTAATAAACTAGTTCGCTTTTCTTAAATTTATACCTCAATTTAACAATATATCTTACTGTAGAAGTGTTATAACATTATATTTTGATGTAGAAGTGTTATGACTGTGGGACTAATACATGAGTCTAGGAGCAACGTAAATCCCTTAAATGGAACAATAATGTGTTCAATGAGTGGGCTAATTCCAAGGACTTTTTGGTGGTAAGACATTATTTACTATAAAGTTGAGAAAAATAATCTCAAATAAATAATTTTCAAAAATTGCAGTTAGCTATTTAACAAAATTATAACCTCAAGTATTTAAATAATTATTATATTATGTCTTTGTAGGTTATGAACCATCTATGATAGTTGATGGTTTTGATTTTGAAGAAGATGATGAGGATTATCCTAACTATGGTGACCATTATATGCATGATTATAGGATAGAACATGAGTCGATAGATGATGATCATGATGATATCATGATAGATGATGATCATGGTAAGTATCATGGTCTAGTTGATAGTCTTCATTTTAATTTTTATAAAAAAATAATAGATGAATTTCACTATCTCTAAGGTTATTGTTTATAGATAATTGAAACATTTGTGACAAATGCACTTAGAAGGATGAGATGTGTGGGTAAGGTGGAATAATATTTTTATATTTATTTATTTTCAGTGATTTCTGAAATATTTAATTTGCAAGAGATGCACATGGAAAATGTGGATGAGAGGCAAAAGTTCTGAATTCTAGGCATAAATGCATCTACTTGAAATAAATTATGTGATGATTGGCTAATGTGGAATAGAGATTGTGATGCAATTAATTTAAAAAATAAAACATTGGCATGTAAAAAAATGTTAATTATTTATGTTGATTAACTGAAACTTTTGTAAATTTTCAGATGAAAGTAGGGGTTGAAACCAACGACAACAAAGCCCACAAAGCTAGACTAAGTCAAGGGAAGTTAGTGACTCGTCTCTTAGACCAAATAAGCATAGATCAAACTACAAAAAAAATTGTAAGTTTATTTTAGTAAACTAGTTTGCTTTTCTTAAATTTATACCTCAATTTAACATTATATTTTACTGTAGAAGTGTTATGATTGTAGGACTAATACACAAGTTTAAGAGCAACATAAAGCCCTTAAATGGAACAATAATGCGTTCAACTAGTGGGCTCATTCCAAGGACTTTTTGGTGGTAAGACATTATTTACCGTTAACTTGAGAAAAATAGTCTCAAATAAATAATTTTTGAATATTGTAGTTAGGTATTTAACAAAATTATAACGTCAAGTATTTAAATAATTATTATATTATGTCTTTGCAAGTTATAAACCATCTATGATAGTTTATGGCTCTATTTTTGAAGAAGATGACAAGGATTATCCTAACTATGGTGAGCATTAAATGCATGATTATAGGATGGACATGAGTTGATAGATGATGATCGTGATGATATCATGAGAGATGACGATCATGGTAAGTACCAGGGTCTAGCTAATAGTCTTAATTTTTATTTTTATAAAAGATAGCATGAAATATACTGAGAGGGGGGGTGAATCAGTATATTATATATCTTTTTACTTAATCAAATTTCTTTTTCTTTAACCACTTAACCACACATTCAAGATATGTAATAAAACAAAAACAATAATATGCACCACATGAGAGAGAGAGAGAGAGAGAGAGAGAGAGAAACCAGATTTTTACATGGAAACCCAAAGTGAGAAAAACCATGGAAAATAATCTCAAGTATATGAATGAGCACCATCTCAGATTACAAAGTTCGCAAACACTAACTTGCAGGAGCACCAACTCATTTTCCGTGCACCAACACAATAACTATTTGTGAGCACCAACCCACAAGAGCACCAACCCCTTGCAAAGATTTGTGAGCACCAACCCCTCTTGTGTACAAAACACAACTATTTCTCAATGTTGCTTAATCAACAAATGATAGAACTCTACAATATCTCCTGCTTTTCTCTCTTTGAAAACAAATACAAACCATGCATTTTCTTGCATATCACAAATGGCTTTTAAAGCCTTTATTTATAGCTTTCCAAATGACCTTTGGCATTCACCCTTTATGACCCTTCAATCCTCATGGAAAATGGTGCCAAACTTGCATGACCCTTCGTATCCTTTCATTTGAAAAGTCACATGGTGACCCTTCATGAGCAAATGTGTGCTTTCCTCTTTTGTCTTTATTTTGGTGACTTTTCGTATTCCTCAAAGTGTCTCTTCATAGAAAAATGTGCTCTACCCTCTTTTGTCTTCACATGGTGACTCTTGGAATTCTTCAAGATGACTCTTCATGAGAAAATGCGTCCCATTCCTCTTTTGTCTTTACCCTGTGACTCTTTGACTTCTCTATGGGCCCTCTTTTGACTTATATGCAACTAAAAATATATTAGTTAATATTAAATAAATATTAACACACATTAACCAAAATATGAATATTAAAAACACCATTAAATGCTATGGGGCCTTTATCACTAATAATGCTAGACCTTTGACATCAATGATAATAGTTTTAACAATCTACTTCTTTGTCATTGATGGCAACCTCAAACTAAAACTGCCACATCCTTAAACCTACACTGCACATGTCAACCTGCACATACTGTCATCTAAAAAAAAATCATACGAGTAACTCCCCCTTACTATAGCAACCCGTATCTATTCCCTGTACCTATTTTTGCACTTTTACCTATACCTGTACCTATTTCTGTTCTTCTCCCTCTTTGACATCAATGGCAAAGGGCCTACCTAGAGCTAACACTTAGCTCCCCCTTAATTGATGTTGATCCTCAATGGCAAGAAGTAAAATAAATTACTTCCCCTTAACATGAAATATTTCTCACCTTGAATACTTTGAATTCTCATAGGTCCACACAGATCAGTGTGAACAAGCTCTAACATCTGAGTGGTCGAGTACGCTTTTATTTTAAACCACTTGTTGGCCTACTTCCCATCTTGATAAGGTTCACAAAATGTGTCAAATGGCTTTGTAATCTTTAAAAGATTTATGACTGCTTGATTCTTGTTGATGTTGACAAGATTGTCAAAATTTATGTATTCCATTCTCCTGTGTTATAGCCAACTTTCTTCAATATGACTCAAACAATATCTTTGACCTTTGATGTCTAATAACATATACAAATTATTGTCTATTCTTCGAGCATCTTCTACCAACACATCTAAATTTTTTCTTCTAATTTCACAACCTTCTACATAAAATTTTAGTGTGTACCCCTAATCATATATTTGATTTACACTCAAAAAATTATGCTTAAGACCTTATACATACAAAACATTTTCAGTTTTAGTTCTACCATCATCCAAACTTAATGTACTTTTTTTTGACAATTATGGCAGTAGTATTATCTCCAAATTTCATTGTGCCACCATTGATCTTATTCAAGGTTATGAACTTACTTTTATCTCATGTCATGTGCCTCGAACATCCACTGTCAATGAACCATGGCTTTTCTTCATTTCTTACATGTAAAGTTGTATGTACCAACATAGATTTTTCAAGTTGTTTCTTCTGCCATGAACCTATCTGAACTTTCTTCTTGATGAATTGAGTCTTAAAACTCTGGTCCTTTTTTACTGACTCAAAAATGCTTCTATAGTACCAAGATATGTGTCTGAAGTTGTTGCACTTGTAACATATTATGGCCTCTTCATTAAAGCATGATAGAGGAGAAAAAGAGTTATGGCTTTTGCTTGACTTTGCATGACTTTCCTTCTTATTTCTGAAATTGTTAGCCCTTTTTTAACATTCTATTTTCTTATGACCATATCTATTATAATAAAAATAGTAACCATAAAAATAGGACATATTTGTGTATCTCTGACCTGATTGCCTTTTGTAGCTCTATTCCTTCAAGCTTTCTTTGTTTGAGATATCCTTTGTATTCTTAACTTCTTCCCTTTTTATTTTCTCTTTTGTAAGAGCTTCATCATAGTTTTTTTCTTTTTCCTTTTATGTGAAAGTAGTGGCCTCCCCTTTTTCTTTTTCAAATCTGATACCTGTCTTATATGACATTGATCGTTGATTTTCTAATATCTTATTCAACATATTAATGCTATTCTCAAATTTTGAATAATTGGTTGCTCTATCATTGATTACTTTATTTATTTTCTCAAGATCTGTTTTTAAGGAAGCAATTTTAATAACATACCTTTCACATTCTTTACTTATTTTTTGTAACTGTGTCGTTAGATATTCTTCATTTTTCTTAGCTTCTTCAAAGTGTGTTTGTAGATCTTCAATTGTTTCCTTTGACTCCTTTTCATTTTTCTCAATCTGAAGCTTTAATCTTTGATTCTTCTTCTCAAGAGCTTTTAACTCTTCTAAGGCACAAACGAGTTCTCCTTCTAGATTCACTTCTACTTCATCATGTTCTTCTTCTTGATCATCTATACTTTTGCTTGTAGAGGCATCTTCATGTATGGCCATGACTAAAATCTCTTCTTCTAAATCATTGAATCCACTATCTTTGGCTGAGCTAAGATCTTTAGAATACAAACTCTTCTTCTTGAATTTTTCTTTGAAATTCTTCTTGTATATAGACTTTTCTTCCTCATTGTCACCATTACCCTTATCTAGGCACTTAATTACAAAATGTCCAATCTTTCCACAATTAAAACATTTAAAAAGTAATTTTTCTTGATATTTACCTTTACCCTTTTTTGACTTACGAATGAGTAAAGTTTCAGAATCATCTTAATCATCACTAGAACTGTCACTTGATTCTTGAATCTTAGCCTTCTCTTTTTTTGATGTCTTGAAAGTAGTTTCTCTCTTTGAGGGTTTCTCTTGTTCGATCCGCATCTCATATGCCATAAGAATACCATTTTATCTTGGCTAAATTCTTCATCTCTTCAATTGCCGAAACTTTTGCATCATATCTTAATGGTAGATATCTCAAAACTTTTTGAACCACAATTGATTGTTTTAACTTTTCTCCAAGACCTTAAATCTGATTAACTATTTGATCAATCCACAAAAGATAACTTGCTATATTTTCTTCCTCTTCCATCCTCAAACTCTCAAACTATCTTCTGTAATTCTAAAGCTTAGTTTGCTGAACTTTTCCATCACCTTTGTAAATATTCTCAAGTTTTACCTAAGTTTCATGAGCAGAGTTACATTGCATAACTTTAATAAATTTTTATTCACATAAACTACATAAAATAATATTTAAAGCTTTAGCATTATTTTCTCTTACCTTCTTTTCTATCGGAGTAGTTACAAGTGTCTATGGCTCTTCATATTCTTCCACCACTACTTGTCAAATGTTGAATCCAAAGGCCATCAAATAAGTCTTCATCCTTATGCTCCAAAAAACATCATTTGTCTCATCAAACAAAGGTGCCTTATTTGTATAAAAACTTTCATATGATCCAGCCATTGTGCTTTTTCGATCTACCTCCAAGCTGTAAAACTTTTTTCAAAGGAACCTGCTCTGATATCAATTGTTAAGAATGAAATATACTGAGAGGGGGGGGGGTGAATCAGTATATTATATATCTTTTTACTTAATCAAATTTACTTTTCTTTAATAATTTAATCACACATGCAAGATATGCAATAAAACTGAAACAATAATATGCACCACACAAGAGTGAGAGAGAGAGAGAGACATCATATTTTATACATAGAAATCCAAAGTAAAAAAACCATGGAGAACAATCTCAAGTATATGAATGAACACCAACTCAAATTACAAAGTTTGTAAGCACCAACTTACAGGAGCACCAACCCCTCTTGTGTATAAAACACAACTATCTCTCAATGTTGCTTATTCAACAAATGATAGAACTCTACAATATCTCCTGTTTTTTTCTTTTTGAAAACAAATACAAACCATGCACTCTCTTGCATATCACAAATAGCTTCTCAAGCCTTTATTTATAGCTTTCCAAATGACCTTTGGCATTCACCCTTTATGACCCTTCAATCCTCATGAAAAATGGTGCCAAAATTGCATGACCCTTCGTATTCTTTCATTTGAAAACTCACATGGTGACCCTTCATGAGCAAATACGTCCTTTTCTCTTTTGTCTTTATTTTGGTGACTTTTCGTATTCCTCAAAGTGTCTCTTCATGGAAAAATGTGCCATACCCTCTTTTGTCTTCACATGGTGACTCTTGGAATTCTTCAAGATGACTCTTTATGAGAAAATACATCACATTCCTCTTTTATCTTTACCCTGTGACTCGTTGACTTCTCCATGAGCCCTCTTTTGACTTATATGCAACTGAAAATATATTCGTTAATATTAAATAAATATTAACACACATTAGCCAAAATATGAATATTAAAAACACCATTAAATGATATGAGGCCTTTATCACCAATAATGCTAGACCTTTGACACCAATGACAATATTTCCAACACTCATCTCTTAGACCAAATAAGCATAAATCAAACTACAAAAAACTTTGTAAGTTTATTTTAATAAACTAGTTTGCTTTTCTTAAATTGATACCTCAATTTAACATTATATTTTACTGTAGAAGTGTTATGATTGTAGGACTAATACACAAGTTTAAGAGCAACATAAAGCCCTTAAATGAAACAATAATGCGTTCAATGAGTGGGCTCATTCCAAGGACTTTTTGGTGGTAAGACATTATTTACCGTTAACTTGAGAAAAATAGTCTCAAATAAATAATTTTTGAATATTGTAGTTAGCTATTTAACAAAATTATAACGTCAAGTATTTAAATAATTATAATATTATGTCTTTGCAGGTTATAAACCATCTATGATAGTTGATGGCTCTAATTTTGAAGAAAACAATGAGGATTATCCTAACTATGGTGACCATTAAATGCATGATTATAGGATAGACATGAGTCGATAGATGATGATCATGATGATATCATGATAGATGATGATCATGGTAGGTACCAGGGTCTAGCTGATAGTCTTAATTTTTATTTTTATAAAAGACAACACATGAATTTCACTATCTTCAAGGCTATTGTATATAGATGGGGAATTCTTTATTTTTTCCTCTATGACATTATTTTCTCATCTTAGAAATTAATTTATATATCATTTTCCCAAGCAACAATATTTATTTTGTGCTAAAATATAATATTTTATTTAGGAATTTTATATATTTAAAAATATCAAAAATAAATGAAAAATTAACACACACACACACACACACACCCATATATATATGTGTGTGTGTGTGTGTGTGTTAATTTTTCATTTATAATAATATAATATATGTTTATAAATAATTAAAAATTAAGTATGATATAATTTTATTATATTTATTTTCTTGGTTTTTTTGGTAATTTATTAGCATTGGAATTGTGTCACTTAATTTTGCACAATTAAGGATATACCCAAAACATGATAAGTTATTTGGTGATGCAAACCTAACACAAAATTAGTGCAAAATTGACACTAGTAAAAATGTACAATTGCATTGACTTTACATCGCCAACATTCATGTAAAATATTGAAATTTATGAGATAAAACACCCAAAAACATCAATTTCCAAAGTGAATTTGACCCAAAAAGTGGTGCCAATTGCACTTAATGTAGTAGTGCAACTATTTCACTATTTTAGTCATGAACATGATTTTGAATTTTGACAATTGGCATTTCTCTTTACATGTGTTCAAGTAGCTCATCATGGGTCCATATGTCCCATTGAGTAGGTAGTTGGTTGTGATACCTCCTCCATGCCCATCAAATTGTGATCATTAAAGTGTCTTGATTTGATGGTGAGGGGCGATCTAAGAATATTTTTTTTAACACTTCAACAACTTCTAATTCTCTTCCACATGGAATTTAGTGGTATGGAGTGGATCTCATTTTTTTAGTTTTGATATGGGTGGGTCCCATGCTATTTGATTTAGGATATCACCTTATCATATTGTACTAGAAGGCATCTTTAGGATTAACGAATCATAAGCTATTACTCTTTCTAATCCAATGGCGAGGGGAAATTTTAGATTCTAACAACTAGTTGTAGTGTTGATCTTCAAATCCTTTGGCATGTGACAAACATAATGACATGTAACATTGATCAAATTTGAAGGGTTGGTATTAATTTCAAGCTAAATAGTATTTATTCTTGGAACCCTTCCATGATGAAAAGTTGTAAAAAATAGTTGCACTTCGATTGACAAAAGTAAATTAAGTACACATGTCACTAAAAGTATGTCAAATAATTTTTTTTTTTAACTTTTGTTCACTAAAAAATATGTTAAATAAAATGTCATTTATAAAATTTTAATGGAATTCAATTTTAAAATTCTTTCCAGAAGTTGGAACAGCTCAAAGCAAAACTACAAGTTTAGATGGTCTAATGAATAAAGTTGTCACTATTATAAGGGAAGACCAACAAGCCCCCAACAAGACTCCAAGTTAAATATTTATCAAAATTACAAGGAAGACTAAGAAGTCCCAGCAAGACTCCAAGATTAGATATTACAACAAAGTATTTTTTTTCAAAATTACTTGGAAGCTCTTTCAAACTACCTCAACCTTTTAAAGTATGAGAAGTAAGATCACTCATGACACTTATGGAGTTTCAATACATATATAGTATGGAGATACCTATGTAAGTACTTCAGAGCAACAATATTCTAGAGATAGTTCTAAATGAACACTCTAGAGTTGAAGTGCTCTAGGGGATGTTATAATTTGGAGCTAAAATACTTCAGAGTTAGTTCTAAATGAACACTCCAGAGCTGAAGTACTCTAGGGGATGCTATACTCTAGAGTTGAAATAATCTAAAGCTAATTCTAAATGAACACTCTAGAGTTGAAGTACTCTGAGGGTTGCTTATTTTGGAGCTAAAATAATCAGGAGCTAGTTCTAAATGACTACTCCAAAGCTAAAGTACTATATGTTGGAGAATCCAAGAAAAACACACCTGTTCTGATCCCACTTGTTAGGATCTTGCTCCTCAGAAAGAGCACAATATGATTACCAAATACAAGCAATTAAACATGCGAAATTAACCAGAAGTACAAGTAATTAGAAATCACAAATAGCACAGAATATGAGAGAAAATATACAATCTTGTATTAATACTCGTACAGAAAAGAATACAATAAAGAGACGCCACACTCTTCCACCTTAGAGAGGCTTGCCACACCTCAAGTGTACAGTAATTCTTCTTCAAAAGTTCACTCTCTTACCAAAAACGGTCCCAACACACAACTCACACACAGAATTGGTGTTCACCTCTCCAACCAGTCAGTAATAACCCTGCCAGTACACCAAGCACTCTAAAGTACTTCAATTAGATCTCCCATGAACCTGCAACCTGCAATTCAATAGACCATACTTACACATGTAGATCTCCTATGAGCTTGCAACAACCTGCAACTCAATGATCTTACAATGGAAGGATCTTCTCTGCCTTCTTTTTCAGCTCATAATTACAATACATGCCAATGGGTCTATAAATAGATCCCAGACTTAAACAATAACTTAGACTCTTAGTTTACTAATAATAGACACGCAGCTCAAGACTCAAAATAGCCTTTACATGCAAACACTCAGTTCAACAAACTAACTGTTCGTGCAACGAATAGTTCTGGAACACACAGGCGATCGACGTTGATCCCTGTCTGACTGGTTATGACCGACATCAGCGGACTCCCTGTCGACGCCAGTTTCCTTCTACATTCATCACGACAGATGTCGGTCATACTACCGACGCCGATACTTCTGAAACTTCAGCAACCTCCTCTTCGTCTGCATAGTTGAAGCTTATAGCTTCACAACCTAACAATCTCCCACTTGGAGATAAATAGTTGCAACTGTACCTGTACCTGTACATCATCTAGTTTGTTTCCTTGGCTCTGTATCCCTCTTCAAGATCACTCTTGAAGACCAACCACCACAAAACCTGTGGTGCACTTCCTGTCATCCAAATCACCTGTCACATCCACATCTACAAACCCATGTAGAAAATAACTTGACCCTGCATAGCATGTGCACCTGCTGCTGGTCCCTCTAAGAATCCACTGAACTGCCCTCCAATGCTTCTTTCTTGGATTGGCTCCAAACTTGTGACAACTCCCACTGCTTGGAAAAACTCAGGTCTAGTACATACCATGCACTTAACCTCTTTATGTGAATCAAGACACTGTTCTGTGAACTGTCCAACCATCGGCGTGCTAATCGGTCTCACACAATCATCTTGAAACAAAGTCAACCTATGACCTTCCATGTCCCTAGAACACACTCATGCCAAAGAATCTTGCTGCTCTCAGATTTCTCATGACACACCTCTGAACTAGATTTACCTTTAGTTCAGCAACTCCCTGTATATGTAACCCTGCAACAAGCACATCATACAGTAATAGGATAATGTAGCTAATATTATCCAACCTAGTAAAGAGAAACACAATGATCAAACCTCCATTGTCCTGCAGCTTATACAAGACCATATACTCTGGCCTTTCGTCTCACATGTCCATTTCTGCTCTTCTTCATCCTGAACATCCATTCGTCTCTCAGTGCTTCCTTCCAACTGGCAACTCCACCAAAAACTCCTGTTTGGTTCTCCTCCAAGGAATCACATCCTTCATCCATGCCAAGCTCTCACTGTTTCTTAGATCTACCTGCTCTGCTTCTTTAATAACTTCTTGGTTCTTTACCATCAGTGAGCAACAAGTATTGTAAAAAAGGGAAATGACGAATTTGAGGCTTACTTACCTTTTAAGTCCTCCATATGGGCGCTTGAGACTCCTTGACATCTTATTGTCCACCCAAAATTCGTCTCAGTGACCGATGTCGGTCACATCTCAGTCTGCACGCGACCGATGTTGGTTCCATGCAACTGCCTCATCGCTGATGTGGTTCCCCTGATCGATGTTGGTGTTTATCTGTCCCTGAGTCACCGACGTCAGGCTACACATAGCTGACATCGGTCCCTGTCTGGACACTGATGCCAATCTTTTAGCTGATGTCGGTCTATGTGTTTTGCTCGTGAGAACTGACTTCTACCCACGAGCTCCTTTTGGATCAAACCCTTGTCCAAATCAACCTTGCTTTGCTCAGAATTCTTCTGCCCCTTGTGTTGAACTCTGTCCGTCACTTTCTCCTTAAAAACCAAAGCTTTCTTGTTCTTGTCACAAACATCATATTCCTCAAGAAACATTACCTTCTTCTGCATACAGAAATCTCGATCTATGCTCTTCAAATTTGAAAGCATACCCTTTGACTCAAGAACATGCATCTCCTTCTTATTCATGTGACCAAGCCTATTAAGCCACATCTTCAAATTTACAGCTGAAGTAGATAACCCAGAAAGAGAATCAGTAATACAAGTAGATAGATAAAGTGTACCTACTTTCTTACCTCTTGCTACAATAAGTGCACCCTTGGTAACCTTCCAAGAGTCTGCTGTGAGAGTTACTGTGCAACCCTCATCACCCAAACTTCTTACAGAAATCAAATTCTGCTCCAGAACTGGGACATGCATGACCTCCTTCAACACCCATGTGTTACCTGTCTGCAATTTCAACTTCACTTTCCCTTTGCCAACCATCTGACAAGGCTTACCATCCCCTAAAAAAATTTCTCCAAAGTCTCCCTGGACATACTCATGAAAAAATTCCCTATTTGGGGATGCATGAAAAGAGGCACCAGAATCTAAAACCCAAAATTCTACTTTATCCAAAGAACATATCAGAGCATCCTATGCAACGAACTCTGCAACATCTACTTTTTCTTCATGTCCTTCATGATGATCTTCAACCAACTTGCAATCTCTCTTTAAGTGCCCTTGCTTTCCACATTTCCAGCAGGTTATTCTGCCATACCTGGACTTGGATCTCCTACCTATCTTTGACCTTGATCTCCCATGCTCTATCTTCTCTCTTTGCCTTCCTCTGCCTTCAACACTCAAAGCATTCTCTGATGATTCACCTGTGCTTTTCCTGCGAATCTCTTCATTCAAGATTACACTCACAACATCATCCACTTTTAAAATTTTTGAAGTAGATGCAGTATTAGAAACTGCCATTACCAAACTCTCCTAACTTTTAGGTAATGAACATAAGATTAAGAGAGCCTTAATTTTATCATCAAAATCAATATTGACTGAACTTAACTGGTTTACCAAACCATGGAAATCACTAAGATGACTATGTACAGATCCACCTTCCAACATTTGCAAATTAAATAATTGCTTCATAAGAAATACCTTATTCGAAGCTGAGGGTTTTTCATATAAATTTGCCAAAAATTCCATCAACTTTACTGTTGTCTTAGCGTGTGATAAGTTTGAAATCACAGATGATGCAAGACTCAACCTTATAGATCCCAGAGCCTTTCGATCAAGAACCTCCCATTCTTCATCTTTCATATCCCGGGGCTTGCAATCAACCCCACCCAACGGTAAGTACAAATCTTTCTGATACAGATAATCTTCAATCTGCATCCTCCATAAATGATAGTTCTTGCCATTAAACTTCTCCATTCGTAGTCTACTTTTTTCTGCCATTGCTCTACTCTCACTCAAACAGAAACCCCTGTGAGTAACCTGTAATCAACGCACACTAACCAGATCTAATCCAACCTATTAGTATCCCAACCAAAAGCTCTGATACCAGTTGTTGGGGAATCTAAGAACAACACACCTTTTCTGATCCCACTTGTTAGGATCTTGCTCTTCAGAAAGAGCACAATATGATTACCAAATACAAGCAATTAAACATGCAAAATTAACCAAAAGTACAAGTAACTAGAATTCACAAATAACACAGAATATGAGAGACAATATACAATCTTGTATTAATACTCATACAAAAAAGAATACAATAAAGAGACGTTACACTCTTCCACCTTACAGAGGCTTGCCACACCTCAAGTGTACAGTAATTCTTCTTTAAAAGTTCACTCTCCTACCAAAAATGGTCTCAACACACAACTCACACGCAGAATTGGTGTTCACCTCTCCAACCAGTCAGTAATAGCCCTGCCAGTACACCAAGCACTCTAAAGTACTTTAAGTAGATCTCCCATGAACTTGTAACCTGCAATTCAACAGACCATACTTACACATGTAGATCTCCTATGAGCTTGCAACAACCTGCAACTCAATGATCTTACAATGGAAGGATCTTCCTTGCCTTCTTTTTTAGCTCATAATTACAATACATGCCAATGGGTCTATAAATAGATCCCAGACTTAAACAATAACTTAGACTCTTAGTTTACTAATAATAGACACGCAGCTCAAGACTTGAAATAGCCTTTACATGCAAACACTCAGTTCAACAAACTAACTATTCGTGCAACGAACAGTTCTGGAACACACAGGTGACCGACGTCGGTCCCTGTTTGACTGGTTATGACTGATGTCAGCCGACTCCCTGTCGATGCCGGTTTCCTTCTGCATTCATCACGACCAACGTCGGTCATACTGTCGACGTTGGTAGTTCTGGAACTTCAGCAACCTCCTCTTCGTCTGCATAGTTGAAGCTTTTAGCTCCACAACCAAACACTATATGGGATGCTATACTATGGAGTTAAAATATTCTTGAGTCTACTCATAATTGCTCCAAGTTAATCTTCAATATTGTATCATGTAAGCATATTTCCATTTAAGAGGACCATCATGTGTGTAGAGAACATATGGATCTATTGGTCTAGAGGAGGAGGCTTTCGAGATTTTATATGCTTCCATAGATAATAAATAATATTTCAGTCTACCTCATTTAGAGCATGAGGTGCACAAAGGGAGAGAAAAACATTAACATATCTTATGTGTTCAAAGAAAGTCTAGATCTATCATCATTTTTTATCTTGTTTAACTTTGAGAAACTTCTTTAACATATTGTTACACTCGTTAGAATAAAAATAATAACTTGTTATAGCTGCTTAAAGCATGGAAATGCTTCAAATCATTCAGGTTCACCCCCACATAGATCCCACACTCCAAACATATGTTTTTCTGGATACGATTTATAAATAGTACAAATAGATTCCTCCATCTCACCTAAATATTTTATAGTATCCATAATAGGTGAGTTTTCAACACTATTATTTCACATAAACATGTTAACCATATTTTTGTTTGGCAGTCTCTATCATGCATCTCCTCAGAATAATTAAGAGGACTGAAAAACTTAACAACATTAAATATAGGTAAATCTGTGAACCTTGTATCTAAAGAATCATTAACCTTTAGTATAAAACATGTTCCTTATATAATGCAATCATTTAGTGTCTCTGATCTTTGTGAGTTAGACACTCTCAAATCTCAGTGCATGTACATGTATTATACATGTTCCATATACAAACTAAATAGTTCTTCCTTGTGCTCTATTTTAAAAGGATGATATATTGAATGTACTTGCCCCAAATATGTTTCTTTGAAATCTCCTACAAAACATGTCAATATTAATATATAAAGTAGTGATAATAGAAGTAATGTCAACATGATCCTCTTAGAATTTTTTATTCAACTTATCTAACTCAAAAAGCACATCTGCAAGTAAATGGATGCAATTGTACTTGAATTTTTCTTGTTATTTATCATACTTTTTTTCTCCTTGAACTCCCTTTCTTTCAACAAAGCAAATATAAGTTTGGCAAGCCTTTCCATGACTTTTGCACTAGAGAGCACCTTAATTTGATGAATTTGCAACACCTCTAACCTATTATTTTTAAATGACTCCATTAGCACTTTTAATGCTCCATGTCTTTTAGAATATTTCCCAAACCATGAATTTTTGGGTTCATTTAGTTAGTTCTACTACAACGTTGAAGCTTCTCCCCAACACGCTGGCGTGCTGCCCATATCACACAAGAGGTAAGTCTCACACGCTCACCCAAAGCACGTAGTGAAAGACTGGTTCTCGAAGGCTTTGAAGCACAATGTTATATGTTTGTTCATCTCTTATAACACAAATCTTAAGTTATCAATACCATAAATATACCACTATTATCCTTACTGTCCCAGACTTAGCTACTACGATAACTAGGATCACCATTGCAATTCAACAGTAGAAATAAAAGGAAAATATACCCATGACTTTAGAAATAAAAAATATTCATTATTCAACACTTAGAATGTTCATGAATCATCACATGTTATGGTAGATACTAATTATTCATTGATTGCTTAATAGATTACAAGACAAAATGTTGTATCTATTTTCTAAAGGTCCACACCCACAAATGATTACAAAAGCGGTTTTTATACTTGTTTTTCCCTGAACAAGTGTCAAGATTCTAACTATCATGGACAAATGTCACACAGACTCCTAACAGGCTGAGAGTCATGGCTCTTACAACTGGTTGTTCTTATAAAAATGGGCCTCTGTGCCCCTAGATGCTTGTTCTATGTTATGTTATGATGGCCAAGTATTATGTTCCTCATGAGTTGTTACATAACCTCTGATCAGTGGGGTCAAAGTGTCCTACTCGAGTTACTTTTCTAACTAATCCTACGTTCCTCGCACTCTACTTCCCTTGCATTCCCCTAGTCTTTTCTTTCTTGTTTTGAGTTTTCTGTTCCCAATTCCCTCGTGACACATTATTCCTTGATTGGGTCCTATCACACTGGGTCTCCTATGTTATTATCCTTCCACGCTTGGAAAGTTCTATGCCATAATACTCCTGCATGCCATGGTCTTATCGTGTCATGTCGATACTTTCATCAAAATGGATAATGGTCCCTCCATAGCGCATGCCAAAATTGAAACAATACTTGTACAAAATTTAGGGGTCAACATCACCCCACATTAAGTCTTTAGTTCATCCCAGACTAAGTCGCATTAGCGTCCTCCAAAAATTTTGGCCCTTTCTACTCGAGTTCCTTCTTAGCCCATCCCAATGGGATAATGTATCGAGGACTTTGGTAGTTATTCATTCAATGGCCTCCTTTACTTCTTTCAACTCCTCGAGCTAAGTCAGAGTCTCGATCTTATTCACATATTCATCCAGGTTTGCTTTGGCTTTTTTTTGGATGTCTTATAACTCAAAGACCTCCTTGTTAACCTATCCTCGAAGTATGGAAAAACTTGCATTTATTTGCTAATGTTTTTTATTAATGGCATCTTCCATTGTCTCAATGTCCTTAAATGTTTTTGCACACTCGATGTGGTCTTTTATTAAATGGGTAGCATCAGTCGCTTACTGCCTTAGGACCTCCTCATCAAGGAGCTAGGCTTCTACTATTTTATTTGTGCATGCCAAGCGTGCAAAAATGTCATTAAAATTTGGTATGACCTCTCTGACTCTCTCCAAAGTACTTTTGTAGATATATGCCATCGTGGTGAATTATTTAAGTATTTCTTGGACCTCATCTTTGGGAAAAAGGTGCTCCTTATTTTTCTTTAGTAATAGTTCAACCAATGTTTCCAATTTTTTTATGGTATTCCCATCTAATGGTACACCATCCACAAGTGTCAGATCTTCTTTCAAAATTGTCTTGCAAAGGTTTAAAACCCTTACCTTAGCCTCGGTGGCTTCTTGAATTTGTTGCTTCAAGGAGGCCACTTCCTTGACTAGCGCTTACTTTTTTGCATATGTTTTATTATACATTTTTACAACTATGCCATGTTTCTTTTTCATTGTTCACACATCTGATTCTAACAAAATGTTTTAACATGTCATCTCTATGGCCAGTTTATGAAATGCATCACTTGTCATTATTAGAGAGAGTTACTTTGGATCAATCTTCATAAGATCTGGCAATCCTGGAGCATCTAGGCCAAAAAATGCAATCTAAGGGACTATCAAACTGGGGTTCTTTGCTATACATTTCTAAAAGGATAATTGTTTTCTGGTAACTGGGGTTGCATCCTTGGGGTGGAAGTGCTTCGAATGATAGAGGTTCTTTTATTTTATGCCAAACTAGTATCATTCACACAAAGTTGATAACCCTCTTTGTTTCTATTCCCCCTCAGTTGGCCCCTTTCCCCTTTCTAGGTCTTGCTCAAGTTCACCCTCTTGATGGTTTTCTATGGCCATCACATCTACTTCCATTCCATTAGTATCAATTTGATCCCCTGATGGGGCCTCCTACACTGGAGATGGAGTTTGCTCTGAGTCTGATCCCAAATTATGAATCTATTCTTGAGAGGGGTCCCTTTGGAGCATTTGACTTAAAGGGTGTTGTGGCATTGATCTGATGGTAGTCTTTGGAGAAGGTAGAGGTGAAGGTGGTCATGGAGGAGTAGAATGTGGGGAAGTTGGATGAGAAGATGAAGGGTTTGGGTAGGTGAGTGGGAAGGAGTGGAATGAGAAGGTGAAGATGAAGCAGATGGTGATGAAATGTGAGATGGAAATGGAGATGGTCAAGGTGGTGAAGGTGAAGGATGAGGTGGAGAAGGTGAAGGTTGAGGTGGAGGTAGACGTAGCATGGATGGTCAATAAGTAATGGTTCAGGAGGGTTGTGCCTCCATCATCTTCTATCACTTCTGAGGGGCCTGTTGCCCACTTGGCTCTGGTTGTTTCTTCCATTTTTGTGGTGCCTGGGGGAGCCTTTCCTTGGGGTCTCCTTCTTGAGGGTATAGGCGGGGGAGTAATGTAAAACAACTTATGGACCTACTCCCCCAACCATGATATTCTTAACCTTAATATTGGTTAAGTTTGTTTCTCCCCTCTTCGTAAAGGCCTTTTTGCCTGGATATACAAATAGTTTCTAGAGGGTGTGGTGTTCCACATCGATCCATTTTGCCTGTAGACTGATTGGTTGCACATCATAAATATTATTGATAAAATCGATGAGGTAATGTGTAGAGAAGTCATATGACATTTTAAGCCATGTTAAAATTTCTCTCTAAGGGTTCATTCAAATGTGAGCTAGGGAGTAGTGCTGCTTCACATTGAATTTTGCTTGACCTACGATCAAGGGGTAAATCCTTTAGAATGAGCCATTCATTCTTGAAAGTTGCTTTCATCCCATCAAACCAGTGCCTCATCTTTAACTTGTATCTTGGGGTGATGTGCTAGGGGCAGGTGAAAGCTTTGAATCAATCTATGGGGGACTTGTGAGTGGGGGGTACACCCACTTCAATGATCCTAAACTGTAGTCAGGTACCCTGATCTCATAAAAAACTAGTAATAAGATGATTGCTCCCTAAGGAAACCTATACTTAGGCATTTTATACACCTTCTCTACATCTTCAGCTATCTTCTAGGAAAAAAATATCACCCAATTGTATTGTGTGCTCTAAACCACTTGGTGAGCAATGTGAAAGTGGGCCATATCCACCTTCCATCAGTTGGTCCCTCTGACCTTGGTGGAAATGATCCACACTATGACTCTAAGGGTGGGATATTACAAGTTCCTTATATACATTGCATTCTCTTTTTTTTGGTATATCAACGTGGTGGTGGTCTATTGAACCTCCTTTATATCCACCAATTCATCCAACACATTCACCCTCAAACATTGAATCCATGTGCTTTACTTATCGTCTCCATGGTGATCATGTTGCACCCCATGAAGTGGATGTAATTCTCATGGATGCACAAGAGGGAAAATTGAACTGCCTCAATAGGCTTGCCAAAGTATGGCAGTTCAAAGAGTTGAAAGAGGTTGGCCTTATCCAGCTAGTTCTTGATGGACAAGTCATAAACCACTTGATTCCTAGTGTTGGTGGTCTGGACTTGATAGTCATTTTGCAACTCTACTTCATTTCCTAGCTAACAGTGGTTGTAGTAAAAAATTGTTGTGGTTAACACCTTGGAGACCAAGTTCTCCACATGCAAGATCGAATCTGAGTACTACATCTCTTCTATTAACAATGGTAGAGGGGGGATGTTAGGGCATTTTGTGATGAAGAGGCCTACGCTTGCTTTCCTTTATTCACCATCTTTGCTTCTACGCTCTCTCTTACTTCTTCTTTTATGTTTTCCCTCAAGACTTCCATGCACTACACTTCTTCTGGTCTTTCTTCTGGGTCTCCCAAAACCTCTTATTTTATGGGGAACCAAGTTCCTCCACTCACCTCTTCCTCCTTTGGTATGGTTGGAAGCTTTTCAAGTCTATTAGCCTTTTTTGGTTGCATTACCCTCTGTGGCACTTGAAGGTTATCCCACAGCCATCCCACATTTCCAAATGAGTTCATGGTGGCGATCCAACTTGCCTTAACTCTCAAGCTTCATGCTTCAACAATAGTAGAACCTGTAACTTGCAAATTCAACAATATCCACTCTTTAACACAAGTCTGAACTTAGCAACCTCTCCTCTTCACTTGGAAACAATCGTCGTGTCTTTGTCAATTTTACAATCACTTTATTTTGTAAGAAAATTGGTTTTGTCGATCTCTATTTCTCTGCTTCATCATTCACACTTAGTACTCGAAGATTTAAGCAAGGTAAAGTATAAAATAGCTTTGGCAAGCTTATTTATAGGCCATGCTAGGAGGTTTACCTCCATTAATTCTTTCCCTCCCCTTGTCACTTCTAATCATTAATGCATATCTTTTAACGGTCTTCGTACTTCAAATCTTGTAGCAATCATTTAGTGCCTTAACCAATTTGTCCCATCATTCCCCTCACATGCTTCTCACCATAATTAATGGTCCATTCCTTCCCACACCTTTATTGAAAGTGGATGACAACTGTGTCCCACCTTTCTGATGAAGTGGAAGATAGCTATCACCCAAATGGTGGGAACCTTTCAAAGTGGATTGAATGACTCACGCACCCTTAATAACTTGTGTTGCATAGATGACTTTCACACCTTATGATCCTTGCACTCCAACTTGTCTTATGTCTTGTATTCATATGCATGAATCCCTACCCCACACCAAATGGATTCATGGTCCTCCATGAAAACATAAACACAAACTCAAAATTACATTGAAGATATGTGCGCCTCAAGGGTAGCACTTTTTATTGAAAGCAGTAAAACCTAAGCTAATGGCCTTAAGCCTTATTGATTACAAAACTTAAACTAAACATAATCACAATACGGTCGAAGTCAATTGCCATTATAGGCTCTTGGAGAAACTATCCATCTATTTGCTTTAGCTGACAGGATCGAATAGGTCGAATGCTATGAACTAAAAATGGTCCACATCCTGACTCCAATGGGTGAGGAACTGAGCCTCATCTAGTTTCATTAAATCATCGATTCAATCTTTCAGAGAGGCTTCATCATCCAAGTTTCCCACACATGCTATCCAGAGAGATGGAATGAAGAACTCCACTAACATGACTACTTCCTTTTCATATACTAGGTTGAATGGTGTACTTTTGTTGAGGTGTTTATACGTAGTTTGATAAGCCCATAGTACTGTAGATACTTTATCATCCCAATCAACATTACAATTTTTTGTCAAAGTGGTATCGAGGATCTTATTGAAGGCTTCAACTATTCTATTGGCCTGTGGGTGGTATGGTGTCATCTTGTGGTGTGCGATCATGAACTCAACTAATAAGATGTGAATCATCTCATTTAAGAAGTGGGTGTCATGATCACTAGTGAAGCTTAGAGGACATCCAAATCATGTTATAATGTTCTCCCAGATAAATTGTGTGCTATTTGTTACAGTACATTCTTTTGTTTTTACTGCTTCAACCCAACACGTGAGATAATCGATAGTTGAAATGATGTAGCGAGAGACCGTTTGTCATCCTGATGGAGTGATAGGCCCCACAAAGTCAATAGCCCATTTCTCATATGGTTCTTGAGAAGGAATAGGGCACAATGGCATATCATCTCTTTTGTTCAGTTTTTGTATGCGTTGGTAGACATCACATTGCTTGACATAAGCCTTTGCATCTTTGAATAACATTGGCCACCAGAGTCCAATGAGCAATACCTTACATGTGGTAGCCTCTCCAGCATAATGCCCTTTGGCAATACCTTCATGTACTTATTAGAGTACTTCAGGGTGCTTATGTTGCATTATATAGTGGCGAAGCACCTCATCATAGTCTATTTTGTATAGATGACTTGCTATGAGTTGATAAGGTATGACATAGACTGTAAGTTACTTTTTCTCTTATGAAGTCAGAGAGTCAGGTATGCAGCCAGCATTGAGGAATGCTGAAAAATCCTCTAGCTCTTTAGGTACCTGAGCAAATAAAAAAAGTTGTACGTCAAGAAGATCATCTTCTATGGCATTTGGAGGATATTTATTGTCAATTCAGAATAAACTATCAAGTCCACAATTGGTCTTCCCAGGCTTATTTTCATGGTGAAATCTATGATGTAGAACAGCTCACACTTGATCCTAATACAAAAGGCATTCTT
This sequence comes from Torreya grandis, assembly GCA_037957365.1. NCBI lineage: Eukaryota > Viridiplantae > Streptophyta > Pinopsida > Cupressales > Taxaceae > Torreya > Torreya grandis. The sequence continues at coordinate 3,564,696 of JARHVA010000074.1, read as the reverse complement.
TATGAGTACGCCACCACCTAGCAATGATACCATCAAAAATGTGTTATAAAGACCTCATCCAATCATTTTCGATATCATAGAACACTTTGAGGTGCTAGACAAAGTCACACACTTCTATTTCTCCCTGAAACCATGGAGCTTCATCTAGTCTCTCTAATGGGGGTCCCTCCAGTGGCCTTCTCATTGCTAAACCCATGAGGTGCACAAACTTGTGACATTTAGAGAGCTGGCATGGGATGATTTCTCCTTTATTTATGATGCTACACAATCTTCCAGTGATATTGTAGTCACCATGGGCCCAACAGTTACAAGTATTACTTGTAGTATCCAAGATAGATTGGTTGTCTATCCATCAAAGAATATTATCTGGCATTGGATCATGTTCATCATTTTAAGTAGTCACATTATACAAATTATCGATGTCTTCATCAGCGCTCATGGGCTCGATATAAGGTGGTCCCAATGCTTGGTCTAAGGGTATTACCATGCACTGATTAGTATTCTCAAAGCTAATGTATCAGTTTTTAAAGCTCAAATTTGCATTATTCTCATAGCACCAAGGCCTTCCCAGTAAGGCTGGATAGTCATTAGCTTTTGCCAACTCCAAAACTTCAAAATCTGCTTTGAAGGGAACCCCAAGTATGTCAACGGTGACATTTTTGAAGAATCCAATAGGATGTGCTTGAGTCTTATTCACCATGAGGACATAAGGAGAGGGTTGTAGGGTTGGACTTGACATTTTTTGCCAAGCATATTTAGTGAGAACATTCACTTCCGTGTTAATATCTACTAGAATATCCTGGATTACCCATCTATTGGTAGCTGCATTAACTAATATTTCTCCATCTTCCAAGGAAGAAGAACTAGGAATTTTCTGACATCGAGCATGATTTAAAAAGCGATCTTCGCTTTGTTGATTTAGGTGAGGGTGGACTTTTTTTGGTAGGTGGGCTTGACCTTTAAGCCTAGCGTTGAGCTGGGGAACGATGTCTTCATTGAGCATACATTTGCATAGTTCCTAAAAATCATCTTACACCATAGGAAGTATGACGTCTTTTTACACTACGATGCACTGTGTGACATCCTTGTCCTTGAGGTATTGAATCTTGCCTTAGAGCTCTCACACAAGTGACATTGTCTCCTAAAAGAAATCCTTTTATTGTTGTGCATTAGGGTACTTCCTTGCCCATGGTTCTTCTTGATGTACCTTCTCGATCGGGTTGGTTGTGGATTGAGTTTGACCTCCACTATGAGTGGTGATATTTACTTGCTACACTATGGGGATGGTCGGTCATGCACACCATTATTATTTGTCTATGTGAATCATGTCGGCACCCTTTTCATTTTGATCCTTAGTGATGGATGCATATATATCATGGCACTCTTCCAATCGACGATCTTTCTTGCAAAATGCATAGGTTGGGTACTTTGGGCAATCTCTTTGATAGTGGTCTGGTGAACCACATTTGTAGCAGGTTCTTGGTGGAAACCAACCACCACCTCATCCTCATCCTCTCCCTCACCCATGATATCCATCATTATCTTAAGTATTGGAAATTAAGGTTTGGCATGTGTCATGCACTCGAGCTTCATAAATATCACTGATCAATTGATAATCATTGTTGTCATGTGTGTAAGCATCACAAATATTACAATACTCAAATACCTTAGTGTTTGTAGCCCATTTCAAAAGTGGACAAGAATGAACATCATGTTATTTATGACAAATCTCATAGGTTTGTTTCAATATTGTGCAGATGTTCTTGCATAGGCAGTTATTCCTTGTATGCCCTTTAGTCTCATAGTCGGTATACCAGACACCACTGTATGTCTCATGTGCATTATTTTTGATCAACTTTTCAAGCTGAGATGTCATAGATGTTATCTATACCTCCATAAAGGGACTAATCTTGGTATCCATACATTTGATCATATCAGCATGGAGGGCAGCTTCCAATGCCTCACACACACTTGTGAAGGTTATTTATGACAAGGTCCATCGAAAAGGTATCAATAATCCTCCCATGAACCATTGTGCATGTTGAGCAGGATTGATTTCAAATGACAACTTAGAAAGCAAGGTTTTGAATCATGCATCATATTCACGTACGCTCTCTGTAAGTCCTTGCTTTATTCTTTCACCACCACTATACTTTACTGCTCAAACTCAAGAATGTCAAATTCCTACAAGAAAGCTGCTTTGAGCTGGCCATAGTCGACCACTGCTTATTGAGGGTCAAATTTGCAATACCATTTGTACTTGCACTCTAAAAGGATGGTTGCAAACTGTGTTTCCTTTCATTTAGGAGATGTGATGCCATGTGCTCTCTAAATTAATTCACACTTATGAGCATGCTCAACTACATTATCTACCCCATGGTATTCAAGTAAATGCAAGGTCATCTCATATAGACCATAGTGGGTTGTGGTTGAACGAGTGGTTACTGGGAAGATCTAGCTCCAGTTCCAAGAGGGGGTTTGCTTCCTCTAACACCTCCTCCTAATCCTCCTCTAGCACCTCTAGTAATAGTGCCCATGACAAGAGGCATGGTAGAGGGTTGATTTCCCAGGTTTGGGGCTGTATTATGGCCTTGAGGACCACATCCACCTGACATCCCAAGTTGTGCCATAAAATTCCCTTAAAGAGGGAAACATGTAGATTCTAGATTATTGCCTAATGGACTAGTTTTAGTCTCCCTTACCCATTCAGTTTCTAACTTTGTACTGTCTATATCCCAATTTTGTATATGTATTTTGTCTAAATCAAAGGCATGAGCACGCACTATGGTGGGGGAGCTTGGTTGACTCATACTTGATTCTTCATCTCTGGTAGTCTAGCTCATTTCTCCTTTAAAGGATAAAAATGGCAAAGGATGTGGCTCGAAAGTGATGGGTTCTTCGCACGCATCTTCCTCCCTATGGCTCTTCACAATGTTCCTTAAGGTTTGTCGATCTCTCCCCATGCCACTAACTCCCATGATCTCCTGTCAAGCTTCATCATAATTCCATTTTTGTAATGCTCATTGGCTTGCTACCATGTTGAACCCACAATCCTCAATCAATCATTAATCTCTCCTTCCAACTGTGTGGCTCATGCACAGGAGATTCTAACCTTCCATGGGTAGAGTTTCCAATCCAAGGTTAACAATTAACTTCTTAACTTTGAAAGCAAACATGAGAGGTGGCATCCCCTCAACTCTCATATAAATTGGAACTTTGCCTCCTCAAGACATGAATAGGTGGTCACCGTCTACTCCAAAATGTAGCTATTTCGAACACCTCTCCACCAATAGTTAACTGCTCACATCCAAGGAACTCCAAGTCGTGCTAAACTCCTCTGTCGTTCAAGTGTCCATGATTACCTTTGTCCAAGATTTTGAGATCATCCTTGAGCATGCATTAAGATCCAATAATGTAAGAGAACTGGAACCTCAAAAAAGAAAGTCTCATACAAAAAGTTGTAGAGATTTTGTTGTACCCACTGTCATGCAAAAATTCCTAATTCAAGATACGGAACCGCAAAGTTATCTTCGACACTGGTAACTCATTCTTTAATATTCTTTAATGTAATGCACTCAAACACTTCCCATGATTATGCTCCAATTGCTTCGAGTCCTAGTAATGGAACCAAAATGTTGGGTTCATTTAGTTAGTTCTACTACGATGTTGAAACTTCTCCCCAATAGGCTAGTGCGTTGGCCCTATCATGCAAGAGGTAAGTCTCATGTGCTCACCCAAAGTGCACAATAAAAGACTGATTTTTGAAGGCTTTGAAGCACAATATTATATGTTTGTTCATCTCTTGTAACACAATTCTTAAGTTATTCAATACCATAAATATACCACTATTATCCTTATTGTCCCAAACTTAGCTACTATAATAACTAGGTTCACCATTACTATTCAACTGTAGAAATAAAAAGAAAAGATACCCGTGACTTTATAAATAAAACATACTCATTATTCAACACTTAGAATGTTTATGAATCATCACATGTTATGGAAGATGCTAACTATTCATTGATTGATTAATAGATTACAAGACAAAATGCTGTATCTATTCTCTAAAGGTCTACACCTGTAAATGATTACAACAGGGGTTTTTATACTTGTTTTGCCCTGACCAAGTGTCAAGATTTGAACTATCATGGACAAATGGCACACAAACTCCCAAAAGTCTGAGATTCGAGGCTCTTAAAATTGGTTGTTCTTATAAAATTGGGCCTACGTGCCCCTAGATGCTTTCTCTATGTTATGTTTTGGTGGCCAAGTATTCCATTCCTCAAGAGCTGGTACCTAACCTCTGATCAGTGGGTTTGAAGTGTCCTACTCAAGTTACTCTTCTAACTACTCTCGTATTCCTCATGCTCCCCTAGTCTTCCGCTTCTTGTTCTAAGTCCTCTATTCTCAGGTCCATCATGACACATTTTTCCTTGACTAGGTCCTCTTGTGTTGGGTCTCCTACACCATTGTCCTTCTGTGCTTGGCAAGTTCCATACCACAATACTCCTACGTGTCATGGTCTTCCCGTGCCATGCTGGTACTTTCATCTAAATGGACAATGGTCCCTCTGCACCGTGCACTAAAAATGGAACAATACTTGTAATACATTTAGGGGTCAACATGAATGAACTTTGTTTATGAATTTGTTGATAAATTATAGCTTTGGAAAATAAGATGAAACATCATTTGCTACTAATGCTTCCATATGAAATATGCAATGAATATCTAATAACTAAGGAATATCTCGACAAAGTTTAGTAGATAAACCTTCATAGATACCCCTCATGGCAAGAGCCCCACTAGATCTAAATCTAACTAACTTCATCAAGGAAAAATCTATCTCTACTAAAATAGTTATCACGACATCATACATAGATTGAGTTGTTCCATCCTTTGTTTAAAGGAAGCATATAAAATTTGTTACACGTTGACCTCTTCCTTCATTTATCAAATATCTAATATAAACTATCAAATGTTGTTCCATAATTTAATCAGTACTTTAATCACCTAAAATTGATTAAAATGACAATAAATTTTTTCATCTTTTAACTCTTTCCAATATACCTTCTTTGCAACTTGTAAAAACTCTTTTCCAAATATGGTATTTGTATATGTAGATTATTCATCTGTTAGAGACATCTGTGGAATGCTTTTATACCTATTCAATGCATAAATTGACTTATACAATTCTAAAAGTAGATCATGTGTGGAAAAAAAATACATATTTTAAATCATTGACATGTTTCTCTCCTTCTCAGCATCTACCATTAGTTCTACATGTTTGGTAATTGGAATACTACTTCATTTGATTTATCGCTCCATAAGTTGTAAAGCAAAATTTTGAGCCTCCGATTATGCATGTGTTTTTAGACAATTGAATTGAAGGGTGGTACTCCCATCTTTAGTAAATGGAGTTTATCTCTTATATTTCCTTACCAATAACACTTATACTTTGCACACCATTGTAGTGTTTTACAACATAAGCCCATGAAAATCTTATTTTCCATTTGGACTTGAATGTTCTTTTTTATTTCTTTAATGCTTATTCTTCTTCTCGAAGTTCTTCTCCATATGACTCAGTCTTCTTCATGTGGATAAACATCGAATTATTCATTTTGGGAATGTCATTGTTCATTATAATCTTGAGGGATATCGAATGCATTAGCAAGTGATAGATGTCTTTTATCCTTCTTAAGACAACCAATGGAAGTCATTTTCTCACAATTTATATATATTCAATAAATATATATAAAATTACAAAATAAACAAGTGGCTAAATTTATTAGAGACAATTTAAAATACTTAAAAAGCGAGTTGAACAACCTTCAAGTAAATGGCAACAAAGCTGAACCCTATTACAAATTCTAGTAGAACCCTATAAAAGTGCAACCTTGTTAAAATAGGCTTCCCAACCTTTTTACCTAGATTGCTTCTAGAAGTGTAAGACATTAAAAATAAATAGAAGTTTTTTCATTTTATATCCAATTTTTTTGTAGATCTCCAAAACCTTTCCTTACACACAATTCATAATAAACCTAAGTAATGTTGGTAAAAACCTTTAGAAAGAAAAATCTTCAGCTAGAAAATAACCCTAACCATAAGAGGGTTTCTAATTGACTCCAAAATTTCAGGACTTATTCACATAATCTAAATGAAAATAATCTAGGGTAAGTAGATTATAGCGTAAAAATCATGTAATACAACTTTAAAAGAAAACAAATACAAAACAAACTTTTTCCCTCTCATATTTAAACTTTGTGGAAAATCTTGTAGCTTTTCTTATAAAATAAAATTGAACAATAATCCACAACATTTAAAAATAAAATAAAATAAACTAACCTAAAATGCAATGATTATCATAAAACAAGAAAAACTATTTACATTGTCAAATTGCTCATTTAACTAAACAATGCTTGATTATAGAATATAAATAAGTGACATAAAATATACAATTAATATTCACTTGAGAGGAAGAAGAGCTTTAATGCAGGAGCATCCTTCTTGGATGACTCAATTTGATGTTTATTCAAGCAATTTTGGATTGATCAGTGTTTTGTAATCAATTGGCATGTTTAGGATGTTGAAAAAGATGTTAGGAGTCTTCTTTTACACCTTGGAATGTTTTCCAAGTGTTTATAAGTGTTAGGATATGATACGTATTCAAATTAGCATTTTTCCGCCATTTTGTCTAATTTGAATTTTTAAATAATTTAGTCTAGAATGGGTGTTGTAGGAGGTTGTCAAGAAATCATTAAGATGTCAAATGATTAGGGAATGTTAATAAAGGAACCATTTGTCTATATACATGGCCATGAGTCACATTGTATGGATAATCAACCTTGACATTGCTGTCAAAGAGCAAACATTCCTACAAGTGACCATTGGAAGGTAGTTAGGGTAGTTATGTTAGATATAAAACATGTAAATTTTAGTTTTTTAATCATTTATCATATTTTATTCAAAGGAGAAGTGGATATAGTCCCAAGAAATAATGAAAGGAGAATCTTAAGTTTTGATAGAGAGGTTTGCAACCTTGTTTTCATGTGTATTCCAATAGAGAAAGACTATATTTTGATTGTTAAATGAAAGAAGATTTATAAGGTGGTGCTTCTGATACTTGACCTGGTATTGGTGAGTTTATTTTTCTGTTCATTGAGTGTGGAAATGTGATTCATGTGTGAGTTTCCATTCCATTTTACAAACTAGATTGTATACCCCCATTGAGACTAAGCATGCACAGATAGTGAGCAAATAGAGTATGATAAAGAGCATTGCAAAAGCATCATAACGAGTGGTTCTTGATTCTAAGAGGTGATTCTAGTTGTTGTGTACCTTTGTCAACCCTATTCAGATTTTGGAAACCAATATTGGAAGTCTATATCCAAAGAACTTGCCCCTGAATCCTGCAATTGTGACTGTGTGTATATAGTGAGACCAAGATCATTGTAAAAATGATGCACAAAGGCTTTAAGGAAGCAATATAATGCATGGAAAGGGTGTATATGATGATATAGTCCTTCATAAATTTCATAGATGTTTGAAACCCCTTTTGGAGCTTTAAATCCCAAAATAAGCATGCTCGGGTCCTACAAACCCCTGTTAACCCTGAACTAGGAATTCGGAAGGAAAATGTGGTTTTAAGGAGTTTTCACCGATGAAACTGCCTCAAATTTTTTAATATGATAGATGTTCATGAGGGTGAAGAGATTTTGAGATTTTTTATGTGATTACGTACACGTATGTACTGTTATAGGCAACTATTTTTGGTTAGATACAAGAAAGACCTAATTAGACCTAACAATGAGTTAAAAAGATCTAAAAGAAGGTTCTCCAAGCAGAGTTTGATCTTGGAAATTCATAGATAATTTAATCTTGATAGAGGGTATCTAAATTAATCGTTGGTTTCTTAGAATTCAATTGTATAGGACCGTACTAGCAAAAATTCCTCTAAAAAAGGCTACAAGCCTATCTGCCAAGGTAAGTAAAAGTTGTGTAAGGAGTGAGTTGAAGCTTTGAGAAGTTTGTGCTTTGAATGAGTGCTAAATGTATAGAAAGAGCATGGAGAAGGTGTCTATAACCATTAAACCAAACATTAAATCCAAGAACCATTGAGTGCACAATGAACCAATGAACTATTATTAAAGGAGTGAATCAAGAACAAAGAGAAGTGTGAGTTAGTTTGAGTTATTCTCTGCATCAAGCTTCATATTTTCTATTCTAATCAAGTTTGTGTTGTTTATGCACCATTGTGTTTGAATCTTAAAAAAATATTTTTATGAAGATTTGATCCTAAAACCTCAATTAAACAAGGTTTCAAACATGATAGAGGTTGATGGTTGTAGTCACATACATGCTGCAAGGGATTCCATATTTATTTTGGACATTTTTTACTTTGATTTTCACTTTGCTAATGTTTGTGAAATGTTGTCATTGTTCACAAAGTCTTTGACCCCAAAATAAAAGGTCCTTTATTGTTCACTATCTAGGTTGACATCCTCAACATGGAAAATCAAATTCCCATGTTCATCTTAAAATAGATTTTCAAATGGAAGAATGCTTCAAAGGAAAATATGAAGGATATGCTTAACACAACTTGTTGAGAGTTCTCTCCATTTGTAAATACTAAATAAAAATTTTATTAGTTCAAGTATTTAGGGGAAAAACCTATGTTGGAGTATCTTTACAACATAATTGTGTCACCTTTCATGAGCGAAAATCATCTACAGGCACTGAGATCAACATTGGTGATGAAAATGGTGTGTTTATGGATTTTATCTCGAAGCACTTGTTTGCATTATGTTGGTGTATTAACAACAGGGCCAACATCAATCTTCCATCATCAAAACAATTGCGGTGAAGAGGAGTAAAATTTGTGGCATTTACTATGGGAAATTTGTAAGACATCAAATTTGACAAAAAAGTGTGTAGATTTTATCCTCTTTCCATTCAAAATCCCGAGGATATAGATTTATCATCACTAGCAAATATTAAAAATTGAGATGAGTAAAGTTACCCATTAAATCTCAACCTGCTCTCTACAAAAATTGTGTTATATTTAATCTGATTGAAATTTGCATGTTTTAACATCTATCAAATATTAATGTAAGTTTCACACCATTAAATATGTATATTTTAATATGTTTAGATGGGCATTTTTTGGTATTACCCTTATTTTGTCATTTTCAATAAAAAAATACACTTTTTCCTTGTCAAATAATTTATAATATTTGATTTTTTTTTATGGCCAAATTTTGAGACACATTTCTCTAACTATTTTGAATCTCTTGGGCAGGCTCAATTTTAATCACTGATAGGTAGGCATATCTTTTGTGCTTGTAATGTTGACTTGTATTCATGTTTCACTTTTGTGATATAGCAATGTAGATCACTTTTATGTTGATCTAAAAACATGGATTATTTTTAAATATGTTTTAGAGATCAAAGAAAAAGGATTTGATCACTCCAATCTAATGGCGGATATCCATTGATATATGAAGCCCATGGGCTATATAAGAATGTTCATTGTTTAGAGGCTAAGCTCGGGAACCATGTTTGAGATAATCCATAATACATATATACATGAAAATAAATACAAGACTGTACATTAATTTACATAGAACATGCATGCATCTATGGGCAGTGCTTCAAATAAATCCCATTGACTAGGATTTGTTATGATTCTCCAATGTGTCTAGTCAGTTCAAATGCGTCACTTTATTTACAATTGACATTTTGGCAAGGGTTATTCTACATTGAATCAAAATTTTGAATGATTTTTGGGTTTGGATTTATCTTCATCCCATTTACTAATTAGGTCATGCTCTTTGAATTATTATGGTGTTTTTCTTTTGTCAAACCATATTTTGATTGTCCACTGATGAGCCCATAATTTCTCATACATATTTCCCATTTTTATTCTATTTCTAACAATTTTTCTATTCCTACAATCATGGCAACATTGTTTTCCCAATTCCAATTGATCGGCAAAGTCTAATGCTAGAAATTTTACATATGAAGTATTGCCACCTTTCCGTATACAAAAGAATATGGGGAATTCCTAGTAGCTTGGTTAAGAGTATTTTTGTTAGCACATAGGACCCTTTTTATTGACCGTGTAAATCTTTTTATTTTCCTTAATTTTCCTTTTCATTATCCTATAAAAAAATCTAATCTCTGTTCTTTGCTAAACCATTTCCCTAAGGATAATAATTTAATGAAGTTTTCATATAGATACCATTTTTACTTGTAAAATACAAAACCTTTGTTCCTAGGAAAGCCAACATTATCTGCAATGATGGCAAAGGGAAATCCAAATCTCGTAACTCTTTTTCAGGAATTTTATTTACTTCTTTCTGTGCCATAGCTTTAGACCATCTAGTGTAGTAATCAATAGCTATTACTATCCACTTATGCTCATTGATTGAAGGGGGATTGGTATTTCGTATGAATTATAAACCCCATTGTGTGAATGGTGCATAAAAAATGATAGGTTGTAGTGGTAAAGGAGCATTATTTTTTACATCTACAAAGCATTTTTAGGCTTCGCATGCCCTACCCACTTGAAGGCATATATGAAAGTTGTAGGCCAATAGTACTCTAACCTCATGTAGTTGTTTATGCAAATCAATGGCCTCTTGAGAAGCCTTGATGAAATTATCTAAGAAATTTTTTTAGATTTTGAGGATTCTACACCTCGTCAAGACTTCATCGATGTTCCTTATAAATAAAACCTCATTGATGAGTATATAAGGGGAAAGTTTTAGCCTAAACCTTCTCCATTTCATAACATTTTTCCTAGTATAATCTTCATGTATGTGATAATTTATTGGGTTTAATTTTCATTGGTCTCTATATCAGTATTAACTTGCTCTTCCTCTATTCCTTGAAATTTTCTTTAGTCGTCTCGAGTTGTTCTTGCTTTGTTGCAATGTTGTTGGCTTCCTTACCCATAATATATTTTTTCAAATGTTACCATAAAACTCTTCCTCTAATGATTTTGGTCATTTTTATGTCTATTCCATACTCCATAATCTTGGTGACCCAACTAGCTCTCTTGGAACTAATTTCTCCCTACATTACGTAATCTTTGACATTTGGATGAAGCACATAATCACACAATATTTAATTCCATTATTAGAAAGCAGGTGTATTAGTTTTTGGAGAGCATTCGTTAGAGTATAAGCTTGTTTCTTAATAAAAAATTATTTTACCATCATATTCTTTGAGGGTCTCAATCATAAATGCAATGGGGGTGTTTTTCACTATTATTACTATTTTCACTATTGCAATGCTTAGCTCAAACTCCAAAGGCATACAAAATGAAAAGTTTATTGAAGTTTGTGTTTATTAAGACTAGGGCTTTAAAACTTTCCTGCTTTATGAGTTAAAAAGCCTCTTTGCATTTCAAGGTTAATTTGAAAACTATTCCTTTCTTTAGCATAAGAGTTATGGGGCTTAGTAGGCCAACAAAATTAGCAATGAATTTTCTTATAAAATTTGACTTTTGCTAATAAGGACTATAAGGATTTCTTGTGGGTTGGTAGCAACAATCATAATATCACCCCAATTCTATCTAGATTAATTGTTTATCCCTCTTTACATACATGTCAGAAGAGTTTCCATTCTAGTACAATAAATATAAAATTTTGGGGATCTAAGGAAATGCCAAAATCTCACACCTCTCAGAAATATGATCTAAGTGCTTCATGTAATTTAAGGGTTTCCATTCTGGTACAACAATATAAAATTTTGGTGATCTAAGGAAATGCCAAAATCTCACACTTCTCAAAAATATGATCTAAGTGCTTCATGTAGTTTATAACTTTCTCGGAAAATACTATTATGTCATCAAAATAGACTAGTATGATGTCATTAATTATTCATGTAAAGCCCATATCTATCACCTTTTATAAGGTTTCTTCGACATTAGAAAATTCAAATGGAATCCTTTGATAAGAAAATGTGTCCCAATTAGTGGTGAAGGTTATTTTTTGTTGGTCTTTATTTTCCATCCAAACATGATTGTTTTTGGAGATTTCATCCAAAACTTGGAAAACATATTGGAGCCTACACTATTAGTAAGATTTGATCCATGGATGGAAGGGGGTAATGTTATGTAAGCGAGGCTTTGTTGAGGTCCCAAAAATATATACATGGGAATAACTCCATTCTTTTGGGTTAAATGTAATTTATTTTTTACCAAGGTTGATTGTTTGATGTGGTTGATTATCTTAGCCTATATCAAAATTGATAGTTATTTTATCATTAGATATTTGTTGGGAGTAGATTTAGTACTATAAAAGCATATTGTAAATGTATGATAATTTTGCGATGTAGATCATTTTGTGTAATGTATATCATTTTGTATGTATTCAGCCTATGTATGTATATCAAAATACTATAGAATACAAAAAGACTCATTCGAATAAAGAAATGTAAGGTCATAATGTGAAGTGACAAAGTATTTTATGTGTTCAAACAGTGATCTAATGTAAAGGAAAGTAGTTTTAAATGATGTGACATTAATATAGAGATTGATTTATGATTCTTTGAATGTATTTTGTACTTGTTTTGTGCATAGTTGAGTTCTATTTTAAATTTGTTTGCTTATATAATGAAAGCTCTGTATCATGAAGTCTGTGTTGTAATGGATAATCCGTAACTTTATTTAGAATGAATACTCAATGTGTTCCTTGGTTTTGTCTATATTATGAAAATGTAATCTATTTAGTACAAATAAACATTAACATGTTCTAGTGGGTTTCCCAGAAATGTCTACTAACAATGGTGTGGTGAGAGTGGAACTTTGAAACATGTTGAAATGGTTACCTAGACAAAGAGATTTGGAATGATAGTTGGATGAGATAATTCATATTTTTTTAGAAGAGGAGATAGAGACTAGGAAGCTCTGTGAAAGATATTATAACTAAGCATATACATGTTGAAATATATGAAATATTTTGGTGTGAATTATCTGGGTTTCTAGCTAGATGGTTATCAAGAATTGAGTACTATTGTTTCAAGGAGAGGGAGACATAATACTTTGTTTACACTGAGGAAAAGATAGAAAAGTTGCAAAATCTAGACATCCATTGGACGCATGCAATTGATCATTGTATAAAGACTACCATTGACAGATATATCACTTGAGTTTTTCATGTAAGGGTGTATTACATTTGAAGTTGTGCATGATTTGTTTATAATATGTATCAAAGGAAAATTTCTACAGCGAATACCTACTTTGCTTAAAATTTTAGTTATGCAAAAGGCCATTGTGCCTATCCCAACTAACAAGGAGTAGTCATTTTCGGCATTATGGGGATCTATGGGATGATGAATAACTGAGAGGATAAATTTGAACTTGAACCTAGAAGATGGAGGTCATAGTGAAACAAAATGAGAACAAAATTATGGGGCTAGAGCAAGGCTTGCGACAATAGAGAATATGGGATAAATAGATCAATCTTAATGTAGATACGAGTAGGAGTAGAGTGTGTAGAGGATAAAGAAGGAATGGGAAATCAAAGAGGAGCTAGAGATTATGAAGATGAGGAAATGAGGGGGCCCAAAAGTGGAGAAGGCACAGAGAAAATAAAAAAAATGGACAAAGATTGGGGAAAGGATTTAGAGCAAAGTAAAGAGAGTGGAAAGAGAGTAGAGGAGTAGTTAGATTAGTTAGAAGGTTATTTTAGATTGCAGTTACAAGGGAGAATATTGTTTGGAAAAGAGAAGGAACAATATTTTGAATGAGTTATGCTAATTTGTAGAATTAAAGCAGGTTCAATTTTAAGTAAGGACAAAGTTGCAGATAAGGATCATTCATTTTCAGTATACACATCCCTTGTGCTGAATTGATCAATAGAGAAAAGAAAAAATGCATAAACTAGTAAAGATTGTACCTCGTTTAATTCTCTTACAAATAAATTTAGAAAATATAGCTAAGGTACTAAAACTGTTGGATAAGAAGAAATTGATTGAGGCTGGTTTTCAGATCACAAGTTTTAAGACACCAGTAAAGTCTAGTCCATAGTAGCCAGTGGTTTTAGGTACATGCACAAGAAGCATGAGACTCATTGCAGGAGTTTTTGTCACTTTGACACCATATGATGGGTCTACTAACCCAAATAGTACCTCTTAACCTATGAGATGAAATGATAGGTTAAAGGTGTAACTACAATGATGCAAAGAAGTGCGAGCTCATAGGGGCCTTAACATGCAGAGCTCTTAAATTCATGTATAAAAGGGATACTTAAAAAATGAGCCTTTAAGAAGTCAAAGATCAGTTGATAGGAGAATTCAAAATGAAAGTGTGTTGAGTTAGATAATCCAAGACCTGAAAGAGATTCATAAAAAATCAAGCGAAACCATAAGTGACTATGATCACAAGTTGTGTGATGTGACGAACCTAGTAAAAATTCAGTTCAAGATACATATAATACTGCATAGTTTCTAGAAGGTTTAAGACCTCAAATTAGGTTTTCCATTGCTCAAACTCAGCTCCTTAGCAAACGAGATGCTTGAACAACTACGCTCTAAGTGGAGTAGATAAAGGACTATGGGGAAAGTCTACAACTTACTACAAAAACTAACATAAATATTGATTTTGTTTTACGCAAGATGGAAGAGTTGCACGAAAGTATTAGTCCTAAACTAGTCCTTGGTGTATAGAGTATAGAAAAGAGGGGCACCACATGAATGACTGCCCAAAATTCAAAACAAAATTTTGTGAGATATGTCATTTAGTAGGGCATGTGATTATGAAATATCATCTCTTACAACAATACACCCAATAATCTCAAAGTTTACATTGTAATTTATACAAGTCAAAAAATCATGATGATCAAAATTACAAAGCCCTTGAACAATTGAAGGAAAACCTCTCCAAGAATGTCTTTGCAATAGCAGTGCAACATATACCTAGTGTGAAACCAGGGGTCCCAAGTCCAAATGTATATATGACAACTGCGACTCAAATTCTCCTAGATGTGTGCCAACCTCACCTTAGTATCAATGTCATGGCCTATTAGGTTGGACACCACAGTCTTCATAGTAATAGACAAGATGTACTCCACCATTTCATCAATATTAACAACCATGAAATACTACATCTCCCCAACAATAAAATACAATATTGACCCAATCTTATCCTCGAGGACCCTATTGGGGATATCATGGTCAACAACAAGGATGGGGTTTTCAGCAGAGACAGCAGAGATATAAAGGTGGGTACTAAGGTGGATACCAAGGAGGTAATCGTAGACTAGACAAGAGACAGGGCTGACAACCAATTATATCTTATCTTTGTGGGGAATACAATCACTTCACATAGAATTATCTAACCAATCCACAAAGACAGGGGTATTGTGCATATTGTAGAGTTCTAGGGCAGCATCACATAGAAGATTGACTTGTGTTAGAAAATAAATAAAATAAAAACTAATGTGAAATGTAAATATGGTGAATTCACACCCAAGGGATTTTGCATTCATGCAAGTAGTAAGGATTGCCACCTTTAGAGATGTTGCAAGATCATTAAATTAGAAAGGTGCAACATGACAAATACCTTGATTCTACAAGGGAAAAGGGTATAATGTATCAAGTAATGCAGGTATTAATGAATATACAACATCAAATTGCATCTGAAAGTGATGTTGCAATCATTGACACACAAATGTATGGTCAAATTGTGCAAATTATTAGGCAAGATGGAGTAGTTATTACTTTAACATATTTACTTGAATTGTTAAGTACTCTGTGAAATGAATATATATTACAAAACATCACAAAATTTTTGCATAATCTGTTAGACTTGATAGCATTCGAAACACATTAACACATAAAAAACGCCATAGGGTAAATCTTGTGTCCACAGTAGGTAGACCACAAGCATATTATTAATAATCAAAATCAATACATAGAAAATGATGTCAATATGTCATTATCTATTTTACACACTCAAACATGAATATAGGTTTTCACCTATTACCTGTAAAAACCAACTACCGAAATAACCAACTCTCTATGGGAATGCAATTGTAAGATAATTTTATTATTAACACAAAGCATAAAACCAAACTATGCAAATATGACTATTTATTTAAGGGGGTGTCCTTATAAATAAAGATGCATGCCCCCTTACAATTTATTAATTACTAACAACCTAAACTAAAATTAAGACTTTGGAACAAGTCCTAACAAGACTATGTACAAAGAGGCTAACAGTGCACCGATAAGGTGGTATGGCATGTAAAGATCAAGAATCCATAAGATATGGATTTCTGATTGGACAAAATTCGCAAGTTAAGAAGTTCTAAATGTTGTATTCAACTTTGGAAGTATAGTAAATATGATCCCTCGATTGACATAGTAATTCATTGGAGGCCCTGCTCTCAATTACAACCCATTTAAATATGTTGAGTCTCGCAGACTATGGAAGGGTAGAACCTATTGGGTGATTAGAGGATGTAGAAATTAAAGTTGATGATTTAAATCTACAAGGTGACTTCAAAGTCATATGTATGAAGATAGATGAAATGTAATATATTGTGTTACTAGGAAAAAAATGGGCATGTGATGGTCATATGACCATCAACATAGTGCATAATTAGTTAGAGGCACACCAAAGGGATAAAATTATCATTATACCCTTGAATAAAGCTGAAAAAAAACCCTAATCATTCCTAAAGAACCTGACTCAGCTTATACCTATAGGGACAATCGCTAGTTTAAGGTTGGCATAGAGTCTAATAAAAATGCATCACGAGCGGACAGCTCAATGTTTTCCATGCAAAGACTAAACCACTTCGACAATTACATCAATCAAAACAATTTTCCTCTAGACCAGTGTTAACAAGGGAAAAAAGTCCACAGTTCCATATAGGGGAATGTAGGTCTATGTCTGTGTGATCACCAACAAGGTTCGAATTAGATTTGTTATATCAAGTGGGTGCGATAAACATAGATTACATTGAACCAACTTAGGAAGGTGTTCTACCTCGGGAAGTTGCATCCTCAATAAGCAGTGATTCAAATACTCAAATGTTAAATTGGGTAAGAGGAGACCATGAGGTGTGACCAATGTGAATTTTTTTCGCTATACAACAATAATTAACTCAGTACTTTACAACCGAGGACTTGGGCCAATTTATTTTTAGATTGGAACATGTTCTAAATATGGATCAACATGTCATTGTGTTGAATTATGCACTAAAGGGTGTTGTTGTGACTCGGTGGGAAATACACATGTCAAATTAGTTGCATTGGGATGATGCCTAAGAATTGCAATGAGCTTGATTTAAAATAACACCTGCAATCACAGTCCAATGGCCATTTTTCCTAGAAGCGCAGTTTTCTAAAATGTATATTCATAGATGTGTCAATGTACGATCTTTGCAAGTTGTATAACCTAAATATTGGTTACATGTATTTAGGTATACATTAACACCTCTTCCAACAACATGGTACATGCACTAGGAACGCAGGTGGGAAACTAAGACTTGGCCACAAGTCCAATGTTTTATTGACAATTTTGTCTTTGAAGATGAGAAGCCCATGATGTAGCAAGCTCTACAAAAGCTAAAGATATTTTTATGTCATGGGCAAGTAGAGGATCTAATCAATGCGTAGGATTGATGTTCACGAGAAGAAGCAACTATAGACTTGAACACAACTCTCAAAAATTATAAGGCTAGTAAACATAAAGAGCAATTTTTCATGAAACCCTACAATAGGATCATGGACAATGAAGAACATACATAACCCAATGATAGTGATGAAGATTTGCATTTTAAGGGTTTCTTCAAACCTAAGCGAGAAATAAAGGAACCAAAGTCAACATTGCAGAGCGAACTGAAGATGCACCACTGAAAAATTTAAACTTTCAGGAGTAAGAACAATATGAGACTCTATGCCAAGTACGTCTAACAAGATATATCAAGATCCTTAAAGAAAATGATAGGGAAGATTGGTATCGAGTCTGTGCCAAAGCTTGTGACTTTAAGTGACTATTATACATAAGAGATATCAAAAGTTCTACAATTATTACAAGATTATTAGGATGTGTTCGCAACAAAGTTTTCAAAAGTAAAGAGTGTAGATCCTTCATTGGGAGAGATGTACATAGAACTCAAAGAGTATGCACGAACTATTAAGAAGTGACTATATAGGTTAAATCCAACTATGAAGTTTAAAGTTAAGGCTGAAATTGGTCGCATACATGAAGCAAGGATTATTTATCCGGTGGAAAAGATAGATTGGGTAAGTCTAATGGTGGTACAACCTAAAAAATCAGGGGAGATTAGAGTCTGTAGAAACTACAAACTAAAAATTAGGCTAAACCCACTTTTTCCATAAAATGGGGTTGATTTTCATATAAGGTAATGCCTTTTGCCCTCAAGAATGCTCCTGGTGTTTTCTTTAGGGGTATGGTCACTACATTCAAAGATTTCATCCATGATTTTATATAAGTCTATTTTGATGACTGGATTGTATTTTATTTATTCAAAGAACACCTATCTAAACTACAACTCATGTTAGAACGATCTCGAGCTCTGCGCATCATCTTGAATTTTATTCTTTTCTTTACACCATTTTGTGTTCTCTTGGGTCACATAGTATGCAACAATGGTATTTTGGTTGACCAAGCCAAAATCACAATCATTGTGAACATGTCACATCCTAAAATTTCTACTGAAGTGTGATCTCTTGGGGCATACAAGATATTACTAAAAGTTCATCAAAGGGTACACAACCATATTTGTACCAATGGAGAAATTATTGCGCAAAGATGCAAAGTTTGAATGGACTACTAAGTGTCAGGGATTTTTTATGGATTTGAAACAAAGGTTAGTAACAGCGCCAACATTGGTGTTTCTTGAGTGGAGCAAGTCATTTCATGTGCATATAGATGCTTCTGGAACCGCAATAGGAGTTGCATTGGTTCAACCAAAAGACAAAGGTTTGGATCACCCCATTCACTTCACAACCAAGAAATTGTCAGCTACGTAGAAAAATTACACTACCTCAAAGTGAGAGGCCTTGGCTATGGTATTTGAACTATTGAAATTTAGGCATTACCTATTAGCAACACCATTTAATTTTTTTATAGCTCGCCAAGCTCTGCAATATCTAGTGAATAAGCTCATAGTAGGTGGAAGGATATCCAAGTGGCTAATGTTATTCCAAGAATTTTAGTTTAAGACCAATGTGAAACCAAGGAGAGAGAATGTGGGACCATATCATCTTAGTCGAATAAGGAATGGTGGTGAGCTAGAATAATTTCAAGATGAGTCACCAGATGCACCCTTATTCAGTCTCTGCAATTCTAGAGAATATGGAGGATATGGATATAGCCAATTCCCTGGGACTATGAGTTTTTATTGTGCACTATGTCGAGAAAGACAAAAAATATTTGAATACACAATCTATACCATGCAACATTATCAATGTGATTGTGTGCAATATGGGTAAGAATGATGTGTTACACATGGTAGCCCTAGATCATGAATGACCATAATTGTTGGAAGAAACACATCAAGAAGTCGATGGAGGACACTTTGTAGGGGGTTCTACTATGAGGTAAATATTACAAAGCGGTATATGGTGGCTTACATTGATCTATGATGAACACATAGTTTCAAAGAAATGTGATGTTTGTCAAAGAATAAGAAGGTCAAATCAAAGGGATGAAAATGCATTTGAACCCAATGTTAACAGTACAACCATTTGAGAAAGAGGGTATTGGCTTTGTAGGACCTATCATTCCACCAAGCAAACATAGTCATGCTAGATATACAATAAATGTGACAAATTACTTCATGAAATGGGTAGAAACTATTAAGACACCAAACTATAGCATTAGAGACGCAACCAAGTTATTGTATGAGAACATCGTAACCAAGTTTTGATGTCCGATGAAGTTGGTCAGTGATAGAGGAACACACTTTTTGAATAGTACTATCAAGACCTTGATAAAATAATTTATAATATCACACCATAAAAGCACAACCTATCATCCTTAAGCCAATGCGCAAGCAAAAGCATCCAAAAAAGTCCTTGAGAAGATGCTAAAAAAAATGTGCAATGTGGAGAGAGACAATTGGGAGGATCGAATTCACGCAATCCTATGGGCATACAAGACTAATTATAAACATGAAATGGGTTTCACTCCTTTCCAAATGGTTTATGGAATAGAATCAATTATGCATGTGGAATATAGAATGCCTAGTATGTGAATCACATTAATAATACAATTGGGAGATCAAGATTCACTTTAGGAAAGGTTGTTAGATCTAACTCGCCTAGAGGAAACAAGGCAGAAAGTGAGTTGGACACATGAAATAAATAAGCATAGTAAAAAAAACGTGGTATGATCACAATCTGTGATCTAAAGAGTTTTATCTAGTGCAATATTATTGTATGATGATAGATTTCGTGCACATCTAGGTAAGTTGTGCATTCAGTAGAAAGGACCATACGTCATCCACGAAGTATCACAACAAAGAACAATAGTGTTAAGGGACCTTCAAGGAACCATCATCCCAAGGCGTGTAAATGGTACTAAGCTTATTCCTTATTGCCAATTATCTATTTTAATCTCCTATTGAAAAATTGAGTGTGTCGAGTAACACCATGTAGTTAGGGTCTGTGTTTCATTTACAGTTTTCTTGTCTTTTTGTAGCTTTGTTGTGTAGTTATGTACAATGCGATCTCTATATCGTAAGAAATTGAAACATAATATAAAAAGCTAAATGTCATAGAGTATGAAAAGAAAGCAATAAAATAATGGAAAAGTAACAAGAAGAGGGGTCAACAAGGGACAACACGGAGTCAATCAAGTAATTTCGGGAACAAAGCACTAACAAAAGGGGTACAAAAGACAGGGAACAAATGGTCACTCACAAAATGGTTATTGGCAAAGCACTTCAAAGATTGCATCTTTTGCAAAGCAGATTGGTGTGTGAGACTTAGGTAATGTACAATAAAGGAAAGTTTTAGTAGTAGCAAAGTCATCGTGTCACATAAAAAAATGTCATCATCCAAAGCAATTAATTTATCCATCAAAGCACAAATGTCACATCACAAAAACTGATGACATTTAAACCAAGAGCATAACAGTGCAAAAAACAACTCTATGCAATTTAATGCAAAATGTCATATGAGTGGAGCGAATAAAACATATATAAACACAAGGCACAAATAGCGTAACACATCTCAAACCCCCTAGAACACAAAGATCCTTTTACGATATGAGCTTGAGCTACTTACCTGAGCAAAAAAACATCTAAGTTTTCACCAGACATAACAATAATGAGTCGATCAAGACTCCTCATACTGTTGAATGATGCACGAATGGAGAAGGGAATAGGCTTGGCTTTAAGATAAACAAGGTACCATGACCTTGACCCCTTTGATTCCATAGGTGCATCAAAGCCAACTTTGTTTGGCCTAGATCCAACAACTTGTGTGCAACCAGGAGCTCTAGTTGTGCAACATCATCTGAGAGGGTCGCACACTGAGGAATTGATGAAGCTTCCAAATATTGGACAACTCATAGAGGTGGTAAAGCAGTTGTTAAGTTGATAACTCAACATACATTTGAGCATCCAAATGAAAACCCATAGCATCGAGTACCATATCGAGGATAGTCTTTACCTTCTTATCTCTCGTTGTCTACATTGCTATACCAAACACCCTCTCCATCTCTAAATCCTCTTCTTTTCCACATGTTATGGCTATCATACAAATCAACAATTCTTACTCACATTTGGCGAGCTCAAGAAACTCACTTTCTTCATCTTTGAAGGCCTCTTTGAATGCCTCCTCGCTCTTCATCTCTACACCAACAACATCATGCTCTTCAATACACTCTTGGGTTGATATCAAACTCAGCTACCCCTTCTCATCCTTCATCTCTACACTATATGTTTTCTTCTCATCAAACTTAGGATTCACAAATCCGCTATCATTATGCCTACTCCTTAGAACAATACTCCGTTGTTCTTGTGAAAATTCTTCTTCCTCTTTCCAATCTCCTTCATTTGATTTTGGGAGTCTCCTTTTCCACCTCCAATTTCTGCAAATGACTTTCTCATGTTTATCTTCTTGATAACAATCTTGTTCTCACTCTTTCCCACTCTCTCTTGTCTCCATAATGACTTGAAGATAATCGTCTATTGTTGATATATCATCACCAACCAATTCTTCAAGCATCGATACCATATTATCTTCTTGTTTAGCTTTTGAACTCTGCTTATCATACAAATGAGCATGTTGTACTACACCACACTCTATCCTTTTATTTTCCATATTCTCCATAGTTGGACATGCAAATTGAACAAATACATTAAGGGAATAAATATTTCTTACAAACACTTCATCATGCCTCATGGACATGCTGCCCAACACTTCTCCATTGCTTGCATCCTTCTCACAACTTTCTCTCTCAAGATGGACTCCAATAGGCCCATTCCCAACAATCTCCATGGTTGTTTTATGTTCATTCTCATTTCTGTTTACATCTTCCCATGGCTATTTTGCAGCCATACTCTCCTCGTGTGCATTATCTTTCACATCAACTACCTCTTTGGAAACCTAAAACTCTTCATGGATGCTCTTTTGTTTCACTCATGGAACTTATAGCTTTCCTTGGTTGTTCTCAACCCTTTCCCTTCAAAAGATAAATGACAAACATATTGTCATCACAAAACAATGCCGGTTCTAAATTTTTTCACTCATGGGATACCATAAACTCACTCCCATCATCACACAATGGGTCTCCTTCTTCCTAAATCAACAACTATCACATCCATATCCTCTTGCATGAGGATGTCTTCCTCTATGGGCTTACTCAGAACTCTCTTTCATCTTCATAATCCGAAAAGAATATTTTGGATCCTCACATGGAAGCCTCCCCTTCTTGTGGTCATTCAAGACAATCTTCTTTTCTGCATACATATCCTTCTCCTTGATAATTCTCAAAGTAAGCATCAGCTGTTCACATGGAAACTTCCCTCATATATTTTATTTCTTGGCAAACTTCTTTTTCTTTCTCTCAAGCCTTAACATATGAAGCTTCTTTAACCATTCTAGTTTCAATTTGGGGTGTACAATATGACCCAACAACTTGGAAACCATATGTTCCCAACTACTTACCATACTATTACATTTCCTTTGTCTCCTCACTTGGAGATCTTTCCAATACACAATGGCACTTTCACATAATTTCTTGTATGCAGTATTTAACCTGATGGAGTCTACAACATTCTCATCTTCAAAATATATTCTAGCTCAAATATCCATTTTAAGAGCTCCTTCACACTCTCTATTCTATAAAAGTAAACAATATCGCCAAAAAACTTAGCTCTCCTTCACCATGACCCTGTTGACAGTTAAAATTGTCATGTCAACCAATCTAACCATTCGCGTATCGTGAAGGTCAAGGTGGAATCATACTAGTCTAATTGTGGAACCCTGTTGACTAGGAATCTAGTTTTTAGGTGTGCAAATGGGTATTTTAAATCGTAAAGCATTGAAGGTTTTATTTTCATCAAATAACTTAATGAAAGTTAAGAACCAATATCAATCGAAAGTAACTATCAACTCAAACTCATAAGATGCAGTACAATCAAACATAAGATTATAAAATATCTCAATCTCAAAGTCTTCAATATTACATTCAATCTTCACTATGTAATTCATGTTCAGAGAATAAGATATAACATCATTGAATATTGGAATCTCTATGTTGAATCAATCTAATCCATTGTTGTATAAAACTGAATTTATAAATCTTTCATATCAATTTACAATAATCTTCAAATCAAGTAACGATAATGTAAAAATAAGAAGATAACAATAAGACATAAAACCACCATAATCCAACCTTCTTAAAAGTATTTCTTTATCATAATCTGTTGTTCATCTCAATTTCATTTTCAGATTTCAAGAATAGTAATCGGCCATGTCCGACAAAGTGAAATCTATGACGACAAGAGGCAACTTCCTAGAGGTTCGAAAACCAATCCAAGAAAATGTTTCAAAATCAACAATTTCTATGTTTCTCTTCACTTCCCATTTGTTTTCAACTAAACCCTATAAGAAGAAATAAACCCTATGCTAAGAAAGAAAAGCGAGCAAAACAAAGAAAACTAACAACTACGCAAAACAAAACTAAGGACTATGAAAGAGAACCAACAACGCAGAAGAACAAAGTCATGAAAAAACTAAGCAATGATGAGAGAAAAAATGCAGTCAACAAAAAAGAACAACTTAAAGAGCAAAACTACTTAAATGAATGAAGACTACAAATGTAAAATAAAGAAAATAACATAGTTAAATGTAAATTAGTATGAAAATACATGTTAATCTGAAGAATAAAATACAAATTATATAAACATAGCAATACAAGTCATTAAATACCAACGTTTGAAAGAAAGATTTAACACTCGAAGCTATAAGAGATAGGGATTAATAAAATCAAAAAAAGACACTGATCAAACTTTATTTCTAATAAGTTCAATTACAATATTTACAAGATTAAGGAATCTGTCACAGAGAATGTTCATTATTTTATGGAGAAGTACAAATCTATAAGCCACATGTGACTACAATATCACATGTCACCGAATAATTAGACCAAAAACGTTTAAACAAATAATCAGACTGTAATAACAATAAACCTTGGATATACCTGTGTGTCTTAGCATAAATTCACCCATCAGAAAATGTGCCCTTGGTCATCCTGTAAATCGATACTCAACTCAAACTAATAAATATCACAGAAATATAATCAAAGAGGTGAACCTTTTGTACCTGAAGGTAGCCTCCTTTTGAAAATGTATCTTCCAAGTTCTTATAAGTCCTCAAGTTGGTTGGAGTTAATTATAAACAGAACATAACTAAAACTTTAGAAATTAAATCATTAAGAGACTTAAGTATTAAAAATAATTGTTTAAATAATTTAAATAATGATTTAGTAAATATATAAAACTTAACTTAAGAGCAAGGACATTTTGGTGGGGGGCAACTCAGACACCCATGACTAAATGAGAGTTATTTACAATTACACGCTTATCATGAAATCAAAAAAAATCACATTATGATTAAATAAACTAATAATTCAATTTTCAATCAAATTCATTTATCTCTACTTTTGCAAGCTATACTGTTTCAGATTGGCTAACAAAATAACTGCCTCAATCCCTTTATTGTATCCAAATGTTGATTTCCTCGCAGCATTACTGAACTCATAAGCTGTTTGTGAATATAATCTCTGTATTTCCTATGATCATATATCTACGATAAAATAATATTTCCTTCTAACAGCCACTGAAATAAAACCTGAAGTATCTTCAAATAAAAATAAAAAAACACTGAGTTTTCTGCCACTATCCTTTCAAATACGGTGAAACAAAACCTTTGAGTATTATTTCAGTGAACAAAAAAAATCTTCAAGATATTCAATATCTAAAACTTGAACTTTACCTTCATTTAAAATACAGACCATGGCACTTTCAAGTTCAAGATAAAACCATAAAATGCAGGCCTAGAAAATAGTACTAGCAGACCTTTATTAACAAACATTTTTGTGTTTAATCTTCAATGTAATTTTTTTTCGACTGAAGAATACGAAAAATGAAACCATAATCAACTGCAAAACAACCTTTGTTTTCCTGAAAATGGTTATTTTAGGTAAATTTAATTTTGGTTAAAATTGACGTACAAATGGCAGTCTTCCTACATTATTTCTGGACTATAGTGACGGCAATGTAACTGTTAAATTTTTAATAATCAAAATTTCTGTAGGTGACCAAATGTGAATTCTGGACAGCAAGAAATCCTTTTAAAATGAAGAAATTTACTCAAAAACTCATTTTTTTTGGGCTACCGTACAGAAATATTGCCATGAAGTAAACAACATTTTTTTCACTTTAAAGAGTTGAATGCCATCATATGAAAACCTTTTTTTCTTATCACCATTTTAATATCAAAAAATATAAAAAGCATTTAAAACCGTAGCCAATAATTCCATCACTAAAAATTTAGCAGAAAACAAAGCGAGTTTAATAGTGCGTTCATCAACACTCCAATGGCCAAAGGAAAATGCATTATCTTCTTTTCAAATAAATCAAGGAAGAAGAGACTTGTAAATATCATTTGCAGACCGAACTAGAGTATATCTCCATACCTGGAGCGCAGCCTCTCAGAAGATATCATATGTTTATCCCTGAAGCATACATAGAGCGAAACCATGCAATACGTAAATCTGAAAATGTCTATTGTACACTATCGTACTGTTTGTTCACATGTTTTATCGCTTTCCCTGGGAGTTGAAATGCGCCATTTTTGAGTGAATCAGAGCTGACTGAAAACAAATTTTCAAAAACCAGAAAAATGCATTCACATCCTTGATGGCTTTCTTAACATTTTGTGAAAAAAAAACTGCATACAAACTGCCAGGGCTTCCTCTTCATGTCAATTCTAATAAAAATAAAACATATAACCTATATTATCAACATTAAACGGATGACGTCCACAATACATTTTCGAATTCCAAGATGTAGAGGCTTTAATGTCAATCTGCAGGCTCAATTAAAGGAAGATTTATCTCGGTCAACATAAAGGCATGAAAGATTTTAATAACATTCACGAGATCAAGCAGTTTATGGGACTGAGGTTGTAATATCACTGCTTTTTGTTAATACAATTCATTGGTACGAGTATTACTCTTCTGATCATGCAAAATTTCAGACCTTTTTTTGATATTAAATTTTCTAGTGTGGATTTTGGTTAAAAAACTTGTTGTACTAACTATCCTTTCCTCTGTAAACAAGTTATCAAAGTTGTTGACCTTTACGTTGTCTTTGTACTTGATGCGGATGTCATTATAGGCTGCACATTCTATAATGAAGTGTTGTTCTGTCCCCACTACCCCTTGTCACAAAAATAAAATTACTTGTTTTTTTTTTTTTTTTGGATATTGTCCATCTCCCTATTTCACATCTAAGATGATATGAGCTAGTCCTCAACTGAGCAATCAACATCTTTGCTTTCCATTTGATTTTTACCCCCTTATATGTTTTTTTCTCATATTCGTATGTGAGATTAAACTCTTTGATGTAGTATGTTTTTTTCTATCCCCGTTGTTTTATCCATATCGCTGCCCTAAATTTTTCTGTCACATATTTATTTATTTCTTCATCGGTGTTTGGGCATTCTTGCATGTTGATGTCATATTTATTCATCCATTTATTATTTTGTTTCATCCACATGTTCTTTCTTCAATTTAATTCTTCTTCAGTTACCATTTTGAACTATCGATGATTTTTCATATATTAAAAGAAATTCTTTTACAATGAATGTTATTTATTTGTTTCACAACAAGATTGATAATTAATTTATAAATATGAGTTTGACCACCAAAATCAAAATCAATAAAGCCTTCAATAATTTATTGACAATCTCACGGATTTGAGCCATTAATTTGGTAAAATACCAATGTGGTTTTATTAAACAAACATTGGTGAAAATATGTATCTTTGTTTCCACTAAAGGTATATGATACGAAATTTTGTTGTTTTAACAAATTGAACATATTATTATGTAACAACTACCATTTTTCATGATTATCGAGAAATATCATTTGAAACAATGTTATAAATGCAATTTAATTTTTCAAAATTCTTTTTTCTTTCTATTAGAAGTATCAACAATGATTTGGACATTAAGTTATTTAAAAAAGATGTAATGGAGAACCATTGATAGCCAAAATAGTAATAGAAGCAGAACTGAGCAGAAGAAAAAATATGTGGATGAAACAAAACAACAAATAGATGAATAAATGGGACATCAACATACAAGAATGCCCAAATACTAATGAGGAAATAAAAAAATATGTGAGAGAAAAATTCAAGACAGCTCTATGGATAAAGCAATTAAGACAGAAGAAAGCAAACTACATCAATAAGTTTATCCCCACATGGGAGCATAGAGAAAAGATATACATAAGGACAGAAATCAAATGGAAATTAAAGATGTTGATTGCATAGTTGAGAACCAGCGCATAAGTGTGAAACTCGCAGATGAACAGTGCCCAAGGAAGAATGAAAAACAAGAAAATATTTATTTTGTGACAAAGGAGTAGTGGAGACAAAATGACACTTCATTATGAAGTGCACAGCCTATAACAACATCCATATCAAATACAAAGACAACTTGAGGGTAGACAACTTAACCGACTTTTTTGAAGAGGAAAGGTTAAACAATACAACAATTTCCTAATCAAGATCCATAGTAGAAGAGTTAGCATCAAAAAGAGATTAAAAATTCGGCAATAGTAGCAGAACAACCTTTGTATCAAGAACTGGTGATTTATTGCAATTCTCGGTCCCATAAACTCCTTGGACTCATGGATTTTATTAAAATATTTCATTCATTCATTTCTAAGTTAAAAAATAAATAAAAATTTATTGTATTTTAATTGCAGTCTCTTTTTATTTAACCTTAGAATAGGTAGTTTCTTTTGATTTTGTCTTCTTAGAGATAGGTTCGTACTTTTACACAAGTAGTTAGATTCATTTCTTCTATTAACTTTGTTTTCTCCTAGATTGCTTTTGGATTTAATATCTTTTTTAGATTGTCCTCTTATATTTTAAGTTCACTTCTATTTCTTAGATAGACTCTTAATTTTCCCTGCTTCCGAACTTTAGGTGCTCTGCATCCAATGCTGAACCTGACCGAGTAAAAAAGGAACAGGATGTTCCATTTTCTACATAAAGATCCATCATGGCCAAAGTAAATGGGCCAGTGAAGGAAGCCAAAAGAATGAGAGTAGTGCTTCTGATTTTGGCGGTGATATTCTGGACCACTATGTTTTCCTTATTGATGATGCTTTCAAAGAGTCTGCTGTTTCATTCGTATCAGATATGCTAGAGAACAAAGCCCGGGGTTAGAGCACGGAGTCGGCAGACCATTTTAATAGCATGCATATCAGTTTGTATAGGTGTCCATTGTTTGACAAGCTTATGAAATTGAGGTGAGTTGTAAGGCTTGCAAATGAACATGTAGGCCAGCTTACACTTGGATCGGAAAAAGGGGCATGTGAGGAACAGATGTATCGTTTTTCCACTTCTCTGACATTTAAGCACCAAGAAGGACCAATCCATAATTTTCTTTGTAGCTTATCCATTGTCAAAACTCCTCCTAGTAATGAACCAATGTAATGCTTTGATTTTGGGCCAGGTTGTTGGAGACCATATTTGGCTCGATTTCTTTTATTCGGGGCATTGTGGTCGGAGAAAGAGCTGTATAAGCTGAAGCAACAGTGCATATTCCCAAGAGTTTGTGTAAGGTTAGACAACCTGTTCTCATGAGAGAAAATAGGCCTGGCCTGAAACTCTTCTGATAATCTGATTATTTGATCAGGGAGGTGACTAGAAAACTGATTGATCAAGGCATAGTTACATTTAGTGATATTGGAAAATTGAACATGGCAGTAATTAACCAGTTTGTGAAATCCATGGGACTGTATTTGCATTCAGGAGGGCAGCTTAACATCCCAACTGACTTACCAAAATGGGATTAAGATCCCATTACCAAAATGCCAAGTAGTATGAATTCTCAATAACTGAAAACCCTTCTTTAGTTGTTTGGCAGTCCCTAAGAGGCAGGCTTTCCAAACAGCATCTAAGATATCATCATAAGGAGAAGAAAGGTAATTACTGCAAATTATTGGGCTCGACGGTGAGGTTGAACAATTACAAGGGCACCACTTAGCCTTCATAGGAAGAGCTTGGTTGAAGTGTAGAACATTTTTTATATTACGAGCCCCTGCTGATTTACCAATGCAAATTTGAGACCAAGCCACCAATGCAAGGTATATTTCATGGGGAATATTCCTTTTGGCATTCAAGAACTCTGAGAATTTTCCTTCTCACGAAAAGAACATTAGACTTATTTTTATTAATAAGTTGCCCAGAAGCAAATTGGAAGATGTCCAAATCGTTGTTGAGGTGCTGGATTTCCTAAATAACGGGAATAGAGAAAGAATGGTATCATCCACAAAGTGGAAGTTTGTGTACCTCAAACCACTATTAACAGCTGGAAGCCTAAAAATTTCTCCCCTCTTTAGTCTGGATTAACAATAAACTCAGTCATTCCCCCATGATTATAATTAAGGACTAAGAGGGTCCTTTTTTCAGATCTTTTCAGAGGCCCCTACTACGAATAAAAGTCCAACATGAATCCCCATTGATATATATTATAAAGGAAATAAGTGGGTGTTGTGATGCATCTATTAATCCATTCCACCACATGCTTACTGAATCCAATAGCCAACAAGGTATTAGGAATGAGATCCCAACTATTTAGATCAAAAGCTTTGTATAAGTCCAGCTAGATGAGCACACCAGCTACACCTTGACATTTTAGGGAATGAATGATTTCTTGGACCTGCCAATATGTTCAGTTATTTGCCTTTTTGGGACAAAAGTAGATTGAGAATCAGAAATAAGCTTTTGTAGAAGAGGCTAGATTCACGAAGGTATAAGCTTGGATATTATATTTAAAATCATATTGCATAAAGCAATAGGTCGATACCGATCCAATTGCTTTGCTTGGGCAACCTTAAGGATGAGAACCAATTCGGTAGCATTCAAGCATCTTAATATTTGTTTGTTTTTTCTCGGCTCTTCCACAACCACGAGCAGATCAGATTTGATTAAAGATCAAAAGTGTTGGTAGAAAGAAGACTTAAAAAGATCAAAGACATTGTTTGTTCTTCTTAGATGTTAAATCAAACTAATTAGAAGTTCCTCGATGGAGGGTTTTATCTGAAGTTATGCTGATTTTATTTCCAATCCCTCATCGCTATATGCAGATTGAGAATCTGGCCCAATAATGCATGTAATAACAAATGGGACTACATCATTTGGCAAGGAGCCAATAGGATTGGAGAAGAATTTGAAATCCTCTTACCGTAATCATGTGGAGATTCCACTACAAATTCATCAATACGAATCATGTACTATATCTAATAGACTTGATGTTAATGCTTGTTTTAATACCCAACATATACATTTATGGCTCAATAAACTGAATTGAAAGATTGCTGGACTGCAAAGAACTTAACCACACATATGCAAGATAAGCAAAACTTAAGTCACAAACATCAGATGAGAGACACATGTTACCTTGGAGAAACTCAAGGCGAGAAAACAGAAGAGTGAGCTGATACCTCCTCACCAGTATCTCTTTATTAGTTACAAGGTACTGTCATTAATGGCCTTCATGAACAATCTTTACAAGACTTGTTGTTCAAAACCTGTACTAAATGCCACTTACTTGCATACCGACTTCCTCCATACACAGCTCAACTCAAGCACCAATCCAATCAGTAACACTGTTAAAAGAACATCAACTGAGTACATGGGAAATCACTAGTTTGATTCATGCCCAAACACCACTCAATGTTCAATGCCTCTGCCTTCTACAGAAGCTCATACATACGCAACAAGGAAGAGACCCGCCAAAGGAGATGGAACAAACAAGTTCTTGAAGTGATAACGTTTGAAACCATTCCACTGTTTGTCTCTTGGCTGCGGGTGAGACTGTCTCTTTGTGCAGGTCAAAACTGCCATGACAGTTGCTGTCTACATAAACTGGGGATTTCAAAACCGCCTCCTCACTACTTCTGCTAATAGGGACCTGCTGACATCTTATCTAGGCTGTCCGGATCATCGCAAACCTGATTTTGTCTCTACAAACCCCTATATATTTTTGTATCAACCTTTTGACTTGTGATTGTGGAAAACAACTGTTTAGGAAGTATTTCAAGTGATCCAAGTGGCATATTTACATCTAGAGAATAGTGGAAGTAATTAGCTAACATACTAGATTTGAGATTCGGATCATGCCTCCCCAATTAGAGGCTTTTGGTCGTCAAATATTTTAAGAACATTGTAGATGAGGAAATTTCTTCCCCATGTCTTCTTTGGAAAACCATTTGGCTTGGTTGGGTAGCTGCCCCTTTAACCTAACCTACCATCTTTCTTGTACTCCTCTCTTCGTTGCCCTTTTTGTCTTCTACAACATGATATCCTTCTCCAATTCCAGCCGACCATCGGAAGCAAGTTCTTCAAAAGAAGGTAGCAATAGATCTTCTTCATTGTCTAGCATTGAAGGCTCAAAGAGACATGTTCTCAACATTAACAACTGAATATATTTTCATATAAGGAGCAAATCCAATCTGAAAGCATTCTTACCCATTTGCTTCAAAATAACAAATGGCCTATATCCAAGAGGCTTAAGTTTCTTACTTTTACCTTGGAGCCTTTCTCTACTCAAGTACAGCAATGACTTGTCTTCAACAAGGAAGCTATGTTCAGTCCTACACTGATCATAAGGTGCTTTGTACTTGGCATGTCACTCCTCCAACCTCCCTTGTACTTGAAAGTGAATTTGCTGAATCTTCTCAATGAACCTTTCAACCTTGTGGATCTCAAGATCCACTTTCTCATTTCTTGTGTTTGGCTGTCCCAAAACAAATATCAAATTGACATTGAGGTAAGTAAACAAGACAAGTTTCAAAAAGAAATTTATTGGTAGATAAAAAAGATAAATTTATTGGTAGATAAATGCAATGCCCTATTATAGGAATGTTGAATATAACCCCAGATTTTCATCCAAAGTCTTAGAATGCTTCCTAGCATACCTTCTTAAGAGTTGCACCAATATTCTGCTCACTACATCAATCTACCCATCAATTTGGGGATGAAAAGCGATAGACCACTTTTGTTTTGTATCCATTTTCTACCACAATGTAGAGCAATATTTTCCAACAAATCTTGAATCCTTATCTAAAATGATAGATCTAGGCAACCCAAAGTGAACCCACACATTTGCAAAAAACAATTCAGCTGCATCACTACCGTCAAAGGTCATTGTACAAAGAATAAGAATACACGTCTTACTAAACCAGCCCAAAACTACAAACAAATAGCCATGTTTCTTATTTGACATAGGCAACCCATCTACAAAATCCATGGAAATATTTTTCCCTGGCCTAGAAGGAACTACTAATAGCATATACAAATCTATACTTCATCTTACTTGGCTTGCTTGTACTACAAAATACACATGCTCTTATGAACTTAGCAATGTCCACTTGCTCATTTGGCCAATAAACATATCTTTGTAAATGTGTCACTATCTTTGTAACTCCAAAATGTCTTCCAACTCTTGAAGTATGTGCTTCTCTTATTAGCTGAACTCTTTTTTCTTGAGGCACACAAAGCTCAACCATCTTGTAGAGCAAATTATAGTGAAGATAATAAACCTTATTGGACTCAACTTGCAGATTGAAGCCTCTTTGATTGAATAAATGCTTCCACAAAATCTGCATCATGCTCATATCCATCTACATAAGTTTCATATACAAACAGTTTGAGAAGGTTCATGGTGCCCATAGCTGAAGTCAAAGGAGGTCTTGATAACATGTATGCTAATTTGTTGGTCACCCTGTCTTGTATTTGATAACCAAATGAAATTGTTCCACGAACCCATCCATTTATAATGTCTAGCTTGCTGAAGTTTAGTTTCTACTTACAAATATTGGAGAGGTTGATGATCCATATGAACAATGGTTTCATTACACATTAGATTGTGCTTCATTTGTTGACCGCTTGAACAAGAACATACAGTTCCTTATCGTATGTACAATAATTCAGAATTGCACTATGAAATAACTTTGAATGGTAATATATGGGCTTACCTCTTTGTAACGGGACAACTCCCATGGCATAGTTACTAGCATCCATTTCTGCCTCAAAAAGTTGTTGCAAGTTAGATAAAGCTACAAATGGAGCATTGTTAATCTTATGTTTAAACTCAACAAATGCATCTTGTTATTTCTTATCCCAAATAAAATACTTACCCCTATTGTAATGGCATGCAAGGGTGTTGCTATGAAAGAGAAACCCTGGATGGGCTTACTCAAATATTGAATTGCACCTACAATGCTTTTTGTTTCAGTCACATTAAAAGGCCTAGGCCAATTCATGATGGCCTCCACTTTTGTCGGATCAATTCTCAACTTATCATCTCCATCCCACATGTCCCAAATACACAAGTGATTGTTGTGAAAACTCATTTGTTTTCATTCCATAATAACTTGTTCTCCTTTAAACTTGCAAAACTTGTTTCAAATGAAATAGATATTTATCATAAGTCATGCTGAAAACAAGAATATCATCCAAATATGCAAATAACAAAATCATTTATAAATGGCCACAATACCCCATTCCTCATCCGCATGAAAGTAGCCAAGACATTGCACAACCCACAAAGTAGTATCGACCATTCATATAGGTTTTGACTTGTCTTGAACATTGTTTTCCACATGTCATCTTCTATAATCCTCACCTAGTGAAACCCAAATCTCAATCCAACTTAGCAAGTACTTGGCATGTTGGAGTTGAGCTAAAAAATCATCAATATGTGGAAGAGGGTAGCTATTATTGATGGTTATCTTATTGAGTGCTCTAAAATCAACAAACATCATCCATGAACCATCTTTCTTAGATACTAAAACAATTGGAGAAGTACTAGGACAGATTATACCTTGATTAATCAAAGACTGTAACTGTTGTCTTACCTCATTGGCATCCACCAAGGATTGTCGATTGAGACTCAAATTTGGAAGAGGAAAATATAATAGCAATTGAATCTCATGCTCAATGGGCCTCACAAGTGGCATATTTGTGGGCTCTTGAAACCTTCTTTGAACTATTGCACTAATTCTAATAAACATCTTACAAAAAGCCTTATGTGCAACCACTTTTTTTATCTTTGATATCTCTTAAAAGAAGCAAATAAAACTTCCCACTAGCATTAATTAGCCTCGTGGCTTGAGAGACACTTACCAAGGAAACCTTCGAGTTGTCTTCATAGGCTTTGATGATATAGCTCTTGCCATTCTTAACTAAATAGTATTGATTGGTTCTTCTCATGAAGATAGCATCTCAAAGATACATGTACGTGCTGCCAAAAACTACACCACATAGGTCAAGAGGACCAACATCCACTATGACTTCATCAATAACATATTTATGAGTACCAAAAGTGGCCTTGCATTGATTGGTCACCTTTAACTCTACGCCTTGCTTTACCTAACCCAAAACATATGGATTATGATGATTGTAAGTTTCTAACCCCAATCTACCCCCTAACTCCTTTCTTATCAAATTTTCTTGAGAGCAAGAATAAAAGAGCGTTCACTTTATTTTTTGTAATTTGAACTTTAATATGGAAAAGTTTTGTAAGTTCACCTTGATCTTCAGTGCTATTGCTATCCAAACACACCTCTTTGTATATAGAGGTACAACATAATGTTTTGCCCAATTAGAGTTGCACCCAACTTCTTTTCCTTGGAATGAAGTCAAAGCCTTCTTTTTTTCTTGCCCTTGAACGGATGCAATTCCGGATGCAACTACCAACAAGGCTCTTTTGAATGACTATCAACATCACAATGCCCACAATGCCTTTTAGTATCCTTTTGAAGAAAAGTAGTAATAACATTACGCTTACCTTTTCATTTACCTTTCCGATTTTGCTTAGAACCACTTTGTTATTTTGATGTGGTTGAAAGGGTAGATGAACTTTTCTTTTTGTCCATCTACAAGTAGTGAGTTTGAGAAAAAACCTCATCTACATTCATAGGTTTGGCCAAGCGCACAAGTCTTCTCAACGGGCTATGAAGTACACCCACGTACTTCATCAAGTTGTCACAATCTGCTATATCCTTTGCCCATTTGGACTACCTTCTTGCAAAACTCGTTTGTATACTCCTACACAATTTGGTCTTACTTTTGCCTAAGATATTACCAATACATGGACCTCTCTTCCTCATAACAAATAAGATAAAATTATTTCTTAATTAGCATTTTAATTCATCCCACTTAGTAATTGGAGGAAGTTTTTTGACAACCAAGGTATGATTATAAATTTCAAACCAAGTTAAAGTATGATTGGTTAATTTTAACCTTGCAAAAGAAATTTGTTGACTCTCATTAATTCGATGCAAACTGAAATATAATTCAACTTTGGGCTAGCCAATGGTCTAGTTTCGCTGCATTCACCTTTCCTTCCTAAGGCCCATTCTCAATCTTTTCTTCAGCTTTGAATGACGGTGGAGCTTGGTTGGTATGGGCATTTCTTTCGACCTTCTCATGCTCGGAAGCTTTCATCTCCTTGCTTTCAAAGCTTCTATAGAAACACATAGCTTCACCATGAGAATCCCCATGATGGACTCCAACTTATCAAGCTTATCCATCTTGCTCATGGATAGAGAGATGTTGGCAACATCCTCTTCCAATTTTTGGAATTGTTCTTTATTGGATGGAAATATTTCTTCACCAAGATGGGCTGTGCCTTTAATTTCTCTATTTCACTTCCTTTTGGAAATCTTTCACTGCAAGAAAACTAGAATACCTTTACCACTAGCACTTGTTGCTTTGGTAACAGGAATAAAATTGTAAAAACATAGTCACACAAAACCATATAATGGAACTAAACCAGCCCTAATACTAATCTGACCTATAATTGTGGGGAGATTCCACTACAAATTCATCAATACGAATCATGTATTATATATAACAGAATTGTTAATGCTTACTATTTTGTTACACATAACATACATTAATGGTGCAATGAATTGAATTGAAAGAATGCTAGTTTGCAAAAAATTCAACCACACATATGAAAGATAAGAAAACTTTTAAGTTATAAACATCAGAAGAGAGACAAGAGTTACACTAGAGAAACTCAAGGTGGAAAAAATCTAATAGTGTGGGGATACCTCCCCTTTCCACTATCTCTTTATCAATTACAAGGTACTGCCATTAATGGCCTTCACGAACAAATATTACAATACAACTTGTTCAAAACCCATATTGAATGCCACTTTCTTGAATACACACAACTCAACCCAAACACACAATCCAATCAAGAACATTATTAGAAGAACATGAATTGAGTACATGGAGAACCACTAGCTTGATTCATGTCCAAGCACTACTCAATCACTCAATGTTAGATGCCTCTGCCTTCTACAGAATCACATACACATGCAACAAGGAAGAGACCCACGAAAGGAGCTGAAACAAACAAGTTCTGGAAGTGGGAACGTTTGCAACCATTCCATTGCATGTATCTTCGCCTTGGCGAAACCGCCACTTTGTGCAGGTCAAAACTATCACCTACATAAACCAGC
The DNA here is from genome assembly GCA_037957365.1 of Torreya grandis. Classification (NCBI taxonomy): domain Eukaryota; kingdom Viridiplantae; phylum Streptophyta; class Pinopsida; order Cupressales; family Taxaceae; genus Torreya; species Torreya grandis. The sequence continues at coordinate 3,527,429 of JARHVA010000074.1, read as the reverse complement.
AGTTTCAAAACTACCTCCTACATATACAAGCAGTTTCGTAACCTTTATTAAAACACTACTTCCTGCTACCCTATTGACATCTTCTCATCTACAATGTCCGGATCATCCCAGCCTTGATTCTGTCTCTTCAAACCCCTCTGTACTTTCTAATCAAACACTTGACTTGTGACTATGTGGAAAACAATCGTTTAGGAAGTATTGCAGGTGATCCAACTAGCATATTTACAGCTTAGAGAGTAGTGGAAGTAGTTAGCTAACATTCTAACATACTAGATCTGAAATTTGGATCATCCTCGATGAAAGCAACTATTAAGGATTCAAAATTGAAGAATTTGATGATAGATTACCCTATTGAAATGTGAGTTCTTCATCTTGTGATTAAATTAAACAAATATCTTGAAAGCAATTATTAACCATGAGAAGCAATTCAATTGGTCGCTAAAGAAAGAATGGAATTACAACCTCCGTTTTATTCTTCTTATATACTAGAGTAAATTTTAAAAAATCATTAATTGGATATTGGCATCCAAATACCTAATTCAACTGCGATGATAAAATTTGGAAGTTTGTCAAAGAAAAAAATCTAATAAAAAAATTCATTATCTTTGACTAATAGAAATAGATAATTTTTATTTAACTTCATATTTCCACAAAAAAGAAACAGATACATAAATGTGTTTTTAAATCTTTTCAACAATTTTCTTCACAATTTAATTAAATTTTTAATCAAACTTCGTCAATTTTCAACAAGTTAAAACATAATATTAACAAACGTTTAAAAAAGTCAATGATGATTTATTTTCAGATCTAGGGGCTATGGTCCAAAGGCTGGAACCAACCTAGCAAGAAATTTTGTAGAAGTTGTGATGCAGGGGCATCATTGTGCATAGTCAAATTGTATTGGTTTTTATTCTTGGGAGGTTTGAAAAGGTGGTTAAGGTCAATAACAAGCCTTGTCCAGAGTTATTCTATCATTTTTAGGTCAATTAGATACATTTCTGAATTTCCAGCCAAATGCAGAAATTTAAAAATTTGAAGTATTGTCAAGTTTTTGAAGAGTTTGGTGTGTGTTTGGGTCTGACCCTTTTGTAAGGGAATCTCTAGTGTCTTAACATGTGTCTCAAATGTCCCTTAGTCTTTTACTTGGTCTAAACCCATCTTAAAGCACAAACAAGGAAAATGTAACGTATGAACAACGTAAATTAGGTGAGTTCTAAGATAAGTCCTAGGTTGTTAAGAGCATAGTTACCATAATCGCGAAAAAATTGCGATTAATCGCCAATCACACCAAAACTGACTTTTTTCATCAAAAACATGCAATTTTTATCCAGTCAACCCTTGCCAAGTGATAAAGCGTTGACTTTGGCGAGAATTTCAAAAAGACCACGAAAAAAACTTGAAAAAAACATGATTTCCGCTAAAAACCTCAAGTTTTTCATTTATATGTACAAAAAATTTGAAAAAATCAATTAGTTTTACACCCAAAATTTGCAAATTTCTCTGAATTTTCAAGAGCAGAATTTCAAAATAACCCAAACAAGGAAAGCATAGAGATTTTCAACGACGGGTCCGAGAGGTTCAAGAATCTTTAGCAACAAATTCGACATTTTCTCTTTAGTCTTCACTAACCCTGGTCAAATTTCCAAGTAAGTTGAGTTTTTTTTTAATATATCTATTCAAATTTAAATAAAACTATAAAAATTCAAAAATATTCATGTTCCCTAACACTAATTGTACGGTTAGGGTTAGGGTTAGTTTTTTTCAATATTAATAATTAAAATTTAAACCTAACCCTAACCTTGGTTGTTAGAACTTTTTTAAAATATTAATTTTTTTTAATAAATTTTTATAGTTTGTAATTAATAAAAAGTAAAAATATATTAAAAAATAATAACTTATTGTAATGAATTAATGTTAATTAACTTCGATTAATAAAAATTAAAAACTACAAAAAAAGACTTTGTTTCTTAACCCTAACCATAGTCTATGTGCTACCATTTGCTCCCTCCCTTTTTTTTTTCCCTGATGCCAATAGTATGCATTTTGAAATGCAAATGTAATGAAATTTGAATATTTCGGGAAATTAATGAAAAAAAACAATTAACTGATTTGGATGGAGTACAATCTCATTTATCTTTCTTGCATACTCCGTATTATGTAATTGTATCTATTCTCTATGCAATTGAAATGCCTAATATGTATCTCGATGCAATAGAAATGCATTTAAATTTTTAAAAAAACCAACTTTTTCTTTTTTTTCCACATTTTTCTGGTGGTTTTAATTTTTTTTATTTTTTGCCGATTAATCACGATATTTTGAAAAGCACTTACACTTTTGAAAAAATGATTTTTTCCTCAAACAATTAATACTACTGTGGTTAAGAGATTCTTACTACATAAAATAGAAAAGAGACAAGTTTAGACTTCACGCAGGTAATGATAAGCTTCGAACCAAGGGTGGTGGAGCTAAAGAAAGTAAAGAAATAAGCATAAAACTTGAATTTGCAGGTCTGTGTCCGTTGGTTGGTGGTCTGCCTAAGGGAACAGAGGACTGTATGTACATATTGAAGATAATTTGAATGAAATAAGACTTAATTTGATTGGAGTATTCATTATCAGGTCTGTTAAAACTTAAAAGTGTAATATTTACATCTTTTATTATCTTAGATCTTCTTTGATGTTTCTATCAGGTCTGCAGACTTTCAAAGGGCAAAAACAGAGCTTTTTGAGAGAACTCGGTCACGGACTTTTACTTGCATGGGGTTAACTACATGATCTAGTAAGCAAGGTATACAAGTTTAGAAGTCATCGGATCCTATAGAAACCCTTGATAGATCTTCAGATTTAAATTATATTCATTTAGCCTCTCTCGGGTCTGATAACAGGGTACTAGAAAGACGCCGTCAAGGAAAAGTGGTTGCTTTTATGTACTTCCATGGTCATGGCACTATTTGAGTGATTGTTTTAGGTCAACGGATGTTTGTAGTACCTTTTCCAAGTGGAAGTAGGCCTTTGAAAGTCCCCAAGTCTTGAGATTTTTCAAATTAATCCTCTCGGGTTATCTATAGGTCTGCAAACCCTAGGTCAGGGTTTCAGCCACTAAAAGTGGAATATTTATAGAACGAATCCTCAGAAACTTTTCAAATTTTGTAAATAGATGCATTGACATATGAACTAAAGGATAAAAGTGGTTTTAGGATTTATGGAGCTTTGAAAGTCAAGATATGTAGGACTGTGTGTGACAGACCTGCAAGTTAGGTCTAAATAGAGGCTAAAATTGTAATTTTCAACTTTTCTTGAGACTTCAAGTTGGTAAAGAGTGTAGAACCCGTGTTTTGATATTCATACTGTTCATTTCAATGTCTAAAGTCACTTTATGGTGTGTAAAGCCTGAGTGTTGCTCCATTAGAACTATAAATCACAAGGCAGACCTAGAGAAAGGTCACAAGCCTATACAGTTAAAACAGTCATTGAAGGTTATGTCTTTAAGGCCACTCTTGTCAATTGATCATTCATGAATAGGATCCTATACTGAAAGTGATAAGAAGCCTTGAAAGAATCTCTTGTTAGTACAAAGAGTTAAATTGAGAGTAGGAATTATCAAAGAAGACCTAATAGCAAGAAAGAGAACTTGAATACCCCTGTTTACAGCAGAGAACCAGTAAAAGAAATTGGTTCTCATCAAATCAACATCAGCGGTCAAGGAAAAGTTTTGTCCTTGCATCAAGCTGGCCTCAAATTTAATGATGCAAGCTCCTTAGCCAACAAATATGGCTGGAGAAGACCTGCCTACGATACACAGACAAACGAGCCAAATGACAATGTGAAATAAATACTGCTCTTTAAAGGAATATACTCATAGTTAATAGGTTATTTCAACTCAATATTAAATATACAGAAAACAGAAAGCTTTGGGTAAATCCGTGTATAAGTAATAGAACTTTGGAAAAGGAGTTGCATCATATACTTGAACGAATTTCCCAAGCTTATTTTATTTCAACTTCGAGTTAGACTTACCAAAATTCCAAAGGAATGTCAAAGATTTGTACAAACATGAGCTACCATTGGCATCTCAGCTCTAGACCAAAGCTCAGACTAGTAATTCATAAAGAGAGGGCACCATAGGAAGACTCTCCCAGTCATGTCGGTTAGCAAAAAGAGCTGGAAAATATCACCAGGCTCTATTCATCACGTAAACCTCACAGTTTTGCTTCCATATCTCCTATACCCATTCGTCACATACCTGTCAAATGGCAGATAAGAGCATGGCAAATAAGATGACACAATTTTCTATTTTATTTACCATTTTTTTTTTTTAAAAAATTAGAAACAGCTGAGTTAGATAGATATTGGCATCTCTGCCCTTAAGTATCAGAATATATTAAGTAGCTGATTAAAATATGTTGAGTAAGCATACATCTATGTCAGAGTCTCCTTTGGCTAAGTTGCAATGAGTATGAGGATCCAATTTATCAAAGTCACCAAGGAACTGAACGTAGCCCTATCCATTTTCAGCTATTTCATCTTTAGCAATTCTTAATTTAAATGTTCGTGTAAAACATTTTCAACTTTATTGTTTAATTGATCTAATGTGCATACGCATATCTGTCTACTTCAATTTACTTCCACCAATATGGGTCAGCAATAAAAATGCCAAATGAGGCATAACATTTAAAGCCTCCAACAAGGCTGGAAATGTTAACAAAAATTTAATCGTTCTCAGTCATCAAGTAATTTTATGTGAAATGATAAGTTCCCTTCTTGGTGTGCATGCCTTCTTGGCAGAGACAAGCATAAGTGTAATCCTTTTGCAATAACTATAGCACCTAAATATTTCTTGTTATAAGCTCCTTAATCAAATATATTATTCTATGTTTTGTAGTCTTAACTATGTTCTGAGTTTTCTGCTCCTCGGCATAGTGTTGAGACTCGGCGAGTCTTGCCGAGGACTCACGGATCCAAGCCCAAGTCGACTGAAACGAAGCCCCAACAAGTCTTGGGACGGGACTCGTGACTCTGCCCAGACTCACAAGTCTGGGCAGACTCGCCGAGTCTGTCAAAAAACTCGAAAATATTAAAACATGCCAAAAAAAATTTAAAAAAAAAAAAAATACAATAAAGTGAAAAAAGCAAAACACAAACCTAAACCTGAAAGGCATTCTAACATCCTCAAACAGCCACTCACTCATTCTAACTTTGTTTTCATGAGCCCATTCCATTTTTCATTTTCTTCACTTTCAAGGTTCACACACCATTGTGATTGAATCATTCAGATTTGTTGTTTTTGCTTCAAAGGGGCTGATTGCTAGTGTGCAAAGGTTGGTTTAGCAACAAGTGAGTGTATTGTTGGAGCCTTGGAGGCTGGAGCTTCAAGGGATTGGCTGTTTTTAAGTGCATTGGCTGATCCAAAGATTAAACTCAAAGTGTGTGCAATGTGGATTGTGTGTGGCTGTGCATTGTTGAAGGCTTAATTGATTCAAGTGTGCATGAATGGGTTGATCGCAAGGCAAAGCTTGTAGCATTGGAAGAGGAGGAGGAGCAAGCTCGTGCATCTAGGGATGAATATGTTGTGGTAGATACCACGAGGGCGGGCACAACGCCTACAGCTGCTTCATTGACCTACAAAAAACGTCAAAGGCTCCAACGTGTTGGAGCTTGTGTTGAGAGGGCGAGCGATACAGGGTCTTCTCAACCTTATATGTATCTTTTTATAATATGTTTTTGTTGTTGCCATCGCTATAGATTTCTGAATCCATATTTTGTATGTAAAAAACAAATTGATGCATATAAAAACAACTCCTATTTAATATTAGTTCTCAACTTTCAAGTTTTAAGTTCAATTGTTCAACTAAAAACAGTCAATATCTAATTATTTGCTTACTTCTTTGTGTATACATGTGTATGTTAGATGTAACCAACTAGTTTTGAGTGTATTTTTATGTGGATTTGATATGAAATGCATTTTGTTCGTTTTTTCTCCTAAAATTCACTATTTTTAATGATTTTTAAAAATTTGCCAAGTCTTGGCCGAGATTTTAAAAATCATTAAAAATAGTGAATTTTAAGAGAAAAAACGAACAAAATGCATTCCATATCAAATCCACATAAAAATACACTCAAAACTAGTCAGTTACATTAAGTTCAATTGTTCAACTAAAAACATTCAATATCCAATTATTTGCTTACTTCTTTGTGTATACATGTGTATGTTAGATGTAACCAACTAGTTTTGAGTGTATTTTTATGTGGATTTGATATGGAATGCATTTTGTTCGTTTTTTCTCCTAAAATTCACTGTTTTTAATGATTTTTAAAAATTTGCCAAGTCTTGGCCGAGTTTTTTCGCCAAGTCCGAGGCAAAAATAGGCTTGCCAATTCTTTGCCGGGTCCGAGTCTCAACACTATGCTCCTCAGTGTGATTACCTATATAGTCATTTTGAGATACTCTTTTATTGGGACCATTCTAATTGGCACAGCGTATCAATCTCCATTTAAAAGTGAACTATAGATAAGTAAGAGTGACCTGTTGAAAGTGATATTACCTTGTAAAGTTTGGGAAATAAGCAAATCATACCTTACATTATCTGTGTCAAATGCCTTAATTTGCAAGTACCAACTATCATTAGAAAAAACGGGCATTCAAAGTTAAAACAAATTTTAAATCATTTTCCGGAAAAAGACTAGTATTTCTTCATTTTTTGATCTGAAACCAAACAATAGAACCAACATAACAATGAGAGCATTTTAAGGTAATAAAGGCATATGATTATGAAAATTAATTTCACTCCGCATACATTTTGGATTTATTGACTTATAAGAATAAAGAATACCAAAGTTTGCCTTTTGACTATAACCCCTGTATTTTTCTTAATAAAATTTTGCATTATAAGAATTCTGCAAGATTATTGTAATTCCTAGCCATGGAGTTATTCGACACCTCCAATCAAACAGACATCTATGAGTGTTTCTTTAAAAATAAAACGGATGTCTTTACATCTTGTCAAAGAGAGGAAAAACTTGCTTCCTCAAGGCTTAAGCAACCAGCCAAGAAAATCCTCCACATCTTTGGCATTGCTCCAACCATGCACTTGAGCTTTAACAAGATTGGAGTTCTCATGAAGAAGGTTGCACAGTGGGTACCTGAAAACAATTTGTGTCTTGTTCAGCACAACAGAAATGGAAGGATGTCTATTGAGAAGTTCAAACAGTTAACTAGACCAACCCTTGTCTTGGAAGGACATGATCCTCACTCCCCAACTTCAATGAAGGACAGAAATCTCCCCTACCATCTCCAAGATAAATGAAGCATTTTTTAGACTCTGGAGGGAAGCCTTTTTTTATTCCATCTACTATTGTTCCCTGCAATATATGTAAAAGTAAAAATAGATATTCCATAAACATCTTAAGTGGTATGCACAAAGAAGTAGATCAGACTAGGTTGTGGAGCTCCTCTCATTTATGGTGAGAGCATGGGAAGAGTCTGGTCCATTTTCCCAATCCAGACTATGCCACTTCACAATGCAAAAGAATTTAAGGGTGGGGTATGTCTAGTGATAGATAAAAATAGATTAAAAACCCTGCTCAAGGAAGAGATTTTTTCCATATTTCTTAAATAAACATGGCAGACCAGAAACAAACAAAACATGAAAGACAGTTTAGTGTGTTGGGCGATCAAGAATGCTGTCTATTCTATGTTATTAGATACCAGCCTGCAATTGTACATCCAATGTTGATGCCACACATAGAAAAAAGGTGTCGAGCGCAATGATTTTGAACCTTGCACATATTAGCAGGGCAAAGTTGGCAGCCATGTGGTACAGCAGTATATGAATGGAAAGGGAATATCCTTAATCTCCCATCTTCATCAACTCTTGCTGGATTCGTGTTAATCTCAGTGAAATACTGGAGCAGGTCATAATGTTCAAGAACAGTTTTGATGAAAAACAAGTTGGCATCACTTACAATCTGTAGATCACATCTGCACAGACAAAAAAGTTGCAGTCTCCCATTAAAACATATGCCAAATAACCAATCTGACTTAGGCCATTGCTTTTTTAAATTTATAACAAAATGATCATATACAAAAATGAATAAATGAAGACTGAATGCAAGAAAATTAGACAGAATGCACTACAACTAGACTTGTTAATCATTACCTACTGAAAGTCATTTTCCAAATCATCCGGTTTGTATAGAAGAATTCCAATAGAATCTTTTTTTATTTTAAAATGATGAACAGAAAATGTAAACTGTTAAACATAGTGTTTCTTACAACTATCCAAAAAACTTAGCTTCCAATTTCCATATCAAAACAATCTAATTGCGACAATAATAATTTGTTGGAACCCCATTGGAAGAGGGCCTTGACTATCCAGGGGAAGACAATGCAATATATGCATTGAACCAATGAACAGTGGCCATACACAACTAAATATGTGAACCGGGGTATAAATTGAGAGGTATAAGGTATGATTCACAGTGAGGCGAAAGAAACTTTTCATTGTCTATATAGGCTTTGACAGGTCTTACAGACCAATTTGGTTTGAACGATGTTAAAAATCCTCACCACTAATAATTATCATTACAGAGCTGTATATGGCCAGATTGCAAATTTATCCCCCATCAGTCCCTAATAGAGTCATTGTCCCAGAAGTCCTTTCTGACTGCCTGACTCTGATACACTTGAGCTGATACCCAAGTGGCTAGGTCAATCTTTCTTGCTCGGTATGGAGATGTGAGACTATTGAGCATTTACTGTTTGCAGGGATAAGGTAGCTCCTCTTGCAATTGTTTGTAATACCTGAGTCATCGGGATTAGCTGCATCCGCATCTGGTAACATGCATGGATACCCTCCTGTAGACTTTCTCTGCTGCCTTTGAACTCAGGCCAATACAATATATAGCTTGAAACATCTTGGTTTCCAACAATTAAGGATTGAAAAAAACCTTGATACATTTTGTTGTGTGGTATAATTATTTCCAACCTTGCCATGTACTCAGCCATAGTAATAATTTAAAAGTGTGAAAGGCAGGTATCCTAGAATTGAGTCTAGCTATATGCTAAAAATGGTGCCTTCTGTTTCTCTCTTGGCTCTCACGACTTTTTCTAGTTGGGCAATGGGATTGGCGTAAACACTATCAAATGAAATGATTTGAGTTATGTCCCATGGGAGTACATATGTTACAGCTATGAGCTCTAAGACAATGTTGTGATCATGACCATGCCTTTACAAAGCCAAAATGAGAAAAGTATTGAAACTATTGCCTTCTGGATCCATCATATTAGGTGAAACACATAAGGTATTCCAAACATCTGAAATTGTTTCATATAACATAATGAATCCAGAAGCCAATAGTTTCAACATTTTTCATCATGAAAATCTACATAATCTTATGAGAAAGGTAGCTTTTGCAGTAGATGTAAAACAGAAGTGTATGTGTCAAGAGAGGGAATGCAATTTACCCCGATGCATGTGCTGATTTGATTGCTCTCATCATTTCTGGATGGAAGGGAACAGTCTTCAAACTGTTCTGGATATCACTTACACTCTTTCCTTTAGCATGCAGTTCTCCCATCATTGTATCCTGCAATGTATCAAAAATCCATATCCCAGATTTTCCAAAAACAACTAATTGTTCCACTAATCATCATAAAAGTTATGCGAAGAGATAATCAGATAGAATGAATCAAACCCACCATTAGAGAAATCCACGGAAGATTTGTTTTTAATAAAGAATTCATTAATTCTTCAGCTCCAAGATGATTGACCACCCATGGATCGCTGTTGCAATCTATCATGGTTAGATCAAAATCAAATATAATGACGGTGTCCATGTTTATCCACTCCTACTCCAGAGTCCCTGCCCCCTCGGCTCAGATTATTCCCTCAGCAAAGAGATTGCTCCATTTTCTTGGATCCTATGCATCTCTTAGGCTTCCCCTGCTGACCGCAGGGAAGATTAAATTGCAGCTTCGGCGATTTATTTTTGAAGGAATTCCTGTAGTCTTTATTGGGGAATTTAATCAAGTTCGTTCGTGGGCAGGAGAATGGAGAAGCGGGTGGGCTCCTCCTTGTCCACCCCTTTTTTTATGAAATATATTTATATATTAACTTAATAAGAATATACAAATAATTCACCCAAAAAAAAATGGCAAAGCCTAAAAACAAGTCACTCAGTGACAAAGTCATAAGAAAAGATAATTTTTATGCAGTAAGAGGAAGGCCAACAGACGGAGGATCCATATCATCAGAGCCCTAGCTCAAGCTTGGCAAATCATTGTCATCTAGAATAGACTCCCAGTGAGTAACTTCGGCAGTCTCTGTATCATCATCTGCGTGTGTCTGAGTGAGCGAGATAGCCAAAGAGAGCTTGAAGAACTTATCCAGCATGTTCGTACGACCTCCAGGTGGCACCCTCCAAGCATCTAGGTGCAGAGGAGGAGGAGCACCCCAACAGGGGAAGGAGGTAGTTATTGCCACCCTCGTTGCTGCCAAGGAGGGGAAACACGTTGGTACGGGGTGTCGTTGTGAAATCGGCACCTAGAACCGCTGCAATGATGCCCACCACGAGACGGTCGAGGCACTCTGTCATCCAATCTAGGATCCTTGAGCAGAGAAGGCGAAACTCGAGCCATAGTATAAGCAGCATCTCCCCAATGGGAAAGGAGATCCTAAAGATACCCGAGCTTTATAGCCACTTTATTGGCTTAAACTTGAATTTAGAAAAGAAAATTGAAGATGATAGAAGATTTGTGCAAAGTAGAAACATTGCAATCAGCAAAAGCATGATTAAACACATAATTATTTATTTCTTTCCAAATCCAAAATAGAATCTCCACTCTGAAAGTATGTCAGACTTGCGTGTATTTAGAGGTCATTGTAGGTTTGTCTCCAAGGAGGATATGCTACCAAAGGAAGAATTCGGCCTGGAAAGGCCTAAAAAGATCATGGATCCAAGTCCAGACCCTTCAAGCTTTGGAACAGTACCAGAAGAGATGAGGAAGCGTCTCAAGGTGGCCATAGAAGGGGCTAGTAGGCAAGTGGACTCCAAGCTAAACGAGTCTTCTGCCAGTAGGTAAGCCTTGGTGCAGAATACACCAAGCAAAGTGAGCAAGCTTGGGCTCCACACAAGCCCCCCCAAACAGTGTTGAAGTGAAAGCTCCATGTTTTAACAGATGAGTGTAGCCCCCAACAAGCATTATGCTTGTCAACCATGGGCAAATGGGGGATGAGCTAAGCATAGCCCAACTGAGGAGTGTAGTTATGAAAAGGGGTGTCGACGTACCATTTCCAGTCCTTCCACCATGGCTGAGTGGAATGGACTGAGATTTTATGTAGCATGGAAGCTGGGGTGGCATTGAGAATCCCCTGGTAGGATCCCTGATTAGCGTTGGCTAATCAAAATTTAGCTTCCGCCTCCTCCCAAGATAGACAAGAGCGAGAGCACCTGCAAAAGATATCCTGGATGGAATGAATTCCTCTATGAAAAAGCTTGAGGGCGTTGATTTAGGGGACTTTTGTCAGGGGCACTTCATTGTGAGAAAAAATGGGAGACCACCAAAGAGAGTGAGAGATAGTAGAGAGCCCATTACGGAAACTAGAACCATTCTAGAGCAGCCATGGCTTAATCTTTTCCCAAGCCTTCTAGATGTTTTTGGCCACAAATGACCCAATGATTTGGATGGACAACTGGATGAAGAGTAAATTGGGGAAGCCAAGCCCTTTACAGGGTTTTTTGCCTTTGGGTAAGCTTGAGGAGATACAGTGTCTGAATAACACCTTCCAAGCTTCTAGGCCCTCAATGGCCCGTACAATCCATTTGACACATAAGGCAATTCCTTGTCGAGCTATGTTGATGAGTCCCATCTCTCTAGCTTCATGCATGAGGCAACAAAATTCCTAGGCCACCCTGTGGAACCCTTTACCCTGTGGAGAATTTGCCCAAAGGAAATATCTGAGCAATTTCTCCAACTTCTAGTAAGATTTTTTGGAAGGTACCCAATATGACGAGTAATACACATGGGTGGACACAAGAATTTTTGAGCAGATTTGAAATTTTCCTGCCAATGAAAGAGACTTGGTCACCTAGTAATCTAACTTCTTAGCAAATCTATCAACAACATATTGCCACAACAAGGGTGGTGAAGCATCAAAAGCAAAGGAGATGCCAAGGAATTTAAAGATTTTGTCATGTTGGATCCATTTCCAACCAAATTTAGTAGGCCACACTGGTGGAGGAAGGTAAGATTGTCTGCAACAATGAGTTTTATACCATTAGATGTTGGAGCTAGAGGCCAAGCAGAAGTGTTGACCATTTTGCCCAATAGGGCAAAAAATCAGTCAACTTCTCCCCCTGCTGTTTAAGGCCAATTCATTTTTTATTTTGCATAAGTCCAGAAGTTTCTACGGACTCTGCAGGTGCTTGGTTCGAGCTTCAAGTTCTTCGGCTTTGGTCCAATCAGCGAAGTTCAATGCAGAGTTCAATCGACAATTCAACCAATTTTGGTTCAAGCCTTAGTTCATCGCTTCAACTTCCAGGCTTGGTTCATCGCTTGCTTCACCGCTTGGTTCAAACAAAGGTTCACCGACGAGTTCAACCAATTGGTTCATTCGGTTGGTTCAACGCACCGATTCAAAGCTTAAGGTTCAATGCTTCGGTTCAGTTTAATGGGTCAGTGGCTTTTGGTTCGTTGGCAAAGTTCAAAGGCTTGGTTTAATCATGCTCAGCGAGCAGCGTTGAATCGTTGAACTGGTTCAACGCTTTGGTTCAATGCGATTGGTTCAAGGGTCGGTTCAACAAGCAGAAAAGCCTGAAGGAATTTGCCGATGATGATGACGTCCTGAAAGCTGTCAAATATAAGGAAGCGAATTAGCCGTTGGTTTTCAAAGCGATGACGACCGCGTGAATGCCAAATTCTCATACAATAAAAGAGCCATTTGTTTTCGAATCAAAGGAGTGCTAAAAATGGAAAAGGCTCAGCAATGCAATGACCTGCCAGAAGATAGCCCGAGGGCCGAAAGAGCCAAACAAAGATAAGATAGGGAAAAGACAAAGTGCCAAGCATGGAGCAAACAAGTCGTTCAAGTGGTGAAAGGAGGCGTCGGTTCAAGAAATAACTCCAGCAGATGACACAATGCCTGTGAATTGACCTATTAGAGGCGCAAACAGCTAGCCGTGTGCTCCTTTTTCTTCATTTCATATTTGTGAGTGGAAAAATTGCGTAGGTGCCTTCAAGGAGCAGTCTCAGTTAATGAGGAAACATCGCAGCCATGTCAAGAAACACCTGAAGTCAAAGCCAGGGCCGAGACAACATTAATGTTTTGAACGGCTTGCTCTTCCCAATGCTCGCAAGGCACATGGGTCACTTGCAAAAAGGGCGCCAAAAGGCCTCCTTTCTTCTCCTATATATTGAGGACTTGTCATTTTTGTAATCATCTTCCACATTTGTAAGGCGTAGCCTTGGCAAAATTTCACCTGAATCAATAAAATGCAGTTTTTACCTCTATCTTGGATAGATATTTCTGAGTATGTCACGAGTGTTAGTTTGTGTTTAGTCATTGTTTCTTGATGCTTTCACAGGTTCAACACCAACATACATGTTGTCTACAAGGTGTCATTTCTGCAGCTGACAAGGAGAGCTATATTTGGAAGTGCAAAAACAGAAAAAATTATTACATAAGTATATGTTTCACAGCACCTTTGGTACCACTTTTGCACGTTATACTATCTCAGAGGCATTTTTCGCTGAGTCCAACATCCTTTGCATGTGTTTTATAGGTTGTCATTTTTGGTATTTGATCATTTTAGGTGTGTTTTTACATATATGATAATTGTTTTCACCATTTTCCACACTCTTTCATCAATCCATGACATTCTCTATTTAGTTTGCATATTGGTACTTTCACACACTTGTAGTTTGTGTCATGTCTCCATTAAAGCCCCTTTCTTAGCGCCTTACCTTCTTCTATGGAGACACTTTTATGCTCCCTAAATATTTAATACTTAATTGTAGTTTGCCACCTTCATGGAACCAAAAAAATATAAACTACGCATTTTTAAAAATTATGAAAATCTTTAAGAAATTAGAAGTTGAAAACTTAATATAACTCCAATTTAATAATTAGTCAAGTGGGTTGCAATTTAATGGTGAGGATGATGGTGTAAAAAGTTTTTTCTGGTCATCTATTAAAGTATAAATTCCAAGAGATATGCAAAAAGGATGAAGTTAGGATTGTGTCCAAGATGAATTTGATGAAATGAATACCCCTTCAAGAACTGAGGGGTATTCATTTCATCAAATTCATCTTGGACACGATCCTAACTTCATCCTTTTTGCATATCTCTTGGAATTTATACTTTAATAGATGACCAGAAAAAACTTTTTACACCATCATCCTCACCATTAAACTGCAACCCACTTGACTAATTATTAAATTGGAGTTATATTAAGTTTCCAACTTCTAATTTCTTAAAGATTTTCATAATTTTTAAAAATGCGTAGTTTATATTTTTTTGGTTCCATGAAGGTGGTAAACTACAATTAAGTATTAAATATTTAGGAAGCATAAAAGTGTCTCCATAGAAGAAGGTAAGGCGCTAAGAAAGGGGCTTTAATGGAGACATGACACAAACTACAAGTGTGTGAAAGTACCAATATGCAAACTAAATAGAGAATGTCATGGACTGATGAAAGAGTGTGGAAAATGGTGAAAACAATTATCATACATGTAAAAACACACCTAAAATGATCAAATACCAAAAATGACGACCTATAAAACACATGCAAAGGATGTTGGACTCAGAATAAAATGCCTCTAAGATAGTATAACGTGCAAAAGTGGTACCAAAGGTGCTATGAAACACACACTTATGTAGTAATTTCTTCTGGATAGATTGTTGATGATGATTGATCTAAATAAAAGGAAATTTGGATGCAAAAGCTCTTAATGATAATTGCATATCCATTTCACCTCCCTACTCCTCTCTTCTTATAGGCAAGGAAGGAGAGGTGAAACAAGATGTTAATTGGGTATTCTAATTTTAACTCATGCATGTAATGGATCACATGTGGATTTAGATGAGCTATTTTTAGAAAAGCAAGGTAGATGGTTTGAATGTTAGCTTTTAGGATGGTGGAACTTGACCATCAATGGTCAAGGTGATCATCGATAGTTATCT
Organism: Torreya grandis; assembly: GCA_037957365.1. NCBI lineage: Eukaryota > Viridiplantae > Streptophyta > Pinopsida > Cupressales > Taxaceae > Torreya > Torreya grandis. The sequence goes on along the minus strand of JARHVA010000074.1, from coordinate 3,512,249 downwards.
TGATCATTGATTATTGAGGGCCAAGGCAAAAGAGTGTCTAAAGGGGTAGGTTAAGTTAGCTAGTTAAACTAACTACAACTAGGCTTAGTTTATGATAAAAATTTCAAATTAGTCTCCAAGGGGTCCAAACTAATTTTGGCATTCAAAATCATGGTGTGCAAATTTTTAGTGTCTATATTTTTCCCCTTTTTATGTGGTTTCGAATCAACAAGCTATAAAATAAAAATGGATTTTTGGACATAGGTTTAGTTACCCCAAGTATGGTAAGAGTTATTCCAAACTTTAAAAATAGGTCCACTGTAAGTGAAAACTAATCCCATTTATTGGTTTTCATATAACCATGGTCTCAAATGAAGATATACAATTTACCTAGTCTCCTGACCATGAACAAGACATAAAACTTACGTCTGATAGATTTTGAGAGGCTTAATCAAACTTCAATAGTAGTACGTCTACATGTGGTATTGTATCTTGAGGCATTTCCTTGTGTCTCTGATCTTGAGGGATTTCTTTCTTAGTAGGGTGTTTTTTGTCCATAAATTTAATACTCCAGGGATATGACTCTATCCCTAGTCTCATTCATGGTCGCAAGGATCTGATCTAATTTAATTTCTTATTCAGCAGCAAATTGGTTAGAATCAAATGAAAGGTTATTATCATTGACATTTGAATGACCTTCTCTTGATGCTATTGCTTGCATCACTAGTAATAGAAGAATATTAAAACATTATCAGACTCATTTAGTCATAGAGTTCAAGCCACAACTCTGATACTACAATGTAATGTCCCTATAGGGATTTACTAGAATAATGCAGTAAAAAAAATTAAATATTTACTCAACACTTATTATTTCATTAAATTACACCAAAATAATCTAATTAAAGATTTTTAACATAATTAACAGGCATATTAAATTTATGTAAACATAAAATATTAATATTTACTATTCACTAGCAACTTATGTAAATAATCATAATTGCATAAGGAAAGTAATCATAATATAAATCCATCCATGGTTGGTATAATAATACAACTTTTGCTATCAATGTATAATAATAATCAATTACATTTCCATCAAACATGATACCTTTAATAAATAAGTAAAATAATAGATACAATGCTCCATGGAGCTCAAGTCACACTAACTTCTGTATATCTGATAATCTGCTGTTACCATTAAGTATATCAAGTAATTAATATATATCTCTTCATGGTCTCATACCCAATGAATAATTACATGAATCTTTCCTTCATGCTCTTGATCTTCTTGATGAGCATTGTCTTTCTAATTTACAACACAATCACCTATACAAGGCTCATATTAGTAAAAAAATAACAAAGCATTTAAATTTTGCACATTTAATATTAGTGATCTTGTCCCTAAATTGGACTACGCTCATGGTAAAGAAGGTAAATATGACCAAAAATGCTTGGGTCCCTATTTAGTCAGAGATATTCTTGGTCCAAGTACTTATCACCTTCAGACTAATGAAGGTCATATTTTCAAAGATCCCACTAACATGAAATTATGTAAGAATTATTTTGCCTAATCCTTCCCTTATTTTATTTGCTTTGTATATGATATCTATCTAACACTTTTTTCAATATACTTAAATGGGTCTCAACCTCTACAAGAGTTCTCTCTTTCCACAAACCTTAGTATTTCGTTTAGATCTTTTAGTTTTCCCTTTTTCTCATGAGTTGCATTGTAAAAATGCAGATAGGACCTGGTCTTTCTCATGATGTACTTTTATACTCTTTTTTGCAGCCTAGTCCTTTTGCCAAGTCTGAAGTGTATGTATGTGTTTGTTTGATTTAAGTGTGGATGTGAGAAGGTCGACTTTATTTTGGTGCATCGCCTCTTTTAGAGTAGGTTTGTTTCCTACAATCTTTCTCCCTTTTCATCCCCCCCATTATATATCTATATATATGTATGTATTAGCACTTACTAGAACGAACATGATGCATCAAAGGGAGCTAGCCCTTATCTAGAGACTCTCCCCTCCAGCTTCGCTGGTCCCATAGGCGAGAGGAGAGTTTCCATTGTTGCGTGTGGAAGGCAGGAGCTCAACCTCCTACCCACGGGTGCAATCCACTGCGTCAACAGTTTTTGGCACACCCGATGGGACCAACTAGGACAAGTTATGTCCACAGAGTTGAAGAACTTTTGGTGTGTTCTTCAACCAACCAGCCTTTGGAGGCTTTTTGAATCAAACACCAATGGCAACTCTGAGTTAAATCAACTGGTTAAGCAGTTCTGGTATCGTACCATCAAGAAGCAACATTTTGGTATGTATACCCCCATCGTTCAGAGCCATGGACCCTGTTTTCCTTGGCCAGCATGACTATGATCCTTACCAGCCTTACGTTGATCCTTATCAGGTTCAATATGGCCAGTCTCAACCCTATCATAAGCTATATCAGCCTTATGCCCAGTCTTCTCAATATGTCACTTCTCCTACTCAACCCAGTCTCTTTGCCAATCAACCTATTTCTGCCTTCAAATGAACACTGTTGGGGTATGAAAAGTATGTAATAGATCTTGACACCAGAAGGGGATGTGGCCAAGAAATTCTTGATCATATCATCCATCAAGTGAGGAATGCACTGAATCAGGTTAAGAAGGAATGGGCTCTTATTGAAAGAGCCAATTGGCACAGGCTTAAAAATGAGATGCTGGATGTAAGTGGTTTGATTGCATCTATGGAGGAGAAGCTGAGTATTTATGAGAGGCAGCCTTACCAATTCTATCAACCTGCATACTCATTGTCCCAAGCATCATATCAGTCATATACAGCCCCTGTTTATGAGCCAAGTCAAGCCTGTCAAAGTCCTTTCCCCAATTATGTTGAGGAGAGTTTCGAAACAACAAACCTTGTGTTTAAGGCTAATCTTGATAGACAGATCAAATTGGTAAATCTTCAGATGCAACAATCTGTCTTGGCAGCGAGGGAAGTGGAGTTTAAATCTTCACTACCCTCTCACATTGTGGCCCTATCAACCCCAAAGGAGATGCCCAGTCTAAATTTCTTGAGCTGGGATAAAGTGGTTAAGTCATGGAACAACAAGGGGGCGAAAGACATTGTCCAAGAGTGTGATGTACAAGATGAGGTTAGTCCTTTTCAAGTCCCTCCCACCCTTCCTCAGGAAGCTCCTTGCACTTCATGGCAATCTTCATGCACTCCCCATCTCTATGGTGTTTCCCACAAGCTCCAAGAGGTACAAAATGAGGATGATCTGGCCAGGCGGGTTGAGGAATTAGAAAAGAAGATAAGACTGCTTAGAGAAAGAGAGATGGAGCTTTCAGACCTTGTAGAGGAGCCGATGCCAAAAGACCCTCCTTCCACCAATCCGCAAGCTAATTTCAATATTGATGAAATATTGGTGAAGTGGAGGAATGAAAATCAAGAAATTTTAGCCCAATGTCTGCCCCCTCCTATTCTAGAGAAAACTCCCTCTTGCATGCCAAATCCTTTCTATCAGATGGCGCTTGCTCATTCTAACTCATCCGATGCATCAATCGATCCTACCCTCAATCCCGTGCGCCTAGCTTTTCAGCACGCCTCTTTTCAGATAGCTCTTCCTGTACATGAGCAGACCCTCCCAAATCTTCCCCAACCTCCTCAAGTCTTTCAACATGATCTCCCATTTCTAAGCTAGAAGAAGGAACATCATGAACCAACTCAGGACCTTGAAGAGGATAAAGTTGCTGCCTGTTCATAGGAGCAAGCTTCCAATCCCAAGATCATGAGTTGGAAGCAAATAGTGGAATCTTGGGGTAGAAAGGAAGAGGAAGAGAAGGGTTTTGCTCAAAACCTTGAAGAAGATGGGGTTGTTCCTACTCCCGATGATGATTGTGACTTTCGAGAAAGGCTCTTCCAGGAAGATATGGATATGCGAATTGCAGAGTTGGAATCCAAAGAGAGATTCCTTAGCCAGCATGTGATGGACGGTTCAGACCCAACAACACATTCCATGTCTGAACACATCCCCAAGAGAGCTATCAGGCCATGCCTGATATAGGTGAAGTGCTGACAAAATGGAAAGAGGAGAATCATTCTATTCTAGTTCAAGGACTGCCTCCTCTTCCACATGAGTTTGTCCATCAGCCTCCCACTTCACCCCTTCTCGAGGAGGAACCTGTCTTGAAGGAAGCAAGCGAAGAGGAGTATGCTCAGTTCATGATTGATCAAAGAGACTTCATGAGTATGGATGAGGAGGAGATCAACTTAATTGACATGGAGGAGCATGGACAATCTCTTGTTCATGCTTTGAATGATTTGTTTGAAGTCATTGAGGCAGGCTACACTATTCTTCAAGGAGGCTATGAGCTGGATAAGAGTGGAGAAGGTAGCATTGGGGTTCAAACAAGCATGCAAGGAGACTGCAGGCCTTCAAATGTATCCCTCTGAGAGGATGGCAAATCTGAAGATACTTTCTTCGAAATCATCAAGGAGGATGGTCATACCATGGAACCCGAGCATGAGGCAAAAGAGAGCAAGCCAGTCAAGGGTGCATATCAAGGGGCTTCTGGTGATGAGCCAACATCAATTAATTTCTTGATGGGATACACCAGCTTGAAGAACCAGCAGGAGGTAAGCTTCCAAGAACAAACAGAGTATGTGTACATTGGAAGCATGTTTGAATCTCCACTCGGATACAAGCCAAATTAGGTGACAGGCAAGAGGAGTAGGTCACCAACTCTCCTTTTCATTCAGCTGCTTGCCTAGCACCATAAGTCTTCTTGCTAGGAAGGGGACGTAAGAAGTTTTCCCTTTGATCCAGGAGGGAATCAAAAATACCTGGTTAGCTGTATATAGTAGGTTGCTTTTAGTTTTCTTTCCCTATTTTCCCTAAGTGTTGTTTGCACAAGTAGTTTTCTTAGCCTTGTGTGTGTTTTTTCTTTCCTCTTTTGAGGTGAATCTACGTGATTCATTATGGAATTTATCGGAGCTGTTGCTATTTTAAAGTTATAATTTGACTCCGCGCCCAATGGATTTTTAAGGCAACTGGCTTCTAAGCATGGTAGGCATGCTTCCCTTGGGAGGCACCAATTTGTTGACCATTTTGCCCAATACCCCTGTTGTTTAAGGCCAATTCATTTTTTATTTTGCACAAGTCTAGAAGTTTATACGGACTCTTTAAGTGCTTGGTTTGAGCTTCAAGTTCTTCGGCTTTGGTCCAATCAACCAAGTTCAATGAAGAGTTCAATCGGCAGTTCAACCAATTTTGGTTCAAGCCTTAGTTCATCGCTTCAACTTCCAAGCTTGGTTCATCACTTGCTTCACCGCTTGGTTCAAACAAAGGTTCACCGGTGGGTTCAACCAATTGGTTCATTCGGTTGGTTCAACTTGCTTGTTCAAAGCTCAAGGTTCAACACGCCGGTTCAGTTCAATGGGTCGGCGGCTTTCGGTTCATTGGCAAAGTTCAAAGGCTCGATTTAATCATGCTCAATGTGCATCGTTGAACCATTGAACCGGTTCAACGTGATTGGTTCAAGGGTCGTTTCAACAAGCAAAAAATCTCAAAGGAATTTGCCAATGATGATGACGTCCTGAAAGCCGTCAAATATAAGGAGGCGAATTAGCCATTGGTTTTCAAAGTGATGACGGCCACGTGAACTTCAATTCTAACACAGTGAAAGGCCCGTTGATTTTTTAAATGCCCAAGCGCTAACCATAGAAAAGGCCCAAAAATGCAGCGACCCGCCAAAAGATAGCTTGGGAGCTGAAAGAGCCAGAAAGAGACAAGATAGGGAAAAGACAAAGTGCCAAGCATGGAGCAAACAGGTTGTCTAAGTGGTGAAGGGAGGCGTCGGTTCAAGAAATAACTCCAGTAAATGACATAGTGCCTGCGAGTTGACCATTAAAAGGTGAAAATAGCTAGCAGTGCAACTGATTTTCTTCATTTCACATTTATGAGTAGACAAACCATGTAATCACCTTGAAGAAGCGGCCTTGCAAGTAGAGAAAGGGTGCATGTTCATTGATGTTTTGAGCAACTTGCTCTTCCCAATGAGAAGGATGTGAATGGCCCACTTTTAAAAGGGGTGCCAAAAGGCCTCCTTTCTTCTCCTATATATTGAGGGACTTGTCATTTTTGTAATCATCTTCCACATTTGTAAGGCGTAGCCCTGGCAAAATTTCACCTGAATCAATAAACGCATTTTTTACCTCTATCTTGGATAGATATTTCTGATTATGTCTTGAGTGTTAGTTTGTGTTTAGTTATTGTTTCTTGATGCTTTCATATGTTCGACACCAACATATATGTCATCTACAAGGTTCCATTTCTACATCTGACAAGGTGAGTTGTATTTGGAAGTGTAGAAGCAGAAGAAATTACTAGATAAGTGTGCATTTCACAGCACCTTTGGTGATCTCTATTTTCTGTATTTTTTGCTAAAGCCTCCCTACCAGTTTCTTGCAGCCTGGTCCTTCTGCCAAGTTTGAAGTGTATCTATGTGTTTGTCTAATTTAAGTGTGGATGTGAGGTCAACTTTATTTTGGTGCATCACCTCTTTTAGAGTAGGTTTGTTTCCTGCAATCTCTCTCCCTTTTCATCCCCCCCATTATATATCTATATATATGTATGTATTAACACTTACTAGAATGAACACGATGCATCAAAGGGAGCTAGCCCTTATCTAGAGACTCTCCCCTCCAGCTTTGCCGGTCTCACAGGTGAGAGTGGAGTTTCCATTGTTGCGTGTGGAAGGCAAGAGCTCAACCTCCTGCCCACGAGTGCAATCCACTGTGTCAACAAGAAGGTGTGAAGACATTGTAAGACATTGTCCACATTGGCTTCATCTTCAATAAGGGTAAGGAAGGAGTCATCTGCAAAGTGGTCATTAAGCAATTGCATATCTTCATGTAGATTAGTTGCATCAGAAGGGAGATAAAATCCCTTAACAAGGCCACTAGCTTGGGCATTGCTAAGAAGATATCCAAAACCCTTAGTTAAAAGAATGAACAAGGCAGGAGCCAAAGGGCACCCTTAGCAAATGGAATGAAATAAGCTAAATTTCTCAAAGGTAACTCCATTAATGGAGAGGATAGCCAAGGCATCAGAGAAAAACATATGAACAATATGAATGAAGATGGGCCTGAAACCTAGAGATCAAAACATATATAAGAAAAAGGCCATTCGATGCAATCATAAGCTTTTTCAAAGTCAATTTTGATGAGCATAGCTTGTTGCTTAGACCATCTAACCCAATCCATCCCTTCCCAAATGGCAATGATGTTATCCAAGATATAACAACTTTTGATGAAGCCTATTTATTCTGGATGCATAATGAGAGGCAACATATTATGCTGCCAGATTGCTAGAGCCTTAGCAATAATTTTATAGGAAACATTCAGGAGGGTGATGGGATGCCAGTTGCAGATCAACTCAAGATCTCCCTACTTAGGTATGCTTTGATAATTACTTTATTTATATTTTTATCTAGTGAATGTGTATGAAACGCTTCTTGATAAACCTTATGCAAATCACTGCCCACAAGATCCCAAAGAGTTTTGTAGAATTCATTGGGGAAGCCATCAATGTCAAGGGCTTTATCATTAGCCATGTGAGACCCTACTTCATGCAAATCATCAATAGTGAGGGCCCTACCCCAAATCACCCACTGGGCGGGATTGAGTTTGCATGGCACCACTGAAAGGCATTGTTGAAGGGTAGATTCACACTCAGTCAAAGACGCTTGAGCTTTGAACACTTGTTGATAATGGTAGACAAAAGCTTGCATAGTTTGTGGAGCCTACGTGAGTCTGTTACCAACCTCAGCAATGACTTGAATTTGTGGCTTTGAGTTTTTAGCTCATATCAATTGAAATAACTCCTTAGAAGCTTTGCCCCTACTTTAAGCCAATGAAGCCTAGCTTTGACTTGGGATCCCCAGGCATTGTAGTTATTTACAATCTGAATGCGGTGCCTTAAGGATGCAACTCTCACCTGCAAGATCTCATTAAAGGGATATTTTTCTAGAGCTAGAGTCGCATAGCTTAGTTCAGAGGTAGTAACGAAATAGGAGTGTCTCCAAATTTTGGCAAGTTGACAGCCATAGATCCATAGAAATTAGGAGGTCCTTATGATGGGATCATCCCACCAGAGAATCCAACCAGATTCTTGGGAAGGATGTGGATCTAAATTCCAAACTCTCCTAATGTGTGTCATTATGAGTCCATGCTTGAGCAAGGAGGTGTTAAGGAAAAATTACATTTGTTTCATGAACGGTCATGTCACACAAAATCAAATGGGAGAATGATCAAAAATCCCAAATTTTGATATTGTCTGCACTTGAGGAAAGAAGTTATTATCAAATGAGAAGTATGATTGGGTAGACATCATTGCCCCATCTAGATGCTTCAAAATCTGAGTAGGCCTTCCTTGAAATTACTCCAAGTGTACCAAACTCTATTTATAGGTTGGTGTGTTAAATTAGGGTCATAAAGGCCCCATTTAGTACATATGTAAAACCATGCCTCCCTTTCGCCAGTTGCCCACCTCATAGGTAAGTGGCCCAATTTGTCCTCAAGAGATACCACCATATTAAAGTCACCACATAATACCCAATGGGCATCAAAGAGATCATCCACTATCCATCACCATAAATGGGAATGCTCCAAATTGTCATTCAAGGCATAAATATTAATAAAGCCAAAGGAGTGGCTTTTAATGCTAAAAAGAGCCCAAACTAACTGATTAGTGGAGTCTACACCAGATTGCACTAAGTGTGGCCGCTACCTTGGAGAAATGAATGTGATCACCCCTCCACGTCCTATGGCATGGTTGCTATAAAGATTGATATTGTCATGCTAGATGGAATTACTGATAGCTGTCAATAAAAAATTTATCACCTTGACTTCCTGTAGATAGAGAATGTCCATCTTGGGAAATTTCCTTTTGAAATCATGCACAACAAACTTATGTTTTGGGCTTGTGAGACCCTGAACATTTCATGAAAATCAATTCATAGATGATGGGTGTAAAGGGACATGTCCTCTCAGTCCAACCCTTCCAGGGTGTCATACTGATTTTGCAAAAAGTGCCCATTATTGGCACTCAAGAACTCATATTGTTTCCTCAAGTCAGTGTTAGCCATAAACTCTCCTTCCTCCACCTTGTTAATCCTTCAAGGAGGGATGCAAGAGCGTTTGGGCTTATCCCATTGAGCAGAAAGTGGAAGAGTGGTTAGCTATGAGTCTAAATAATTGAGCATAGAGGCCTCAACACCTTGGGATTAAATGTTAGCATCGAGAGGAGTGTTGAATACCCTAGGATTTTTTGCCAAGTCTAGGGCTGCAACCGATAGGGGCTCTGTTGCAATAGGAGCCCACTCCTATGGGCCATTGCATGAAGATGGCTTGCCTCCTTTGGGAGTAAAAGTTGAGTTTGTAGTTTTGGTGTGAGTGTTCTTCTTCCCAATCGTAGTTCAACCATCCTGAGCTAGTGTCTTACTAGCTTCAGGAGAGAGCTTGGGGGGAGAGGTTGTGCAACTAGATGAATTATTATGAGCCAATTGAAGGGGACAATCCCATATCTTATGGTCTGTGGCTTGGTATTAAAATAAAGTGTTAGGCAAGTTGATATACAAGACTCATCGAGAGTGCCTTACATCCCCAACCTGGATTTCCACAAACTCATTGAGGACCTGAGAGAGGTCTCCTTATATGCAGACCCTTTTTTGTGGTCTGGTAGAGTAGAACCAATTTTTTTCATGACAAACCACACAGCCTATGGAGGATGCTATCTGGTGAATAAAGTGTCATCATGGGAGTGGGAGGCTTGAAAATTCAACCCAAATCAGGACTTTAAGAGCGGAGTGCTCTAAGACCACAAAGTCTCATGTCCATGGGGAGATAACCATAAGCGAGTTCCTGACATACCAAGTGGTAGACTTATGGAGGATTCCTCTAGCATGGGATGAGTCAGAAAAGTGGAAGAGAAAGAAATCCTTAGTCATGTTTTGGATGCTCTCTAACTTAATGTCATGAGATGCCTAGTGAGTTTGAACCCAAGATCGTAGCATAATTTCAAAGGGGATTCTCTTGATAAAATATCCTATTAAGCAAAACTGCTCTAACCATTGACATGCATAATTAAATTTAGAAATAGGAAATATAACATCAGGTTCCAAAGCATTACCTTGTGGTATACCTTCGAAACAAACTTCCTCAGGCACTTGCAGGGGGTCATTGCTCGGTGCTCCTCTGTTCTTCTCTATAGCTAAAATAGTTGGGATAGAATGGGCATAAGACATTATAAAGGTTGGCCTCCCCTGAAGGTGAGAAACCTTAAATGACAATAAATGCTAAATCTTATAGGGGCCTAATGCTACAGTATGACACAAGGCTAGTCAAGCAAAAAACCAAGGGCTGACTCAATGGTGTGCATGAAGATACCCTAGTCCACCCAAGTTTAGAATTAGAATGCATCATAATAAATATTATTAATAAGAAAAAAAATACAATGGTTACAATATTAAAGGGTAAACTCCACATTGATAAGAGTATATAGGCCAAAATAAAAGAATCATCAATTTAAAATTTTTAGGTACAAGTCATAGTTTCAAAAGGAGGTGGAGGTGAATTATCTTTGGGATGTTGAGCGCTCTAAGTGAAAAGTTCAGATGAAGGAGGATTAGGGGCCACCCAACCATCCTAAGTGGTTTCAAAGGGGGCCAAAGAAACAGTAATGCCCCAATTAGAAGGATGTTGAACAAAGCTACCAATCAGGGCAACCCCTTACACAGGGGAGCTCCATCATGACAACCCAGCAACAAACTTCTTATGCAGTGGCGATGGACTCTAACCCCTTGCTAAGGATGAGTGGAGAAGCAATTGCAATTGTGAGAGCGACTTTACTCACACCTAGGCACTAGAAGAAGGGAACCATGAAGTGGTTGATCTAAGGGGACATAGCTCATAGTGTAGGAAGCACTCCCATAGTGGTTGAGTAGCTCCTAAAAGTATTAAAACTCTAGCACCACCTTCTCAATGTGAGCTTTGATTTGTATAAGATTTGAAGAGTTAACAATCACCTTGCCATTAATAGAAATTTATGAAGATGGTTTTTCATTCTTAAAAATAGTTGAATTCCTAGATTTCCCTAGCTAAAATAAGATAATAACTCTGAAGAAGTTCCATATAAAGCAATATAGGTTGGCCATTAAGCTTTATCCCCAATAAAAACCATGCACCAAGAGAAGGGCTATGAGTGGAATGATTGGAAAAGGTTGTGGATCTATTGCTAGGTAAATTGTGCCCTTGGGCACATCCAATAGAGATGTTTGAAGGACTCGGGTTTAGCGTAATCTAGACATTAGGGTTGAACAATTCTAGTGTGTAAGAGGCATTCCCCAAGAGGAAGGCCTTGATATATCAGACACTAAAGAAATTGTGTGAGTTTGGGCTCAAGCTTGGCATTCCATATTTTGTTAAATCTGGTGAGCCAAGCCATAAGCAAAGAATTTAAATTCCAACATCTATTTAACTTGTCCATAGAAAAAGAGAGTGGGCTCATGATTTGATAAATAAGATTAAGAGAGTAATTTCTAAATTGAAGGTCAGTTCCACTTCATGCACACAACATTATAAATTTATCCTATACTGCATGACATTAGGTATCAACTCTTAGATACATAAGATGGAAGGTAAGTCTTTATTAAGTAATTTATATTTATCTTTTATAAAATGACATGGAATCTAATCTAAAGAAGTCAAGTCCTTAATAGTGTGAATTCATTTTTTAAATAGACATAAAGCTTTTATACTTGTCATTTTTGCTAAAGGAAGACTGATATTGGTCATTATAGGGGACCACCATATATAATGGTTATTAAAGAAAAAATCATTGTGGTATTCATCTCCAACCCATTTTTAGAAAGGTTTGATAGCTTCAAAAGCTTTCCAAATGTAATTGGTAATAAAAGAACCTTCTATATTGACAAGGGTAATGGTAATCAACAAAGTATGTAAACCAATATTTTTCCAACTTTTTTTACCTTACGAGGTACTTGTAGAGATGCATTGTCCTATAAGGATTTTCGAAGCCTCATTACCTTCAATTGCTCCAACCACCCACTTAGCATAGAGGGAAATACTTTGTCTTTGGATATTAACAATGTTCATTCCTCCTTTATCATGAGGAAGGTAGTAGATGTCCCAAGCAACCATGTGATGGCCTCTAGTTTGCTCGGCATTGGCCCAAAGAAATTCTCTAAGGACCTTTGTTATTTTATCATACAAGACTTGGAGGGGGGCTAACATTGGAGTAGTGAACATGAGTGGCCACAAGGATTTTGGTATAAACATAAAATTTACCAGTTAAAGAAATAGGTTTGGAAATCTAATATTAAATCTTATTTTCTATTATATCAATGACATGCTGCCACATATCTAAAGGAGAAATGTCAAAATCAAAAATAATACCAAGGACTTTAAATATCTCTTCTTTTTGTATCCACTTCCACTAATAATGATGGAGCCATTAAAAAACACACATCATGCTTTGTTTGTAACATTGGGGTTTAGCCCATTGAAAATTAGATCTTGAGGCCTTGCAAAAAATTTCAAGGCATAGAAATACCTCTTTGAAGGAAGCTTCTTGCTCGCTAAGAGTGATGAAGTTACCATCAACAAAATACACATTGATAAGTTGAAAGGAATGATCAAGAAGAACAATACCCCTAATATGTCTTCGATATACTATATGAGCAAGAAGATAACCAAATGACTCAATGGCAAAAACATATAAAGCAAAAGCTAGAGGGCAACCTTGTCTAATGGAGTGAAAAATTCCAAAGCTATTGGACTTGTGCCCATTAATGGTGAGGTAGGTCTATGCATCAGAAAATAAAGTTTGCACTATTGAAATAAATAATTGGCCAAAACCTAAAACCTTAAGCATAGTGATAATAAACGGCCATTTTATCTGATCATAGGCTTTTTCAAAATCAAGTTTGAAAAAGATGGTCCTCTGATAAGAGGCCTGAACCCATTTTATTCCCTCTCAATATGTTATTAAATTATCCAGCATATATCTGATTTTTATGAAGTCTATTTATGGTGGAGATTAATTGCAAGGGCCTTGGCAATTATATTATAACAAACATTTAAAAGGGTGATTGGGCATCAACTGGTAATAAGTTATAGGTCACCGAACTTAAGGATGAATTTAATATTGTTAATGATATCTCCTAATGACTTATTTTGTAGGACTTCTTTATAAACTACTTACAAATTGCCAAAAAACTTTATAAAATTTCCAAGGAAAGCCAACAATCCCTATTGCTTTGTCATTGGTTGTGCATAGTACTGTGTGAAAGAACATATCAAGAGAAAGTGTAACATCACAATGCTTTTGGTCTGAAAGTCTTAATTTGCAAGGTACCACATCCAAACATTCATGTAAACCTTATGTTCTTTTCACTGAATTTTCCTAGGCTTGGAACACCAATTTGTAATCATCCAAGAAAGCCAAGGAGATCTATGATAGATTGGTGAGGTGCTTATGGGAAAGCTTGATGGCTTTAATTTTCTCCTTGATTTTTGTGGCCTTAAAATATTTGAAGAAATCTTTCAAGGCACAATCCCCAATCTTGAGCCAATGCAAATGGGCCCTGAATTTTTCCCTGGCTGCAGGCTATCAACAATTTTGATCTTGTGCTTGAGCGAAGTAGATATGGCTTGCAAGTGTGAGTCAAAAGGGTTTTCCTCAATAATGAAGGAAATCCTTTGGTGTTCATTAATGAAATTACCATCAGTCTGCTTCCAAAATCGCACAATTTGCTTGCTATAGTGGTAAAGGAAGGTGATGATGTTGTTGATTATCTCATTCCACCACTCAATCCAACTAGCAATGTATGGCAAGTGTAGATCCAAATTCCACACTCTAGCGATGAGTCAGATATTACCCTCATGGTTAAGAAGGGATGTGCTAAAAAATAATTGATTGTGTGTAACTTTAAGATGGTTGCCACCCAACTCCACTCTGCAATTGATGGGACTAGGATCAAAAATTTATGGATTGATTACGATAACTTTCCCATCAAAAATTGAGAAGGAGAACTTGTGTTTCTCAAAAATCATTACACGGTCCAACCATTTGAGGACCCTACTAGTGTCAACATGGAAATTGGACCAAGTGAATCATGATATATTATTTAATACACATTGTTGGAGGAGTGGGTTCGAGAACCCCATCGGTGCTTAAAATAGTACCATGCCTATTGGGTTTTTCTATCAACTTTTCCTTAGGGAGTTGAAGTGTCTAGTTTCCAACAAGATTAAGCACTGTAATTTCAAAAAATACCAAACTCTTGCACACTCACCCAAAACACGCAACAAGAAACTGGTTCCTGTGGGTTATGTTGCACAGTAACACACTTGTCAAATAATAGTGTTTATTCATACAACTAATTATTGATTACAAATAAAAGAAAATACACAATTATGGACCTTGTTTCAACTATGTACACCAACATGATTATTAAGATTATTTCCATTAAGATTCAAATTCTGATTATGTAAACTATTATAATGCATATTTTATTCATTATAGTCAAATACAAACCACATAGTACACAACCAAATGTATTGATAACTCAATGTTGCTACTTAACTAACAACTGTAGCATAACACCATAACTAATAGTAAATTTTGTAATTTTTCTATTACCACAATGAATCATTACATAATACCAATGTTCAACCATCCTTATACTTCTCTACATAGGGGTATTTATACTTGTTTTCCCTAACCAAGTTGTTACATTATTTATGACACTTAGGTGACTATCCAACGATCTCTACTAGACTGAGAGTTGTGGTAGTCATTTACTCATTTTCTCCTAAGGACCTAGGCCTTTGTGCCTCATATATTCTCATTTAGTGCTATATCCTTGTTGCCAAATGTCCTTCTTTATGCAAGCCGATGAGAAACTTGTGTGATGATTAAAGTCTAATTTGTCCTTGAGAATCACTCCTCAACCATTTCTCGCTTCCCTCATGTTCTCCAAGTGTTTTGCTAATATACCAAGTCCTTTACTCTTTGGTCCTCCATTTTATTATGCTTCTTCTTTGACTGGGCCTTCTCATGCTGTGATATTCTATGATGTCTTCTCATGCCAAGCTAGTTCTACCACACAGTCTTCCTGCATCGTGCCTCTCTTGCATTGAGGTAGTTCTGCACCATGGTCTTCTTGCACCATGATCCTCTCTCATTGAGCTGATTTTGTTCCAAAAAGCCAAAATACTTAGTCAAAATTTGGGGTCCAACATCACGCCACACTACGTTCTTAGTCTATCCCACACTAAGCACTGGTCTCAGCCTCATCCAAAAATTCAAGGCCAACTTGTTCAATTTGCTTTCTAATGTCTTTCTAATGTGATAAGATGTCAAGCAACTTTGAAGTTATTTCCTTGATCATTGCCTTTAACTTTTTTCATCTCATCAGGTTGATCAGGGCACTAGCTTGACTTATTGACCGATTGGTCAAGGGATGTATAAGCATCCTTTTGGACCTCTTCAAGCGAAGTGACCTCATTTACAACTTGTCCTCAAAGAGCTATACAATTGGAATTTATTTGCTACCAATGCATGTTTATTTTCTCTTCTATGGTATCAACATACTTAAATGCCTTAGTGTGTTTGATATGATCTTTTATTTATAGGGCAACATCCACCAACTTCTACCATTGAGTCTCCTCTGCCTGGAGTCAGGCCTCCAAAATTTTAGTAGGCTATGCCACTTTCTCAAAAATCATGTCTAGGATGGAGATCACATCCCCAACCCTTTGGAGGGCATGCTTACAGACTTTTGCTACTTTTGCAAACTATTCAGCCACCCATAATGCTTCATTTCTAGGTGCGTGTTACTCCTTGCACTACTTCAATAGTTGATATACAAGGGTCTCTAATTTATCAACAACTTCTCCCTCTAAAGAGACCCTATTTGCTAATGTTGGTTCTTGGCTCAAAATAGTTTTACATAAATTTAAAGTTTTGACTTTGGCTTCTATGCTTTATTCAATTTATTGCTTCAACACAACCACTTCCTATTTAATTGCCTTTTGTGTGACAACTTCTTTATCATACATTGCTACCACCTAGCCATTTTTTTTCTCTATAGTGCATGTATTAGAATCTGCAAGTACATTATGTCTCATGACTTCAAAGTCCATTTTTAAAAATATGGTGCTAGTTTTTAGAGGAGAGAGGTGTTGGAGATCAACCCAAATAGGAGTGGGCAACATCATTTATTCAAAATCTAAAATTAGACTATCAAGGGGTATTTCAAAATGGCATTATTCATTGTACATGTCTAATAAAAAAGACATATGATGCCTGGTGCCAATAGTTGCATTCTCTAGATGAAAATGGGAACATAGATATATCAACCTATTCAAAATGCTTATCTGGTATTATGTGCGCAAGTTGGTGTTTGGATCAACCAAAGGTGGTTGAAATTTAAAGTCAACCACCTGCTTCCTTTTGAGGGGATCCCACTCAAGTATCTCATCATCTATATCTGGTGCAAATTGACAGGATCCTCCTACAACAAATTGATAAAAATGCATGAAATAACATATTTATAAAATTAGCAGAAGCACTAAAATGATTATATTGATTACAAGCCACTTCGAGGGGGGAAACCTCCTTTGAGCAAGCTCAATACAATAAATTCATGGATGCCTTCATTGGCCTCAACACTTACTTAAATACTAAGTGTAATATAAGCAACTACTACTTCCCATGAATGTGGGATAAAACAAAATGTTCATGGGATGACTTACAAAACATATACGTCCATATCAACTATTACACTAACAAAACAAAGAGAAAGGGTAGCATAGATTCAAAACATCCCCTCCTTCTTAGAAAAAGCTTTGTATTCAAAGATTCAAATGTGGGAATTGGTGTTGAATCTAAAATAGTGGTTTTCATGTTGCATCATCTAGTTGCATTATGTGCCACTAAATTAAAACCTATGTGATGGAGTGAGAGAAAGGTTGGCTTGTGTGTCTATCTAGGATTGCATTCGGATCAAGAAGGATGGATCCTTGATTATCAAGTTATGGTAAAATATTCTGCACTTTGGTGTTTGTGCCAAGAACTTTCTTCAGACAAGAGACATGAAATACTTGGTGAACTCAAGAAGAAGGTGGGAGCTCCAACTTATAAGTAACTGACCCAATCTTTTTAAAAACCTTATAGGGCCCATAGAACTTGGGAGCCAACTTATGACGCCCTTTGAGTTTTAGTGAGGATTACTTGTATGGTTGCAGGGGAAGAAAAACCATATCACTCACTTGAAAAGTGCACTCAAAATAGTGTTGATCAGCCTATTATTTCATTTGATTTTGTGCCATATGAAGATTATCCTGGAGGGTACTGATGATCTAATTGTAGGTTTAGAGAATCATGTTGACCGCTTGAACTGATGAACTACTGGAGTTGTACGAAAGGAGCACTGGTGGTGCTTGACCATAGACTACTTCATATGGAGTTATTTTTATTGAAGTATGGTAGGAGGTATTATACCACCATTCAACGAGGGGGAGCCACTTTGCCCATTGATATTTTTGTTTTACGGTGAAGCAATGAAGGAAAGTCTCCAAGCATTTATTGACAATTTTAGTTTGCCCATTCATTTGGGGATGATACCCATAATTCATCTTCAATTGAGTGCCCATGTGGTGAAATAGTTCTACCCAAAAATGGTTGGTGAAGGTTGCATCATGATCTGAGACAATGGATGAAGGAATGCCATGAAGATGGAAAATCTAGTCTAAGAGAATTTATGCAATTGTGAAGGTGATATAGGGATGGCTGAGGGCACAAAAATGATTATATTTGGAAAGGTGATCAACCACAATTAGACCACTATTTTCCCTCTAGATTTAAGGAGCCCCTTACTAAAATCCATAGAAATATTAGTCCCAATATTTTTAGGGATGGGCAAAGGTTTGAGCAACCCAGGGATGAGTGTTGTTTCACCCTTGTTGCTTTGACATGTATCACATTCAGTCACCATCTATTGAATTGTCTTTTTCACTTCCTTCCAATAGAATTTGCATCATTCCCACTCATAAGTTTTAAGAAACCCTAAGTGCCTTGCAAATGGAGAAGCATGGAGTTCATAGAATATAACATGCTAAAGATCTATGCTCTGGGGATGCACCAGATGACCCTTGTATCACAAGGAAGCACCATCCTAAGAATAATGTGGTACAATAGAAGGGTTAGTGGCCATATATTAAATGATTTGAGATAATGAGGAGTCATTGACATACCCCTATTATACAATGTCCAACTAATTTGGAATAGGCATGGAAATAGCTGAAAAGGAGGCTTGGTTTGTAAATGTGCGAGACAAAGCATCAACCACAATATTGTCCTTACCCGTATTGTAAGTGATCTCATAGTCATAACCCAAGAGTTTACTGACCCATTTATGTTATGATGGGTTGAAGACCTATTATTATAGGAAGTATTTCAAACTATAGTGATCAGTTTTGATGAAAAGATGATTCCCCAATAGGTATGGCCACCACTTCGGTATTGCATGCAAAATAACCATCATTTCCTTCTCATAAGTAAAGAGTACTAAATTCTTGCCAGAAAGGGATTAGCTAGTGAATGCAATGGGGCATCCTTCTTAGAGGAGAACAACATGAAGTCCATTGCTATAAGCATCGCTCTCGATAGTGAAGGTCTTGGAAAAATCTAGCATAGCTAGAACACATGTAGTACACATAGATTGTTTCAATTCTTCAAATGGACACTCAGTGATTTGTGTTCATGTAAAAGCATCTTTTTTCAACATAGCTATCAACAGAGCTGCAATCTTCCTGTAAGACTTGATGAACTTATGATAGTATCCAGTCAGCCCCAAAAAAACATGGAGGCTCTTGAGTGTCTAAGGATGAGGCCAATTTGTCATGGTAGCTATTTTTTTAAGATCCACCTAAGCCCCTTGGGCTGAAATAATAAACCCAAGATAATCCAATTCATCTTGGCCAAAAGCACATTTGGACTATTTTGCACTAAGATGATGGTTAAAGAGAAGTTGTAGTGTGAGCTCCAGATGTTGGAGATGCTCAGACCATGTTTTACTATAGATGAGGATATCATCGAAGAAGACTAGAATGAATTTTCATAGGTAGGGCTAGAATATTTTACTCATCACTACCTATAATGTTAAAGGATCATTAGTAAGGCCAAAGGGCATGACCAAAAAATCATAGTGGCCATCATGCATGCAAAAAATTGTCTTAGGGATATCATCCTTATGAAATTGGATCTGGTGATATCAAGAGCGGAGATATAACTTGGAGAAAAAATGACCATCATAAAGCTCATGAAGAATAGGGATTAGGAACTTATCCTTGATTGTGATGTGATTAAGTACATGAAATTCAATGCAAAGGTTCCATAACCCATCTTTTTTTTTTAACAAGGAGAATTAGGGAAGAATATGGGCTGGTATTGTGGGGAATAATGCCTTAAGTAAGTCTCGAATGAGCATCTCGATCTCAATATTTTACTGAAATGGGTAGTGGTAAGGCCAAATGTTGGGAGGAACAGTTCCAAAAAAGAGTTAAATATGGTGGTCCTCTACCTGTGAAGGTGGCAATCCCATGGTTTTGAGAAAGACACCTGCATACCTATGTAGAATGGTTTGTAGATTAGGAGTAGTGGAGACTATTGATGGTTGCATTTAAATGGAATGGAGCTGGGCAATGACACTGTGTGAATTATTTTTAAGAAGATTTTCCATGTGATGTGAAATTATGATGCTAAGAGACCTTGGTTTTAAGTCTTTCAGTGTGTGTTTTTGCCCATTGTCTAAAAATTGCATCCAAAGTTTAGCAAAATCCCATAAGATGAGTCTAAGTGTGTGTAACCATTGGTCTCTCAAAATAACATCACATCCACATAAGGGTAAGGAAAACATGTCAGAGTGAAATTTATAATCTCTAATAGAGATACACACATTACGACACTTCTCTTTGCAAGGTAATGTGCCCCAATTGGCAATCATGACTTCAAAGTTGAAGCAAAGATAGACAACATAATTAGCATATTTAGCGATCTAAAGGTCAATGAAGTTATGAGTGCTACCAGAATTAGTGAGTATTGTTAGAGGGAATTTATTGAAGTAACCCTTGACTTGCATGGTTTGTGGGGTGGTGACTCCTATTAAGGCATGGAGAGAGATCTCTGGTTGGTCTTCCTGAGATGTAGGTTCCATAAGTGGCTGAGCTTCTTCTGGATCATCTGTTGTATCTTGAATATGTTCCTAATATTTAGTTTTGAGTGGAGAGTCCACATCTAATAGGTAGAGATTTTGCTTGACACATCAATGTCTTCGAGTGAATTTATTTTCATAGTTATAACATAGTCCTTTTTCTCTACAGGCTTGCATCTTTGCTTTAGTCAAATGCTTGATAAGTGTGGTTCTAGGGGCTGAAATTATTTGAGATTGTTATGGAGCTATATTTTTGAATGGAGTAAAATTAGATTTGAAGTATTGTTGAACTACGATCTTGGTCTCTGCCAACTTAGCCAACCCTAAGGCTTCCATCATCATGTTAGGCCAGAACATTTTGACCTCAAATCGAATTACATCCTTTAGTCCACTGATAAAATAACTCTTGAAGAATTCATTGAACAATCCCTCTATGTGATTGGACAGCTTTTCAAATTTTATTTGATATTCTCTCATGGTTCCTATTTGGTAAAGTTTAGTGAGTGCTCCAGTGAAGTCATAAAAATCACTAAGGCTAAACCATTGCAAGATGAGGGTGTAAAAATTAGTCCTTATGGGCTTGTCATGAGCGTTGGTATACCAACAAAACCATTGAAGGGCTCCATGTTCCAAGTGAAAAGAGGCAAGTGGGACCTTATTGGTATCAAAAGTATTATGTAGAATAAAATATTGTTCTACCTAATAGATCCATCCAATTGGATATGTACTATTGAATCAAGGAAAATTAAGCTTTGGCCCACAAAAAGTGATAGAAGAAGAAAACCCAGTGTTTGAAGAGGACTTTGGATGTCGTTTGTTGTTCATGGTGGTATGTTGAAGACTGAGGCTGAGAATTTTTCCATCAGGATCTTTGATGTGGGTCTTGAGGGCAACAATTTCATCCTCCATGTTTTTTGCTCCAGTTCTGGTTACTACCATGACCAAAATAAGAGATTTTTTATTGTAATGGGTAGGAAAACTAGCATTAAGACACGTTTAATAAGGGAATTTTTTAATTTGGATGAAATCAGAAGGGGTAAAGGTATATTTACTAATTTATTTACATAATGGGAGTAGGATTGATGAAGGTGAGGGCAATTTCAGGAGTGCAGATAGAAAAACTGGAAAATTTATCAAAGAGGGTAAAAGGAGTAGAAAGGCAAGAGGAACACCATGGAAATAAATCAAGGCAAATGGAAAAAAATAGAAGCTATGGCAAAACCTAAAAAATGGGGAAATTGAGATTTGTGGGAATTAGGAGTGGAATCGAGATACGGGACCTCAAGGAATAAAATGTGGGGAATGGAATTTTAGGTTATCAGATAAAATTTAAGGATCAACAGAGCTATAAATGGAGAGATATGGTGGATTTTTTTTTTCTATTTCTAGTTACTATGTTATGTATGACATGTCTACTAGGAATATGTTGAAACAAGTCTGTAGATATGATACGGCAATTTTTTGATACTCTACTAGTAATATGCTAAAATTGGTATGGTAAGGTTGCTGACACTGTATTGAAGATATGATATGATAGTTTTTTGATACTCTACTAGTAATATGCTGAAATTGTTATGACAAGTTTGAAGTTTTGATATGGCAAGTATTCTAATACTCTACGATAATATTCTAAAATTGATTAAAATGGGCCTAAAGTTTCAATAGTTGCCTAAGGGTTTAAAGATATCACTCTGGCCACCAATGCTATCTAAGCGAGTACCACTCTACAAAAAAAATTTGGCCATAGATTTATCTCTCAACAATAGCTCTTAGTTTTCCTCACAGATGGGAACTACTAAATCGGGAAGGGGTCATTGCCCATTTTATTAGCAAGTCATCTCAATGGGCCAACTACTTTGGGGTTCTTGTGGTAATCCTCACAATGAGTTTTAGGGATTTCACCCAAACACTTGCCACAGTTATGTAGTCAAGTTTTACCTTGATCCAAAATAGATTATTGTGATACATAAGATTATTTAAATGAATTATGCCACATAACAGAGTTAAGATTTTTTTTAAATTTATTAAAAGGAATTATGCACCAGAATAGAGATAAGACTTTTTGAAGAAAAAAATTGGCCCTAGAAAGCGCTCTGATACCAGATGAGAGGATCCTCCTACAAAAAAATGATAAAAATGCATGAAATAACAGATTTATAAAATTAGCAAAAACATTGAAATGATTATATTGATCACATGCCACTTCGAGGGGTCAACCTCCTTTGATCAAGCTCAATACAATAAATTAATGGATGCCTTCATTGGCCTCAACACTTACTTAAATACTAAGTCTAATATAAGCAACTACTACTTCCCATAAAAGTGAGATAAAATAAAATGCTCACGGAATGACTTACAAAGCATATGCATCCATAGCAACTATTACACTACTAAAATAAAGAAAAAGGGTATCATGGGTTCATAACACAAATGAAGTGTTGTCAATGTCCATGACACTCTTTCATTTTGTGTTAAAACCATCCCCCTGTTCGCCAAGTGGATTTTCCACATTCAACTGCGCCTCTTCAAGGGTGGTCTCCTTTTTTTTGCTAGAGAGGGTGTTTTTTTTAGTCTAGTTCTAGTTCTTACTTGTGACCTTTAGGATCTTTGTCTTCTAATGGATTGGTTGGGCGTGATGGCACTAAACCCTCCGATTGTCTTTCTGGTGTATCTTGTTTGGGTGAAGTCTTTAGTGGTGACACCCTTGTTAGGGAGGCCCTTGGTGTAAAATTCTTAGTGGTAGTGCATGGGTAGTCGTTTGCCTTTTTGGTGGTTCTGGACATGAACTTATGTTGGCATCATGCCTAGTTCACTTCTTATCAATTGGTGGTACTGAAGGAAGCCTCTCTCTTACATGCTCTACACCTCTTGAAGCTTTCTTCTTAGGTCACAACATACATAAAAGTTTTTGAATAATTTATCTGACCATGATCTAGTGAACCTTGATGTTAGTTCTTTCAGACTCATGCTTTTTTTGGTATGGATTTTTACTAAGATAACCATACATCTTTCAGAGAGTGTGAATCTCTGAGTCAAATCATTCTGCTTCTAGGGTGAGGGGATGTGGGTCATATACGCGGTTCATCAAGTTGACAAAGTACCACGATGTGAAGGCATAGGGAAACTTTAACCAAGTTGAATGTTCTCTATAGGGGGCCATCCTAACATGCGATGGAAAAAAATGTTGTTTAATGGAAAATTTGGCTTGTTCACAAACCTAAACAGGCAAGTCCTTTGGAATGCATCATTTTTTTGTAAAGGCTTCCTTCATACCATCATACCACGACTTCATCTTGATTTTGAAAGTTAGAGTATATAACTGAAGCATGTTAACACCTTATAGTGCTCTATATGGGACTTGTACGTTAGTGGGTACAACCATTTTAGTTCTCCAGAGGTGTATCAGATGCACCAATTTCATAAAATGCCATTAACAAAAAAAATATCCCTCATGGGAACCTATGGTTAGGTATTTGATGGGTCCTCTCTACATCTAGTATAATTTTGATTGGCAAAATACATTACCCAATTATACTTTAACCCCTTGGTTACCTGGTGGGAAACAAATAGGTGAGCCATGTCCACCTCTTTCCATCGATCAATGTTGCCAATCTTGGTCATAATGATGTGCATTACTACTTGAAAGGTGGGGTCTTGTAAGTTTTTAATGTGTATGGCATGGACTTGCTTTTGATACTCTAACACCGTGGTGATCTTCTCTATTTCCTTCAACTCCTCCAAATAAAATTCAAGGTCCACATTAGAGCATTATAATCCTAACACATTATTTTAGGTGTAATCTTCATGCAATGCCCATAAAAATAGATATAGTCCTCATGGATGTGTGAAAACAAAAAAATTAATGCCTCTACTGGTTTTCTAAAATATGGAAGGTTAAATAGCTAGAAGAGCCCTACAAAGACCAAGGCATTGAAGATTTTTAAGTCATACACCAATTCACTCCTGATGTTTTGACACTCAACCCGATAGTCATTTTATGGCTCAACCTCATTTTTGAGTTGGTGGTGGTTATAGTCAAAAATGGTATAGGCAGGTATATTTGATACCTAATTCTCTTTGCACAACACTATTTATGGGTATTGCATCTCCTCTATCACAAAGGCAGAGGTGGAGGTACTTGGGATTTCTTCTTAGATTGTCATGCTATCCATATTCCTTCACCTTCAGTGCACTCCCTCTATTCTTCAGATGATTCTTTTTTGATTAATATTGCTTCCTCCCAACACTTGGATCCTCTTCCTCTAGAATGGTTGGTAGTGGATAACTTCTTTGTGCATTTTTTTAGGTCACATCACCCTTCATTTAGCCCAAAAGTTTAGGTGCAACCATCCAATGTTCCCAAATTAATACATGTTTATTGTGGAAGTGACATGACTTACCTGCTTTGATGCCCATTAATGGCAGATGCTAACCTCTACAACCTATAATTACCAAATTTACTTTGCATGATTCTAAGTTATCTAACTTTTACTTGATCATTTAGACAAGAGCCTTCTTAATAGCCAATGAATGGGAAATTAATACTTTGCACTTGTCTTGGAATTGCCTGAACTCAATTGTTCACTTCTTTGGCTTTGTAAAATCACACTCAAAGCAAGGTAAAGTTTAAAATGAGCCCCTAAAGTTATTTTTATAAAACCAAGGGGGTAAATTCCATTTACTACCCCCATTTATTTGACCATCACTTCAAGCAATCAATTCATTTTAATGTTCTCTTTTATTTGACTATCACTTCTCATCATAAATACAATTAATGGTATCATCATGACACAATGTTGGCATGATTATCACAACCAATATCTCTTTATATTAATGGTACATCTTGTCCTATACTTTTTTTAGATTGCATGACAACTATAAAACCCTTTTAATATTCATACCATTGGTGGGAGTCTCTATCCTTAGACCTCTTTACTTGTGCGTGCATCCATATAGACCATTTCCCAACACATGTAACACCCCTTCCCCACACTAAATGTGCATCATGGTCCTCCAAAAAATCAAAAGTACTAAGTTACAAAAATAATGTAAAATAAAATAAAGGGGCATATAACTAAGGCAATGCTTTATTGAAAATTAAAAAAAATTCTAAACTAATGGCATACACCTTATTGATACAAATGAAACTAACAACTTGAAGTGGAGAAATATGGCCTTAGCCAGCTACCATTATAGTGCCCAAGAAGAAATTGGCCATCCAATCTTTGTGAATGATAAGCAACGATAGGATGAATACTATGAACAACAAAAGGACCATCCTAATGAACACAGAGCTTCCTAGAGTGGCACACAGAGTTGGAGTCATAGAGCAAAAATTTCATTTTAGGGGTAAATGTTCTGTGCTTAAGGTGGTGATCAGGCCACACCTTTTGTTTGTGTTTCTCCACATCTTGACTCTAAGGAGAAAAGAAACATGTTTCATTCAATCATAATGAAGCATCCAATCATGTTTTTAATGATGATTCATTATTTAATTATCCAATGTGGGTGATGTGAAGAGATGGTACTAAGAATTCGATTGGTAGAATTACTTCAATTCTAAATACCAGATTGAAGGGTGTACTTTTGTTGAAGTGCTTATAAGTTATTTGACAAGCCCAAAGTACTACAAACACCCGATCATCCCAATCAATGTGGCCAATATTATAAATCTTTGTAAGTGTTGTTCCCAAGATTTCGGTGAATACCTTAGTAGTGTCATTGGATTCAAGATGATATGGTGTTATTTTGTGGTGGGAAATCATGAACTCAATGAGTAATACGTGGATAGGCTCATTAAGGAAATGTGTGCTATGATCATTAGTAAAACTTAATGGATAAACAAAATGGGTTATTATATTTTCTTATATGAAGTGTGTTGTAGTTGTTGCAATACAATACCTTATTGATGTAGCCTCAACCCAATGCATGAGATAATCAGTTGCTATGATGATGTAGTAGGAACATATGCATCGTCTAGCTGGGTTAATTGGGCTAAAAAAATTAATGGCCCATTTTTCAAATGGTTCTTATGATAAAATAGGGATTAATGGCATGACATCCTGATGATTTGGTTTCCCTATGCACTGGAAAATATCACATTATTTAACATGCAGCTTAACATCTTGAAAAAGGGTTGGCCACCATAGCCTGGCTAACAGTACTTTATGCACAGTAGCCTCACCAACATAGTATCTGCCAATAATTCCTTCATGAACTTCACATAGTAATTTAGGATGGTCATGTTTCTTGACATAACATTGAAGGATTTCATCTCATCCAAGCTTATAAAAGTCCCCTTCAATGAGATGGAATGGTGTGACGTGGATAGCTAGTTGATTCTTAGCCTACAAACTCAAGAAATATGTCAAGTAGTTAAGTTTCTATATCTTTTAATTCATCAGGAACACATGAAACACAAAACAACTATACATCAGGTAGGTCATCTTTAATAGCTTGCACTAGTTCACCAAAATCAATTTTGGAGAGATGGTCAGGACTGTAATTGGTCTTTCCTATTTTTACCATGATAGAAAATTAGAAATCTTGGAACAATACAATCCAATAATATATGTGTTCATGTAACAAAGGTTTATTAACTAGATATTTCAAAGCCTTATGGTCTATACAAAACATAAATGGAGTTTCCAACATGTACTGTTAAATTTTTCATAAAGCATAAACCATGGAAAGTTCTTTGTGCTCTGTTGTGGTGTAATTTATCTCAACCTAAGTAAGCTTTTTACTTGAAAAATAGATGGGGTGATCAAGGTGACATTCACTAGGTTGTGCAAGGATCACAATGATAATAATTATAGAAGCATAAACATGGACATGGAATGATTTAGTCCAATTAGGGAACTAGAGAATTGGTGTAGTGACAAGCTTGTCCTTTAAGGCCTCAAAGACTTCTTGGCAAGAGCAAGTCTAAATAAAGTGTTCATTATGTTTCAAGAGTTCCTCTAATAGTGTGGAAATCCTTGCATAATCTCAAATGATTTTTGGATAGTACCTTATATGACCTAGAAAGGCATAAATCATGCACTGGGATGTCAGCACTGGTAGATGGAAAATGATAGCTACCTCAATGAGGTCTATCAAAAGTCCATCTTGATAGATAATGTGACAAAAAGAATGTTGAATGATGTAGCAAAAAGACATTTCTTTAGATTAAGTGAAATTTGAAGCACTTGACAACAATCCAACATAAGTCTTAAATTAGAATAATGGTCCTTCACTAGGCCATAAACTATGCAGTCATCCAAATAAACCTTAAGGAATTTATGGATGAAGTTTCAAAATCCTTAATAGCTATATGGGAGAATACATTAGGTGCATTTTTCAACCCAAATGACATGACAATATATGCAAAAAATCCCATTCGATAACAAATGTAGTATTAGGTTGATCCTCCTTGATGAACTAGACCTAATGGTACCCAAAAAATCCATCTTTGAAAGTGTAAATTTTACATTCTGTGACACCTTCAAGAATTTCTTCTATAAATGGAGTTGGAAAAGGATTGGTAATGCAAGATGCATTAAGTATTTGGTAGTCAACACAAATTCTAATGCACCCATATTTATTTATACTTATAACCTTGGGGCTGACCCACTTGAATTCATCAATTGGGGTTATAACTCCAATGCATAACATACTATCAATTTCCTCTTTCACTTGTG
Source organism: Torreya grandis (assembly GCA_037957365.1). Taxonomy (NCBI): domain Eukaryota; kingdom Viridiplantae; phylum Streptophyta; class Pinopsida; order Cupressales; family Taxaceae; genus Torreya; species Torreya grandis. The sequence continues at coordinate 3,484,310 of JARHVA010000074.1, read as the reverse complement.
CATGTAAATTTGGATTCATCCTATATGGTATAACCTGACTAGTTTAGCTTCTTTAACCAATTTGATATGCATTTTTCCTAAGGATGGATGAACATCCTTCATTTTACTATAATTCTTTGGAATAACATCTTGGTACTCTTTTATCAACTCAAATATTTTTGAAATCTTAGTATCAAACCATTAGTTACCCACAATAGTTATCTTTGGTTCTTCCTCCATGTCGATGTCGCATTGCATGGTTTGAAGAGGTTATGAGTATGGGTGGTCTGCATTAGGACTAGTATCATGAATAGTTTGAGCACCATAGTCTGTGGGGATATCCAAATGATTTGTCAATGGGTTAGGTGGTTTAGACCCTTCACCTTCATCAACATAAAACATTAGTTTTTGCTTTCCTTTATGAATATATTCATGATGTGCCTAATTAAGGATAGGTTATGGTACGGGGAAGGACTGCATAGATAGATCATTAAATATAACCAAACTTTCATTTGGTATACCATTTATAGGTCATAGTCGATCCTCGATAGGAATAGGGTCACCAACAACTGCTTGATACATGGCTTAGAGTGTGAGGTGCATGTTCATACTTGGGGATGAGTAAGACAATGCTGAGACCATGTTATTTTTTAATAAATTCTAGAAATTGGTACCTAAATATGATTCTTCATGAACATACCATGCTCTATCCCAAATGCATAAAGTGCTATAAAAAGCATATACTGTCGGTATTCTGGTAAGAAGGATTCTTCAACCCTCCACATAGTTTCACAAGCTTCTATGTGTGGTTAGGGTGCTCAAAGTTTGCTATAGCTAATTATACCCTAGATGTGGTTGTCATGATGAAATTGATGATGTAAATTAGAGTGTACTTGATCCTAATGAAAAAGATGCTCATTATGGGTTCACCACCACCTTGCGACCATGCCATAAAAAAGGTGAACTAGTGATTGTATATGAATAATATCAGAGTCATAGAAGGCTTCAAGTCACTGGATAAAGTCATGGACTTCCATTTGCATGTGAAATTATGGAGCTTCATCAAGCCTTTATAGTGGTGTATCCATAATTGGTCCTTGCATGACTTGTCCATTAATCAGATGAATAAATATATGACATTCATGGTACTAGTGTAAAATTCCTTCACAACTACCAATGACATCACACACTCTTCTCTTGAGGTCATAATCATTGTGGGCCCAATAATTACAAGCATTACTTGTAGTATCAGAAAAGGATTGTGTGTCTATCCATCAGATGATGTCATCAAGAGTAGAAACTTGATGCTCACCATCTCTCATTGTGACATTCTAGATGTGGTTAATATCTTTATCCATGATAACAGGTTCTACGTATGGGGGGGCATGTGCTTGGTCCAATGGGATGATGACTCATTGATCAATATTTTCAAAATTGATATAGTGTTTTTTGAAACTTAAGTCTACATTATTTACATAGCACCAAGGATAACCCAATAGAGTTGGGAAATCATCAACTTCAGCCAATTCAAGAACTTTAAATTTAGCTTTGAAAGGTACCCCAAGGATATCGATAGTTACATTTTTAAGAATGCCAATTGGTAGAGCATGAGTTTTATTAGCCATAAATAATATGTGAGGTGATGGTTGTAATGTTGGGCTAGCCATTTTTTCCATATATCCTTTGTTAGGACATTGACCTTAGCATTAGTGTTGACCAAAATATCATTGATCACCCAACCATCGATGGCAACATTCATTATTATTTCCTTATCCTCTTGAAAGCTAGGAAGAATAGGCGTATCTTGTTAATGAGCATGATTTAATTGATGATATTCAGTTAGCCTTATAAAATGAGGTCAATCTTAAGTTGGCCTTCGTGCCTAATATTTAAGATAATTAATCAACTATGGGATAATATCTTCTTCTAATAGATGCTTGCAAAGTTTTTGGAAATCATCCCATACCAAATTTTGAGGTTCCATAGCCTTTTGAAGAGTAACATGTTGGGTGGCTTCTTGGTCGTTAAGAAACTAAATTTACCCTTGTAGTTCTCATGCCAAAGCCATATTATTTTAGAGCACATCTTTCTATCACTGGGCATCAGGATGCTTTATTGCATGAGGCTCTTTATATTGTATCTTCATAATAGCTGGAATAAATGTAGAGTAAGACTATACTCCACTGCATGTGGTGATATTAAACTATTGGGTCATTGGAGTGCTAGAACACGATTGCTAATGAGGTTTCTCAATGTGAATCATACTAGCACCTTTTTCATTTATTTCCTTAGTAATGGTTCTATAATAATTAGGGTATTCTTCTAACTAATGCTCCTTTTTACAAAAAACACATGTTGGATAGACTAGACAATATTGCTGATAGTGATCTAGAGATCCACACTTATAACATGTTCATGCTAGAAAATGACCACCTCCTCATTTCCATCCTCAGCCTCATCCATGATATCCACCATTATCTTGATTGTTTGAGATAGAGTTTTGATGTGTACCATGCACGTGTGCCTCATGTATATCATTGATAAGTCATTAATCATTTATGTCATGGGTATAAGCATCACATATCTTGTAGTATTTAGACACTTTTTAATATATAGCCCATTGTAAGATATGACAAGACTATACATCATGCTCTTCATGTAAAATTTCATAAGATCACTTTAGTACAACATGAAATTTCTTACGAGGGTAGTTGCTTCTATTCTGAACTTTAGATTCACAATCGGTACACCAAAGACCACTATGAGTGTCATAAGCATTATTTTCAGTCAAATTTTCTAATTATGATGCCATTGAATCTATTTGAGCTTCCATTAAAGGACCGATTCTAGTGTCAATAATACCAACAACTTCAGTATGGAGGGCATCTTTTAGGGCCTCACATAGGTTGGTAAAGGTCCTTTGAGATAGTATTCATCTAAAGGGAAGCAACAAGCCTCCCATAAACCATTGGGCATGCTGAGCAACATTAATATAAAATGAGAGCTTAGACAAGAGTGTTTTGAATCATGCATCATAATCATGTACACTTTCAATGAGCTCTTCTTTTATATCTTTTAGTGCAACAATACTTTGTTGCTCAAACTCTAGAATATTAAATTCTTAAAGAAATGTTGTTTTGATCTAATCATAGTTAATTACCACTTGTTGAGGGTCATACCTCTTATACCACTTATGTGCTCTTTCCAGAAGTGTGGTTGTAAATTATGTTGTCTTTTGCTTAGAAGAAGTTATACCACACACCCTACAAATGATTTCACACTTATGAACATGATTTGCATCATTCACAATGCCCTAATATTTAGGTAAATGAAGCATCATTTCATAATACACTATCAGTAGTTGAGGTACTTATAATTGTGGCTATTGAGAAATCCAAAGTCTTATTCTTGGGGGTGGGAGTCCACCACTTCCTCCTGTTCTACCTCCTATTCCACCTCCTATGCCTCTAGTAGCAGCACTTGAAATGTTGGGTGTGGTTGTATGTTGATTTATAATACTTGGACTAGTACTCTACCCACTATTGATGCTAGGTCCACTAGGTATACCAAGTTGGGCCATGAAATTTCCTTGAAAAGAAATAAAATGTGTCAATTCACTATGAGTTAAAATTTACTTAGTAATATGTTCTTTTACATGATTAATTAACTCTACACTATCTATATCCTAGTTATGTATAATTAAATTATATAACTCAAAAGCATGAGTGTGCACTATGGTTAGGGAACTAGGTTGGTTTAAATGTGGTTCTTCAATATCTACTATCTGACTAGTTTCTCCCATATATGACAAAGATGGCATTGGTCATGGGACTCACCTTGTACCCTTACGCTTCCCTACAGATCCTAACAACACTTCCTGAGTCCTCTCATCCCCTTCTTACTCTACTTCCACCTATAATCCTCTATCAAGCTTCATCATATTTACACTTTCACAATGCCCATTGATTGGCTACCATTCTATACCAATAGTCCTTCACCAACACCTCTGCATTCCCCTCCCAACTATGTGTATCATGTAAGGATGGGTTTATCCCTCCATAGGTAGAGTTTCGAGTTTAAAATCAATAAATAACTTCTTTACTTCTAGTGGGAAGTGTCTAATATACCAACCATGTGGTTCTCAGAGAAATTGGAACTTGGTTTCTTTAAAACAAGAGTAAGTGGTTACAACATATTCCAATATTTATCTATTCAACACCCCTCTCTACCAGAGATTAACAACCTATGTCCATGGTGTTTCCAAATGTGCTAAATTCCTTTAATGCTCTATCATCCAAGCTTGCCTCCTTACAAAATTTCATGACCGGTCTTGAGCATAGGTGGAGATCCAAGCATACAAATGAATAGGGAATTCGATAAAGAAAGTTTTATATAATGAGCTGTAGAAATGTTGTTCAACCCATGCACATACAAATATTCTTGGTTCAAGATAGGGAATCAAAAAATTATCCTCAACCTTGATAAGCCATTGTTCAATATTTTCAACAGATAAACATTTGATCATTTTCGTTTACTATGCAACAAGTGCTATGGGTCCTAACAACAGAACCAAAATGTTAGGTTTTTCTATCAGCTTTTCTTTAGGGCACTGAAGAATCTAGTTCCCAATAAGCTTATGCACTAACATTTCATGCAAGACCAAACTTTTACATGCTAACTCAAAGCATGCAAGAAGAAATAGATTCTCGTGGGTTATGTTGCACAATAACACATTAGTCAAATAATAATGTTTTTTCATATAACTAGTTATTGATTACACATAAAATAAAATATGTGATTTTGGACCTTATTTCAACTATGTCTACTAACATGATTATTAATATTACTGCCATTGAGATTCAAAATATAATTATGTAAGCTATTATAATGTATATTCTATTCATTATAGTTACATACAAACCACATATTACACAACCAAACATATTGATAACTCAATGTTACTACTTAACTAACAATTGTAGCATAACCCCATAACTAATAGTAACTTTTATAATTTTGTTATTACCATAATGAATTGTTACATAATACCAATGTTTAACCAACCTTACACATATCTACATAGGGGTATTTATACTTGTTTTCCCTGACCAAGTTATTACATTATTTATGATACTTAGGTGACTAACCAATAATCTCCAGTAGATTGAGAGTCATGGTAGTCATTTACTTATTTTCTCTTAAGGACTCAAGTCTTCACAACCCCTTTATTCTTGTTCGATACTAGATCAAGAAGCCAAATGTCCTTATTTGTATGGACTAGTGTGAAACTCATGTGATGATTAAAGTTTAATTTATCTTTGAGAATCACTCAACCATTTCTTGCTTCCCTCACACTCCCCAAGTCTTTCACTGATACACCAAGTCTTTTCTTCTCAGGTCCTCTATTTGTTATGATTCTTCTTTGACTGGGTCTTCTCATGATGTGATATTATACACCATTATCTTCCCATGCCAAACTATTTTTGTGACATGGTATTCTTGCACCATGCTCCTCTCGTGCTGAGCTAGTTTTGTGCCATGGTCATCCTGTGCCATGCTCCTCTCTCCCCAAGTTGATTATGTGCCAAACTTCTAAAATACTTAGTCAAAATTACCAACAATGCCTTATGTTCTCCCACACACCATCTCATCAGAATGACACCATATTTTTCCTTGGTACTGTCAATCAATTTATAGTCACCACAAATCATCTAGGTGGAAAGGGTAGATTGTCAGTGAGCCATATCCATAACATCATTTAGTCAGGGCCATAATTTGAGATGTAAATATTAAGAATCCCTAAGGAATAACTAATAATGTCAAGTAACACCCAAATATCTCAATGTGACATATCTTATCCCAAGGCAAAAATTAATGATGAAACCAGAATACTAGAGCTGCCATGTCCATCTTCATGTGAAGTGGAAAAGTGAGATGAGCCTGACCATATACTCTTTAGAGAGGATTACATAAGAAATCCTAAAATCTTAACTTTTAGTAAACAAATGAAATTTATAACACTCGACTATTGACAAGTGGTGCAAACAAATAATTTAAAAGAGGGACTTGTGAGGCCTTGAACATTCCTAGAGAGTAAGTTCAGTAGAAGGAATCCTCCATGAATAATTTTCCATGTCCATCCTCCATATATTATTTTGAACCAATTGATACAAAATGGCTACCCAATACCGATTGTTGGTTTGGAAAAATAAAATCCACAAGTGAAATGGAGTGATATTTAGCCCCATTTACTACCTGATGAGGGTCATCTCTGCAAGGTGGATTTTTCAACCATTATGGGGTAGAATTAATTATATAAGGCATCCGAACATGAGAATAATTTAATGGTTAACAATCAACTTGAGGAACTTGGCTCTGAGAGGTCATGAGATCCCTCTAAGATTGGGAGGACTAACGAGAGGGGAGGTAACTTTATCTTTCTTTTCCTCTTAGGGGATTTGATAATGGGGGGGAACATAGATCACCTTAAAATTCTTATTTTTTGTGGTTATTTTTTTCTTAGCCACCATAGTTCAATTATCATTATTTTTGGCCACATTTTGATTTTTAGTTGGAGTTTGCTCAACAAAAGGCTTTGAGTGAACCATAAGGGTATAATTTTGATTTATATGGTAGGGCCCCTAAAATCTAAAGCATGTGTTTGGGATATTGAAGTAGGTGACCATTTGTGAGAAGCATTCAATCCCTACTTGAATATCAATTGACTCTTTCAAATCATTTATCAAGTAAACTTTGACACAAACACACTTATTAGGGCATGCAAAGTGTAATTTATCAACGTCATGATAAATCAAATGCCTTATGGGTTTGAAAATCTCATCAAAGAATGCCCATAAATGAAACATAAGACCTAGAATCTCAACCTAGATAGACACCATAAGGGAGGTCTACTTAGATACTTTAAAATGGCAAGTCCAAGGGAACATAATCATGAGCATATTCCTAAAAAAATAGTAGTTCAACCTAGAAAGGATGGCCTGAACATGAGAGGGATCCTTAAAGGAGAACAAAAACATTCCCTTAGTAAGGTTACAAACACTAATAACTTGAAAATGCAAGGGTTCCTTGTGGTGTCAAATCCAAACATTAAGGGAGTCCTCATAGGGGATACGACAAACATAGTAAGCAATAAGATAATTATTCACATACCTCCTACACACATTACCAACAACATATACTTGTAAAAAAATATTAGGTTGAGGAGGATTATTAGAATATGTGCCTCATCATAAACCTTTGGGAAGGACTTTCAAGCTCGTTTCAGTGCCATCCTTCCCAATATTGGTAACAATGGTTACAATTGATTGGTTGAGGGCCATTTAAAGAAATAAAATTTGCATGAAGGGAAAAGATTAATGTTCAATAAATATAAGTTTAATCTTATAATTATTACAAAGGTGGTATGAAAATAGGGTGAGACAAGCTAATAGGGCACAACACATACATGAAAAACCTAGTAGAGCAAGTTTCTCAAGTTTTTCTTGATGTCCACCCAAGTTTAAATTTTAGTGGACATTTTGATAATATGTTGGCAATGTGTTACCTTATTATGAGTATATTTTTAGAATATAAACAGTAATTAGTCCCAAATGGATATTATACATTTTGATTAGCTTTAAATATTGAATAGTTTTTGCATTCATTTCTAGTTAAAATAAGAATATACTTTGTTTCATTAAGTTTCCAAAGTTTGCCATTGTGAATATGTTGTTTTGTTAACATATAAAAAAAATTCAATGTTGATTGGCTAAAATGTTTTATTTATTATTCTAACCTTTAAGTCATTCAATGTAGATTTGTAGTGGCCACTAATGCAAGTTCACGGTGACATCATGTTATTACTACTAAAATGCACAAACATATCAAGCTATTATGCCATCATCATTTAGGTATATGTTAATCCCATTAATAAATACATAATAACACATCACATGTAATGTGTCAAACACTTACAAGTGAAGGGTCATAATTTGCAATAAGTGAGGATCCAGTACTTTATTTACATGGGAATTATGTACTAGTTGTTATTAGTTTAAACTACTAATATCTCTAGCTTTTCTATCATATATGAAGATGATGGAGAATCACAATGAACATCTTCAAATTAAAGCTCATGACCACTCCATGGACTCCAATACTTTATGGAGTATGTGATCCCATGACCAACATGTGACACCATGATCATGACACATGTCACCATCTTAGAGTCTCACACTAGGAATCACCTTACAAAGGTTCTAAGAAAGTATCACTTGCATATTATTCAGGATCACTATGAAATAATCTATAATTATCAAGTCATCATATTTTGTGTATGTTAGCATTTATTAATAAAGAAAGATTTTTATTTGAAAAAAAATCTCGTTGTGACATGGTGGATGTAAGTTGATGTAGTCATTCTTAAAGTGAATTAATGTAGAGCATCACCATGTAATAAAGGACTTAGTATGTTTTTTAGTGCCTTAATTACCATTTTTGGTTTGTGATAGGTCTTAGGGGTCTTGTAGGGACCCATAGGTAGCATTTAAGTCATTGAGATTCTTAGACTGGTGTGTTATTAGCTCCTATAGGTTTTTTCACCAAAATGTTTCTTTTGAAAATTTGAATTTCTTAAACAACTTTGTGAAGGATTTTGGAGTCTTAGGTGAAATGTAAAGGTAGATTAATTTTTTTAGCAGGTCATATATGGTCCTAGGAAGGTGTGTGAGGATTTTTCCAATGTGCCATTCACTTGAGAGAAAATTAATCCAAGAAAGTTGGAGTGTAACTGCCCTTCAATGTTGGGTTGGTAAAAAAAGAGAATATTTTGCATGTTTGGGTAATATAAAGAACATGAAATGCATGTATGTGGTTGGAGTGAGTAGTAGGATGGTATGAGGATATTAGAGGTTTGAATGAGAGCCTTAATAAAGGTACAAATAATATCAAGAACTTTGAGTGCCCTATCAATTATGTGTTTGAATGTTGTAAAATCATTGTAATTAAAGAAATAAAATAAAATTTTAAGAGAGTATCTAAAGATTTTAAGTAATTACTGGTATGTGTAAATGCTTGGATTGTTGTATTTTTATCACTTATCTATAGGTTATAGTTGCATGTCTTAAGAGACAAGATTATGTTTTATCACATTTAATAAATAGGTTAATAATGTGTTTTGAAGATGGTTAAGATTTTTTGGAAGTTTGTTTATGTTGTTATCATATGTTAGTCTTTACTTAATGTGGTTGATTCCTTGGAAAGCTCAATAATCTAGTAGTTGATAGAAACAACAAAATCTCTCTCATAATTCTTTTTGTACTTAAAACCCTACAAGTTGACATATTGGATATGTTCAGTGATTGATCAAGGTCACATAATCCTTGTGAAAGATGTAAAAAGGTTGGGAATACCCTAGAAAAGCATCATATTTATTGGAGAGTCTAAAAAATACATTAAAGTGCAAAAGAATGTTAGGTGTGGACCCTGATTATCTTCCAAGATCAAAGGTTAAAATTATGATGTTATTTTAGTCGAGTTCGGATCCCATTCTTTGAATCCTTGATGGTGTGGGGGATTTCAAGGGGGGAACTCCCCTTGTGGGGTCTGGGGGGATGACCCCCCCGATAGGGGGTCCAGGGACCGTGCACCCTGGAGATATTTTTTATTAAAATTGCCTTGTTAAATTATAATTTCATAGTCAATTTGGGTTGTTGATTAAAGGTTTCTAGATCTGATGGTGGAGGTTATGTTTAGGTGTTTTTTACCCTAAAATGTATTGATACATGGTTAAGCTATATGAGTCTGAAAAATAAGGAAATATTGTATAGAGAGAGGAGGAAAAAAAAGTAGAGATGTGTAACAAGGTTTGTTACAGGATTTTATTTCTCCCTTGTATTGCTGGAAATAATACACTAGACAAGTTTGGTGGATGTATCCCATCTTGGGTGAACCATGTTAAATATGGTGTCTCATCTTATGTGCATGTTTATGTTTATTTTTAGAATGTTTGATAAATTTGTTTTATAGTTTATCTTGTATGTGATTTGGGAATAGATCTAGTTTTTTATTTATCCTGACAAAGAACACTTAGACTATTACACAATTCACTATCACCATTAAGTTTTTTGTATATTTACTTGTTAGATTTGTTTGAGGATTGATTTTAAACTTATAACTAATGAAGAAGATAAAATTGGTTAGGGAAGACCTGGTACAAGTGGTATAAGTTTTTGAAGTGTCTTAAAACTCTTTACAACCTATTTTCTATGCCCTTAGACTTGTACAAGCCTAATAAGACATGGCCTAGGGTTTTGAAATAGAATATGGAATAACTAGTGATATCACCCTTATAATTTCATAAAAGTTTGTAGTCTAACCTTATTTATTGTGATCTATTTTATTTTGGTATTTTTGGACCTTTACAATATGGCCTAGTACGGTTTCTATCACTGTGGAAGTGAATTAGACCTTAAGAGACCTAACATGTGATAAGGGATGTTAAGTTAGTGGGGTTACATTAGTAAATGGACTATGAAACTTTGCATGAAGTTAAAAATGGATAAACAATGTCTGAAACTAGTCTTAGTTTGTCAAAAACCTGAGTAGATTGGTCAAACCTAGAAGCTTTATGTCAAAGTAGGGCTACAAGAGAAAAGACCTTAAAGAAGGAAAGTGGTATTAGGTTGAGAGTTTTGGTCTACATTATATGTCATTGGTTTAGCTATTTGAAAGAGTTAAAGAGGGAAGGTAAAGGGGCATATGAGACTCAGTTGTGGAGCCAGGAATCTAGGGATCATGTATTGAATGATTAAGTCTATGAAGCTATCTCAAGGATGGGCAAGTCTAGTCCAAGAGTAGGGAATGAAGAAATGAACCATGATGGATGAGATGAACATGGTAATGTGTCAGAGATACATTGCAAGGGTAAATGAGGAATGAGGTGTCTTAAATAATAATAAGGAATATGTATGCAAAGAGGCTAAGAGCCTATATAAGAGAGAGATTGATAAATAGAGTGTAAATGAAAGTAAGTACCTACAAAAAGGCATTAAGATTAGATATCAAAGGTCAGAGGAAGGATTAAATTTAGGGTTTAAGCCAGGTTAATGAGGTAATAGGTTGTAGGTATTAGGCTCTACATCAAGTGGAATCAGAGTAAGAAAATTCTACTAGTAAAGAATATAGATAGCGGATAAGCAAGAAAAAGTACATTTGTTATGATACATTGTCTCTAATTTATGATTTTGTTATATCAATAATATGTAAAGTTTTTAAGAGCCTTGCAAGTTAGAGCAAGTGCAGGTAAAGCCCATTGAGGCTTGTAAAAGAGAATAAGACCCAATTGAGGTCATAAAAGGCAAGTAGGCCATTTTACTAAGACAAATAGGTCCAAGTGAGACCTAAAGAGTAAAGAGAAGGTAAGATGAAGATGGAACATGTTAAGAATATGCAAGGCAAAGCTAAAATAGAGTACCATAAATAAAAAAAGGTCAAAGAAGACATAAAGAGGAAATAATTGGATGTAGATAAAGAGATAAATGAGTTAAGAGAAGAGACAAGGCAAATATTTTAAGAAGTTAGAGCTCATGGTGAAACTCATACATGAATAAGAAAGCTAATGGTTTGGATGTACTATGAGAAATAAGGTCAAGTGGCCTATAATGCTACTCATGGAGAAGGAGAAGTTAAATGCCTTGAGAAGAAAAGAGAAGAAAGAAATAAGTGCCCATAGTGGCCTGAATAGAGAAGAGTTGTCAATTGAGCAACCTAAAAGGGATATTGTGAAGAGAGTTATCATTGTAGAAAACATAAAGAAAGATAAGAGGGAGAAATAAATGCTAACAGGAGCACTTGAGAACACAAGTAAGAGGAAGAAGAGAGTATCCATGAAGGAGGCACTCATGAAGACCTTTTGGTCTCTTGTTTTATTCTCTAATGTTGTGTTTACATGTGTAGGTGAAGGTATGAAGAACAATATGAAGGAGGTCAAGAATAAGACCCTAAAATTTTCAATAAATGGGGAAAGTAAATCAGCCATAGAGAAATATGAAACTGAAAGAAAAAAATGATAGTTGGTGGAAGTCTACAATAAAGAGACACCTTAAAAAATGCCTAAAGTTAAAGGCAATGATATAATAGAAGTATTTCAGTATGTCAATGAAGATATTGAAGAAGATATAAAGTTTTATGATGACTTAAAGAACATTCCAAACAAAGAAGGAAAGAAAGTACACCAAAAGGAGAAGATTACAAATAATGAATTCTTGGGAAGAAGTATGACAATGCAACAATCTATTAAGAAGATAAATGGAATTTCAAATTTTGTTTTTAATTATGCATATCAAAATATGATTACAGACATACATGTAGATAAGGAGAAGAAAAAAATTGAGTTCTCAAAACTTGTAATAGACCATGGATATAGGATGCCCAAATGGCTCCAAAGACCAATTGCTGAGATGAATTTTATAGATCCCAAGAAAAAAGTTATCTATGATGAGGATATAAGCAAAGGATAGGTAAAAGAGTTGAATAAGAAGACATGATTCAATTTGGATGTATATCATAAGGCAAATGAATCACAAAAAATGTAGTCCAAATAAGCAAGCCAATGGAGTCCAAGGTATCATAAACACATGACAAGCAAAGTATAGGTAGCCAAAAGTAAGAAAGAGGTAGAAAATAATGATGTTGTAAGACATAGTGATGAAGACATGATTCAAAAAAGCACAAAGAAAATGAAAGGTAAGTAAATTATGTTTTTTTGAATGCTGGTAGTATTGAATCATTGAATGATATTAATGCAAGAGAAGATGAGATATGGAAGAATATGTTTGAAATAACTAATATATAGCAAGGTGAATGATCTAAATCTACATATGAAGATGAAGATTTTGATAAGGTAATGATAATGGGTGAGAAGTAAATTGAACAAGAGGTTACTTAACTCTTTGATGAAGCTTGTGAAGACCTCTCAAGAAGAGAGAATGTGTTGGATCTGTATGTTGATGGATAACAAAATCTAGAAGAAGATTTTGGTAATTTTATAGGTGCACAATCAGTCCACATAATTAATGAGGTGCAAATTAGGGTTGAAAAAAAGAGAGGAAATAAGACAAATAGTCCCTAAGTATGGTGAAGAAAGTGAAGAGATGGATGATCTCTCATTAATAAAAGAAGTAAGGATGCTAAAACTATTTAATCCTCTAAAAGAGTTGTTTACAACAGTTACTAGTGCAAATCAGAATGTGAGGCTCATTAATGTTGAACAAAGACAAGGCCTTGATGTTGAATGGGTAACTAAAGATGATGTTAAGGAGAGTCTAAAAAGGAGGAAGTAAGAACATGGGTATAATCATTCATTGGAACGAAAGGAAGAAGCATGGTTAATAGGCAAGACCAACCAAGATTGCAAGAACCAAACAAGACAAATAAAGAAAAAATTTATGGGTTAAGATCAAGATGGAATAATGAAGATTAAAAATTAGATGCAAAGAATTATAGAGAGATATAATAAATAGAGAACATAGAAGAAGAGGTAGACAAGGAGCTGCAACAAATTACACAACTCATGGAGATATAAGATGAGTGTGCAAAGAGACTAGATAAGGCAAAAAGATGAAGATGCAAGAACCAGCTGTGGATAAAATGAAAAAAGAAGAGGAGCAATAATAGAAATAGAAGCTCAGAGAAGCATAAAATGAATAATTGGAAATTGATGAATAAATAAGACAAAGAGCATTTGAGTAGGGGCTCAAATTTTATCCACTAGGGGAGTATGATGCAGAGCATCACCATGTAATAAAGGAATTAGTATGTTAGTGAATTAATGACCATTTTTGTTGGAATTTAAATCATTGATAATCTTAGATTTGTGTGTTATTAGCTCCTATAGGTTTTCTCACCAAAATTTTTCTTTTGAAAATTTAAATTTCTTAAACAACTTTGTGAAGTATTTTGGAGTCTTAGGTGAAATGAAAATGTGGATTAATGTTTGTAATAGGTCATATATGGTATTATGAAGGTGTGCGAGGATGTTTCCAATGTGTCATTCATGTGAGAGAAAATAAGCCAAGAAAGTTGGAGTGTAATTGCCCTTCAACGTTGGGTTGGTCAAGAAAAGGGAATATTTTGCATGTTTGGGTAATATAAATAACATGAAATGCATGTAAGTGGTTAGAGTGGGTAGTAAGAGGGTAATAGGAGAGTATAGGTTTGAAGGAGAACCTTAATAAAGGTACAAAGAAGATCAAGAACTCTAATTGCCCTGTCAATTCTGTGTTTGAATGTTGTAAAAACATTGTAATCAAAGAAACAAAAGAAAGTTTTAAGAGAGTATTTGAAGATTTTAAGTAATTATGGGTATGTACACATGCTTGGATGATTATATTTTGATCACTTATCTATAGGTTTGAGTTGCATGTCTTAAGAAATAAGATTTTTTTGTCATAGTCATAAGAAGGAGAAAGTCTGTGTTCTCACAGTCAAGAAATAAGTTCCTAATGTGTTTTAAAGATGGTTAAGATTTGTTGGAAGTATTTTTTAGGTTGTTAATAGATGTTAGAGTCTTTAATTAGTGTCATTAATTCCTTGTAAATCTTAATAATCCATTAGAGTTACTATAAATAACAAAATACTTCTCTCACAGTTCTTTGTGTACTCATAATCATACAAGTTGACAGATTGGATATGTTTAGTGATTGATCAAGATCACATAATCCTTGGGAAAGTTGTAAAAAGGTTGGGCATACCCTATAAAATCATAAAATATATTGGAGAGTCTGAAAAATCCATTAAAGTGCAAAAGAACTCTTATACTGTTACATAATTCACTATCACCATCATAATTTTTGTATATTTGCTTGTTAGAATTGTTTGAGGGTTGATTTTAAAATTATAACTATTGAAGAATATAAAAGGGGTTAATTAAGACTAGTAAAGGTGGTATAAATTGTTGAAGTGTCTTAAAACTCTTTATAACCTATTTTCAATGCCCTTGGCCTTGTACATGCCTGATAAGACAAAGCCTAGGGTTTTGAAATGGAAAATGGAATAACAAGTGATTTCACCCTTATAATTTCATAAAAAAATTAGTCTAACCTTATTTTTTGTGCTCTAATTGATTTTAGTTTTTTTGGATCCTTGCAATATAGCCTAGTATGGTTTTTATGACTGTGGGAGTGAATTAGGCCTTACGAGACCTAATATGTGATAAGGGGTGTTGAGTTAGTAGGGTTACCTTAGGAATTAGACCATGAAACTTTGCATGAAGTTAAAATGGATAAAGGGTGTCTGAAACTAGTCTTAGTTTGTCAAAAACCTAAGTATATTGGTCAAACCTATAAGCTTTATGTCAAAGCAGGGTTATAAGAGAAAAGACCTTAAAGAAGGAAAGTGTTATTGGGTTGAGAGTTCTGGTCTAAAATATGTGTAATTCATTTCAATTTTTGAGAGGGTTAAATAGGGTGGGTAAAGGGGAATATGAGACTAAGCTATGGACCATGGAAATGAGGGATGATATATTGAATGAATAAACCTATGAAGTTATCTCAAGGATGAGCAAATCTGGTCCAATAACATGGAATGAAGTAATGAAACATGATGGATGAGATGACCATGGTAATGTCTTAGAGAGAGAGAGAGATTGTAGAGGTAAATGAGGAATGGGGTGTCTTCAAGAATAATAAGGACTATGCATGTAAAGAGGCTAAGAGCCTTTATAAGAAAGAGATTGAGAAAATTAGTGTAAATTAGATAAAGTACCTACAAGAAGGCATTAAGATTAGAGGTCATAAGAAGGATCAAATTCAGGGATTAAATCCAGGTTAATGTGGTAAGAGGTTGTAGGCATTAGGATCTACATCATGATTCCCTAGTGTGAGAAATAAAAATTTCACATAAATTGATATCAAATGTGTGCAAATCTTTATTTTAGGGACCAATCCTTGTTTGACCACTATGGCAATTTTAGAGCTTCTTGATAAAATTTGTGGTCGTCACTTGTAAATTTAGCTCTCTGTTCTCTCAGAATTCAAAACATTTATTGTGTTTATTCTAATCTTGTTATTGTTTTTCAGTTAGGGGCTCATATATTTATCTAAGACTTTTAATGACTTATTTTTTTATCTGTGGATCCATGAACTTTCACCTTCGTTTTATATTCCTTTTGTATCTGCAACATTTTTTACACACATCACACAAAACATCTTGATTATATTATGCAATCCACATGTCACCCTAGTGCCTTTGCACATAATACCCATGTCATATAATCATATTATTGGTATATTATGATATTAATATGATTTAGACCTATTTATAAATTACCACGCATATTATAAAAATGTGGAGTATCCACGTAGCCTCACATAATCACATGAGATCACAATACCCATGTAAATGAATATAAGAGATGAATAGTACCAGATGTAATCCTCAAATTTAACTAGGACCCATAAAATATTGTAAATATGTAATCAAAACAAGAGGTAACTAAGCTAAAGATTTTGTGAGAGAAAGCATGGAGCGAGTCTCCAAGATTTTTCCATGTGTCAAGATCATGTATAGTCTACGACCCAAAATAAAATAAAACACATAAAATGTGTTGACAATCATGGGGTCAATTTTTTATGAATTTTAGAGTCAATAGGTCACAAAATCCACTAAATTTTATGTCCATTTATGTAATACACATTTTACACAAATTCCATAGAGTATGTTGAGTTCATATTTTAATAGACACACACCCCCACCCACTGACACACACACACACATATACAACACTTTTATACACATTATAATATTATTTCTCCATATTGTCTACATGGGCACTATGACACTAAGTCATACAACTATCACCATATCCTTTAATGCCAAAAAGGGTTTTCTTATAATTCATGTGGCCTCTGCATAGTTAGACATCACACTTTCATTACAGCTAAAGCCATTGGCCAAATGTAGATGAAGACATAATTTAAAAGCAATATATTTTCCCATGCATTTTTTGATCGAGATAAAACTTATTCATGAATTCCATGAGGAAAATATGAATGCAAAGCTCTGTGATGATGAAACATGTCATGATCATAGAGGCCATGGAATCATGGGGTCATTGAATTAGAATGGTCATAGAGTGTGGCTCAAGAGATGAGTATTCATCATGTTACCCTATGCATCAATTTTTTTCCAAGTGGCATGATCATAGGGAAAGCTCCATGATAGTCCCACTTAGTCAATAACATGAAAAAAGGTCGTTAATTATGAGTTTGTAATAGATTTATCCACATAGCCATTATATCCCACAATATGATCATAATACTCTTAATTATAAAGGAATCTTCATGATGTTCACATGGCTCTCCATAAATAAAATTAGATGCTACCACTATGAGCCAAGCCATAAATTTATTCACAAATTTAACCAGATTTTATAATGTAACATGTCCACACACCCTATACACGTGAGAATTGCTTGTAAAATTCATGAGGAGGGTTTGAGTGTGTGATGAGGGGATGGGTAACACATGTTGCAATCACTATATAATAGATGTTCATGGCTTCATATAACCCACAAAGTCTTGAATTGGCGATAAGTTAAAAAGAGGATGTATTCTTGACATTTTCCCATGTGGTGTAATTGTGCTAAGTGGAAAGATCATGTGTTCTCAACCACCAAGTCGGTTTCACAAAATTCTAAGAATTATGAGATACATAAGAGTCATAAGGACTCAATATTTCCATCACATTCCAAGTGGTCTACAAATAGATAAGGGATTGAAGCTACATGTATTCACTACTCACCTATACAGTCTATAGTGGTTATGATCAATAAATCATCATGATTCCATAAAGTATTTACATAAATGGACATAGCGGCACATAGAGCCACATTTTATTCTCAACATTTACACAATAACACCTAAGGGGTTATGGTTTATTTATATTATTGGTGGTCTCATTCACAGCACATAACTTTTCAAGAGTCAAATTATTATTCATAATAGCTAGTATTGTTAGTCAACAACCTTGTTTCTTCATTATCTTCACTAGGATGAAATCATTTAATTATAACTGGTGTTTTATATTCTTTATGATTAACTTTATTCACAACTATTTATACACATGGAACTTTTCTTAGTATTTTAAATGTTTTTTCTACAAATTGTCACTTGTTAATCATACAACATTTTTGACATGTGCAATGACTGCACACATTTTCTTGCCTTTATGAGATGTAACTACCGATTTTTGTTTAGATCTAGTTTATTCACAATTTTCATATATATATATATATATATATATATATATATATATATATATATATATATATATAATACTTGTCATTTATAATACACTTATATACATCCATATTAAAGATACACCCTTCAAACTCATTTGTAATAAATGTAGCTTGGAAATTGAAAGCCTTCAACCAGTCTAGGGGAAAGCTATTCATTGTCCCTCTTGTTAGAAACAAAGTTCCTATTCATATTTCCATCGCATAATTTGCAATTTAAAAACTATTAAAAATACTAATCTACAAGGCATTCTTTTAGGCCCACCATTGAATATACTACTACCTAAATTAATAAAAATCTCAAACTTAACCAACACAAACTCATTGTACATGTAGAAATAATAAAAAAAAATTAATGTACATCAATACATTATTCATCCACATTTAAACTTGTTTTATTAATTTTTGTAACATACTTGAAACACCCCTGTCTAACTAGTTTCTATTCTTTGTTTCATATTGCGAGTTCATTTTAGATGTTTTATCCATGCTCCCTCCTTTTTTATAGATGTTTATTAATGGAATAATATACCATATAATATAATGTTCTTTCAACAAAATTAATCACAATTGTATAAGCATTATAACATTATATCATCGATCTACATACTCAAGTCCTTACGAGATAGTTCTTCATAATAAAATAGTTTAGCAGTTGGATTTATAGAACCTATATGATGTTTTGATTTGAATTTACATATAGATTTAAATACAATCAAATGAATATATACAAACTTCAAAAAATTTAAATTCAAAAATAAATATAAATTAGTCTATAAGTCTCTTCAACAAACTACTTTTAACATATTTAAAGCTACGATAAGTGTATTATTATTTTACACATTGTTTGTTCTTGAAAAATTACATTAAAAGTAAATGCGAATCCAAATCATGCATCACATAAAATTATTTTTAGTAATAATGGAAGGAAAAAACTACTACACAACCCTTGATTATTCAACATTTTCATTCAATATTCTTTGATGCATATTCTAACAAATCAAAATCAAATTATATGTGACAAACATTATTATATTTGATAAGCTTTCTTATTTTTAAGATCAACTATAAGATGTTCAAATTTATTTGAACATGGCCTAGGTAGGTTAGAAAAATACACTATTATGAGGAACATTACACTTATACATGGGACTTGTGACTAGTTTTGAAGGTATGGCCAAAATATTACAAATTTGTAATTAACTTCTTGATACAGGAGAATCACTACCACATTGTATATATGAGTTTAATTGTCATGTTTTGATTCTTTTACAAGTTAGTACAATCATAAGGAGTTTTTATGAGTTTTATAAGTTTCTAGTTGTGTGTCAATTTTGAATTTGAATGGTTGGCATTTTCCCACCAATTCCCCTAATTTGTATTTTTAAATATTTGACAAGGTTTTGGAGCTTTAATCAATTATGTAGGAGTTTAAATAAAGTGGTCTTGTTGTGAATACCCAAAAATAATTTAAGACACCTAATTAACTAAGTGACTTATCTATTTAGTCACCTTGAAACTTGTGTTAGTAGTTGAGTTGGTTGAGAACCTTCTCAACATACAAGAAAAGAATTTAGAAAGGTGGTTATGGTCATTTTTGAGTCTTTGTAAATAGATAGTTTATAAGGATTGGAGGCATTAAATGAGGAGTGTTTTATGGGGTTTGAATCAAAAGATAAAACATTGTTAAACCTTGAGTAAAAGGAGAGAAGCTTCTTGTTTGGATAAACAAAGAATACAAACCCTATATTTGTTTTGCAAATGCAATATGACTGATTGTCAAGAATGAAGTTTGAATGACAATGGAAGATTTAATGACAATAAGTTGTGGTGAATCTTGTGTTTTGGTAAGAGAATATTTTTACCCTTGTGTTTCAACAAGTATTCAACACGTTAGTTTTCAATTCCATGAGTTAGATCAAGATCCTAGTCTTAATCCTTGTACACATGCAATATGAAGACTGTGTAAATAAAGTGAAGGTAAAGGCATCATTTTGATATGATTTTATAATGTTTTGTTATCTTAAAAGGATGATTTTATGTGTATAAATTTTATAAAAACATTTACCTACTATTTAACTATTCTGTTAAAGATTTCATTACAAGACTGAGTAATTTTCTATGCATTCAAGACTGATTGTGATAGAGGTGAAAATGAATAGGTGTTTCCAAGACGTGGGAGGAAATTTCGAGTATATGGAATATGTGAAAAGATGACATAATAAATGTTTAATATTTATGAAATATTTATTTTTGATGTTATGGTACAAATTTCCATAGAGTATCAAACAAAGCCTACATGTTTTTTTTGTATTCTCTGCTTTACAAGTATACACATACATTCCTCCACTGTAAAATTGTTGGAAGGTTGATGTATATTTTTTTGTAAACATTGATGAATTAATTTCAATTCTCATTATATAGTTGGATGTGGATTAAGTCATTTCATTACCATTTAATGAAAGAAACTAGTAGAAGGACTGTAGGGTATTATATTGATTAACACTGTCAAAAGAAACCATGTGACAAATGATGAACAAAGGCATGAAAGTAGGAAAATATTTTTTGAATAAAGTTACACATAATTAGATAAACATAAAACAACTCTTTTTGTGATTTAAAATTAATTATTAATCTTGAAATCTAATTTCAACCCTTCTTAGGTCTTACAGACTATGTCAAACCTTGTGCTAGGGTTTTTGATCAAAATTGGGGATTATGTTAGTTTTAACCCATGGAAAAACCTATAAATTTGTGAATATATATATATATATATATATAAATTTATTTTAAAGATTTTAAGTGTTTCAGTTTGAGTGAGTACAATATAGTACAAGTTTGGAAAGACTATGGGTAAAATAGAGTCAAATAGACCTAATAAGCCTAAACAGTGGCCTAAAAGGTATTCAAAAGGTGGTCAAACCTTTGAGTTATGGCATAAAACTTTATATAAATACATATAATGATAAAGGGTGTCTAAAGATAAGGATATTTTTCCATAAAGATCTGTACTAAAGGAAAACCTTTAAAAAAATGTTACTAAAAAGGATTATTTCTGAGTAAGTAGAAAGTGGATGTTATAAGAATTGTAAAGAGAAGACTTATAGATAGTTAGACAAGGATTTCATGAGGTGAATATATGATGTCAATAACCTAGTAAAATCTATAAACCCTGAAGCATACTTATAGTAAAATACTCTTGAATTGTCATCAAGGAATAAGTGAAATGTAGAGAGCAAGAAGGGTGAGATTGTTGGAATGATAATAGGTTAGAGAAAGGTATTGAGAGCCCAAGCAATAAATGTTTAACCAAGTTTATGAATAAGATAAAATAATAAAGGTAGAGATAAAGAGAAAGAATCATAACTAGATAAGCACTTGGGCAGAGGTAAGAGTAAGAGGTGAAGGATTTTGTTTCTTGTTTTCATGCTTCCAAGACAATTTGAAGATGCACTCTACATCATGTCCTATTAGAGCCTAAATGGTCTAGTTGAGGTATGTTTTGAGATTTTGATGTTTTTGATTACAAATGCATGAAGAATTTGTTGAGTATATTGTATTGAGATTATTTGAGATGTTGTAGTGTGAACGCTAAAGAAGATTTCAAGAAATTATCAAGAGGCTATAGGTGTGAAATGAGAGGTAGAAATATAGTTGAAAGAAAGAAAAGAAAGAGGAGTGGCATAGCCCTTAGCTAAGAAGGCTTAGATAAGAGAAAAGCTAGTGAGAGCTCAAGAGAGAGAAGCTCATAAGTGGGCTTGAATAAAGATAAGAGTCCTAGAGAAAGGACAAGAGATAGAAGTCCTAGGTAAGGACAAGATAAAGAGATTGACTCCAAGAGAGAGAGAGAGAGATTAAAGTGAGAGACCAAGTGAATGGTCAAGAGGAAAAGATGGAAGGATTGTCAAGAAGAGAAGATATAGTAAAGATGATGAAGGGATTGATGTGTGAAGAGTTCCACAAGAAGAAGATAGACAAGAAGAAGATGGAAGAAAAACAAATATAGTTAAAGAGAGAAGGAGATAATTAAGATGGAGGTAATGTTAAAACTAGAAAAGAACTTGGAAGAGTTGAGACTAAGATTTAGTGTATGCATAAAGAAGAAGGTGAGATGGCCTCTCAAAAAGTTGATGGAGAAGAGAAGAAGAGTG
The DNA here is from genome assembly GCA_037957365.1 of Torreya grandis. Classification (NCBI taxonomy): domain Eukaryota; kingdom Viridiplantae; phylum Streptophyta; class Pinopsida; order Cupressales; family Taxaceae; genus Torreya; species Torreya grandis. The sequence continues at coordinate 3,461,885 of JARHVA010000074.1, read as the reverse complement.
ATGAAGATGAAAACAAGGTAGCCTAGAGAGAGAAACAAGAAGGCAAACAAGCCTCAAAAAGTTAAGACTAATGATTTCTTTGAATGTTATCATACAGGTGAAGAGTTGCATGAAGAATTGAAGATGAGCAACATGCTAGTGAATAAGAAATTGATTGGATAGCTGAGTATGGGGACACAATATTGTGCTACCTTGAAGAAGGTGATCTATTGGATGAAGATGAATAAGAAATAGAAGTTGAAACAGTACCATGCCTCATGATAGGCAAGAAGGAGGAAGATTGCAGTAAAAAAAGAGTGGAGGAGAGTCCAAAAGTATAAGGTATTCATTTCAATTTCATTTTTGATGAGTATGTTGATATAGTTGTTGTTGAGGATGATTTGTATGAGAGTACTTTAGAACTAATAAATGTCCTAGTTGAAGGAAAATAAGGTACAAAAACAATAAATGAAGTGTTGGACATGAATGAAGAGACCTATGAGGTGGCAGTAAGAGGATATAAGGAAGAAGCACAAGCTGGAGTGATTGAATGTAGTAGGTTAAAGTGATTTGTTTTGAACCAATGGGAGAGCAAGGTGATGAAGAAGAGTATACAACAAAGGAGGATGAGATATGTAAGCATATCATGGAGGATTCAGAGGATTTGAGTCTCATAGGAGAACAAGAAAGCATCATGACATCTAAGTTTGCATTGAAAATAATCTTGAGTCAAGAAGAAGAAGAGTTGGAAACCGAGGAACAAGGATAACACCAAGGGAGAAAATAAGAAGTGGATTTTATTGACATGTTTGTTCAATATGTAGGTTATTAGAGAAAACTAAATGAACAATAACTTCCCATGGTTAGATTGAAAGTGCAAAGCAAGTAGAAGATCCATAAAGGAAGATCCATACTAAGTTTGAGAAAGCATCATAAAGGCCTATATGTTTCAAAGATGCCTTAGGATCTAGGTGGACATGATCTTGGAAGAAAGATACTAAAAAGAACATAAATGCTAGATTAATTATAACTTTAATGGGAAAGTTTTTCTTGCTCCTCGATAGTATGATGCAAGAGCATCACTACCATATTATATATATGAGTCAAAATTTCATGTTTTGAATCTTTTAAAAGTTAGTCCAGTCATAAGGATTCTGTAGGAGTCTTTCTAAGTTTCTAGTTGTGTGTCAATTTTGAATTTGAGTGGTTTTGGCATTTTCCTACCAATTCCCCCAATTTGAATTTTCAAATGTAGGAGTTTTAATAAATTGGTATTGTTGTGAAGACCCTAAAATAATTTAAGACACCTAATTAACTAAGTTACTTGTCCATTTAATCACCTTGAAACTTGTGTTAGTAATTGAGTTGGTTGAGAACTTTCTCAATGTACAAGAAAAGAAGTTAGAAAGGTAGTTATGATCATTTTTGAGTCTTTGTAAATAGATAGTTACTATGGAGTGGAGTAATTAAAGGATGAGAGTTTTATGGGGTTTGAATCAAAATATAAACAATTGTTAAACCCTGAGCAAAAGGAGAGAAGCTTCTTGTTTGGATAAACAAAGAATACAAACCCTGTATTTATTGTGCAAATGCAATAGGACTGACTGTCAAGAATGAAGGAAGATTTAATGACAATAAGTTTTGGTGAATCTTGTGTTTTATTAAGTGAATATTTTTACCCTTGTGGTTCAATAAATATTCAACACGTTAGTTTTCAATTCTGTGAGTTAGATCAAGATCCTAGTATTAATCCCTATGCACATGCAATATGAAGATTGTGTAAATAAAGTGAAGGTGAAGGAATAATTTTGATATGATTTTATAATGTTTTGTTATCTTAAAAGGATGATTTTATGTTTATAAATTTTAGGAAAGCATTTTCCTACTATCTAATAGTTCTGTTAAATATTTCATTAAAAGATTGAGTAATGTTCTGTGCATTCAAGACTAAATGTGATAGAGGTGAAAATGAATAGGTGTTTCCAAGAAGTGGGAGTAAATTTAGAGTATATGGAATATGTGAAAATATGACATAATAAATTTTTAATATTTATAAAATATTGTCTTTTGATGTTATGATATAGATTTCCACGGAATATCAAATAGAGCCTACATGTTTTTTTTGTGTTCTCTACTTTACAAGTATACACAGATGCTCACCCAAGGTAAAATTATTGTAAGGTTGATAGAGATTGTTTTTAAACATTGAGCAGGACTTATTTTAAATTCTCAATAGATATTTGGATGTGCATTAAGACATTTCATTACCATTGAATGAAAGAAACTAATAGAAGGATTGTAGGGTATTGTATTGATTAACATAATCAAAAGAAACTATGTGACAAATGATGAATAAAGGCATGGAAGTAGGAAAATATTATTTTAATAAAGTGACACATAGTTATATATACCTAAAAAAACTCTTTTTGTGATTTGAAATTCATTTTTAAGCTTAAAATCCAATTTCAACCCTTATCGGGTCTTACAGACTATGTCAAACCTTGTGCTAGGGTTTTTGATCAAAATTGGGGATTATGTTAGTTTTAACCCATGGAAAAAACTATAAATTTGAGAAAATATAGATATAAATGTTTTTTAAAGGATTTTGAGGGTTTCAATTTGAGTGAGCATAGTATAGTACAGGTTTGGAAGGGCTGTGGGTAAAATAGAGTCAAATAGACCTAATAGGCCTAAACAGTGGCCTAAAAGGCATTCAAAAGGTGGTCAAACCTTTGAGATATGGTATAAAAATTTATATAATATATATAAGGATAAAGGGTGTCTAAATATGATGTTCATTTTTCCATAAGGATCCTTACTATTTTGTACTAAAGGAAAACTTTTAAAAAAGGCTACTAAAAAGGATTGTGTCTGAGTAAGTAGATAGTGGATGTTACAAGAATTGTAAAGAGAAGACTTGTAGATAGTTGGACAAGGATTTTATGAGGTGAATAGATGATGTCAAGAACCTAATAAAATATATAAACCCTGAAGCATACATATAGTAAAATACTCTTGAATTGTCATCAAGTATTAAGTGAAATGTAGAGAGTAAAGGTGAAATTGTTGGAATGATAACATGTTAGGAAAAGGTATTAAGACCCCAAGAAAGAAAATTTTAACTAGGTTTGTGAACAGGATAAAAGATTAAAGGTAGAGACAAAGATAAATAATTAGAACTAGATAGGCACTTGGGCAGCGGTAAGTGTAAGAGGTGAAGGATTTTGTTTCTTGTTTTCTTTCAAGACAATTTGAAGAAGCCCTTTACATCACTTCTCAAAGCAAAAGTGAAAATATTCTAATTCATGGTCAAATAGACATGAAATTTAAGGTTGAAATTATCATGTGGAAATCAAATGGATGTCAAAATTATTTTCATAATTAATCGTTTATGCATAGGAATTATAACCACCCTACTACCCATGACTGCCATTATAGAAACTTTGACAAGAAAGATAGAAAGTGTGTATGTGAAATTTCAGCCACCCTTTGTGTGTATAAAAATTTCATGGACTTGTTTATTTATAAATTATTTTTTTCAAATATTTGAATATTTTATGTATGGTAAAGATAGAAAGTGTGCTTCTCTATAATCTTTACAAATTTGTAGACCTAGAAATTAACTATAACTAACACCAAACAAACACATAGTAGACATGCTACTTACTTTGAATTAAAAAATTTAACCATATTCAAAATTTAATAATTATTTTATACTATTGTTTTATATGCCTTCTATCTTCCTTTGAAAAAAATTTAGTTGCTTTTGAATGAATTTATTAATATGTATGTTTGCAATTTACTTTTCAGTTGTTTAGCTTATCCTCTAAATCCACTGAATTTTGTAGGCCAATATTTTTTTATTGAAATAATTTGTCCATGCATTTTTTTGGTGATGTTTGAAAGAATTATGCTTGGATGAGGAGATCAATGATGATTTAAAATGCCAATTTGAGACAATTTTATTAGTCTCAAGTATATGATAGCCATGGATGATTAAATATGGAAAACACTTTGAATACAAGTTCTGCTATGAGTGCTCTAGAAAATAACAAATGAAGTCACAACATTTTATTTTTTGAAAATTTAAATGGTTTAATTTCACCTTAAATTTGACACAATTTACTAAAATATTTCATAACCAAAAAAATCAAATATAGTTATACAATCATCAAATTTAACCTCTCATACCTGCAAGGATTTGGATTCCATGTCCTTGTTAAAAAAATGTTTAGCAAAATAAGATTGCATAAATAATGTTCCAAGAAAAATGTTTTCTCTTCCCAATCATTACATTTAGGGGTCATCCAAGTATGCTTATATAACATATAATATAAATTGCTATTAATTTTTTTAATGAGAAATAAGATTGTATAAATAATGTTCTAAGTAATAATATTTATCTTTTGCCATCATAAAATTAATGTGAGACCATAATGAGACTTATTGTCAAACATATATAATATATTAGGTTTGAGTAAATTGGGAGAAACATTGAAATATTTATGAACACTATAGATATACTTAGGCAATGTAATATAAAATTATTATATTGAAAGCAAGCCATATATTTATTACTTAAGAAAATGTAGTACATACCTAATAAAAAAGGTGGGAGGGGTAAAATAAGATTACAAAGGGGGTTAGCCACTTGTTAGTGAATGAAATATAAAAACAAACTTGAATGACTAATTCTATAAGCTTATTCCCTAGGGTGAGCTATGGCAAATAAGCAATAAATAATAAATAGAAGACAAAACTATGTTTATACCTTCCTTGGAGATTTTCTTGCAAACCGACATGAAAAGAGGCTTGAACTTAGTTTGTGGATTAGAAGTCTTTAGCAATTTTAGTTTTTTGTATTCAAAATCTCTCATTTTCCACACTATATTAGGCTTGGTATGTGTTGAGAAAGGTGAATGCATAATAACTCTACACTCAAAATATTTCTTTTGGTCTATGGCAGTCATTGTATTTATAGGCTTGACAGAATGATGAGGACCCTTAATCTTGCTTCCAAGATGGATGTTTGTAAATACATAATAAAAAAGGAACATGAATTAGCACATGGATTGATAACATTATCCCTTCATCTTGTATGATATGAAGGGTGGAAGATACTCCTCAAAATCTCCCAAGGAGATTAATATGAACCTTACATCTTGTTTCCAAGATGAAGGGTAGAGAATTATTCCCAAAATATCTTTGTAGGATTCGATGTGAGCCCTTCATCTTGTTTTCAAGATGAAGAGAAAAAAAATATTCTCAAAAAGTACATGGATCATCAATGTAGGCCCTTCATCTTATTTCCAAGATGAAAGGTTGAGAATATTCCTATAAAATATCTCACAAGATTCACTTTAGGTTATCCTTCATATTATTTCATTTAGTAAATTGGTTAGCTCACAAAAAGATATTCCATAGGATTTCAAGATTATTTTCCAAATGAAGATGCCCTTTAGAAGGAAGAGGAAGAGAATAATTAATAATTGAAAAGAAATTATAATTCTATTTGCATATAATTATAGTTAGAAGAATGATTAATTAAATTAATCAAATATCAATTTAATTAATACAATGTGGAGAACTTTATTAGAAAAATGATTAAAGGAGATGATTAGATAAGGGAAAATATTTGAATTGATCAGATAAGAAGGATTTTGGGCTGAACAAATGATTTGTACACTATTGTCAGAAATTGTTTTAATTAAAATTTTGACACGAGAATGGCAAAAATTGAGTATCTACATTTTGACCCTATTTGAGAAGGCATTGTCAGACATAAGTGAATCAAAGATTTTTCAAAGAATGAAAAAGTCATTAAAATGATTTGATAATACTTGAATAATGATGTGTTCACATTTTTTTGAATCATGTTCAATTTATTGAAAATGAACCCACAAGGAAGCCCAAAATAATGTTTGGAATGGCCATGATGCCCCCTCGAGGGAGTGTCTAAAAAATAAGATTGACGGAAAAGCTCTCAAAAAGAAGAAAATGGACAATAAGAGAAGTGAAATCAACCCATGGATGAGATAAATCCATATGAGTTAATTCTTACACACATTGATTTCCAATGATCAATAAAGTATAATTGAATTGGCACCAAGGTGGGGGGAAGTGGTAAGGATGCATCCAAAAATAAGTGGCACATTTGGACATATCCAAAATAAGGTGAAATTTGTAGGCTTAGGGATTGATCATTCCTAAAACAAGTTGCACACTTTGATTTTCCAAAGAGGGTAAAATTTATAGAGTTTGGAATTAGAATAAAGACAATTAATTGAACTACCCCAAGGAGGGGAGAATGATGGATACAGGATTTGCCCCAACAAAGAGGGTTTGATCCTTGATCAATTTTCATTATGAGAAATTGATTGATAAATTAATTGCATGGCAAGCATAGCTCATGGGAATGTGAAGAATAGTTGATCAATGTACATGATCCTATTGCACCCATTAAATCAGAGATGTACATCCTGAGATACAACCAAAATGTTTATTTGTATTAATTTGATCAAGAAAAATATGATTATGTAAACAAATTATGACTTTTTGTCAACGCTCACTGGTAGATCCACATCATGGTGATCATATTCATAGCTAAATTGGGTTAATGGATTATGTTTTAGGTAGTAGATGAGGAGATTTATTGTTGTAACATTGTCGATTATACTTCAAGTTCTTTATTTTTGATATATCAAAAAATGGTATGCATCATGATATAAAACACCATGGTGGCCTATCCACGATATGCATAAGGGCTGATCCCCAATCCAATAGACAAATGGAAAAAACACACCAATGATAAAAACCATGATGATAATGTTGATGTATGTTAATAGATGGAATCAAGTACAAGTGCATGATAAGGAACACCATGATGATGTCCTCACTATTACAATAAAATGAGTCAATGCATCAAAAATAAAATCAAGCAAGCAAACAAACAAGTAAAGACACAAATAGGAAAATAAAAAGCAACATAAAGCATTGTGCCTATAATCAATCAAAATCCATGTGTAAAGGCTCAATGATAATGAAAATGGAATAGTGTCCAAAATCAAGGATACATGCAAAGTAAGGACACATCCAGAGGGTGATTAAAATGATTGGAGCCAATAATGAATATGCCCTTATAGGGTAGATTTATGAAGGACACATCCCAATGATTTCTAACATGACTGGCTCAATGATCAATCAAGAATAATGATTGGATTTAGGAAAGGACATTTTTTTTTGAATTTTATGACTTTATATCTCTCATGGAGATTTTAAGCCTTTTTATAATGTTTAAGATTTTTTGGATTTATATCTCTCATGGATATTGTAGCCTTATTCCAATTTTTAGGTCTTTTGAACTATTTTGAATGTTTTTGGGATTTTGGCATCTCAACTAAATGAATGATTAAGAGATGCAGGATATTTTAACTCATAAAATACAAAAACATGGGAATGTTAACTTGTTAAATGATGAGAGTGTGACTTAGGATGCTCACAAACTGATGAAAACATGGAATAAGGGTGGCCAAACTGACCTTAGAAACTGAGCACTACCTACATAGTCCAAATGGACCTCAAGCCAATATAGTTCCTCCTAAAAAATGGGAAATAATAATGAATGAAGGACTAATGGATAATGTTGGATAATAATGGATGATAATGATGGAAAGGACTATAATTCTTCAAGGACCATGTTAGGTGAGAACCAAATGTGTCCAGTTGTTAAAGTTTTGTCCAGGTATTAGGCCAAAAGGTTTCACAAAATAGGTCTCAATATACCTTTCACTTCCATGACAAGTTTAAGATGTGAAGACTAATGGACATAATAAGATGGGTTGGGTTGTATAGGAGTGAATAGTCACAATGATAAGAATGGTAATAGATAGTAATGGCCAAGATGGTTTGAATGGAATGGTTTACAATGTAAATTGGGTTTCCCCCAAGTGTCAATTTTCTTAAAAATAATAAATTATTTATGCATGATGCCAAAATTATGGTTTTCATCATGGTATTTGCCCAAGGTGCATAAACATGGTTTTCACCATTGGATGAATTATTTCTCTTTTTCTTCTGATTGTTTTGTTTTTTTAATTGATTTTTTTGTTTTTTAGCATCTCAACTCAATGGAAGATTACATGATGCATAATGCAGATCATTTATTGTTGAACTAATACTCGTTTGAAATAGCTTTTATGTCAAGGACCTGCTATTGATTTTAATGTCACTAATGATGTTGTGGTCTTCATTGGTCATTGATGTTGCTTCCCCCAAAACTATAGACAAGATGTCTTCGTAGTCTCTTTAAAAAAGAGTGCTACCTGGGAGGGTATAAATGGATAGGCATTGGATAAATGATCTAATTAGATAATGGAATATGGTTCTTGAATGAATAATGAGATCAAAATGGAATGCATAGTGGTTGAAGGACAAATAAAGATTGTGATTTATTCAAACACATTATTGTTGATTTTAGATTCGACTTGATTTTGTTTGTGGTGGGGCTGATATTGACTTCAATTATGTCTTAATCAAGTAATGAGGAACTAATTGGCTCATTTATTATCATCTTGAAGAGGTTTTCACCAACAAAGTCTTCTTGATTGTTCTAATTTATATTATCCATAACTCCTAGATTAATATTTCACTAAGGGATACTGATAATTATTTTTGATTATCCCTTAGTGCCTTAAGCAAGGTTTCACTAAAGAATTATAATTTTTTATTTTGATTATCATCTAGCACCTCAAACAAGGTTTTAATAAATGATACTGAGTTTAAAATTTGATTGTCCATTAGCACCTCAAATCAAGTTTCACTAGGAGATTATTTTTTTGCTTGAATGTTGTCTTAGATCCCCATAAATTATGACACTGATATGTCACCATGGAAGGAGTTCAATAATGTGTGATTGTATCGGTCCTATTGGCCATTTTTGGCCCACATACTAAAGCTCTTGCATTTCTTGATGAATAAATGTATCAAAGGGGCTTAGAGAAGGATTTAATCAGGTTGTTCAGGGGTCAGTAACAATGTTCAAAAGTAAGCCTGCCAGCCAAAGGGCTAAGTGCAAAGTTCATTTATTTGGCTAAGTCCTTGTTCATTCTTCAAGGCTTTGAAAGAAATAAGTGTGTTTCTTCCCTCAAGATTTTCTTTGGTTTAAACTTCATGGTTTTCCTTCAGAAAAATTATCCACACAATTTTTTTGAAGGAATGTTTTTCTTTTTAGCGAAGTGTTTTTTTTAGGACTTTCATTTCCAACTAAGTATTGAAATTATTTTGAACAATTTCTTTGAAAGAAAGGTTCCAAATAAATGAACTCATCAAGCAGGTTGCCCTATACACCTTTCTCAAAGGGTTATTTTCTCAGGAAAGTGGACCAAAATAATATTTTCGAAGGGCACTTTCAAATTTTTTGAAAGGTTATTCATGGCAAAGTGCCCAAAGAGGTTTTTCCAAAGGGTGATTTTTGGGAGAAACAGTTCATCCAAATATTTCCAAAGGGTACTTTCTCTCTGAAAAGATCCAAACACTTTTTTGAAAGACCATTTCAGAGGTTTCGAGTAGCTTTCAAATATTTTGAAGGGTATGTTCCTTTCAGAAGGACCATTTTGTAGAAAGCCTGAAGGGTCTCTTGCCCTTTAGGAAAGTCCTTGTCAAAAAGCTTGAAAGGCAATTTTGGAAAGGTTCTGAATGAATTCCTTTAGATTTTTTGTCTGAAGGAAATAAGCAAAGAAAATGTTCTAGGGAAAATAAGCCTGAGGGATAAGCTACAAGGAGTTTAAAGCCTAAATGAGTAAAATGGAAAGTTTTGAAAGCAAAATTATGGAAAATAGTCCACAAAAAGCAAATGGCCAAGGAACATTAAGGTCAATGGTCAATAAATCCAAAGGGCCAATCAACCAAGGACAAGTGTCACAAGTATATATAACTCACTTTTAGAACATGCAAAGTGTTCAAACAAGGATTAGACGAATCCGAATGGAGCAACGAACATGTAAGGACCGATTGGGATATTACAAGTTGTAATAAAGAACATGCCAAGCTTTAATAAAAAGATAAAAACACTTAGACTTGGTAGAGACATGAAGCTACCATTGGTATGGCTCATTTAGTTCTAAAAATGAAGACTTGAATGCGTGAAGGGCTTGAGGAGATTTGATGGTGATCTTGGATGGTTCATCTGATGGTCAAAGTAGTTGCATACTTTGAATTTAAAGAGCTCGAGTAGAATAAGCATTGGTACTAATCATCGATGACTTCCTCGCTCCCTTATCTCTATAAAAATCTCTTCCTCTTCTCTCTCCCCCTTTTTATATATCTCACATATTCCATTTTGTAAAGGGTTCCTAGTTTTTTAGATTTTGTTTTATCTTTTTGGGAGATGGGACTTTCTTTGAGATATTACAAAATATGCTCAGCTTGATTAGACTCGACCCTGTCAATCACTTTTAATAACTACCTCTTGATGTAATAAAATGACTTTCTTTGCCTATCTCTTACCTTGGATTCATATTTGTTGAGTTGTTTACTATGGTAATGTGTGAAAGAGAATCTTCCTCATCCATGGTCTTCCTTTCTAGCCTTGTTTAGGGTGTTTTAAAGGCTATTCACAGGTCTAGTTTAGTGTTCTTTCTACCATTGATGTGAGATTTTAGTGAGTCATATAACTCCTCTTTGTTTGCATTCATTGCTTCCAGAACCTTCTCCATGAAATACTAATGCAACTAGCTTGATCTTGAGATTATGCAAGTCGGTATTGTCCTCTACATAATCAGTGTGGGTTCAAGTTGGTGAGATTTTTCCATTTAGCTTTGGTGCATCACATAGTTAGCTTTCTTAGGAACCCTTATCCCCTTTCTAACCCTTTTCCCTATGAAACATTAGTTTAGATTTTAGTTTAGGTAAGCATTAAAGAGGAACTGACCTACTCTAGATGTTCAACCTCGCTACAGGATATCCATAGCCTAAGGTTGATCCCATGCTTATAGTTGGAAGTGAGAGAGCTTGAAAAACTCTCCCACAAGGGTGCAATTCTAGCCTACAATAGGTCCCAATCGATAATTATGGTCAAATGAATTTCAATATAATGGATAGGTTGTTTAATGTGAAAGGCATGTGTAACATCAATGGGAGGGTAAAATGTAGCACAATCCTTGTAGAGGTTACTAGGAGAACTTGCATTTATATCTAAGGAAACATCCTCAACAACCATAAAAGAATCACAAATATATTTAATTTAATATGTAAGGAGTATGTAGTTGATGCCTCTACATCTACTAAGGTATGTTGATTCTGAAGTTGATGTGGAATCAAGGGTATCTAATAGAAGTGTATAGCCAATGTTTTAATATCCACTAATGTCAGTTAATTTTGAAGCTAATTTTGACTGAAGAGGATTTGAATCTAATGTTGATTATTTTGTTAGAGGTACAATCACTGAGAGGGGGGTTAATAACTGAGCCTAAATAATCCAAATTCAATTATAATCTTTTCAAACACTTAATCAGTTACCACAAACATTCATGAAGCATACACAACATTCATAGCAATAAGTATGAGAGATAATGCAATATCAATCACATAACACATGACATATGTGGGGAACCCTCTTGGGAAATAAAACCCACTAAAACCTAAAATTGGACTACTATCCTATAATAATAAGATCCAATTTAGACCATCTACAAATGATCAAGGAACTACAATCCATATTTAGTGAGATTACAATCCCACAAGGTACTGCCATAACTGTCTAGATGAGTTGCAATAATAACTAAACCTTTTATCAAGTTTAACCTTGCAAGGAGGCTACAACCACCTTAGATGTTGAGCTACCACAACACCTATTCACACACCCACCTTTGCACTAATATCTTTAACACCTGATGATGGACATATGATTAACACTCTTCACCTTCACTCACAATCAAACAACAAGTACACTATTATCCCAACATAATTATGACTAATAGGTCATACAAATAGTCTTCAAACTAATCTTCTCATCAACTCATTCTTAAGTCACTCTACCTGTCATTCACTCCATAAAAAACACACAAGTCTCTTTCCAATCACTCTTTAGTCTCTCTTGCCAAAGTCTAGAACCCATCATCTTTGGTTCCACTATTTATAGAGCAATCTTGATAATTTACACCTTGTTCATACATTAGGCATGCCTTAGCCCTTAAGGAATCTTTCACATGAAGACACAACTCAATAAAATCTCCGTAGGTTGGCCATAGCATCTACAGGTCACCCTTTATGAGCTACAACTTTTAATAAGGCCTTTATAGTCCTTATAGGTCTCATGTGAACCCATTCACTCCTTTAACACTCCTTGAGAAAAACAAGAACACAAGACCACTTTAAAATACATGGTTTCACTTCTTATGTCCCCTTTGACATCATTAAATGACCATAATCAACTTAGCTCACATCTGCATATGCTCAAACAACTCAAACACTGACCTGGTGTACACAGTCACCATAAATGAACACATAGTCAACTTATTAAGCATTTTTAATATTCAATATATATTGATCAAACCTCTAAAATCCACACAGAGCATCTTCATAGAGTCTACAACACACTCCAATAGCTAATTCATTGTGAGACATTGAAACAACGTCAACACAAGCTCAAATATCCTTCTCGACTCACTTGCAAAACAAGCACAAATACATAGTCAAATTATAGGATCAATATCTTTGACTATAATAAATTTCATATATTTAAATCTATATATCCAAATACATCTTGGAGTCCTCTACAACTTTTCTTTTTATAACACTAGTAAATTTGACTTCTATCAAAAGATATGGATGAAATATAGAGATCTAGTTTTTTCTATGTTAAATTCAAATATTTGAATTCAAAAAATCATAGTTAACCTCCGAACACAATGATTAAATATTGTGTCCTCACTACTCAGATCAAATACTCACTATCGATCTTATTCAATATTTAATACATAATCCACCAATGCTAGACGTTAAACCTCTATCACTTTGACCTCATCTCATGCAATCTTGAAATGTTGAATCAATGCACTCCATCAATTTTTGTGGATAAATCAGGTCTTTAATGCTAAACACTCACCATTCGATCAAATATATGAATACCCACTCATCATTGAATCATTATCTTGAGAGGATCCTTCCTGAACAAGTTAGCAGATAATTGTAAACACACAAAATAAACTATGAAAATTAGCTATAAATTAACTCAAATAAGCAGAACTAAATTACAATGGTTGAATTATAGAATCATTGGCCTCTTCAAGGGGGAAACCTCATCTGAGCAAGATTAATATAATAAATTCTTGGATGCCTTCATTAGCCTCAACAATTACTTATATACTAAGTCTAATCTAAGCAACTAGTACTTCCCATGAATGTGGTATAAAACAAAATGCTCATGGGATGAATTATAAAGCATATGCATCCATATAAACTATTATACTAATAAAGTAAAAATAAGGGATAACATGGGTTCCTAACATCCCCTCCCTCTTATAAAAATCTTTGTCCTCAAAGCTTTCGATGTGAGAATTAATGCTAAATCTAAAATAGTGGTTCCCATGTGGAATCCTCTGGTTGCATTTCATACCACTAAATTAAAACCTTGATGATGGAGTGGGAGTGAAGTTGGCATGTGTGCCTATCCAATATTGCCTTTGGCTCATGAAGGATGGATCCCACATTATCAAGCTCTAGTAAAATAGTCTGCACTCTAATGTTTGTGCCAAGAACTTTTTTTAGATTAGAGACATGAAATATTGGGTGAACTCGAAAAGAAGGTGGGAGCTCCAATTTATAAGCAACTAAACCAATCTTATAGAGAACCTTATAGGGCCCATAGAACTTGGGAGCTAGCTTATGACTCCCTTTGATTTTTAAGGAGGATTGATTGTATGACTATGGCAAATAAAAACCATATCACCTAATTGAAAAGTGCACTTGGAATGTTGCTGATCAACTTATTATTTCATTAAATTTTGTGCCATATGAATATTGTCCCATAAGGTGTTAAGGATCTGATCCTGAGTTCAAAAAATCATGTCAACCTCTTGAACTGATGAACTACTAGGGGTGTACGAAAGAAACACCGGTGGTGATTGACCATAGACTGCTTCATATGGAGTAATTTTAGTTAAGGTGTGGTAGGAGGTATTATACCACCATTTGACAAGGGGGAACCACTTTTCCCACTGATGTTATTTTTCAGAGGTGAAACAATGAAGGAAATTTTCCAAGCATTTGTTGACAATTTCAGTCTGGCCATCCCTTTGTGGATGATTCATGGAACTCATCTTTAGTTGGGTGTTAATGCATCAAAATAATTCCATCCAAAAATAGATGGTGAAGGTTACATCACAATCTAAGATAATAGATGAAGAAATGCCATGAAGATAGAAAATCTGGTCCAAGAAAATTTGTGTGACTATAGAGGTAGTATAGGGGTGGCTAAGGGCACAAAAATGATTATATTTAGAGAGGTGATCAACCACAACCAAGATCACTATTTTACCTCTAGATTTAGGGAGCCCTTCAGTGAAATTCATAGAAATATCATTCCAAATCTCGGTAAGGATGGGCAAGGGTTCAAGTAACTTAGGGATGAGTGTGGTTTCACCCTTGTTGCATTGGTAGGTATGACATTCAACCACCATTTGTTGAATTGTATTTTTCATTCCCTTTCAAAATAAGTTATGTTATTTTTTCTCATAAGTTTTGAGAAACCTTGAGTATCTTATAGATGGATAAACACGGAGTTCATAAAATACATCCTAATGAATATATATGCTTTGGGGAAACACCAGATGACCCTTGTATCACAAAGAAACACCATCCCAAGAATAATGTGGTACAACGGAGGGGTTAGTGGCGAATGAGATAATGAGGAGTCATTGACATAAGCCTATTGTATAACATCCAACCAATATGGAATAGGTATGAAAATAGATGAAAGGGAAGCTTGGTCCACAAATGTGTGAGATAGAGCATCAACCACAATATTGTCCTTACCCTTCTTTTAAGTGAACTCATAATCATAACCCATAAGTTTTCTGACCCATTTCTGTTGTGATGGGGTAGAGACCCATTGTTCTAAGAATATTTTAGACTCTGGTGATTAGTTTTGATGCAAAAATGATTCCCCAGTAGGTATGGCCACCACTTTTGTACTGCATGTAAAATGGCCATCATCCTTCTCATAAGTAGAGAGTGCTAAATTATTTCTAGAAAGAGATTTCTTGGTGAATGTAATGGGGTGTCCTTGGAGGAGAACAAACACCAAATCCATTTCCACAAGCATAACTCTCTATAGTGAAGGTCTTGGAAAATTTTGACATAGCTAGAATAAGTGTAGTACACAACTTGTTTCAATTCTTCAAATGCACACTCAACAACTTATCTCTATGTAAAAGCATATTTTTTCAACAAAGCTATCAACAGAGATGCAGTCTTCCTGTAATCCTTGACAAACTTGCGATAGTATTTAGTTAGCCCCAAAAAACCATGGAGGCTCTTGAGTGTTTGAGGACGAGGCCAATTTGTCATAGAAACTATTATTTTAGGATCCACCCAAACCCCTTAGGCTGAAATAATATGCTCGAGATACTCCACTTCATGCTTGCCAAAAGTGCATTTGGACTATTGTCACAAAGATGATGGTCAAAGATAAGTTGTAGTGTGAGCTCTAAATGTTGGAGATGCTCAGACCATGTTTTACTATAGATGAGGATGTCACTGAAGAAGATCAGAATGAATTTTCACAGGTAGGGTTAGAATATTTTATTCATCAATGCCTAGAATGTTGAAGGAGCATTAGTGAGGCCAAAGGGCATGATGAGAAACTCATAGTGGCCATCATGCATGCAAAAAACTATCTTAGGGATATCATCCTTATGAAGATAGATCTAATGATATATAGAGTGAAGATCCAACTTAGAGATAAAATGATCACCATGAAGCTCATCAAGAAGCTCATCAATAACAAGGATCAAAAACTTATCCTTGATGGTGATGTGATTAAGTGCATGGAAGTGAATGTAAAGACACCATAACCCATCTTTTTTATAAACAAGGAGAATTGGGGAAGAATATGCACTGATATTAGGGTGAATAATGCATTGCTTTAGTGAGTCTTGAATGAGCATCTCAATCTCAATATTTTAATAAAATGGGTAGTGATAGGGCCTGATGTTGGGAAGAATGCTTCTAGGAAGGAGCTGAATATGATGGTCCTTTGGTTTTGAAGGTGGCAATCCTATGAGTTTGTAAAAGACACATGCATACTGATGCAAAATGATTTGTAGATCAGGAGGAGTGGAGACTGTTGATGGTTACATTTGAATGGAATGGAGTTGGGCAATAACATTATATGAATTATTATTAAGAAGATTTTCCATGCGATGTGAAATGATGATGTTGAGGGACCCTAGTTATAAGCCTTTTAATGTATGTTTTTGCCCATTATCTGAAAACTACATCCAAAGTTAAACCAAATCTCATAAGATGGGTCCAAGTGTGCATAACCATTGGGCTCCCAAAACAACATCACATCTACCTAAGGGCAAGGTAAACATGTCAGAGTGCAAGTTATAATATTAAATAGAGATACACACATTGCGTCACTTCCCTTTACAAGGTAATGTGCCCCCATTGGTAATCATGACTTAAAATTTGGAGTAAGGATAGACAAAACAATCAACCTATTTGGCGATTTGAGGGTTAATGAAGTTATGAGTGCTACCAAAATCAATTAGTATTTTGAGAGGGAACTTCTTTAAGTAACCCCTGACTCATATTGTTTATGGGGTGGTGACTCCTGCTAAGGCATGGAGAGAGATCTCTAGTTGGTCTTCCTAAGAAGCATGTTCCACAATCAACTAAGCTTATTTCAAATCATCTATTATACCCAAAACATATATCCAATATTTAGTTTTGAGCAGAGAGTCCACATCTAATAGGTAGATCTTTTGTTCGACACATCGATGTCCCTGAGTGAATTTGTCATCACAATTATAACGTAGTATTTTTTCTCTATGAGATTGCATCTCTGCTTCAGTCAAATGCTTGATAACAATGGTTCTAGGGGCTGGCATTGTTTGAGATCATTGTGGAGTTATATTTTAGAACATGGAAAAATTGGATTTGAACCGCTACTGAGCTATGATCTTGTCCTCTGCCAATTTAGCCAACCCTAGGGCTTCTATCATCATGTTGGGCTAGAAAATTTTGACCTCAGATCAAATTACATCCTTTAGTTGACAAACAAAGTAGATCCTAAATAATTCATCAGATAATCCCTCTGTGTGATTGGCCAATTTTTTAAATTCTATTTGATATTCTCTCATGGTTCCTATTTGGTAAAGTTTAGTGAGTGCTCTCATGAAGTCATCAAAAGCACTGGGACCAAACCGTTGCAAAATGAGGATGTAAAAATTAGTCCATCTTGGCTCATCATGAGCCTTGGTATACCAATGATACCATTGAAGGGATTCAAGCTCCAAGTGAAAGGATGCAAGTGAAACCTTGTTAGCATCAACATTATTATGTAGACTAAAATATTGCTCTGCCTGATAAATCCTTCCAGTCAAATGTGCCCCATGGAATTGAAGAAAATCAAGCTTCTGCCCATGAAAATTACCAAAAGAAGGAAATTTGGTGTCAGAAGAGGACTTTGGATTTCATCTATTGTTCAAGGTGATATGTTGAAGACTGGGGCCAAGAATTTTTTCATCAAGATCTTTGATGTGTGTCTTGAGGGCGACAATTTCATCCTCCATGTTTTTTGCTCCTGTTCGGGCTACTACCATGATCTGAATAAGAGTTTTTTTTTGTAATGGATAGGAAAACTAGAGATAATATACATTTATTAAGAGAAGTTTGTGATTTGGTTGAATTCAGATGGGGTAAAAATACTTTTACTTCTTTTTTTTCATAGTGGGAGTATGATTGATGAAGGCGAGGTCAATTTTAGGAGTAAAAATGGAAAAACTAGAAAATTTATCAAAGAGGGACAAAGGAGTACACAATAGAGATGAACATTGTGGAAAAATTTAGAGGCAAATGGATAAAAACAAAAGTTATGGAAAAACCAAAAATGAAAAAAAATGAGATTTACAAGAATTATGAGTGGAATCAAGATATGGGACTTCAAGGAAGAAAATGTGGAGAATGGAATTTTAGGTGTTCGAATAAAGTTTGAGAATCAACGGGGCTACAAATGGAAAGATATGGAAAAAAACAAAAAATAATTCTTTTTTTGTGGTTTTTGGTTTCTATTTTCTATTAAATGTCTGGTTGCAAGTCCTCTAGGAGTCTTCTGATACTTTGCTAATAATTTTTTGAAGATTTTTTGGTTTCTAGTTACTGTCAATTATCTGAATGTAAGTCGTCTGAGAGTCTTCTGATACTCTATTGATGGATTGTTTAATAGTCTATTGGGAATATTCTAAAACTGATAGAAATGGGTCTCAAGTTTCAATGGTTACATAAAGTTTTAAAGATATCTCTTTGGCTACTAATGTTGTCTAAGCGAGTACTGCTCTCTAGAAAAATTTTAGCCATGGATTTACCTCTAAGCGACAATACTTGATTTTCCTTATAGGTGGGAACTACTTAATCAGGAAGGGGTCATTACCTATTTCATAGGTAAGTCCTCTCAATGGTCCAACCACTTTGGGGTTCTTGTGGTACTCCTCATAATGAGTTTTAGGGATTTCACCCAAGCACTTCCCATAGTTATGCAGACAAGTTTTCACCCTAATCCAAAATAGATTATTATGATATAGAAAATTACTTAAATGAATTATGCAACAAAACATAGTTAAAAATTTTTTGAAAAAAATTGGCCTCGAAAATCGCTCTGATACAAGATGAGAGGATCCTTCTTAACAAGTTAGTAGATAATTACAAACACATGAAATAAACTATGAAAATAAGCAATACATTAACTCAAATAAGTAGAATTGAATTACAATTTCTAAATTGTAGAATCACTGGCCTCTTTAAGGGGACAACCTCCTTTGAGCAAGCTCAATATAATAAATTCATGGATGTCTTCATTGGCCTCAACACTTACTTATATACTAAGTCTAATATAATCAACTAGTACTTCCCATAAATGTGGGATAAAACTAAATGATCACAGGATGACTTACAAAGCATATGCATCCACATAAATTATTATACTAACAAAGTAAAGAGGAGTAGCATGGGTTCCTAACATATCCTGCACATTTGCTAAGATGTTAAATATCATGCACCTATCCTCATCTTGCTACTTCTTGACTCCTTGGAGCAAACACACTCTATAGATCTTGCTCAAGCTTTAACACTTTCAAAAATGACCAAGTATGGGGACCCTTTTAATATGCCTAAGTAACCATTTTTTCACCTCAATAAATTCTTTTGTGTTTACTCTCATGATCTCAAATTTGGACCAAATGATCTCCTCATATAGGGGAATCCAACCATGTGACACAAAACTATTGAATCTATTGCATGTGTGAGATATAATGTCATTAAAGTGCCTTCTCAAAAACTTATGTCATAGATCCAACCATGTCAAAACCTGCATGAGAGGCCAACTTTGAACATCCATAACTTTTATCGTACTTTAGTACATGATCTCAAATTTATCACAAATAAACTATGCTAAGAACTATACAAACCCATATGATTATTTTATCTTGACACCTTCACACATGCAAGATATAACACCATAAAAATACTCACTCGAATCTTCTTGCCACATTACAAAATTGGCTAAGTATGGGAAAACATAGTCAAATTGTCTAGGAGCCCAACTTTGCATATACATAAATTTTGATGAATTATATCGCATGATCTAAAAATTAGTGCAAATAAAATAGGTCTAAGAATGAATAAAATCATATGATCATTTTGTCCTGAAACCTCCATCCGTGCGAATGCTAACCTCATCAACATACTTATTCAATTCTTTTTGGCCATATTATAAATTTGGTTAAGTATGGGAAAATAATGAATTATGATCGAGAATCCAACTTTATACCCTCATATATTTGACTGTGTTTTGATGCCACCTTCAAGCATACAAGAACAAGCATATTGCACACTTTGTCATTATCACTTAGGCCATTAAAACAATCCATGCACTCAATATGACACCTCCATGACACTACCAGACATCATCATGACAACTCTCCAACAATATCCCCCTTTTTTGTTGATGTCAACAACCATAATATTCAACAATATACAACTCACCTTCTCTCTCTTCAAAGAACTCCTACAACAAGAACTTTCTCCCCAAATAAAAACTTTCTCCCCCTTTAACACAATAAAAAATGGGCACAAATTGATCTTGAGGACATAAAAAGACTACCAATTAGGAGTAAAACATATTAGAAAGATAGTACACACTCCCCCTTACCTTGAGCCTACCTTTTCTTGCCTTGACAACTTCTTCATGCTTCATGCTAACACTTTCTTCACCAAGCACTACAACCAATGAAGAAAGAACACACAAATACACTGAACTCTAATGAAACTCACTAAGAAACATCTAAGAGGGACTCTCCCTAAGATATATAAGCCATTATACCTTATAAGCATCTTTAGATCTCCACACACCATGAGGAACCATCACACATGCTAACTATCCTCTTCTCTCAAGTTACTACAAGGATCATCAATCAGAATGTCATGCCACTCACCAAATAAGAAATGATCTCAATCAACCTAAAAAAGAAACCCATTCTGACCTTGTAATATAGATCCTTCACAAACCTCTAGACCAAGTATTTATGAACATGTTGCTCCCCCTTATCCAAATACCTTCTATTGATTCATAGAGAAAGAAATGACACCTAAGCTCTATTTTATATACTCAAAAGTAGCTTTTGATAATCGTTTGGTCATAATATCTACAAGCTACTATTTTATAGGCACATGCTCCAACTTGACACATTGATTAATCACTTATTCTCTCAAGAAATGATATCTAATAGGAAAGTATTTATTTTTTGAGTGCATAATAGGATTCTTTGAGATATTAATTGCACTAGTATTTTCAAAAAGAATATGACAAGGTCCATTTTGTCTTACCTTGTAATCCTCCAAAGTTTGTTTCATCTACATGACTTGTGTACAATAAGAGGTAGTTGTTTTATAGTCATATTCTACAGTTGATAGAGACATTGAGGCTTGCTTCTTACTTAGCTAACACACCAAACATTCTCATATAAAGAAGACCCCACCACTGGTACTCCTCCTATCATCCATACATCCTACCCAATCGACATTAGTATATGATTTTAATGAAAAGTATTTACTCATGGGATACCATAAACCATAGTCTATGGTGATTTTGAGATATATCAAGATCCTTTTGACTACTTTCAAATGAGATTCTCTAAGATTAGCCTGAAACCTTTATAAAAGACCTATTACTTGCATGATGTTAAGCCTAGATGTAGTGGAGTATAAAATACTTCCAATCATGTATCTATACAAAATTTGATGAACTTTTAGTGAGTCATCCAATTTACTTAACTTGCATCCTGTGATCATTAGAGTACCCATTGGCATACACTCCATCATGTCAAAATTCCTTAGCATATCCTTGATGTATTTAGCTTGAGAAATGAATTTTTTTGCATCAAGTTAATTAATCTATAAACCTAAAAAGTAAGATAGTTATCCCGACATTGACATCTCAAGCTCAGTCTTCATATTATTTGCAAAATCTCTACTCATTTTATCATTATCAAATCCAAAAACTATGTCATCAACATATACAACAACTATCAACTCATGATTACCTTCTGTCTTAATGCACAAATTACTATCAGCTACCCCCCTTTTAAAACCTTGACTCAAAAGATACTTATCTATCTTGTCATACCAAGCTCTAGGAGCTTGTTTAAGACCATACAAAGCCTTCTTCAATTTACCCACAAAATCTTGATTACTTGACATAAAGTGTCCTTCAGGTAACTCAATGTAGACTTCTTCTTTTAAGTTGTCATTCAATATCACATCCATTTGATATACCTTGAAACCTTTGAAACATGCATAAGCCAAAAAGATTCTAATTGCTTCTATCCTTGCCACAAGAGTAAAAGTCTCATCAAAATATATTACTTCAACCTGAACATATATTTTACACACCAGTCTAGCCTTATTTCTTGTGACTTCTCCTTTCTCATTCATCTTATTTTTGAAAACCCATTTGGTACCTATCACATTTTTATCTTTTGGTCTAGGAACTATGTCCCATGTTTCATTCCTTTCTATCTGATTAATTTATTCATCCATTGCATCATTCCAACTTTCATCTTTGATATATTCCATAAAATTTTTGGGTTCAGTCATCGATAATAAAGCTGAGTCTTGTTGATTTTGATTGATCAACATTCTCCTTCTAGTCTACAAGCTTGCACCAACATTTCCAGTAATCTAAGAGATTGGATAATATTTTTTAATTATCCTAGATGGATCTTTAATATCTTGTCTTTCTTCCTCCTCTTCATATTCATCATCTATTTGAATAGATAGCTTATCAATGTTTGTAACAACATTATGAGTTAAGTCACTTACCTATAATTTTGGCTTCTTGACTTTAATTGTCTCATCTAATCTTACATTTGAAATTTCAACAATATTGTGAAGTCTCTTGTTGAAGCATCTATAGGAAATACTGATAGAATAATATCCTAAGAAGATGCCCTCATTAGATCTTGGTCAAATTTACCAAGGTTATCTTTATCCCTTTTGATGAAGCACCTGCTCCCAAACACTTTGAAATGTTTAACATTAGTTGCTCTTTTCTTTCATAACTCATAATGTGTCTTATTAATATTTACTATGATTTTAAATATGTTTAGGATGTACACAAAAGTCTTGGATACCTCTTCCTAATATCCATCTAATATTTTTGCATCTTGAAGCATGGTTCTACCTATCTTAACCATAGTCCTATTCTTCCTTACAACCATACCATTCTATTGTGGTGATCTAGAAGCATAATATTATCTTCTTATCCCATGTTCATAATATAAATCATCAAAATTATGAGACCAAAATTGATGCAGAGGTGTTATGGAGAAGTCCTCTAAAGCATCAACATCTAACTCTCTATCTAACTGATTATTTGCTTTGGTGGTTTTTCATTCATAATTTCTTATCTAGTTTAACCTTTCACTTCTTGGAGGAGGTATAAATAGTTTATTTCATGCATATACATGTTACTTGTGATTTTCACAACACTCCTTGACTGGCCATAACCTATTTTATTGTTTCTCAACTCATACTTTATCAAACTCAATTCATGTTCTCTTAAAATTACTCTTCCAACCGTTACTAGCTTTCAATGGATCACTTCCCATTAGCTTTCAAGGTTAAAAACTTGTGTTATGATTAAGGGACCTTAAAATTTTATCTATATAGTATTTATTAATCTTATCACACTTTGCTTAGTCCCTATTAAGGCTCAGTCACACTATTCCACTCACTTTGTACCACAAGATCACCAAACTCTACCTATGTTTGTAGCCTTCTTTCTGAGATTTTCCTTTGTTTGATAAAATAGTCATCTTTATTAAATATATAAAACCACCTTTAGTCACCTTATATCTATGTTAAATTTCTTAAGATTTTTTAGGGTTTGACACAATCTCTAACACCCCTTTCCAATCCGTCATTGGTATTTAATTAGCCCTTTTAGGTCCAACTCTGTCTCAGTCCTTAAAAATTTGTACCATATATACTGTACATATATTAAAATTATTGAATAAATTGAGGCATGTAAAATCCATCCTAAATAAAAAGTTTCATCAAAATTTAAGGGTTAAAACTCATTTTATGGCATAAACCCTAATATAGGGTTTGTATGCCTGCACACAGACCTGTGGCCATATGAAACTGGACATATTTTGTTGAATTAGGTTTCAAAACCCAAAATAATCTATATTAGGTATTTATGGACCCATTTTAACTTCCCATAACTTCATTCAACCTTTTCAAAGCATTAAACATGAGAAACATAAAGAAATATAATAAACTGTGCATGTAATTTTGACTGTGAAGGCAGGGTAGTTGTAAATCTTATCATCTAAATATTGTTGGATCACTTTGAAAAATTTTAAGACCTTGAATAGGTATTTATAAACTCCATGAAAACTTCCCAATATATATTTAACCTTATTTCATACTCCTTATCCCTCCAAATGCATATTGACAGGGTTTTGTCACATAGCTATGCCTGTGTAAGAGCAAACAGGGTCAAAGGGTATATTGGTCTAATATGAGGCTTGATCTCCTTAAATAAAGTTTCTCACTACCACATATAATATTTATTCACCTTAAATACATGACTACACCCAAAAAAAATACCAATCTATCAATGAAATGAGATACTTGGTTGTGTTAAACAAGAACATGGTATCTACAAGCATATATCAAAAGTTCAACCTCTCCTTACTCTTAAGAGGTTATTCCTTCCATTAAACTTGTCATAAAATATCAACCCTTATATTTTGACACCAAAATATTTCTAAGGGAATAATGATCCCCCTCTTCCAACATATATCTCTTTCACAAACAACCAAAATAGGGGTTCATACTGAGTGTCCAGGGTTTTTGCCTCTCTAAAACACTGATCCTTGCATGACCAACATTGTGAACAGGGTATATGGGTTGTGGTCAATATGGACACTAATTTACCTGATTATAAATTATTTAATCATTTATAATAAATCTTGTATAGGCTTAATACATTCAAACCCTTCACATAAGGATTCAAGACTTTCTTACCATTTGACATTACTTTGGTTTCTCCATTTTGAATATGTTTTGCATCTAGTCTTTGGTTCCTTTCTTCAATCTTGTTTCCACCTAAAAACTTACCTACATGATAGCATATTCAAGGTCTTGATATATTCAAGACAATATGAAACCAATGCAAACATATATATATATTTGGAGGAATCACAATGAACCACTTTCCTTTATTCAAAACATTGATATCTTTAAAACACTGTCCATTCATGGACTTGAGTTCTTAGTTGAGGAGTTCATACCATTTTAAATTTCAGACTTCCCATCTTCTCTCTTGATTGGATATCTCTCTCTTATATACCCTCTAACTTCTAAAATGATCTTTGTTTTTCATTTTCAACATAGGACTTTGAGTAGTTACAATAACTTCATTTTTCATAAATAACCCTCTACATACAAGGGTGACTTGTATTTGTCCATATGACTTAGTTTAGGCCCTATGTATTAAATATATAAAAAATTCTTCCTTATGACTTAAATGAACCTCCTAAACCACTTTTTCTCACTCAAACACTTCAAACACACTAAATATCCCTCTTAGACTCTAATACATTATTTGAATTTTTAAATCTTTGATTTTGGAGGGAAAACTCCTCTTAGCCTTATAACACACTTTATGAATCCAAATTATTTTCTAAGACAAAACATGGACTTAATAAGCTCTCACACACTTATTGACATCAAACATTGACATACATTGACTTCTAATTTGATAAACTCAAAAATGGTGTTTCATGGCTTGATGCTCCTACATCATACTCCCCAGGAGGGAGAAAATTTGAGCCTCCAATTTTATTTCTCACCTTCCAATTAGTTATTTTAGGGTCCTTAATACACAAAATGTTGATGTTCATGCTTTCTTGCTTCCTTTTCCTTGCCAAACTCTTGCTTATCCTCTTCTTGGTCTTATCTAGATTTCTTGTTCATTCATCTTCCACTTTCATAAAGTGTTCCAGCTGTTGTAGTTCCTTAGTTGCTAAATGTTTCAACTTTTACCAATCATTTTTAACCTATTCACACTTAGCTTCAACTAACGTGTATACATTTATCTTCCTCATGCTTGCTTCATGGCTTCTTTCTCATCCTTTTCCTTTATTATTTTTACTTGATCTTTGTTTTTACAGTAGTGCTTGCTCCTTGTTCATGCTATATCCTTATTTATGAGGACATTTTGGACTCTCATGCATGCCAATATCTATATGTTTCTCACCTATATGTTATTTTTCTTCCTCTTCACATTTCTTCACATTTTGATTCTCTTTTCTCTCATTTTTCTCACTACACAGGAGCAACTTCTCATTCCTTTCTTCCTCATCATAGAACATTATTATTTGACAAATATTTGGCCTCCCATATCCATATTTACAATATGTAAACTCATAATTAAATTTCCAAAATGAATATCTTACCTTGCTTGCTTCTTCACAAGCCATTTCCTTGCTTACTTGCTTCTTTGTATGCACAACTCTTTGCGCTTCTTCTTGCTGCTCCTTACTTGATGATTCTTGGAGTTATTGATTGAATTTGACCTACTATTATTTACCCATTTGAATATCCTTTTATGCACTAAACATGTCCTCTATCATCCTCAATTTCTCTTACAACTTTTGTGCATCAATCTCTTCATTTGTTTTATCAAACCTTGGTGTGCATTGTTCTTCATTCTCTTGGGAAGCTTGTCCTTTATTTATTTCTTGGACTCCCTCATTTGTGAGATTCATATCCACCTCCTCACACTATATACCATTATTATCTATCACTCTTTGAGGTGCTTCTTCCTCACCTTGATGTGCTACATACTCATTCATCAATACCATGGTTTCCATATACAATAAATCTTCATTATTGGAATCAAACTCAAACATATCATCATATACCACATTTTCCCAACACTTATACTCTATTATGCATTCATTTTTTTGCATACATGGCTATACCTTGACTTCTTTGACTTGATTTTCTTCCTCTACCTTTCTTATTTGCTTTGTGGGTTTGCCATCTTCATCACTCTTCATGTTTATATGGAGTACACTTGAAAATTGATCATGTTGTACTCTTTTATTGCTCATTATAACCCACATGTTTCCTTGTATCTTATTGGGTTTCAACTTATCTCTCTTTCTATCTCTTACATACTTCTTGCATTGGTAATCTACTATGGTATATTGATGTACTTTGACATTGATCTTTTGTCTCCATAATTGTGCTTGCTTTCTTTGACCTCTTGCTTGAGGTTCTCCTTTTTCTTCTTTTCAACTGATTGTTTCAACCACTTAAGCCATACATATCCATTCCCTTGCTCTTTTATTGAAGGTTGAAATCTATCATACTTTTCCTTAATTTACATATCATCTTTGCCTTCTTCATATATACAATCAAATTCAACATTCAAACACTCATTTACCTCCATAAGCAACTGATGCAAGTTTGGTTATTCATCTATGTCTTCATCAATGACCTTCAAGTCTTTTTGGGTGACCTCATTATCTTCTTGGTGCACCATATATTTTGTTTCAGTTGCTATGTATGGAAATACATCATATAACTCTTCTTTCTCTTCATTTTCATCTTGTGGAATGCTCTCAATCTTCAACACTTTGTCTTCTTCTAGAAGCTCTTTTTCTTTGTCATGTTTTTGCCACTTGAAGGGTAGCATTATTAACCCATTTTTCACCATATTTTAGGTCCCATGATTGGCATTCATCATACTTATCTTCATACCTGCAAACACAATCTTGAAATCAAAGTTAGCATATAAAATGAGAGACCACATAGTCTCTTTGAATGCCTTTGGCATAAGCATTATCCATATTCTCTTCTTTTCTTCATCTCCATTCTTTTATAGTCTCTTTGGAACTTATTTCTCCTTCTTGTTATCTTTAATGAGAACCCTCTTATCAATCTCTTCCCATTGTTTCTCTCTTGGCAACATCTCTCTTATCATGCCTCATTGGGATGCTCTATCTTTCTTCTGCTCATTTTTCAAGACACCTTTCTTGTGCCTTCTTCTTCTCACAAGTGACTTTATTGGCCACTTCACCTTTATTATCATATGCCATCTATCCATTGGAATTCTTGAATCTTCATGAGATTTACCATGATCGTAATCCTCTCAAATCTCTACCCCAATTCTCTTATTATGTCTGCCACTTCCTTTTCTATATCCATCTTCTCTCACATTCTTTGTTTTCTTGATCTATTTAGACTGTCTTCTTAGAAAGTCTATCAAGCTTTCCTCTTAGACATATTTTGGGTATTTCCTCTTATTTGAGTCCTCACTTTAGGATCTCTTTTTGACCTTCTTGACTCTCTTTTGGATTCTTCTTTCTTCCCTCTTCTTTCTTGGAGCTTTAATGCTCTCTTTTCCCTCTATCTATTATAACCTTCTCTTGACTAGCTTCTTATCCTTCTCAAAGGACTTTGGGGCTATATGTTTCCACTCTCATCAATATGATTTTACTCTATGCTGACCTTATTAGATCAGACTTGCAATTTTATCTTCTCCCTCAACACCCTGCAAGGTTACTCCTCATGCATATCTCATGGCATTATGCATTCTTCTCAAATCAACAAAAGTGTAAAGAATTATAAATAAAAATTTAACCCAAGAATACCTTGCCTTGATATAATACCAAATGATGTAAAGGCATTAGGGAGAATCCCTCTATAACATCATCATCTGACTCTCTATCCAACTGATCATTTGTATTAGTGGTTTGTTATTCACAATTTCTTGTATAGTTCAACCTTTCACTTCTTGGAGGAGGTATAAACAATTTATTTCATGCATATAAATGTTATTTGTGATTTTAAAAACACTCCTTGAGTGGATATAACCTCTTTTAATGTTTATCAACTCATACTTTATTAAACTCAATTCATGTTCTCTTAAAATTACTCTTCCAACTCTTACTAGCTTTCAATGGATCACTTCCCATTAGCTTTCAAGGTTCAAATCTTGTGTTATGATTAAGGGAACTTAAAATTTTATTTATATATTATTTAATAATATTATCACACTTGGATCATTCCCTATTAAGGCTTAGTCACACTATTCTACTCACTTTGTACCACAAGATCACCAAACTCTACCTATGCTTGTAGCCCTACTTTTGAGATTTTCCTTTCTTTGATCAAACAGTAATATTTATTAAATATATAAAACCACCTTGAGGCACCTTATATATATGTTCAACTTCTAAAGAAGTTTGAGGAATTGACACAATCTCTAACACCCCTTTCTGGCCCTTTCTTGGTCTTCAATTAGCCCTTTTAGTTCCAACTCCATCTCAGTCCTTCAAAATCCACACCATCCATACTGTACCTATCTTAAAATAATTTAATTTTTTGAGGAATGTCAAAACCATCTTAAATATAAAATTTCATCAAAATTTAAGGCTTAAAACTCATTTTATGTCCTAAACCCTAATTTAGGGTTTGTATGCCTACACATAGGCCTGAGGCCATATGAAATTGGATATATTTTGTTGAATTGTGTTTAAAAACTAAAAATTATGTATATTAGGTCTATATGGACCCATTTTAACTTCCCATCACTTCATTCAACCTTGTCAAATCATTGAACATGGGAAACATAAAGAAATATAGTAAACTATACATGTAATTTTGACTGTGTAGGCAAGGCAGTTGCAAATATTATCATCTAAATATTTTTGGATCACTTTGACATGTTTTAAGACATTTAATAGGTATATATACACTACATGGAAAGTTTGAAATCTATATTTCACCTTATTTCATACTCCTTATCTCTCTAAATGCATATTGATAGGGTTTTATCACACAGTTCTGCCTGTGTAAGAGTAGGCAGGGTCATAAGGTATATTGGTCTAATATGAGACTTCATATCCTTTACTAAAGTATATATATACCACATATAATATTTATTAAAATTAAATACATGATTACACCCAAAAAAAATATACCATTCCATCAATGAAATGAGATACTTGACTATGTTAACCAAGAATAGGGTATCTCTAGGTATATATTAAAAGTTCAAAGTCTCCTTACTCTTAAAAGGTTATTTCTTCCATTAAGATTATCATAAAATATCCATCCTTCTATATTGACACCAAAAAATTACCAAGGGAATAATCATCCCCCTCTTCCAACGTATATCTCTTTCACAAAAAACCAAAGCAGGGGTTCATACTGAGTGTGTAGGGTTTTTTGCCTCTTTAAAACACTGATCCTTGCATGACCAACACTATGAACAAGGTATCTGGGATGTGGTAACTCTTGAAACTAATTTTATGGATTATAAATGCTTTGATCATTTCTAAGAAATCCTGTATAGGCTTAACACATTCAAACCATTCACATAAAGATTCAAGACTTTCTTACCATCTGACATTACTTTGGTTTCTCCATTTTGATTGTGTTTTGCAGCTAGTCTTTGGTTCCTTTCTTCAATCTTGTTTCCACCTGAAAAATTACCTACATGATAATATATTCAAGTTATTGAGACCTTCAAGACAATATGAAACTAGTGCATATATATATATATATATATATATATATATATATATATATACATACATACATATATATAAGAATCACAATAAACCACTTTTCTTTATTCAAAACATTGATATCTTTACAACACTGTCCATTCATGGACTTGAGTTCTTAGTTAAGGAGTTCATACCATTTTAAATTTTGGACTTTCTCTCCTCTATATTTCTTGGATATCTCTCTCCTTTACACCCTCTAACTTCCAAAATGACTCTTGTTTTTCATTTCCAACATAATTTTTTTTGAGTAGTTACAATAACTTCCTTTTTCATAACTAACCCTCTACATACAAGGGTGACTTATATTTGTACATATGACTTGGTTTAGGACCTTTATATTAAACATATAAAAAATTCTTCCTTATGACTTAAATGAACCTCCTAAACCACTTTTGCTCACTCAAACACTTCAAACACACTAAATATCCCTCTTAGACTCTAATACATTATTTGAATTTACAAATCTTTGATTTTGGAGGGAAAACTCCTCTTAGCCTTCTAACACACTCTATGACTCCAAATGAGTTTCTAAGACCACACATGGACCTAATAAGGTCTCACACATCTATTGACATCAATCATTAACCTACTTTGACTTCTAATTTGACAAACTCAAAAATGGTGTTTCATGGCTTGATGATCCTTTCAATGACACCATTTTTTTGTGGTGTTCTAGAAGTAGAGTATTGTCTTCTTTTCCCATGTTTATCACAAAAATTATTAAACTTATAAGACCAAAACTCACCTCCCCTATCTGATCTCACACTCTTGATCTTTGAACCTTTATCATTTTTGACAAGAGCTTTAAATACCACAAATTTTGCAAAAGCTTCTGAGTTTTCTTTAAGAAATAATATCCAAGTCATCCTAGTAAAATCATCAATGAGAAGCATGAAGTAAATATTACCTTGAATACGTTGAGTTCTCATAGGTCCACATATATTAGTGTGGATCAACTCCAATGATTTTGTAGTGGAGAATTCCTTGTTCTTGTATCTTTTCTTGGTTTGCTTCCCATGAAGACATGCCTTGTAAAGAGAATGAGGAATCTTAGAAATATTGGGAATATGCCTTACCAACCCCTTTGAACTGATATTTAATATATTAACAACATTTATATGTCCAAGCCTTCTATTCCAAATCCAACTTTCTTCCAAATGACTCATGAAGCACTTCTCTTTCTAGGATTCATGTAATACATATATATTGTTATCTATTTTATGAACCTTTGCAACTAATTTGTCAGATTTTGCCTTTCTTACTTTACATACATCATCTTTAAAAGTTACAACATTTCCTTGATTACACATTTGGCTTACACTTAAAATATAATGTTTTAAACCTTTTACATATAAGACATTCTCAGTCTTCATATGACCATTGTCCAAACTCACAGTACCTTTGCTAATAATGTTAGCAAATTTATTGTCAAAAAATCACATTACACCTAGGTTGGTATTCTTTAGAGAGATAAACTTGATCTTGTCTCTTGTCATATGATTTGATCATCCACTATCTATGAACCATCTCTTATTCTCATCTTCTTGATTATGTAATGTTGCTTGAATAAATAATAACTCTTCCTGCAATGGTCTGCTTGAATTTAGCTTCTTTTCTTCTTGATACGTAGTCTCCTTGAACCATTTTATGGTGTTAATGACTCGTATATCCTTTTTAAAAAATACTCTCCTACAATTTTTAGCTATTTGACTTTATTGGTTACAATTTTAGCATATGAGATCCCTTTTGATCTTTGGAAAGAGAGAGCAATTTATATATCTATGACCAAATTGATTACAAGAGAAACAATACCCATTGAACACACAATCCATATTTGACCTCCCTTTTTCTTGACCATTAATTATCAATGAATTTTCATTTTTGACCCTTTTGGTGGAGATAGAATCCCTTTTATCCTTAGATAATAGCACATCTAATTAGGTCATGAATTTAATTCCCAATTTTTATTTATTCATCATGATCTACAGATTATTGATTATTATCTCTAGATCTTGCATGTGTGTCTTCACACCTTTAATTTATGATAAAGCATATTAATACCAGCCATAACCTCTTTGTCAAACATTGTACCTTTGATCACCTTCAAGTGGTTAAACTTTGTAAGAAAGATTGACTTTGATACCAATTTTTAGAGGTACAATCATTGAGAGGGGGTGAATTAGTGAGCCCACATAATCTTAATTCAATTCTAATCTTTGTAAACACTTAATCAGTTACCACAAGCATTCATGAAGCATACACAACATTCATAGAAATAAGCAATAGAGACAATGCAATATCAATCACATAACATATGCCATACATGGGAAACCCTCTTAGGGAAATAAAACACACTATAACCTATAATTGGATTACTATCTTATAATAACGAGATCTAATTTAGGCCATCTACAAATGATCAAGGAACTATAATCCCTATTTAGTGAGACTACAATCCCATAAGGTGCTACCACACCTATCTAGCTGAGCTATAATAACAATTAGACCTTTCATAAGTTTAACTTTTTAAGGAGGCTATAACCACCTTAGATGATGAACTACCATAATAATAATTATGAACACACCCATATTTTCAATGATGTTTTCAACACCTGATGATGGACCTCTGATTAACACTCTTCACCTTTGCTCACACTCAAACAACAAATGCACTATTCTCCCAACAGAATTATGACCATTAGGTCATACAAATATTCCTCAAACTAATCTACTCATCAACTCATCCTTAGGGCACTCAACCCTCCTTCACTCCATAAAACTCACACAAGTATCTTTCTAATAACTCCTTAGTCTCTTTTACCAAAGTCTAGAACCCATCATTTTTAGTTCCACTATTTATAGAGAAATCTTGATAATCTACACCTTGGTCAGCCATTAGGCATGACTTAGCCCTTAAGGCATCTTTCACATGAAGACATGGCTCAATACAATCTTCATAGGTCAACCATAGCATCCATGGGTCACCTTTAAGGAACTACACCTTTTAATAAGGCCCTTGTAGTCCTTATAGGTCTCATGTGAACACATTCACTGCTTTAGCACTCATTTGCACAAAATAAGAACATAGGACCAATTTAAAATACATGGGTCCACTCCTTATGTCCCCTTAGACATGATCAAATGATCAAAGTCAACTTATCTCACCTCTATGTATGCTCAAACAACTCAAACATTGACTTGGTGCACATACTCACCATGAATGAACACATAATCAAATTATTAAGCATTATTCATACTCAAGATAGATTAATTACACCTCCAAAATCCACACAGAGTATCATCATGGAGTCTACAACATGCTCTAATAGCTAATTCATTATGAGATATCGAAACAACATCAACACAAGCTCGAATATCTTTCTTGAGTCACTTAAAGAATAAGCACAAATATATAGTCAAATTCTAGGCTCAATATATTTAACTGTACTCAATTTTAGATCTTAAAATTTATATTTCCAGATGCACCTTGGAGTCTTTTAATGACTTTTATCAAAAGATATGGATGAAATATAGAGCTCTATTTTTTCTTGTGTTAAATTCAAATATTTGAATTTGAACAGTCACAATTAACCTTTAAACATACTGCTCAAATCTCATGTCCTTGCTATTCAGATCAAATGCACACCATCGATCTTGTTTGATTTTTAATACATAATTTGCCA
Source organism: Torreya grandis (assembly GCA_037957365.1). Classification (NCBI taxonomy): domain Eukaryota; kingdom Viridiplantae; phylum Streptophyta; class Pinopsida; order Cupressales; family Taxaceae; genus Torreya; species Torreya grandis. The sequence continues at coordinate 3,427,852 of JARHVA010000074.1, read as the reverse complement.
ATGCTAGACATTAAACCTCTGTCACTTTGACCTCATCTCATGTAATCTTGAAATGTTGACTCAACATGCTCTATTGATCTCTGCATATCAATCATGTCTTTAATGATTAATGCTCACCATTTGATCAATTGTATGAACACTCGCTCACTATTGGATCATCATCCTGTACCTTTACTTAGATGTTAAACATCATACACCTATACTCATCTTGATGCTTCCTAACTCCTTAGATAAAATATGCTCCATTAATCTTGCTCGAACTTTAACACTTGAAAAAATGACTATGGGGACCCTTTCAATATGCTCGAGTAGCCTTTTTTGCACCTCTATAACTTCTTCTATGCTTACTCACATGATCTCAAATTTAGACCATATGATCTCCTCATATAGGGGAATCCAAACATGTGACACATAGCTCTTGAAATTCATGTGCATGCAACATATAATGTCATTAAAGTGTCTTCTCAAAAGCTTCTATCATAGAGCAAACCATGTCAAAACTTCCCTGAGAGGCCAACTTTGATCATCCATAACTTTTTCCGTGCTTCAGTGCATGATCTCAAATTTATCAAAAATTAACTATGCTCAAAATTGAACAAACCCATATGATCAGTTTCTCTTGAAACCTTCACATGTGAAAGATATAACACCATCAAAATTCTCAATTGACTCTTCTTGACACATTGTAAAATTGGCTAAATATGGGAAAACATAGTCAAATTATCTAGGAGCCTAACTTTACATATGCATATCTTTTGATGCACTATATTGCATGATCTAAAAATTAGTAAAAATAAACTAGGTCTAAGAATGAACGAACCCATATGATCATTTTATCATAAAAATTCCATGTGTGTGAATACTGACCTCTTCAACATGCTTACTTAGTTCTTTCTATCCATATTGCAAATTTGGCTAAGTATGGGAAAATGATGAATTATGACTAAGAAGCCAACTTTATACCCTCATATCTTTGATCATGCTTTGATGCATGACTTGAGATATGGTGCATATCAACTAGGGAATAATGTGATCACAACCATATGACCCAATCCCCTTGACTCCTTCCCATGTGGCAATGGTGATGTCATCAAACTACCAACTAAGATTTTTTACCACTGGACCCAAATTGTCTAGATGAAAACTATGATCAACCGGATGAGTTCCACTTGTGCACACAATATCTCAAAGCAAATATAACATGCTAGGGACCTCTTGTACATAATCTAATCACCATACTCAACCTTGATCCTCTCTAGCCATGTCAATACTGAAGATCAACCAAGTCACATTCAAGCATACAAGAACAAGAACAAGCACATTGTACACTTTATCATTATCACTTAGGCCATCAAATCACTCCATCCACTCAACAAGATACCTCCATGACATAATCATAACTCTCTAAAATCTACTTTTGACACTAAATTTGGTATTGGTTATAGAATGAAACCTAATTCTAATATTGGTTCTCAAAGAAAACTTAATCCTAAGCTTGACGTTGATAAAAATGTTAGATCCAAAAGAGAACTTATTTATAATGTAAATGTGTCTAAAAAATGGCCCATTTAATTGTATTGTCCACAAGTACCTTATTCACCTTTCACTTAGAAATGAAGGTTTTAGGATGAAGGAAATTTATAAAATGGGGAATGTTTGGCAATGGACGAATAATGGGTTATTGTTCAATAATAATGGGTTCTTAAAATATTAGCTCATCAAATCTAGGTCCTTCATCAAATATAAGTAGACCATCAATGGTGTGGGTTTGGTAAAACATGGTTGATTCGACAAAAATGATGAGGATGGATTGATTACCTTGATCTTTCTTTGAAAGTGGACGTATCTGATCATGCTTGGGAAGGGGATCATGACATATCTTGATTGAGTAGTTATCAAACTTAGATACACTTGGGTATTCAATAAATAATGGCCCTTAGAGGGTCAATGATTGGCTTTTTTGTAACCTCAAGATCAACTTGGCTATTAGACAAGTAGATAGGGAATTATCAAATAAAGTAACAACCAAAGAGGTCTTTAAAGTAACCATGAGCTAACTAAAAAAGAGTTGACTATCCTATTGTACTTGAGAAGCGAAGATATGGTTATGTTTGGGTGGTTCTACAAGTTTCCTCTTCAACACAGATATATTTTTTTTAAACAAAGGTATGTAATAAGTATATAATAAAGTTAGGTAGGAGTTTGGATCCCTCTTCTATAAGATGCAAAATGATGACATTCTTTTATTTTTTTAGTAGGGTGTCATCTTAATCAATTTTAAAGGCCATAGAATAAGATGGAATAAAATATGTCACCAAACAAGGATTCATGCAAAGGCATTGGTCTATAATGGAATTGGCTCAAAGAGGGTGAAATTGGCTTAAGTAATTGACCTAAATAAGGCAATCTTAGTCTTTGAATTGGCCCAAAGAGTATGGTCTTGGTATTTTAACCAAAGAGGTTATCTTGGTCTTCAAAATTAGCCCAAAGAGGGTGGTCTTGATCTTTGAAATTAGCCCGAAGAGGGTGGTCTTGGTTTTAGAAATTGGCCCAAATAAGGTGTTATTGGTATTTGAAATTAGCCTAAAGAGGGTTGCATTGGTTTAGAAATTAGTCCAAAGACAAAAAAATTAGTATGATATGATTCAAATGAAAGAAAGGATGTATGACATGAATTCATAGTTCCCAATTGATAGGTGTAGGAGATCGAATGGAAATACAAGAAGTGGTTTTGAATTGGCATGTGATTGACTTAGAATAATTAGATTTCACTGAATTAGATTTTATTTCGTATTAGAATTAGAACTTCGTTCAAGATGAACCTAATCAGATTGGAATGGTTTGACATGTGGTTCAAGATGAACCAGATAAAAATTGGAATGTGGCTCAAGATAAAACTGATCAAAATTGGAATGGTTTGGCACATGGTTTAAGATAAACCATATTTGGCTTGGAATTGGCCTGGTACATGGTTCAAAGCAAACTTGATATGTCATAGAATTGGCTTAGTGCATGGTTCAAGATGAACTATATTTGGCTTGGAATTATCTTAGTACATAGTTTAAAATGAACCTGATATGGCATGGAATTGGATTGATACATGGTTCAAGATGAACTAGATTTGGCTTGGAATGGCTTAGTATAAGAATGGGGTCAAAAGTGATACAATGTGAATAATTGATTCCAAACTAGATTTGGGTCTAAATGGACCTGATTTGAATGGTTTTTCAATTGGACAATATAATGACATCACACAAAAAATGTAATAGTATAATTGGTCAACATATTGCTAAGATGGGCTAAAGATAACTTTAAAAATTGGGTAGGGTAACACCTCATCTCGTAGGTGTGGTATGACATTGTTTTAGAATTTAGTTTTGGATTTGACTTGTATTTGGATACATATGGGTTTTTGACATAACAATTAAGTATCAACACATAGATATCGTGTGTCTACTTTAAAAATTGACACAAGATTATGGTATAATCACTTATCCTTTGATCAAGAGGATTAAAATTTTAATGATTTATTAAGTAATTAAATATAGTTATGTTGGTGTTTTAATCCACCCCTCTCTCAAATCTCCATACGAAAAGGTAAACTCTAGGGGTTGATACTTTTACACCCCTAGATCAATGATAATTTTGTGATAAAGGAGGCTTCTATTCTAAAATTATTATTTAGCATTATAGATGGTCCCCAAAAGGGAAAAAATCCATCAAGACTTAGCATTCCATTATTCAAAGGTTATTTTTCCTTCATAACTACTTCTTCCATAAGATTTCAATTAAGTACTATAAAAAAAATCAAGTTCTAAGGGACATTTTAGCTAATATATCATGAATGTAGCCTTAATTTTTATACCCCATTGGATAATGGAGCTGGTAAAAATTTTGGGTACTGAATTTCTAGTCATCACACTCTAAAAACTTATAGGAAGATGATGAAGTCCATCTCGTTCAATCATAATAAAAATGAAAGGTATTTTCATATTGATTCACAGAAATCCCACCAAGGGAGGGTGAAGAGTATAATAGGCTAATCTCTTAGGATAAAAATAAGTGATCACCTCCATGTTTCTTAGTTTCCATACCAAAGGGGAAGCATACACGTAAAGGAATCACACAAAATTTAGACAAGAGGCAAATGCGAGAAAGGGAAAACAAGAAAGGAAAAAACTTTGGAAAGAAATGTGTTTTAAGAGCCCAAATAAAAGATGCGTTCTTTTTATGCTAAAATAAAAATTGTTGGAGAAATAAATGATCTTGTTTTATGATTTATAACCCTTTATTTGATAAAGGACCTAAGATAAAATAGTCAATAGTTTACAATGAAGCCTTTGGCATGCATAAATTTGTAAACAAAATATTTAAAAATTGCAAAAAAGAAGAAGATAAAAGCAATAATCAATATTTTAATAACTTATAAAATAAAAATTCATTTTTCACAAAATTTGGAGAGGTTTTTGATAGAAATAATTCTCACACCCATACAAAAATTTAGATTTAAAAAAAAATATTTCAAAATTTATGATCATTTTACCATCCATTCTTAATCACAAAATAAAAATAAAGATAAAAAGTGGTAGTTAGTAATTTGGCCATAACTCCTAAAATATAAATTTATTTTAAAAATAATTGTGAAAGGTTTTTGATAGGAAAAATCCAAAAATATACGTAAAAAAAATAATTTAAAAATAAATAACATATCAAAAGTTATGATTATTTTACCATTCATTTTTTAGTCAAAAAACAAAGAAATAAAAGGTGGTAGTCAGTAATTTGCCCATAACACCTAAACTATATATAAAATTTCAACACTTTTTTGAAAGTTTTTTGATATACAAAATACTCACATCCCTGAAAAAATTAGATTAAAAAATATAACGTATTAATAGTTATGATCATTTTACCAGTTGTTTCTTAAAAAAAATTAGAATAATTTTTTTTAACTAGAGGACCGATAAAGAGACTAGAAGAATGTCTGGGGTGCGAGTTACATCCCACTAGACATGTCAATTGTAGAATAATATTACTATGGGGTTATCTAATATTTAGAGAATGAAACCCAAAAAAAAACTTGAAGGACTAACTTTCTAAGCTATTCTTTAGGGTGAGTTATGGCAAATAAGCAATAACTACAAAATAAAAGATAAAACTATGTTTATACCTTCCTTAGAGATTTGATTATAAATCAACATGAGAAGAGGCTTGAGATTGGTTTGTGTAGTATACATCTTTAGTAATGGTGGTTCTTCATGGGTAACATCTCTCTTTATGCACACGAGATTAGGCTTGGCATGTGTTGATAAAGGTGAAGCTTCTTGATGGATTTTTGTATAATAACTCTCCACTCAAAAGTTTCTTTTTGGTCTATGGTGGCCCTTGTATTTATAGGCTTGATAGAATGATGAGGACCCTTAATATTGATTCCAATATAGATGGTTTCAAATGCATCTTTGAAAAATCACATAGATCAACACATATATTGATAATATGCGCCCTTCATCTTATCTAAGATGAAGGGTGGAGGATACTCCTCAAAATATCCCAAAGAGGATTAATATGAGACTTTGATCTTGTTTTCAAGATTAAAGGTGGAGAATTATTCCATAAATATATTTGTAAGAATCAATGTGAGCCCTTCATCTTGTTCCCAAGATGAAGGGTGAAAAACTATTTTCAAAAAAGCACATGGATCATCAATTTAGTATCTTCATATTATTTTAAAGATGAAGGGTTGAGAATTTTCTTACAAAATATCTCAAAATATTAATTGTAGACCCTTAATCATGTCTCCTATTAACGATTGTCATTGATGTCAAAGGTGAATCTTGCATGAGGTTTATGTCATTGAGAGAGTGTGCCTAGTTGATAGTATGTTGATGTGACAAAGGACATTGATAGAGTGTTTTTATTGAAGGATGTTGTCATAATAGAGAATTTGAAGGCAACTAATGCCTTATGGTTGCATAAAGATACATATTGTTGAGTAGCCTAAGCCTAGTCATGGCATGAAGAGACCTTGTGAGAAGGTATTATCATGATGGCTTAGTGAGATGAGAGTACACATGCATGAGTGGTTTTTTGAGGTTGCTTGAGAATGTATATGAGGCATTATAACACTCATGAGAGTTTCAAGGTGAGCCTACAGGGGTAGGACCTTCAATTTAAGTTTGCATCTAGACCTCTTTCAGACGATGCCTAGCCTAATGAGGTATCATGATCTATTTTCAAGGCTTATGAATGATGTATGGTAGTTTTTAATCTTGAGATATATTTCTTGAGTATGTGAGTGAGGTGGAGAGTTCATGGAAAGAGGCATGAAGGTCAGTGTTAAGGCCTAATGTGGTTTGCAGGTCAAGATCTAGAGACCAAAGAAAGAGAGTGTGGCCTAATGAAGGATCATTATTATATTTTAAGGTAGTTGAGATCATGTAATCATTTTCAAATGTGAGGTATGATTTTTCATGTTTATTCATTTAGTTTGACATCATAGTTTGAAGGATAAGGTGTGAAAATTTATTTGGAGGTCTCTCAAGTGTTCAGAATGAAGGATTCTCAACCCAAGAAGGATTTTATTGTGCTCATTATCTCATAAATTTTTTTAATGGTAACCTAATATGTTCATGGTAGATATGAAATGGTCCTAGCTCAAAATTCTAGGTAGTAGTTTTTAGATTAAGGCTCTATACTTTATGAACAATTGTTAAGAGTGGAAACATGTTTAAACCCTCTTAGAACCCTAATAAAGACATGATATTGAAGATGTTGATAAAAAGTGCCTATAAGTATTGGTATTATTAGGTAATATATTGGATATTGTATTGGAATTTCCCAAGTACCTCCAAGTGGTATTGGTTAGAGAGAGGAGAGAGAAAATGTTGAGTTACAAGCTTGTTTCTAAAAACATTATTGTAGAAGTCAAAATTTGCATTGGACATAGCAATAAAATGGATGGAGGAATAAGGTAGACTCATATTTAATGTACATTAAGGTTTATGGATAGGTTATAGTCCTAAAGTGTGTTAAATCGGTCATCCAAGTTAACTAGTCGCTAACAGGCCTAATGGTGAAAACAGTGAAAAATCTAAGTAACAGTGAGAAGATGAATAGAAATGTGTTTTCATGATAGAATGATGAAACCAAGTGCATGGATATGTTTTTTGGTACCGTTATGTTATATCCATGCTTGGTATAAATCTTGGAAGTCTGGTATAGTGGTGAAATTGATGAAGCCAAAATGGCTTGTCTAACTCAGTAAGGTCTATGTGTAGTGAGGTCAACAAATTGGTCTATAAGACCAATAGTTGACACTGAACCATATTTTTTTTTTATTTTAATATGTCTATATATGTCATAATTTAATATTCATACATTATAATTATTTTAAAGTGGTCATACAGGTGTTGAATGTCAATGTTTCATGATTATGTTTTTGATAGTCTTTGCAGTTCTGAGAAAGTGGGTTGCAGTGATGTTTTTGAGGCTCTATGCCCTGATTTTAAGTGTCTAATGTATATGTTGATATTTTTGAGGTCATGGAGGTTTTTTATAATTTATTTATTTTCATGTTTTTTTGGATAAATGATGTGTTATCTTCAGTTGTTCAAGGTAGACTTTTCTGTGTGTTCAAAGGCCTAATGTGAACAATGTTAATGGAGTGTTTCAAGAGTTGGTTGGACCTAAATTGTGTTATGGAGATAAGATTATGTTGGATAAGGAATATTTGACTATTTTATGGAAATTTTATATCATATATAAATGTTTAGAGTGTTCCAAGGGGTCATAAGGCAACATGTCCTAAAGTAGGCCTAATGGAATTAGGTCTCCATGAGACATAAATAGGAATTTGGTCTATTTGAGTAATGGCCAACCTAATGTAATGATTTATTATCAATTTTAATGTGTCATAAGGCTTATTTTGTGAATAATATAAGTGTTAAAGTGTATTTTTATAAGTAATAGGTGCATGAACAAGAGGCTTGTATAAGAACAAGGCCTTTTAGGCCTAATTGGCTAGTTAGCAAATTAAATAGAGGAGCAAATGATATAGAAGATGTTTGAGAATAAGGAGGTATTTTAGACCATTATAATAGATTATAGTAACTATCATTAATATATAATATAAGTATTTAATATAAAATTTAACATCATATGACCTAATCAGTATTGAAGAGGCCTAGTTGATCGAAGAGACCTATAAGGCAGTTTGAGAGGGATAAGAGTGTGAAGAGCTAAAGAGGTGGTCATCATCTGTTAGTTGAGAAACATAGTGTTCTAAATGTTATCAAATAAATTAGGTGGATGAGTTGGTTCTGAGTCATCTAGGGGGTTGGTTCCTCTTTGCAAATGGGTGCTTGCTAAAGCCTAGTCAAGTGGGTGCTTGGCTAGTTGGGGCTGGTACTCCATGGGGAGTTAGTGCTTCACTAAATTTATTTTTTTATTATAAGGTTATAGTATATTTATATATATTAGTGGGTTTTCTTCCCATTGAGGTTTTTCCACATATGTGATGTGTTCTTGTATTTCATATTCATATGTATTGTTGCTTGTGCTTTGATTGATCTATATGTTTATATGAATGTATCATGAATGTTAAGTGGAACTGAATGAATGTTTTAAATATTTATTCACCCCCATCCCTCTCAGTCATTGTGCTTACAACATATACAAGATGAAGAGTGGAGAATAATACTTCATATTATTTCATTTAGTAAATTGATGAGCTCACAAAAGAATATTCCATAAGATCTTAAGATTCTTTTTGAAATGAAGATGCCCTTTAAAAGGAAGAGGAAAAGAAGAATTAATAATTGAAAATAAATTGTAATTCTATTTGCATAAAATTATAGTTATAATAATGATTAATTAAATTAATTAAAGATCAATTTAATTAATACAATATGGAGAACTTAATTAGAAGAATGATTAAAGGTTATGATTAGAGAAGGGGAAATATTTAAATTGATCAAATAATAAGGATTTTAAGATGGACAAGTGATTTGTGTGCTATTTCTAGAAATCATTCTTATTGTAATTTCAGCTTGAGAGTGGTAAATATTGATTGTCTATAGGGGGTACAAATTTACATCTCAAGAAAAATACATACCAATACCCAAGGGAAACCATCATAAATATTAAAATATTACATGGCACATGTCACAAAAATTGAAAAATACCACAAATAACATGAACATAGATCAAAATACTAGGCCACCAACTTAACTAGCCCCATTGAGGAAAGAGGGGAAGGTGACAAACTAGTAGGCTTATCTCCCTAACTGCCATCGTGGGGGTGCACAATGTTAGGTATGGGATCCCAACCATAATGTTTTGCATTTTATTCATCGATCTACCAATGAAGAGGTGAAATATCCAAATATAACTAGTGATATTTATTTTGACCATCCCATCCAATAATACCAAATATTGTTGGTTTGTAACCATCATGGGGTGAAGAATAATCCCCATACCCTCCAAAGGTCAAGAACCTTCAACAAGGAGGAGAAGTGGATAATGCAGAGAGACTACACTACTTAACCTATGTCTTAACTCAATCCCTCTACTTATGGTACCTAGTTAGATAATATTACATTAGATAACCAAAAAGCACTATGATAAAAATATATGGGGCATTTCCCTAGTGGTCAATGAGTGTACAAAGGTGATTTATCTCTATCACCACCTTATCTACTTCTACTTATATTTGAAACACTACATTAGTTTGTGTAGAAATTATGTCATTAATAGATAATTATTTGTATAAATTCTCCTTGTTAAAAACATGTTTTTAATCTTTACAAAGCTAAAAGAGAATCTCAATGTGAAAATTATGCCACATTTTCTTGAAATTTATAAGAAGCATATCAAAATCCTTAACCAATGCCATGTTCCAAGAGAAGGGTTATAGTATAAGGGGATAAAAAGAGTGAATCCACTTCTACACTTGTTGAGCTCTCACACAAAACCAAAATATGTTTTTGAGAGACTTTGTTTGCCCACATGCATGGAATTTGGGAGAAGGAATCCCCATGTGAAGCATTTTATCATAAAATAGTAACCATTGGTGGAGAATGCACTAGGATAAATGATATTTTAAGGATCAACTATAGCATACCAAATAGATTTGAATATTATGTTCCAATAAGATGAACTATTTAGATTCCACCATTTGTTGAGCATCTCCTAGGGAAAATTATTGGGGGTTAACCATTGATATCCAAATGGGGGGTTGTACCAAAGTAGATGAGTAGAAACACTCCAATTATAATCCTTCCACCCTTTAAGGGGGGATTTAATTCCAATTTTATACAAGGCATAGTTAGGCACTACCATTTATATCTCAACAATATTTTCAAAGTATTGGTTATTGAGATTGAACTTGGTTTTTATATTAGGCCAAGGTGCCCAAGACTTCGTTATTTTATCAAAAATATCACCAATGATAAAAATATATTTATATGGAGTTGGAGATATTTAACCCTAAGGGATTCTGTCAGAGGTTTATCATTAATAGTGATGACAGGAGACCACTATAACGAGTGTGAGTTGATAGAAGATACTGATTTGAAATTATTAAATTTCCAAATAAGCCATGGTTTGATTATTTCCCAAGCCTTTTAGATGATCTTATTCATAAATGTGTAAAACTATTGATATAAATAAGATCAATGAAAAGGCTTTTGAACTCCAAACCCATATAGGCCCCTCTTCCATAAGGATCACTAATCCATAACCCTCCAAAATATAAGGGTCTATAATATGTATCTCCATCCACTCTATGAAAGACATTTTTTTCTTTTAGAGTTGGTTGAAAGGAAATCTTTGATAAATTTATTTAGATTTTTATAGAATTATTTAGAGGGAGCCCAACTGGAAGAGTACAACACATGGGTTATTGCTAAAACTTTGAAACAAATATGAAAATTTCCTCTGAGGGAAAGGGTCTTGGTAATCCAATAAAAGAGTTTGTTCTCCACTCTTTGGAAAACATAGTTCCATAAATTCACATGAGAAGCTTGGGAAGTAAAGAGGGTTCCTAGAAACATAAACATTTCTCCACAAGATATCTACTCAAACTGGTATGAATCAAGCCAACTTGGTTTAGGTCCATATTATTGTCTATAACACTGAGTCATAGTCCATCAGTTACTAGATCCTAAAGCATGGTTAAAAATATATAGGCATTTCATATTATACTTGACCACAAACTCTTCTTCAAAGATTCTAAGAAAGGAATCATTGATAAAATATCCATTAAGGAGTTGGGCTTAAGGGGAAAAAGGAAGGGAAATCCCCATTCACCATATCTCTAGATGCATATTCTCCTTGTAGGCACACAAAACCTTTAAAGGGTAAAACATGAATAAGAGGGGATAAGGGACAACCCTATTTGATAGATCTAAAAATACCAAAGTTCTCATATTCATGGCCATTAATAGTAAGGTAGGTAGAGGCATATCTGAAAAGGGTCTAAATAATTTGCTTAAATCCAGGGCCAATACTAAGGGCTCAAATTAAAATAAGAATGAAGGGTCATTTAATCCTATCATAAAAAATTTCAAAATCAAATTTTGAGAAAAATAACTTTCTTTTGGGAAGTACGAGCCCATTCCATCCCCTCCTAGACAACAATAAAATTTTAAATAATATACCTACCCTAAATGAATCTTGTTTGTTAAAGCTTAAAAGTGAAGGGAAGAAAGTACTTGATCTTTAGGGTCAGATCCTTGGAAATGATCTTGTAGGACACATTGATAAGGGTGATAGGTCTCTAATTAGTGATGATCTTAGGATCTCTAGATTTTGGGTTGAACTTAATATTACATTCATTTATGAGATTTCTAAGGGATTTATTGGCCATGGATTTAAGGTAGAATTTGTGTGGATCTAGCCCAACTCAATCTCAAAGGTTTTGGTAGAATTCATAAGGAAACCCATCAATTCTTAGGGATTTATCATGGGACATGCCATTAATAACAATATGTAACCATTAAACTAAGAGAGGTATATTTCAAGCCATTATTTGGTCTAGAGTAAGTTTTTAGGGCACCAATATTATGTAGCTATTTAGAGTAGAATCCCTATCATCACTCGAGGCATGGGATTGAAAGGTTTGCTTGTAGTGTTAGACAAATTGATCTAGGAGGATCCCCACATTTGACACATTTATATGGTTCCAAATTCTAATACAAACATCTATACAATTCAGAATTTGTTGAGATCTTTCAAATGCAAATTGAATGGAGTCATTTTGACACTATATTAAAATGTTATGGCCCACTAAAGGTAAACTCCAACAAGTAAAAAATATACGCACAATGTTGAGTCAACAATTAATTGGACATGCACAGATTTGATACATGGACAAATTATATCCTACCAAGTAGACCAATCACATGGTGACATGTGGTAGAGAGAGAAGGCAAATGAGTTTGGTTTGGCCTCTGATCTTGACATCATATATGTTTACATGTGGGGCCCACACTATTTGTTGGTTGGGCCCCGATCAACTAGTTGGGGTCCTCTTTTTGTAAGGAGGGGGAACCTACCACCTATCTCACTATACAATGGTGGTGTTTTTGCATATAAACCCTTTAGAGTGTATTATCATGGTGAATGTGGGATTAAATTCCCATTTTTTCAAAGGCTTAATGCCCAAGAAAAATGGAGAGCTCTTAGGCCACCGTGTGGTACCCACAATAACTTCCAAGTCTCCACAACCTATGCCAAATCTAGTTATTCTTCCAACATGATCGAGTTTCAATGTGAGTCTAAGGCAATGGATGGTCTCTTAAGACTGATTAAAAAGGTAGAAAAGTTTATATATAAATTTATACTTGTTTTAAATCCCAATACATGTGGGATTCAAAACTTACCAAATGCACTCTAAAAGCTTAGGTGTGGGAGTTAGGATCAACCCCTCACCCCACACCACTTAATTGGAGCCTTATCCATCAGGTTATAAGCTTAACTTAGAAACCACTATCTAAAAGTTAATAATTATCCTTGAAACTTGATATGAGAAGCCTAAATAAAGGTACTTAAGAATTGTCACCTATAAAATGTGAGGAGTGGGATTCAACCCCAACACCTCACTCAAGACATTTTGAAGTCTTGGTCATTAGGCCATGCATTATTTTTGGAAAGTGAATTGTAAGACTTTAAATCTTGGGATTCATTAGCTTAAATCAAGGTGTATAAGGGGTTTTGAACCCATATTATAATGCAAAAAGAGATAAACTTTGACTAATTAGCCAGGGGCTTATGAAACATTATAAAAAACATGAATTTGTATTTGAATAGGCAATTTTTTATCCCTTATTGGGATTTTTCAGCGCTTTGTAAAAGTAGAAGATTTTTAATCCCTTTTGTAAAAGGAGAGAACCTTAAGCCATTTGTAAAAGGAGAAAAAACTTTAGCCCTTGTAAAGGAGAGAACTTTTTTTTTTGCCCTTTGTAAAAGGAGAACAAAGCAAGTATATGTCTATTTTGTTGTAGGAGTAGTAAATCAAAGGCCAAGAGCTCATTATGGAGACCTCTTAAAGACATTGTAGGTAACATTTAGCCTTGTATTGGGAGAGATAGCCCCTTATAAGGAGAAAATTGATGTAAGATAATGTATTTTACATTGTTTTAATTGATTGATTTGTACCTTGAGGCAGACTTGGAGAATTAGTCCACATTAGACAAAATTCATTATCAAATTGGTTTACATTATTATGTAATTTTATCATTTAATTGTTATTTTTAATAAGTTTTAATATGATATTTAATCATTTAAACCAATTTTCACATTAATTTATGGGAAATTGAGAAAGTTATCATAAGAATCTAAAACAAATGAATTAGTGAGCAATTTAATTAACCAACCTTTGTGGATCAAGTTTGGTATTAGAGTGGTTTTCCAAGGGGTTGTTAACACCTTTTTAATTTGTGTTAATATTCTTCCATTTGTGTTTTTAAAACTACAGGTTTCTTAGTCACAAAAGTACAACCATGGGCAAAGCTCTGAAGAGAAAAAGGCTTTAGGAGATTAAAAAAATAAACCAACATATTTAGGAGAATAAATCTGAACTAAGATAAATATTTCAGCCCTTAGAAAATGAGATACAAGAGTTACAAGATTGATTGATGTTACAGGGAGAAAGTCTCATGGGAACCATTTAGGAGTTACAACTTGAATTGTAAGCCAAGGAAGATATTTTGGCAAAGTCTTAGAATGGTGAAGGAGTGGAGGATACAAAAGACTCTATCATATAAAGGAGACTATCCTCTACCATAGATATATAAACCATGACTAAGGTATGCACAATAAATAATTCACTGTATTTTTTTTCTTTGCATCAAAATGTAAATGCTTCTTTTGTTGAATTTGAGAAGCATACTTGGGGTATTAGTTATAAGTTGTTAAACAAGATGGGTTTTGTTGGAAAGGGACTTGGCATCAATAGCCAAGGAATGATTAATCCCATTTAGGTTGAGGAAAGACCTTGTTATTCAGGTTTAGGATATAATAGTGTAAAAAGAGAAGTAAAATAATGCTCCAAGGCAACTGAATCAAGAAATTATTCTAAGATAAAATAACCCAAGCCACTAGTTCTACAAAAACAAACCATAGAAGGAGATGGCACATTGTCACTCCATGATGGTGAGAGTGAGTGAAATCTGGAATGAAGAAAGGGATAACCTTTTAATCATGGGAAAAACATATATAAATAATTCAAAGCATCTCCAAAGAGAGGTGAACATACCAAAAGAGGAAGTAACACATCTTCCCCTCATCAGATTTGCATAAATGACAACCCTAAAAGGTTTGGAAAATATAAGTATTCCAATATTTACTTCAATTATGAGATTAATGACCCTGTAACACACAAAAATTGGTATACATATCCATATTATTTTTTTGGAATGAATAACCATTGTGTTACCATGTGTTGGAAGATAAAATACATCCATAGGAAGTCTGTGCCTTTCAAAAGAAATGAGACACATAGGAAAGACCTCTCTCCAAGTCCAAATGTGGAGAATGGCAAGAAGGGCTTATTGTCTAAGAAAATGGAAAAAAATTATTGCTTTCATTGTGATATGATTGTCCATTGGGTTGAAAAGTTTTGGAAGCTTCATCCACAACTTCATCTAAATACTCTTAAGAAGGAAGTTGTGCAAACACCTACAAGCAAGGAGGTTATTCAAACCCCTACAAAGTAAGAGTTAGCAAATAAAATAATTGGTCAAGCACCAACATTCCAAAAGGCAGCCCATTAAGAATCCCACATATCCATACAAGATCCATTCAAGAGGGAGAAATCAAAATAGGATCATCCACCATACTGGATCGGTAAGATATTATTTAGTTTCATGGATATAATATTTGCATAGCTAAGTTTAATTTAGCGTGCTTATGTATCACCTCCAAATCACTTTTTGGGTTTCCATAATTGAATAATCATGAAGGAAACTAAACCTTCGTATGAGAAAGTGTGGATATAGATCACTCATTGAGGGAAAATATGGAGTAGCCATCAAAGTTACATTATGAGCAGCCGATAATACGAAGTTGTATCATTTTTCATTTTGTATTTTCATGTTCATGTTTATATTCATGTTAGCATGTTTTTATTACCACTTATTTTATAATTTGGAAAGATGGATGAAGAGGTAATCCATTGAGAAAAAAATCCCAAATAAAGGTTCTCCAAGTTAGACAATAGTTGAGAGACATGTTGGTAGGATGAAGTGTAATTCCAATATGGAGACAAAGTGGCATGACATCAACATGAGAAGTGATTCCATAAAAGGAGGGTTTAAGAATAATATCATAATGGGAGAGATTAATTTTAGCCTACAAGAAATATAGTGGCTAAGAGGATCCACCAAGAAGAAGAAAAAGACACCAAGAGTGCAAGAAAGTCAGTTGGTAGATTTTAGTTTGGGCAGTCGGTCTTTAAGTGAGAGAAACAAAGTCACCTCTATATATGAGCCTCTAAGAGAGAGAGAGAGAGAGAGACAAATGAAGATATATTCCATGGTAAATTTAAAATTACATGAGCCTCCTATGATCATGGATCAAGGTGAGAGTGTTCAAGTTCCTTCGTTGATGATTTTGATCCTAAATTACTTGATGAGTTATAAGAAGAGGTTGTTTTTGAAAAAAAAAGAGAACATCATAAAGGGATGTTGGTGTAGGATATTTATTTTCATACCATTTATCTTGCTTAGTTGTTTTTTGTATATTGGAGAATTTTATCCCACATTTATTAGGATGTTGGTTCCTTGTCTTTCTTCCACCTATTTTGGAGAAGTTAGTCCCACATGCATGGCATGGTTAGGATTTTCGTAACTTCCACCTATATGTACATCCCTTTATAAAATTTATTAAAATAGAATATTTTGAGTCTTATTTATTATGGTGAGATACTTATCTAGGAGATATGTAAGTTGTGAGAGCTATGAACTTATTGAGTTATAAGCTTTGATCCTTTGTTATACAATCCATCTCCATTTCTAAATACATCAATTGCAGTTTCTTCTCATTTTTTGAATTCTTGATTCAATATATTTATGTGTTTGATCTTTTTATCATTGGTATTTTATGCCCATTATTAGGCACATTTTACATGGTATTAGATCTCTTAGTGTTGGCAATGAACATTAGTTTTTATGTTAATACTTGAAATTTTGAGTTGATTACTATTTTGTATCATTACAAATTAAGAGAAAAACTTGTAGATCTGTGTGTTCATTTGTAGTTTTTTCTACTCTTTACATATACTAATATTGGGTAAATCAAATTTATTTTTTCAAGTTGTTACACCTTTTTCTTTTTCTTGGGCGAAGCAATATTCTTGATAGCTTCTCCATCCACCACTCAGTTACATCCCGATTTCTCACTAAGTAAATTTACTTGATTATCTATGGATTTTTATGGTTGGAAATTTGATTTGATTAGATTATTATTTAAATAAGTTGTAAGTCATATGTTTTTATGGGACAAATGTATGTTAATTTGGTTTCATGATTACCTTTCTATGAGATAGTTGTATTGTATATAATTTACATTGTGATTTGGTTTCATGATTACCTTTTTATGAGATAGTTGTATTGTATATAATTTACATTGTGATAATGTTAATTTGTTATTTCAACAATATTTTATGATAGATACACACACATATACATATATATTATACACACACACATACATATACATATACAAATATAGATATACCATGATGTTACGTGATAACTACCTTCTTGTCATGAGTTTGATACAGGAGAGATCCATCCCTTAAAGTATGATGGAGGGAGAGCATCATCAGAGAGGATGACATAGATGGAGGTCTTAGGGGATGACAGAGGAACAAATAAATTTCATGAACACACCATGTTAGATATCACTCATTATATGCATAGTTTTAATTGTTAGTGTTAGTACATTTTTAATGTTGTCTACATTTAGATAATTATTTATGCATGTTAGTTATATATTAGCTCAGTTTAATGATTATGTGGAATTAATCTTGTATGATTGCATTATGGTTATTATAATTATATTTGAATATATAATGTTATTTTGCATTTATGTTGTGTTATTATATTCATAATTATTAATATTTTTTAAGAATGTAAATTTGAGTAAATAATATCTGGTATTACCATATATAGACTAACCCTCATGTCTTTGAAATGTTAGCTAGTTATATTTATGATATTTGAGAATATCATTATATGACTTAATTTCCTTAAAATATATATATATATATATATATATATATATATATATATATATATATATATATATATAACAAAAGACATAGATAATCTATATAATGTAGTAAGGACATAATAATTGTGTTGTTATACTACTATTAAGATTGGTATAATAATTGTCCAAAATACAAATTATTATTTAAAGGAATATAATTGAATTTATATTAGTCATATTATCATTAAGTCATGATGATTGTTTACCTATACTAAGTTAGTAATCAATAAAGCAATTGTATTGTATTGCATTATAATTAGCAATTATGTTATAATTAGAATAAAACAAAGATTAAAACATGATTTGGGGGTGAATTAGAAGAAATAAATGATTTAGGAGAGAATGATGAAGCTTTAAAAAAAGAGAAAAGTTATTCAATAAAAAAACAAAGAAAGGAAAGTTGGCGGCGACATGGAAGGATAAAAAGGAAATTAGATGAGAAGTGGAGAAGATAAGGGTAACACGTGGAGGATAAGTGAGATAAAACTAAGCGAAGTTTGTCTGGATCATTCCATTTTTAGTGTTGGATGCTTTTAATAGGTAGGTAAAGTGACATTTTGTGTGGAGTTTGACAAAATTTTGTGTATAGAAGTGTCTATCTATTGCATGATATCAAGGTTTATTCAGAGCTATATGTATAAAGATATTCAAAATAGTGAACTATATGTATTTGATACCCAAAACCCTGATCTTAGAAATGAACTCAATAAAATATATAAATAGTCTATCATAATTATGTTAGGCACTTCTATAAAGCCATGATAAAGGTGAATCGATTAGTGAAACTCTATTAACTGATGATACCTTTGAAATATTTATAGGAACATTATACTAAGTTGACATGCGACATGATATATATCTATATTAAAGATAGATAAAATGTATAGCAAACTATGTGAATAATATTAATCAAATAGTAAACTATGTGTTTTGTATATCAATTCATAAGTGTAGAATATGAGTGAATAAAAGTTATTTTTCAAAAGAAAAATTGTAAACATATACCTATGTATGATGCTCTTTTAGTCCCTAAATAGGGATCATATATATATATATATATATATATATGGAATGATGTATTTATTTATTCCTAACTATGAGAATATTCAGGGATTAACAACATGTGTACTTGTTATATAAAACTGATGGATGAATATGAATGGATTGAGTACAATTATTATACAAAACCATGAAATTTTAGATATATGGGTGGCATTCTTTTTCAATGCAATAGTGAGATCATATGAGTGTGAACGGAGTAACTTATTGTCCAAACCATGAATATAAGTAAAGGAGGACTATGTAATTATATATGAGTTTACTTGTTACGAAGCTATGACCTTAAATACTAGGACTATGTGCAAATTTGTATCAAACCTAGTTTGATAAACTAAGTCTAAATCAATTAGCTATTAAATAGAGGTATTCCAGTGGTGGGTAATTGTATTAATTTGGTAACTAAATACAAGAATATTACATACACATTATATAGGTAATACAATCATGGATGTTTATTTGGTTAAATTATTTAACTCTTGGTAAAGTCTGACAACATATTTAAAGTACAAGAGTTTTATATAAAATAAGTTGATAGAGTTAAACTTGTAACAAAAAATATATAAGATAATATGTATAGATTTTTATAAGAAATTGTGTGTGTGTTTATTATAACTAGATAGCGATTTTATTTAAGAAGAGTAGAATATGGATATAAATAGTCAACTAACTATAATACTTTATTCATTAATATTTCAAGAATATTAATATCTCATAATTGATCGTCAATATATTCTATGTATAGGAAAGTTAAATGATTGTTGAAATCTTATGAAATCCTTGATTAGAATTATAAATGACTATTGGCATTTACATATAATATTTATATATTATTTGAATACTTGTGTGTAGTACATACTATGAGTATATTAATATGTACAAGTGCATATACATATATAGCATATATTAGTGCATTATGATATGTGTTTATATTTATAGTTCCGTTGATTGTTAAAAACTAAGTCATAGATTCCTGAAGGGTAGGACACTATCTATATATGCATAGAACCTCCATAAAATATAACAAGTTTTTCAAATAAAAGATTATGTTGTCATGAGAATTATGACTTTATTTATTATTATTTAATGTTTGAAAGTGAGTAGTGTGTATATAAAAATGATGGACCTTGATAATAGTGCTTGTCATAGAATGTATTGTATTTGTATCTATTGGGGTTTTAAATTTGCACCCTAGATGAGGAGGGGATTGTTCAAATCTTCCTACTTAAATCTAGTACAACATGGGATTGATCCTAAGTTGTAGGTATCCTAAAAGTGGATCAGACTTCTGGAGAAGGTTGACTTCCTTATGGATCTATCACCTAAACTAAACCTAAACTAACACCAGCTTGGAAAAGGGAGGGAGAATTGATAAAACTTATAAAAGCACGTAAAAAAATGGTGATGCACTAATGATTTCATCACTCCAACTCACACAAAACACACTATGAGACACTTTTTAGACCAAAAGAACATCAATCTCACATAAATATTTTAAAACAAGGCATTAATCAATTACCAAATTAGCAAGAGAGGGCAAACATCCACTTTCAAACTAGACAATAAACTGTAGATTGTGCTTATAATGACCTGTGAGACTATTAAGCCTTTTCTGAAGGTGAGAAAAACTCAGACATAAGAGAAGAACATATATTCATTCAATAATAGTGCATGAATTCATAGAGTACACTTTAATATATCTAATAAAATGATGGAATTCAATATTTATTACATCAAGAGGTGTTGGAGTACAAATTTTGGCAGAGTCTGGTCATACCAAAAAGAGGGATAGAGGGATCCATTTTAAGGCTTAGAAGCTTGTATTTATAAAAAATGAAGGAGAGAGAGAACTATGCATTGGAAAAAGACCAAACACTTATGATGTATTAGCATCAATTCAAGGATGTAGTTAAGTTAGGATCTTATCAATAAGGCACAATTTCAAAGGCTTTGTAAAATAATTGAATGCTCACTGCCCTTATCCAACTACTGGAACTTTTCTTGGATCGCCATGATATCATCTAATATATGTTGACAAGGATCGCATCTTGTAATTTGGTAGAAATGTGCCATATCTAAATTAGGTGGCCATTTGAACCTAAAATATGAACCATGATGAGGTGAAACATAGTTCCACTATATGTAAAAACTATAGACACTTAAATCTAGCCACTGATGACTTCCAACCAGTCTTTTGACCAATTTCCACTAAAATACACAATTTGGCCTAAAAAAACTAAAGCACATTAAATGAGTTGAAATTGGCATATTCAAGTGCCAATTTTGGCTAGGGTATCATTAAATGGAGCAATGCAATTTATGGGCCAGCTAACTTTAATCAGATCATTTTGAGTCAAAATGCCAATTTTACACCTAGGTGCTCTAGATTGCTCCTTTTTGTCAAATTTCTTGTATGAGATGTGTGCCTTTTTTATTTAGTGTTGGTAACATCCTAAATGGGATAATGGTTCTAACACATCTGACATTGACTTTTAATTCTAATCTAGTCAAATTTTGGACCAATAACAAGGCATTTTGATCAATTTGAGTAATTTATGCACAAAGTGCTTAATCATGCTTAAGAGCTAATTAAACCAAGTTAGATACTAATTAATAAATCCATGGAAACTTGTTGAATACTTGTTTTTAGAAATAAATATTGAATATATGCATCATCAAGTGACCTCATTTCTTGGGAAGACATCCCTAGGCCATAAATACCACAAATATGAGGATTCATGCCTCCCATGCCTCATCAATGCCCTCCATGCCTCTTAATTTATTCTTTATCAAAAATATTGATGAGCCTATTTATCAATTTTAATTACATAATTGGATTAATATTTAGCCACACATCTCAATCTTGAGATGGATGGTTTAGGTTGATTTTACCCATTTTCTAAAATCTATAAATAGAGAGACCATGAACATCATTTATAAGCTATTTTGGTGCAAAGTTATTATGATCAAATATCTTCAAAAGTTATTTTGGTGCAAAGTTATAATACACAAATGATTCTAAAATCCATTGCAATTAGTGTTATCATGTCAAATTGATTTCAAGCCAAGCCAAATCCATAAGGTGCCAAGGAGAAGAGGAGATAGCCAAGACTCCTTTGATGAAGACTTCATGAGCAAAAACCGAGCAAGCCACTACTAAAAACACTTTAGAGCATCCAAAGAAGGTAAAAGAATGTTTCTTTTGCATTTTAGTTGTGTTTTTTATTCATGTTTATTAACTAAGCTCTCCCTAGTGTCTAGGCCTAGAGATTTATGCTAGTTAGTGTGTTTTTTTAATTTTAAAACTAATACGATACTAACCATCATCTCTTGAGTCAAATTACTATCTCACATAATGCCACACTCAGTGGGACCTAATGCATCCCACACATGAAGAAGATCATTATGAAACTTTGAAATCTTCATTTGGATCATTAAAACTTTTGTAATTTGATTTTCTAACTTTGTTTTGCCATTTTTTTCTTTGTCATGGGTTTACACATTAACCATCACCAGTTGAGTAAACCATCGATGAACCATTATTGATTAAGATAACCATTATCGATTAAGTTAGTAAAACTGATGTCAATCTGCATAACCATCACCAATTAGTAAAACCATCATCGGTCTGCATAAAAGTCATTGTCACCAGTTAGTATAACCGATTATGGTCACTGTGTTTTTTTACACAAAACTTGAGAGCTCAATTTTCTAAGTTGGTTGTTTCATCTTCAAAAGTGCTTCTAAGCTAAACACCTTACTAACATTTTTTTTTGTAGGTTTTACTTGAAAAATCATCAAAATATGCTTAAATAAATCCTTTCAAACTTCTTTTGGGGTGTTTTAAAATGAATCAAACTTTTAATTTGGTGCTTAAAGGAGAATCATTTAAGGTGCTATTGCTTAAATCTTGTAGTTAGCTGTCAAATTTACAAATTAAGACCAAGGGGTCAAATGAACACCACCAAATCTTTCATTTGGGCTTAAAATTGAACACACTTGTCATTTTTGTCTTCAATAGTTATTTGATCTAATTTTGTTTAGAAAAGAGAGGGGTTTGGCATGTATTATCTTCTATTTTTCCCCTTTAGGGAACCTTTGGAATAAAAAATGCCATTCCTATTACAAAAATCCTAGTCCAAGGCTTAGAAAGAATGTCATTTAAAGCACTCCCCAAAAACACGTCAAAGTTTGGGTAACCTTGAAAATGACCCTAAAGTCTTTATTTATATGTCTTTAATTTCATTGCATCTTGTCAAGAGAGGTGGACATCATTACCTCTCATGAGTTGTTTAAGGAAGATTTGACTCAGGGTTTCATCTCTTAGCATTGATTTTACTTACTCTTTCTAAGTTGCACATATGATGTGTCTGCATTTGGACATCACACTACACTGAGCGAATAGTAGGATGTAGTGGTTGTAAAAAGGACTAGACCTTTTTACAACTTTTCAATGCTATGGTCACCTAATTTCCATGCTTGTCTTTTGCATCATTTGACATGAAAGTCATTGTGCAATTGATTCCCCTAGAAACATTTAAAAGCTTGATAGTTTAGTCAACCCCATATTTCCATACCCTTGCTAGGATTTGGATGATTATATTGAGTATATTTTGATCATTTTTTGCTTTGTATGTTTTGAGACTAAAACTTATGTGTTTTTTCATAAGCTATGTCAAAATAAATGTCTATATGTCACTCTTTTGTCTAAAGAGGCATTATGCTATCCGTTTTACACCACACTTGTGTCTTAAATTTTTTTCTAAACTTATTTGTGTGTGTCATTTGAGTTGAGGAGGGTAGTGTTATGCTATCCAAAACATGTTAAAACAATTTTGCCTTCAAGTCTTTTGAAACATAACATAGATCATATCATTTGAGCATGCTTATGCCGTTAGGCTACTTAATTTGTTTCAAAACTTGTTTCAACTTGTGCTAAAATCCATTTGTTTCAAAACATGTCATGTCTACCATTTAGACCTTTGTCTTATGCCATCACGTTGTCCAATCTTGTCTAGCTTGTTTGGTCAAATCATGGTTTTCAAAGTTGAGTTTTCAATTAACCTTGTTAAGTTTGGATCCAAACATTGATTGATTTCTATTTAAGCCTCAATTTGTGGGGCTGATACATAGATATTTCTCTTTTTGGTTGTATAAATTCAGTTAATTGATTATCCAAATTTGAAAATTATTGATGGTTTGTTTATTCAATACCTATCCTTATCATTGTTTGTGCCTTTATTTGGGAAAACATAGTCTTTATTCAAAGAGCCTTTTATCTTATGCCTTATGCCAACTGATCATGTTTATGTTTGATTATGTGTGTCAGATTTATGTCAAATTTATTTCCAAACTTGTTAGATTAAATCAAATCACACGATACCTTTATTTTAAGTCTATATTTTGATGCCATTTGGCCAAAAGTCCTAGCATGCCTATTTGTTTGAGCCTAGCTTTTGACTTTGTGTTTGGACAAAAGACCTAGCAACTCAACTTTTCCTTTTCCTAGTTTAGACCTTGTTTAGAACACTTTGACCTAGACCTTTGACATGTTGGGTTTTATTCAGATACTTGACCTTATGTGCATATGATATTTGACATTAGACATTTGATGTTAGATTGTTTTATACCAAGTCTTAGTACAAATAATTTTGGAGATACAACTCCACTTTCATATCATATTGGAGATACAACTCCACCCCTTTGACCAATTTAGACCAAGTTTGAACCATTTTTTATTTGGATAGTTTTTTAGAGTTTGTAGAACTCTAAGCCTTTTTGTTTTCAGAGATTTCATCATTTATGTGGATATGTCTAGCTACACCTATGGTGGAGTCACGTATAATCCAACTTATGATAGAATGGCCACACAAAATCCCATTAGGAACCCCTATAGAGAAAAATTTTCTAAGGAGTTTTATTATTCTCTTTACAATACTCCATATGGAGAACATGGTCAAAATCCATAAAATTTAAATTGATACCTTGATTGGCATGAAGAGGCTTATGAGGAGGACTTTGAAAACACAAATATAGATAATGGTATTTAGGATATGGATTCATACCCTCTTTGCGATAATAAGTACATGGAACACAGTCAAGAACCAACTTATGAGCCAACTCATGATTGGGATGATATGGTTTATGAGGAAGACTTAGATGCTTTGCCTTGTGCAAGCAATCAAATTCCATGATGTCCTTTTGTTATTCGATCATCAAATACTCCTAACCCTCCTTTGGATTATACGAGCTATCAAGGTCTAAAATATCTAAGTAATACCATTACCATTCCTAGACTTAGTCCTTTGGCTTGTGTGAACAACCAGGCTCTATAACACCCTTTCATTATTTTAGGGCCTAGTCCTTTAACTTGTGCGAGCAATCAATCTCCACACCACCCTATCGTTACCATCTCAAGATTTTGTCCTTTGGATCATGCAAGCAATCATGCTCCCTAATTATATACCATTATCCAATAAAAAATCATTCCTCATCTAAAACCAATCCCATCCAAACCTCAACCGTTCCAATCTTTTGAAGACCAAACTATGTTCAAAACTGGTTTTTCCAACTCATTAGAAAACAAAGCTAAGAAAACCAACCAATCCAAGATGTTTTTGTTAAACTAACCACTTATGATAATTTAACCTATGATGAATCACCTATTAATCTTATACTAGTTATCAAGGAGTCTCACACTGACGAGCTAGTCTTTGTCGAGTCACGTTTTACTAATTATAATTGCCTTTGGGCAAATCATTACCTCAACCATGTGCCTATTTTTTAAGAACCTCCTATTGACAAGCTAGTCTCTGAAGAGTTGTCTCTTGACATTTTTCCCATCTTCAAGGAGTCCCACTCTGACAAACTAGTTTTTATGGAGCCCATTATACCATCACAGGCCATTACTTATCTAAAACCAAATATTCAACAAGACATCATTATAATAGAGTACCAGTCAGATGAATAATTAGAGTTAGAGTTAGGTTCTATTCTTGAACTGACATTATATTTACCATAAAATATGAATTAACATCAATTTCAACATCAGATTCAGAGTCTCTTGAGTTAGAATCAGATTCAGAAGAAGAATATGTTCATGGTTGTTAAAACATTGGTTACATATGCCTTACATATCAATTTGAATACATTTGTGATCCTTTTATAGTTTTTGAGGATGGGTACTTCAGCTTTGACACAAGTTATCATAGTATCTTATATGAGGATTGTGTAGCCTCTCACCATTCCATAGGCCATTACCATCAACCAAAATAGCTATATCATTGACATTCCATCTCCCACAAGTGTAAATTGGGATAGATATAATCACACTTTATTAAACTGCATCTATAGTAACATAGCAGTTGAAGAAGATCAAGGAGGCCAAGACCACATTCATATAGCAAAAGAATACTCTCTTACTAAAACCTTTTTGGAGGTGTTAGGGGACAATCAAAGTCAGAACTCAACATTTTCTAGTGAAACTTTTCTAGAAGTGCTAGAAGACAATCAAAGTAAAAAGTCAACATTCCTTTGTGAAAACTTCTTGAAGGCACTATGAGAAAATCAAGACAACTTCATTGTGAAAAATTCATCGAGGCACTAATAGCTGAGCACAAAAGTTTTTCACTACTTAATGAAGGTAAAATCAAAGATCAAATCAAAACAACTTTCAATCTATAGCCTAATTAGATGGTAGCTACTCTCAAGATCAAATAACAAAAAAATCTAGTGGTCCTATCAAGAGAACAAGTATTCATCCCTACCACAACTAAAGATATGTTGAATCTGACATCATCAACATTATGTGTGACTAAATGTCATAATCTTCATTTATTTCTCAATCATTCCACATTCCATTATCATCTACCATTCCATTTCAAAATCAAACCTACCATCCATTATTTGTCCTTATTAACCATCTATGGCCACACTTTCCTTTATAGAGGCTACAAAGATGCCTTGTCTCGATGCTTTAAGGAATCATAATTAATGACCAACGAAGATCACAAAAACATTCTTGACAACCAAATAGGCATCCAAGAATAACTATTCAGATAAGGTATGGGTTAATAATTAACATGATCAAGTATTCTATTTATATCATTTATTGATTAGGATGTGTATCTCCCCATCAGTAAGAACAATAGAATCAAAAACCACGCCCATGCCCAAAACATGTACCATACCATTTCACATTTCCATGCCATTGCCATTGTTACATATCTATTTACCTTCGTCACATATCCCAGCTAATCACTTTCTCACTTGGGGGAAACCCTCTTACCATTTTATCCAATTTATCAAACCATAATTATCCTCAGTAAGACCATGCCATCTAACCATTCCATTCTTATCTAAACCAAAGCCTATTTTTAGTCATCCTACCCAATCCTATTTTGATCTTGGTTTATTTGGTTCTTCTCACACCTTTTGTGAGAGGATTTTGATCAAATTTCAACAATAAATCAAATATGTGTTTACAATGATAGTCAATGAAAGTATTGTGATAGTTGATCTATCAAGATATCTTTCATTTTCCATCCTATATCAGGTTTATTTATATGAGCTTGAGTATAACCACCTATGGGAAAATTAGTGTCTCACCAGTCTTGCTACTAATTATAACTGCCTATGGGCAAATTAGTATCATCGACCTATGCCATTGTATTCTAGTTATAACTATCTATTGTCAAACTAGGGCAACGCTTGTTTATCATGTATTATCACATCACCTTGCCATTACTATTTTCATTTGACTGGCCATTTGCTAGATTTAAGAACTTGTTGGGACCTAGTTGGTTTTTTCCTACCTTTTGTGTGGATAGAATTACTATCACTTGAGGCCATTTTAGGACTATATGGGTCATGCTAAATTCATGTTGAGGTCACCTCAGTCCCCCTTTATATACGCTCTCACTATTTTATGAGTAACTTAAGCCAAACACTCTCACCATTTTATGAGCAGATATCTTATCATTCTCTAATGAGTTAAGATACCCCAAAATGCCAAAAATATTCATAATATTTCAAAATACAAAAATATTTATCCTGTCTAAGACTAGTCAGTTATCCTTGATCCACCTTACTAAGGCATGGTCATCATTAAGATGCCTTCTTTTACTTTTGTTTTTAGGCTTTTTATTTGTTTGTTTATTTCAAGTTGTTTGTTTGTTTGTTTATTTTTCTATTTGTTTGTTTATTCATTTGCCTATTTTTTTACTTTTAGCATGGTTGCCTTGACTCAGTCTATATGTGTTTATTGGGTGATTCTTTGCACACATTATTCTTGAGTCTATCCATATTCATATGTCAACATTATCATTATGGTTTTTATTATTGTGCATTATTTTTAAATGTTTATTGGATCAGGAGTCAGTCTTTATGCATATTTTGGCCAAGTCTTCATGATGCCTATCATCACATGCTATAGTAAAAATCAGCTTCAAGAAGGTCTACAATCAATGGATCTATAGAATTTTCTCTTTGTCACCTTGGAAAATTCTCCCATCCCATCCTTGATCAAATGAACCCATTGACCATTCTAGTTGTATCATTGCTAATAAGGATGAGCATCTCCTTGTTGGCAGGTATAATTGAATCTTTTCTAATGATCAATCTTATTTTTCTTTTCATCTCTTTCATCACTTTATGCCCACTCATATTTAATCTATATTCTAAATTATACCCTTGATTTATGCTTGCTAATCAGTCTTAACTCAAGCACAATCATCTTTAGTCAATGTAGGTCCTCTTAATGATTATAACCATTTACGAGAAAATCATTATTTTGACTTTTAATCCTTATTATAACCACCTTTGGGAAAACAATATCCTTTTCACATCAATGCATGCAAGAATTTTATCATTTGGATTAATCTTAAACACATGTTAATTACACATTTTTTCTTGTTTTTTTTCAAGGGACCATCCATCAACAAATGTGACAACCACTCCCTCGAGGGGGCATCATCCTAAGCTTCCCAAACACCATTTGGATCTTTGTTCTTCAACCATCATCTTCTTTTTGGCATACGTGCCTTTCTCATTATTTGAGAAGATATTACTTTGCCTATGGTTTGCAACATCTTCCCAAATAGGGGTAAATTGTAGACACCTAAATCTGGCTATCGATGACCTCTAACCAGGGTTTAGACTAATTTCCATCAAAAAGCTTAATTTGGCTTAAAAACACTAAATCACATTAAATGAGTTGAAATTGACATATTCAAGTGCCAATTTTGATTAGGGTATCATTAAATGAGGCAATGTAATTTATGTGCCAACTAACTTTGATCAAAGCATTTCGAGTCAAAATGCTAATTTTGCACCTAGGTGCTCTAGATTGCTCTTTTCTATAAAATTTCTTATATGAGATGCATGCATTTGTTATTTGGTGTTGGTAACATCCTAAATGAGATAATGGTTCCAAAACATCTGACATTGACTTTCAATTCCAATCCATTAAAATTTTGGACTAATAACAAGGCATTCTGATCAATTTGAGTAATTTATGCACAAAGTGCTTAATCATGCTTAAGAGCTAATTAAACCAAGTTAGATCCTAATTAATAAATCTATGGAAACTTTTTGAATAATTATTTTTAGAAATGAATATTGAATATCTACATCATCAGGTGACCTCATTTCTTGGGAAGACATCTCTAGGCTATAAATACCACAAATATCAGGGTTCATGCCTTCCATGCCTCATCAATGCCCTCCATGCCTCTTAATTGCTCCTTTATCCAAAATATTTATGAGCCTATTTATCAATTTTAATTACATAATTAGATTAATCCTTAGCCACACATCTCAATCTTGAGATGGACAATTTAGGTTGATTCTAGCCATTTTCTAAAATCTATAAATAGAGAGACCATAAACATCATTTCTAAGCTATTTTGGTGCAAATTTATTATGCTCAAATATCTTTATAAGTTATTTTTGTGTAAAGTTATAATACACAAATAATTCCAAAATCTATTGCAATTAGTGTTACCATGCCAAATTGATTCCAAGCCAAGCCAAGCCAAAGCCACAAGGTGTCAAAGAAGAGGAGATAGCCAAGCCTCCTTTGATGAAGAATTCATGAGCACAAACCAAGTAAGACTCTAAAACAAGAACTTTGGATTATCTAAGGAAGGTAAAAGAAGGTTTCTTTTGCATTTTAGTTGTGTGTTTTATTCATATTTTTAAATTAAGCTCTCCTTAGTGTCTAGGCCTAGAGATGTAATGCTAATTAGTGTGTTTCTTTCATTTTGTTTTCATTTTGAAACTAACACGATACTAACCATCCTCTCTTGAGTCAAATTATTAGCTCAAAAAAACCAATCTTATACCATTAGTTTTCACATAGTCACTAGTCTATCCTCGACTTCTATATTAGACCCAAAGGATCTATTTCACCTATATGGAGCTTTGATGATGATGCTTAGTATCTAAACTATGGCCCTGGTTCAACTCTGATTTGCCTTCGATCTTGACCCATTTATATTTACTTTGCCTAAGTCCATTTAAAATTCTTTAACTTTTATCAAAAATGTCTTGAGATCACTATCACTTATTGGCTATCAATTGCCAACTCAAATTGTCTACATCATGCTCAACTATCTTTATGCTTATTAGTTGTACAGATATTTTGTTGGAATTATTGTCATTGATGTCAAAGGTCTAGCATTGGTGATAAAATCCCCATCACATTTATTATCTAAATGTGATTTTAATGTTCATATTTTGGCTAAAATATGTTGATATTTATTTAATATTAACGAACATTTTTTTGGTTGCATAAAAGTCAAAAGAGGGCCCATGGAGAAGTTAAAGAGTCATGGGGTAAAGACAAAAGAGGAATGTGACACATTTTTTTATAAAGAGTCATCTTGAGGAATTCCAAGAGACATCAAGTGAAGACAAAAGAGGGTATGTCATATTTTTCCATGAAGAGTCACCTTATTAAAGGCCACCAAGATAAAAACAAAGAGGAAAAGACACATTTGCTTATGAAGGGTGACCATATGACTAAAAGGATTCGAAGGGTCATGAAAGTTTGGTGCCATTTTCCATGAGTGAAGAGTCACAAAAGGTGAATACCAAAGGTCATTTGAAAAGCTATAAATAAAAGCTTGAGAAACCATTTGTAATATGCAAGAGAGTGCATGGTTTGTAATTATTTTATATGAAAAAAGAGGAAAGAATAGAAACATATTTTGTAGAGTTATATCATTTGTTGAGAAAGTAATATTGAGAGATAGTTGTGTTTTATACACAATAAGAGTTGGTGTTGTTGTGGGTCAGTGCTCACAAATCTTTGTAAGGGGTTGGTACTCTTATGGGTTGGTGCTCAACAAAGGGGTTGGTGCTCTTGCAAGTTGGTGCTTGAAAACTTTGTAATTTGAGTTGGTGATTTTTTATATACTTGATATTTATCTCCATGGTTTTTCCCACTTTGGGTTCCACATAAAAATTTGATGTCTCTCTTTCTTGTATGGTGCAAATTATTTCAATTTTATTGTATATCTTAAATGTATGGTTAAGTGGAGTTTGATTAAGTAAAAGATATGTAAGATATATGATATACTAATTCATCCTCCCTCTCAGTATATCCCATGATTAACAATTGGTATCAGAGAAGGTTATTTTGAAAAGAGTTTTACATCTTGAAGGTAGATCGAGGAAAACATGATGGTTGGATCACATGAAGGTTTTTATATAAATAAGGCACATTTGTTTGATGGGATAAATTATGATTTTTAAAGCATAAAGATGAGGAATTATTTGATGTCTCTTGAATTCAACATTTGTCAAGTAGTTGTGGAGGAATACGAAGAGCCACAGACACTTGTGATTACTCTGACAGAAAAGAAGGCAAGTAAAAATAATGCTAAAGCTTTAAATGTTATTTTATGTGGTTTATGTGAATCAAAATTTGTTAAAGGTATGAAATACAAATAATCTCATGAGACTTGGGTAAAGCTTAAAAATATTTACAAAGGTGATGGAAAGGTTCAACAAGCTAAGCTCTAGACTTTTAGAATATAGTTTGAAAGTTTAAAAATAGAAGAGAAAGAAAAAATAACACGTTATCTTTTGCAGGTTGATCAAATAGTTAATCATATTCAAGGCCTTGAAGAAAAGTTATAAGAATCAGAAGTGGTGAAAAAGGTTTTGAGATATCTACCAATGAGATATGATTCAAAGGTTCGACAATCGAAGAGATGAAGGATCTAGCCAAGTTAAAGATGCATGAACTACATGGTATTCTTATAGTGTATGAGATGTGGATCGAACAAGATAAAGCTTCAAAAAGGGAAGTTGATTTTAAGACATCAAAAAAAGATAAGGTTAAGATTTAAGAATCAAATGATAGCTCTAGTGATGATGAAGATGACAAAAAAGCTCTTTTCATTCATAAATAGATAAAAGACATAGGTAAATATAAAGGAAAATTGATTTTCAAGTGTTTTAATTGTGGAAAGATTAGACATTTTGTAACTAAGTGCCCAGATAAGGGTAATAGTGATAATGAAGAAGGAAAGTCTACATACAAGAAAAATTTAAAAGGAGAATTCAAGAATAGATTCAAGAAGAAGAGTTTATATTCTAAAGATCCTAGCTCAATCAAAGATAGTGGAGTCAATGATTCAGAACAAGAAGAGATTCTATTCATGGCCATACATGAAGATGCCTCCATAAGCAAAAGTATAGATGATCAAGAAGAAGAATAAAATGAAGTTGAAGTAAATCTGGAAGGATAACTCATTTGTGCCTTAAAAGAATTAAAATATCTTGAAAAGAAGAATCAAAGATTGAAGCTCCAGATCAAAAAAAATGAAAAAGAGTTAAAAAAATAATTAAAGATCTACAAGCACACATTGAAGAAGCCAAAAAGACTGAAGAAAATCTAACAGCTCAGTTAGAAAAAGTAAGTAAAGAATGTGAAAGGTATGTTATTGAAATTACCTCTTTAAAAGTAGATCTTGAGAAAACAAATAAAGTAGTCAATGATAGATCAACGAATGATTCAAAATTTGATAATAACACTAATATGTTAAATAAAATATTAGAAATTCAAAGATCAATGTTAGATAAGATAGGTATCAAATTTAAAAAAGAGAAAGAGGAGGCCACTACTTTTACATACAACATTAACACAAAAAAAGGAAAGAGCTATGTTGAAGCTCTTAAAAAAGAGAAAATGAAAAGGGAAAAAGTTAAGAATATAGAGGACATATTAAATAAAGAAGGATGGAAGGGGAAGAGCTAAAAAAGGCAATCAGGTCAGAGATACACAAATAGGTTCTATTTTTATAGTTACTATTTTTATTGTAATGGATATCGTCATAAGAAAATAGAATGTTGGAAAAGTGCTAACAATTTTAGAAACAAGAAGGAAATTCATGCAAAGTCAAGTAGAAGCCACAACTCTTTTTCTCCTCTATCAAGCTTTAATGAAGAAGCCATAATATGTTACAAATGTAATAAATTTAGACACATAGCCCAATACTGTAGAAGCATATTCGAGTTATTCAAGAAGGACCAAAGTTTTAAGGCTCCATTCATCAAGAAAAAAGTTTAGACAGGTTCATGGAAGAAAAATAACCTAAAAAGTCCATGTTGGTCCAGATAGCTTTACATGCAAGAACGAAGAAAATCCATGGTTCATTGATAGCAGATGTTTGAGGCACATGATAGGAGACAAGAGAAAGTTCATAACTCTGAAGAAGATCAATGGTGGCATAGTGAAATTTGGAGATAATACTACTATCATAATTGCTAAAAAAGGTACACTAAGTTTGGATAATGGTAGAACTAAGATTGAAAATGTTATGTATGTAGGTCTTAAGCATAATATTTTGAGTGTAAGTCAAATGTGTGATCAAGGACACATACTAAAGTTTTATATATAAGGTTGTGAAATTAGGAGAAAAGATTCATATGTGTTGATTAAAGATGCTCAGAGAATAGACAAAAATTTGTAGATGTTATTAGATATCAAAGATCACAAATATTGTTTGAGTCAAGTTGAGGAAAGTTAGATATGACACATGAAAATGGGACACATCAATTTTGACAATATTTTTGACATCAATAAGAAGCAATCAATTATAGATCTTCCAAACATTGCAAAGCCCTCGAACACACTTTGTGAACCATGTCAACATGGGAAGTAGGTCAAAATATGGTTCAAAATAAAAGAATACTCGACCACTCAAATGTTAGAGCTTGTTCACACTAATTTATGTGGACTTATGAAAACTCAAAGTAATCAAGGTGAGAAATATTTTATGTTGCTTATTGATGATTTTACACCTATGACTTGGGTGATGTTTTTGAAGAAAAAATTAGAAGCTTTTAGCCACTTCAAATCATTTAAAGATTTTGTTGAGAATGAAATTGATTTGAAGATTAAGTGCCTGAGATCATATCAAAGATGATTTTATTGAGTATTGTGAAGACCATGGGATAAAAAGACATTATTTAGCAGTTACAACTCCATAGCAAAATGAAGTAGTTGAGCAAAAAAATAGAATATTTCAGGAGATGACAAGGACAATGCTAAATAAATCCAAAATACCAGATAAATATTAGAGAGAGGTAGTAGGTAAAATAGTGCATATTTAAAATAAAGCATTATTAAGAGTCAATAGTGAAAAGACTCCTTATGAGCTATGGAAATACAAACCAGATATAGTTGATTATATTAGAGTTTTCGATAGTAGATGATTCATAAAGAGAACTAATGAAAAATTAGGTAAGTTTGAATCTAGAACAAATGAAGGTATATTTCTTGGATATTCTAGCAAAAGTAAAGATTATAAATGTTATAACAAAAGAACCAAGAAGATTGTTGAAAGTGCAAGTGTCGACATAGATGAAGATGTATCACAAAGAGCTAGTGTTCTAGTGGAGACTCCTGAAATCATTAAAGAAGAAGATTTTGAAGAGTCAAATGAAGATGAGAAGGAGAAGCAAAAGGACACCAAGACCCCATGCAAATATGTTTAGAGAAATAATAATAAGAGTGACATTATCATGAACATAAATGAAGGATTTCATACTTGAAGGATGATGGTAAGTGAATCTGAGTAAGTAATTTTTTTTGTTATCCAAAATTTAGCCTAGAAATTTTTCAAAAGCTAGACATTAGGAGCATTAGGTTAAGGCAATGGATGAAGAATTAAATAAAATATAAAAGAATGATACTTGGGAATTAGTGCCTAGACCAAAAGATCAAAATGGGTATATAGAAATAAGTTGAATGAAGATGGTGAAGTTACCAAGAATAAAGAAAGGTTAGTATGTAAAGGATATGCTTAGACTAAGGGTATAGATTTTGAAAAAACTTTTATACTAGTGGCAAGGCTAGAGGCTATTAGAATGTTTCTTGCATATGCAATGTTTAAGAATAATAAAGTGTTTCAGATGGATGTTAAGTCTGCCTTCCTGAATGGAAATCTAGAAGAGGAGGTCTACATTGAGTAGCTTGAGGGATTTATTCTCTCAAATAATAGTAGCCATGTATGTCGATTGAGGAAAGCATTGTATAAATTAAAACAAGTTCCCAAAGCTTGGTATGAAAGATTTGATAAGTACCTACAAGATCAAGGTTTCAAGAGAGGTTTTGCTGATAGTAATCTCTACATCAAAATAGAATGTGAAAATCAATTGATTGTTGTGGTATATGTTGATGACATAATTTTTGGAGGAAACATTGAAAAGATGATAAAAGAATTTTTTGATAATATGAAAAAATAATTTGAGATATCTATGCTTGGAGAATTACCATTTTTATTAAGGTTACAAATATTTCAGTCAGATAAAGAAATTTTCATATCTCAAAGTATGTATGCCAAGGAAATGTTGAAAATTTTAGTTTTAAGGATTGTGCACCAGTTGGCACACCAATGAGTACAAGGAACAAAGTGAGTAAGAATGAAGATTTAATTATTGTAGATAAATATTTATATAGATCTGTGATTGGTAATATTTTATATTTGACATCATCGAGGCCATACATCATGCATGAAGTAGGCATGGTTACAAGATATCAGGCAGCCTCGAGGGAGAGTCATATTCAATTGGTGCAGAGAATATTTAGATACGTCAAGGGGACATTAGATTATGGATTGTGGTATCCTATAGGTAGAGATTTTACTTTGGTTATTTTTATAGATTCAGATTGGGTAGGTTTCTTGGATGACAAAAAGAGTACAAGTGGAGGAGCTTTCTTCCTTGGAAATAGCTTAGTATCATGGTTAAGCAAAAAAAAAAATTTAGTATCACTTTATATAGTTGAATTAGAATATATTTTAGTATTATTATGTTGTACTCAAGTGCTTTGGATGAAGCAAACTTTGGAAGATATCAAGGTAAAATATGATGAACCTATTTCTATTTTTTATGAAAACACAAGTACTATTAATAGTTCTAAGAATCTAGTGATGAATTCAAGAACAAAACATATTCCTATCAGATATCACTTCTTGAGAGAGTAGGTTTTAGATCAACCAATTAAGATAGAATATATCAGTACTACAGAATAGATTTCAGATATTTTCACAAAGGCACTACCAAAAGACACATTTGAGTATCTATGGAAGAACTTGGGAGTAATTTCTTTTACTTCCTGCCATTGAGGATCAACATCAGTTGAGAGGGAATTAAATGTTAGCTCCAAGATAGGCCCTTTTCTATTGATGTCAAAGGGGAAGAAGAATAGAAACAATGATAGGAAATAGGTATAAGAATAGGTGTAGAAATAAGTACAGGGAATGGGTATAAGATGCTATAGTAAGGGGGAGTTGCTATATGTTTTTTAGATGGTAGTATGTGTAAGTTGGCATGTGAAATACATGTTTCAAGATGTGGCAATTTCAGTTTGAGGTTGCCATCAATAAAAAATGGAGAGATTATTGTAAATATTATCATTGATGTCAAAGGTCTAGCATTGGAGATAAAGGCCCCATATCATTTATTATCTAAAAGTATTTTTAATATTCATATTTTGGCTAAAATCTGTTGATATTTATTTAATATTAATGAATATATTTTTGGTTGCATAAAATTCAAAAGAGGGCCCATGGAGAAGTTAAAGAGTCACGGGGTAAAGACAAAAGAAGAATGGAATGCATTTTTCCATGAAGAGTCACCTTAAAAAAATTTAAATGTCACCAAGATAAAGATAAAAGAAGAAAGGATGCATTTGTTTATGAAGGGTCACCATATGAATTTTCAAATACAAAGATTTGAAGGGTCATGCAAGTTAGGTGCCATTTTCCATGAGGATTGAAGAGTCACAAAGGGTGAATTCCAAAGGTCATTTGGAAAGCTATAAATAAAGGCTTGAGAAGCCATTTATAATATGCAAGATAGTGCATGATTTATAATTGTTTTATATAAGAAAAGAGGAGAGAATAGAAAGAGATTTTGTAGAGTTCTATCATTTGTTGAGAAAGTAACATTGAGAGATAGTTGTGTTTTATACACAAGAGAGGTTGGTGCTCCTGTGGGTTGGTGCTCACAAATAGTTGTGTTTGTGCTTGTAAAGGAGTTGGTGTTCCTTCAAGTTGATGCTTGTGAACTTTGTAATTTAAGTTTGTGCTCTTTCATATACTTGAGATTGCTGTCTGTGGTTTTTTGCACTTTGGGTTTCCACAAAAAAATATGGTGTCTCTTTCTATCTTGTGTGTTGCAAATTATTTTAGTTTTATTACATATCTTGAATATATGGTTAAGTGGTTTGATTGAGTAAAATATTTATAAGATATATGATATACTAATTCACTCCCCCTCAGTATATCCCATGCTTAACATATTTTTGACTTATTAACTCCATTCATGCCATCAGATCTGGATGTATGAATGCATGTAAGTCTTTGATCTCCTGCTAGGACCCACTAACTTTGGACACTTGTCTTATTTATATTCATCGTAAATATATTCTGACCATTTTTGACTTGTCTTACTCCATTGATCTTGATTTGGATAGATTCCCATGAGCCATTGATTTCCTACCAACTAAATGTGCTTGTACCACTTTCCTCAACTCATTGGCTCTTTGGATTTGCTAACTAGTTTAATTCACACGTGTCATTTTTTTAATATGTATGAGTTTACGCACACCATAAATATCCTTGGTCCCACTTTCCTATCAGTTATTTCACTCCATTAGATCATTAGTATGATTGAACATGACCCTTTGATTTACCTTGAACCCATCCTTTTAGTAGTGAATTCACTTTGTTAGATCTTGGCTTGATTATTTTGCACTATTTGGATTATGTCCAACTTGTAGATCTTTAAAGGCTTTAGCTAGGGACCTTTTAACTTGGTTGACTCAGCACTAATTTTTATATCTTATGTGTCAGTATGAGGGCTCCCACACACCTTTATATTTTGATCAACTTCAAACCTTTTAAGGATATTTTAAACCCTAACAATTACTTTCTTTGATTAAAATTGATGTTTATGTGAACGTCATTTCACATCCATACAGATGTATTTGACATCCCACAAATCGTCAATTTTAAACATAGATATATTTTTGCTTGAGTTTCATTTTGATGTTAGCATAAACATTTTATGTTTCAAGTCCAACTTTGAAGGCCTATAAGTTGAAGCACAAAAGTTATAGAGGCACCAAATTTTTAATAGATGTTCTTGAGACTAAAAGGGATGAACCCATTTTATTTATTAGTATCGGGACTCTTCTAAATGAAGATATAAAATGCTCAAGTTGACTGATCTATTCATTCCTGCATGACATCCTGATGATGGTCTAGTTCATTTGGCTAAGTATGGGAAACTTAGAAAAATATGACGGAGAAGCCAACTTTGAAAATGTACAACTTCTATTATGCTTTGGTGGATGATCTAAAACTTAGCCTGTAGTAACTAGGGACCAAGCTAGATAAACCCATGTGATTAATTTTTCTTGAGACTAATACATGTGTGAGATATGGCCTTTGCAAATTACATATTTAGACTTTTTGTTACTTCCACTGAATTCTTAGACTAGGTAAAATTTGGCATATAGACCAAAATTGGTCAACATCTTTGATGACTTGGTTGGGTAGCATGCTTATTATGCTCGAGAAATTAGACCATATAAATAACTATTGGATCATCATATATAATACATGGACCATTACATGATTGTAAGATAACCTCTTGACTTGCAAAGATAGAAAAACCCAATAACAGGGAAAGAAAACAAACTGAAAGGGTAACTAACATAAAAAACAAAGGCAACTAAACTACTAAATGATTATGCAAGAAAGAAGCACTTATTTAGAACAAAATAGAAAAGAAACTAAATAATGTATTAGAAAATACTTGGAGAAAATAAGAAAAAACTATGTATAAGGGACTTAGCTTTCCTTAATATCAGTGTTTGAGATGTATCCCATTGACTAGGATAGGAAGTTCTTCACCATTCATCCTTGTGAGCTAGAAAGCATTATGGGATTTATAACTAAAAATTGCATATGGTCCACTCCAGAAAGAATCAAATTTTGTGTGTTTTCTTGGCTTGGCTCTATCCTCATCCCACTTGAGGACCAAATCTCCTTCTTGGAAATTTCTTGAAGAAGTTCCTTTGTCAAAAGATCTCTTTATTATTGCTTAATGGGATTCCATAACCAACATGGCTTGATGCCTTATCTCCTCTAGCTCCATGAGCTCAACATATCTTATTTCCATTAGCTCAGTCTCTAAAAGCTCAAGTTGATGCATTAATTCCAAATTAGGGAATTCAAGAAAAATAGGCATTCTTGCTTCCTTACCATATACTAATTTGTATAAAAATTGGCAATTGATCTTTTATAGGTGATCCTGTCAGCCCACACATTCGACTTCAATTTGAGATTCCATGATCTCTAATTGTCTTCTACAGTCCTCCTGATGATATTCAAAAAAAATTTATTGGTAGACTCAATAAGGCCATTGCCTTGTGGATAAAAGTTTGATGAGGTACTGAGAAAAATACTATGTTAAACTACCCACTGGTTGATCTTAGTCAAAAATTATAATTAAAGGTGTTGGGTGAATATTTTGTCACTAGCTAACTGATGAGTGAAATAGGTCATTTCAACCATAGTAAGGGAGATCAGTCAGCTAGACGTGCAGGTTTACCACATCAAAAGGGGACAAATCTCTCCACTCATCAAGGGGAGGCTCCTTGTAAATATGAGGAGGCTGTATACTATATATATATGTAGAAAATAACACTCATGGTAGGATAACACCATCCATCTCTCTTTTTTTAGAGATGATGTTCACATACAAAGGAGAAATCTAGGTGAAAACACTTAAGGCACTTCTCTTCTTTTAGAAGTGGTCTTGCAATAAATAATAGGAGTTCTTTCTAATAGGTAATAAGTAACTAGTAATAGGGTGTAGTAACCAATAGAATGAGGTCTAACAAAAAGTCTTCACCTCAACTACCAAAGAGTGAAATACAAAAAATAATGAGGGCACAAAGTCATCCCAAGGTCCTTTACACAGAAACATAAAATAGACAAACACACTAAAGGCAATTATAGCAGCACAAAGTCTTCCCACAGTTGGCTTCGGGACACCTTCCTGATTACTTCCACTAGTTATGCTTATTTCATTAAAATGGACAAGAACACATTCAAGAAACATACATAATAACAATCTCCTAAAATGACACAAGCTATTACATCACAAAGTCTGAAAGTAACCTACTTTCTCATTCAAACAAAGAAATATGATCAATAATCTGAGCTCAAAGTCTCAGTAATTGCCTCTCAATTTTGGTAGAGTTTTGCTTCTATATCTAGAAAAAATCTCCTAGTGAAAAGAAGAGATTTACAATATATAGCAGCCCAGAAAGACTTGACACTTTTTCATATAATGGCCCATGCTGCATTCAATGCCTTGAATGCATTTTCAGTTTTGTCAAGGGGCCATGTTGGAATAGGGCATCTACCTTAACTATAGCATGTCAATTCATCTCAAAATATATTCTCCTCTACATGGGTCATCTGATCTTTCTCCCAATAGGTACATAGCTGTCCCCTTGCTTTCATGTCAAGGAAGAAAAACTAGGCCACACATTTTAATGCTTGTGAGTTCAGACATCTACTTGGTGGACTGTTCCACCTACTGGAAATAACTCATACATAGATAATTCTAGTCTTTCCTTCTTTCCTATTGCAATTTGAGCTCTTAGGCTATCTTTTACCTTTCTACTGGCTCTTTCAGCTCCCTCTTCAGCTAGTCACTGAGTTTGTTTTTAACTTTTGTCTTTTTCTAGCTTTGTCTCTTCTTGGTTTTGTCTTTTCCTAGAATTTGAGCTCTTGGGGCTATATTCCTAGCTTTACTAGCTCCTTTCACTCTTCTCTCAACGGTTCTTCCTTTTGCCCTTAAGGCCTTTGAATGCATTCGGGTCTGCGCTCAAGCCTTTAAAGATCAACAGTTATTTCATTGCCATGAATTTGACAGCTTCGGGGATGTCACCGCATGTCTGGATTCCAATGGCTATTTCATGGTACCCAACTTTGACATCTGCAAGCCTGTCACCCCTTGGTCAATTCCTTCAGCTTTATTTCCTTTAGATTTATTTCCTTTGGATTTCCTTTGATCGAGCTTAGTCTTTGAATCCTTTCAAAGGGTACTTGCCCTTTGGGGTCTTGAGAAAGGTTGATTTCTTGGTCGTTGAGAGCCCCCCGCAAGGGTACCTACCCTTCAGGGTTCTTTGGGTGGCCTTCTTCATCAAATCCTTTAGACAAAATGTTTGAAGGAAATCCTTCAGACATTTTGTCCAAAGGATTTCTTCCTTTGTCTTTCCCGCTTATTCCCTCAGGCTTTCTTTCAGGTGAATTCCTTCAAACTTTTTGTTTGAAATAATTCATCTTGTATTTTGCCTTGAAAAAATCTAAAGGAATTCCAAATTTTATACCTTATTCACTTTTCCAAAGAAAACCTTATCCTTTCATCCTTTTGCAACTATTTTGCTCATCACTTGCCCTCCGTAAGCGCTGTTTGATCTCCAAAATTGCCTTTCAAAAAAGTCACAAAGGTCCTTTTGGCACCTAAGTGCCCTCTACAAGGGCACTTATCCTTCAGGCTTTTAGAATAATCCTTTAAAATGTTTTATTAAACCGACCTTGAAAATGCCTAAGTGTTGGGAACTTGTTTCTTTCCTACATAGTCCATAGAAATCAGCCTGCAGAGTCTATAGAAACAAGCTTGCAGAGTCCATAGAAATCAACCTGCAGAGTCCATAGAAATAAGCCTGCGGATTCCATAGAAATTAGCCTACAGAGTCCATATAAATCAGCCTATAGATTCCATAGAAATAAGCATGCAGAGTCCGCAGAAATCAGCCTGCAGAGTCTGTTAGCTAAAAAAGCTTGAAAAATGGAGAATTTGAATACTCAAAATGATTTTCTGAGAAGGGAAAAGAGAATTTTGGCTTGCAAGACCAAAATAGTTCATATGTTGTCCCAAAAATGAATGAAAAACTTTGGAAACAACAAAAGGGACCTTAAATTTGGTAATTAAACCTTCATAAAGGTCTAAAACACTAGTTTCATTAGCTTCTTTTAATGTTACTACCTCTATCCATTTGGTAAAACAATCTATGGTAGTTAGGATACACTTATGTTTTGAGCTTGATGAGGGGTTGATAACAACAATAAAGTCCAATCCCCATTAGACAAAGGGTTTATTAATTAAAATTGGTTAGAGAGGTAAGGCTGCAAGTCTCACTTTTCCAACAAACATGACACACTGTCTACATTTCTTGATCCATGCATGGCAATCACCAAATAAACTTGGCCATTAATACCCACCTCTCATGATATTTTGAGCTATAATCCTAGCTGAGTAATGTCCTCCACCATGTCCATCATAGAATTACTCAAGTAATTTATGTGTTTGACTTGGTTTTATGCATCTTAGCAGTCTACCATTAATTTTTTTTAAAATAATAAATTATCAACAAGGAGAAAATGAATTGACTGTAATCTAAAATATCTCCTCTTTGAAGGAGTGAGATGAGAATGATAAATACCATCTTGTAGATATCTTACCATATCTTGGAACCAACTGGAAGTTGAGGCCTAATTACCTGCAAGTTCTTAATCATTTGACACCATAACCTATTCATTATAATCCTTTAAGTCTTGAAATAGATTTTCATAGAGTCTTTTGCCTCTAACCAAATTTGTGACTTTGATCTCAATGTCATATTTTGTGACCTTGGTTATCCAACCAACTCTTTTATCACTTACATGTTTGTTCAGAAGAAAGTAGTTGACACTTAGATGTGCAACCATCAAATGTATCTTATTATTAGATATCAAGTACCTAAAATTTTTAAGAGGCATTATAATTGAAAGAATGTATTTCTTAACAAAATAATATCTTGTTTCATACTCTTCTAAGCCTTGAATAAAAAAGGCTA
Source organism: Torreya grandis (assembly GCA_037957365.1). Lineage (NCBI taxonomy): Eukaryota > Viridiplantae > Streptophyta > Pinopsida > Cupressales > Taxaceae > Torreya > Torreya grandis. The sequence continues at coordinate 3,384,588 of JARHVA010000074.1, read as the reverse complement.
TTGGCTATTCTAAACTCTTTTTATTCTGCTACATGAGAATACCTGATATTATGTCGAGGTTAACATAGCTATATAAGAAGAAATATTTTGTAAAATCGAAGTTCAAGAGTGTCAGAGAATTGGCTATAGCTGTCTTGATTTATTCAAAACTTTTCACTCCTTTATACCAACTTAAACTCTAAGCTTTCTTTAACATGGCTATAAGTGGCCTAGCTAAAGTAGCAAAATTTTAAATGTATCTCCTTATGAATTTAATCTTGCCTAATAAGCTTTGAAAGGCTTTCTTATGCTTAGGCAATGATAGTGCAAGAAGTGACTCTATCCTATTAGGGTCTATGATTGTACCTTTATTTGAAATGACAGGTCCATGAAACCTACCTTCATGAATAGAGAAAATACACTTTTTTTGGGTTCAAAAACACTCCAAATTCTCAACACCTTTCAAAAACTTGTCTGAGATGAATCATATGCTCATTTGTGTTAGATAATATTGTTATGTAATCTAGATAAATAGGAATAAACTTGTTGAGGAAACATTGAAATGCCATGCCCATAGGCTTCTAAAAAGTGGCCCCAACATTAGATAAACTAAAAGGCATCTTTGTGTATGCAAATGTCACCTACTTTGTGGTGAAGGCTATTTTTTACTAGTCTTCTTCTTTGACTAAAATTTAGTTGTATGCACTATAACCATCAAATAAAGATAAGCTTCTGAACCTACAACTAGTTATAAAATCTATTCCATTGATGGTAATATATAGTGATCTTTGAGAGAGGCCTTGTTCAAGTCACAGAAGTTGACACAAAATTATTTAACCATTCTTTTTCTATACTAGAACAAGGTTTTCTATCCAAGTTGATTGCTTAATTGGAAATATTATGACTGACTCAATGAGCTTATGCAATTCAGCTCTCATTAGAGGTTCAAGCTTTGGATTGATTAGCCTTTGCCTTTGTCTAACTGACCTAGTCTCATCTTCTAACTCAATGGTATGTTGATCTATATTTGGATCAAAACCTTTAAGATCACTATACTACCATGCAAAAGACATCTATAAAATTTAAACATAACTTAATAAAAGATTCTTTCTCTAAAGATGTGAAAATTTTACCTAGTTTTAAATTTTTGCTAGTTGCAATCTCTACATTTATGTAGTATTCTTCCTTGGTTGATAAAGCAACATTTTATTTTCTAGATTCATCATCTGTGCTGAATATATTTTCTAGGGTGACCAGTCCTTTAGGAAACTTGTTTGTTTTTAATTACATAATCTAATCATCATACTGTTGTAAATGATTATCTTGGTTCTTTGAGGAGAATTTAGCTTCCTCTTGTAATAATCTGACAATTTGGATGTCATCTTCAAATGCTTACCAATTATCATGGTTGTCTGTGACAGACGGTCTCACAACTACCTTGATGTGTGATTGGACTTTGTCTCTTTTTATATTATTTGGGATACTGAATTGTGTAACCAGCCTGTCTACATGCTTATTCTGATTTCTTGGTATGGCCTGAATATTGAAAGCTTGAAAGTTTTCAACTAGGTCCCATACTCTATGATTATAAGACATGAGTAATGGGTTCTTTCATATATTAATTCCCTTACTTGGTGAACTACTAGTTCACTAGCTCTAAAGACTTGTAAGGAATTAACCTTCATCTTTCTTGCCTATTGTAAACCATACACTAGTGCTTCATATTCAATGACATTATTGGAACAACCAAACTGTAACTTGAGAGAAGAGAAATACATTTGATTAGATAGATAAATTAACATAATTCTAGCTCTAGTACCATGTTTGTTCCTAGATCCATTTAAATATAGCTGCCATAGTCCATCATTAGATTGCTCATCTTTCATCAATGCTAGAATTGGTGCATCATTTATATGAATAAAATAAACACCAGGTCCTTTTTATTCAATTAACTTGTAGGGATCATGCTCATGTAAATTAGAGGCCAATTCACCAAAGAAAATATTTGGGACTGCATCTAGAGGTGATTCAGATTCAACCTTACTATTTTATAACACCTTGTCTGAGATAACACAATTAGTGTTCACCATGCTTGGAATATATGGCTCTAAATGAAATCTTGTAATAGGTTCAGAACGTATTGTCACCTTAATACCATACCTAGTTATAAACATTAGATAGGTCCAATTAGCTGACAAATATCCTCCAATTTTTGAAGTAAAATCTCTTGACAGACACATGGAAAAATAAGAAGGTAGGTCCAATACAACTACATCTTACTGAAGAATAACATTGGGCAAAGCATGTAATGTTAGATTTAGGTATTTTATCATGCTTAATATTTTTTTGGTGAGCCATCTAATTAAAATACTCCTTTAGTATTTGGCTCATATACAAGACCAAGCTTGTCTACAATTTGTTTGGGCATGATAGTGCTACTTATTCCACTATCTACCATATAATTATGGACTAAATAGTCACCTACTATTAAAGAGAGATAAAAGGGAGGGGTATTGCTTGACTTGAAATTGGATTTATCCACCTTGGTCATGTTATGTATTTTATAATTAGGTTGCTTGATTTTTTGGTCTAAATTGGCCAAGATAGCTTCTTTAGATACCTTTGGCTGCAAATTTTGAGTCACCAGTTGTTCTCTAGTTAGGGGAATTTGGATAACTTTCACTATCTTTATGTTTTGAATCTTCTATGCTATAGGAACAACAACTTGATATTTGACATTTTTTAACACAAAATTAGGAACACTAAAAGTATTGCTCACATCATGAGCTCCTTCACCTGCTCTTCTTTTAGTTCTAGTTAGAACTACCACTTGACCATTTACATTGCTAGTTTCACTAACTTGGATGAATGTAATGTGATCATCCAAATGCAAATTAACATTGATAGCATTAGGCTGTCCTGTAACCTATTGATCTTTTCCTTAGATTGCCATATTCATGTCTTGATATTGACCACCTTGAAGAGGGAACTCTTCTTGTATCATCTATGGCATGGTAATCTCTTATGATACCAAAGCTTAATATTGAATGTCATGTGGATTGGAAGGCTACCAACCTAGATCTTGCATTAAGTTATTTTGGGGAACAATAACTTTTGAGATAGAAGGCACATTGGGATCCAGGGTTGTATATGGATTAGTTTGGGTCATATCTCCTTGATTTTGATAAGGTTGCCTATTGTCCTTGAAACCTTGATAAGGTGGTATTTGGTTATTGAAAGACTGATAGGTTCTCAGGTTTTACTATTGATAAGGTCTACCTTGGTATTGTTATATTTTGAGTGAAACAATTTCATTTTCTAAAGCTTGTAACATGATTTTAAAATCACCAATCTCACTAGATTGATTAGGAGGGGATACAACTTAGAATTTTTGAGATGGAATAGGGGTTATAGATGTAATTTGGGGAACTTAAGGGGGGGAACAAATTGAAATTTCAAAAAAGGGGCATTAAAGGACTAATATTAGAGGGCATAAGGAAGCCAACCTTCTTTAGAGGTCTGATCTAATTTTAGGATACCCACAGCCTAGGATCAGTCCCATGTTGGACTAGATTTGAGTAGGAAGATTTGAATAATCCCCTCCTCAGCTAGGGTGAAAATTTAGGATGCCAAAACTGTTGGGGTTCTAGATTTGCACCCTAGCTGAGGAGGGGATTATTCAGATCTTCCTACTCAAATCTAGTCCAACATGGGATTGATTTTAGGCTATGGGTATTCTAAAATTGGATCAAACCTATATAAAAGATTGGCTTCTTTATGGATCTATCACCTATACTAAACCTAAACTAGCACCAACTTGGAATAGGGAGAGAGAATTGACAAAACTTATAAAAGCATGTAAAAAAGAGATGATGCGCCAATGATTTGATCATGCCAACTCACACTAAATAGACTATGAGACACTTTTTAGACCAAATAACAAAATTCTCACATAAATATTTTAGAACAAGACATTAATTAGTTACTAGATTAACAAGAGAGGGCAAATATGCACTTTCAAACTAGATAATAAACTATAGATTGCATTTATAATGACCTATGAGACTATTAAGCCTTTATTAAAGGTGATAAAAACTCTGACATAAGTGAGGAACATATATTCACTCAACAGTAGTGCATGAATTCATAGAGCACACTTCAATCTAGCTAAGAAAATGATGAAATTTAATCTTTATTGCATCAAAAGGTGTTGTAGTACAAATTTTGGTAGAGTTTGGTCATACCAAAATGTGGGATAGAGGGATCCATTTTAAGGCTTAGAAGCCTATATTTATATAAAAATAAGGGGAGAGAGAGAGAGAGAGAGAGAGAGAGAGAGAGAGAGAGAGAGAGAGAGAGAGAGAGAGAGAGAGAGAGAGAGAGAGAGAGAGAGAGAGAGTTGTGCATTGGAAAATAACCAACCACTTATGATGGATTAACATCAATTTGAGGATGCAGCTGAGTTAGGATCTTATCAAGAAGGCATAATTTCAAAGGCATTGTAAAATAATTGAATGCTCACTGCCCTTATCTAACCACTAAATCTTTTCTTGGAACTCCATGATATCATCTAATGATCTACTAATAATGATCACGTCTTGAAATTTGGTAGAAATGTGACACATCTACATTAGGTGGCCATCTGAACTTAAAAATGTGAACCATGATGAGATGAGACATAGGTCCACTATATGTGAAAGCCAATCTTAGACCATTGGTTCTCACATAATCACTGGTTTATCTTTGACTTTTATATTAGACCTAAAGGATCTATTTTACCTATATGGAGCTTTGTTGATGATTTTTGGTCTCTAAAATGTGGCCCTGATTCAACTCTAGTTCACCTTTGAGCTCAACCCCTTTATATTTACTTTGACTACATCCCTTTAAACTTCTTTGACTTTCGTCAAAAAATTCTTGAGATCATTTTCACTAATTGGCTAGTGATTGCCAACTCAAACTGTCTACATTATGCTCAACTATCCTTATGCTTATTAGTTATGCATATCTTTTTGATTTATTGATTCCATTCATGCCATTAGATATGTATATATGAATGCACGTGAGTCTTTGATTTCCTACCAATACTCACTAAATTTGGACACTTGTCCTCTTTGTATTCATCATCAAGATCATCTAACCCTTTTTGACTTGTCTCACTCCATCGATCTTGATGTGCACAGATTCTCATAAGCCATTGATTTTATACCAACTGAATTTACTTGTGCCACTTGTCCTTGACTCAGTAGCTCTTTGGATTCACTAATCAGTTTGAATCATGTGCATTATCTGATCAAGATGTACTAGTTTACATGCACCATTGATCTCCTTGGTCCCACTTTCCTATCAATTTTTTTTCTCTGTCAAATCATGGGTACAATTGAATGTGACCCCTTAATTTAGCTTGGACCCATCCTTTTATTTATGAATTCACTTTGTTGGATCTTGGCTTGATTATTTTGCACCATTAGATTATGTCCAACTTATATATTTTTAAAGAATTTAACTTGGGGACCTTTTGAATTGGTTAAATCAGTGCATATTGTTAGATCTTATATGTTAGTATGAGGGCTCTCATGCACTATTAGATCTTGATCAACTTCAAACCTTTTAAGAATCTTTTAAACCTAAATGGTTATTTGCCTTGATTAAAATTTGCATTCATGTGAACTTTATTTGACGTTCACATGAATGTATTTGACATCTCATAAACCATCAATTTTAAGCATCGATAAAAAATTTCTCAAGCTTCAATTTGACGTTAGCATGAATGTCTTATGTTGTAGGTCTAACTTTGAAGGCCTATAACTTGAAGCACAAAAGTCATAAAGGCATCAAATTTTCAATAGATGTTCTTAGGACTGAAAGGGATGAACCCATTTGATCTATCGATCCTAAGAATATTCTAGGTGAAGATATAAAATGCTGGAGTTGATTATATATTCATTCTTGCATGACATCATGACGATGGTTTAGTTCATTTGGCTAAGTATGGGAAACTTGGCAAAATCTAACTAAGGAGCCAACTTTGAACATACAAAACTTCTACCATGCTTCAACAGATGATCTAAAACTTATCATGTAGTAACTAGGGACCAAGATGGATAAACCCATGTGATCACTTTTTATTGGGACTACCACATGTGTGATATATGGCCTCTGCAAATTGCCTATTTAAAATTTATGCTACTTCCCCTAAATTCTTAGACTAGGTAAAATTTGGTATGTGGATCAAAATTGGTCAACAATATTTACTTATGAAAATTAGAAATATGTATTCTACATATATATTATACCCATTTGGTATAAACTATACTTGTTATGTTTATTATTTACATGATAAATAATATAATGGAGATTCATTCATACATTTAACGAACTAAATGCATGCATTTTAATTATGTATGTGTTTAACATGTTTTATACTTGCTAGTAGGAAGTAGTCTGTATGAATCTATTGTTTATATTCATGTTAACCAAATCTCATATTATTGATACGAAGTAGTGAGACAAACTTTACTAGCTTACTAGCATCACCAATGTCAGATGAAGGTAATCAAATCAAGTGGTGTGTATGAATTTGACTGAGTCTAGAGATCAATAACTATTGAAAAATTTGACTAAAGTAATGTTTAGTTAGACATTATCATTTCATATGTATGATTTACATGTTTGTGTGATATTATGTTAGAACTATATTATTTATTGTACACATCATATATTAAAAATATTACAGCATACAGGTACTAGCTTATTTCTTTGGATTCCCACAGTGTCACTATCTACTCAACCATGAAGGGAGGGACATTCTCTGATAGGAGATTATATTGGGGATTGATGTTCTATTGGTGGTGTGGAAAAGTTCTCGAATGATGCTCTCCCTCCATACAATAGTACTTATTTTGAGATTACACTTGAGATTCCATAAATACTGGAGTTCAAGAAACTCATGCTCTATGGAGCCTTTTATATTGTATCTTGTATTGTATTTATTATTATTGAAACATTATATCTGATGAAATATTGTATATTGAAAGCAATGGATGCATGTTTTAACCAGCTATGGCTAGAAATCTATAATTACTTTCTATATTTAGTTATGTTTTATTTTATCAGATGTTAGTGATCAGTGATAGTTAGATATTACATGTTTGATTTATAAGTTAACATACTTGGTGTGTTATAATTGAATCATTAATTAGATTCTCATGGTGAAATCTAATAAAAGAATCCATGAATTTAATAAAAAAATTTATCACGTTATTGCAAGTAGATATTAGTGCGGATGTTACACACTTAGTTGGTTTTCTCTCCCTAAGTCTCTAATCAAAGTTTCTTGTCACTTTTTTGTAAATCTATTTTTTTTAATAAAAATACTTTTTCTTTTTCAAACTACTCTCAAACTATAAATAATCATTCCAAACCATTTCTAGGTTTTGCGCATCTTATTTTCATCTTTCTAGATAAATTTTAAATTTTAGATTTCATTAAAAATTGAAAAAGTTATCACATTTTTACAGAATATTACTATTCACAAAAAAATGGGTTTAGAAAACCACCTTTGATAAATCATGATTTTCCCATACAATTTATGGTTTTTAAATAATACATGTGATTTTGTTAAATTATTGGATTTGAATTTATTAAATTGGAGGCATAATCATGGTGGGGCAGGGGATTTTTTTAATTTTTTAAAATTAAAAATAGTATATTGTAATGTTGAGATATAAGGGAGATATTCATTGTTTCTTTATAATATTGCTCTAAAATTTTCAGTCAAAGACATGAGAGTGATACCTCATTTGGAAAGAGGACAAACCCCCTTATATACAAAAAAAAATTCTCTTCTTATTTATTTTATATTATGCATCTTCATCACTTACTCTACTTGGAGGTCATCATCTGCACAATAGAGGTTGACTTCATCAGGGTGACGGGACTCGTTACCAAGTAGAGTTAGTTTTCTATTCTCTCTCTCTTTTTTTTGGGGGGGGGGGGGGGTAAGAGTTTTTCCTATGGGTTTTCTTCTTTTCTCCACTTTATGAGATTTTATATGTGCTTGGGTACCTCATCAGGCCTCATTATTAGGGCTCAATTATTATAGCCACCTAAGCTATGCTTAAGGGAGGGTGTTGGTGTAGGATATTTATTTTCCTACCATTTAGCTTATTTATTTATTTTTTGTACATTGGAGAAGTTTATCACACATGTATTGGGATGTTATTTCCTTTCCTTTATTCCATCTATTTTGGGGAATTAGTCTCACATGCATGGTATGGTTGAGATTCTCTTAACTTCCACTTATATATACATCCCCTTGTAAGCTTTATTAAAATAGAATATTTGGAATCTTTTAGATTGTAGTGAGTTACATAGCTAAGAACTATGTAAGTTGTGAGTTGTGACAACTTTGAGAGTTATGAGAGCTGTGAACTTAGTGAGATGTAAGCTTTGATCCTTTATTATACAATCCATCTCCATTATTTAGTGAATATTATAAGGTGCACATTCATGTGAGTTGAAAAATTAATGCATCCAAGTAAATCATGATGCATAGAAACTAGAAAGTGAGGGAGTTGTACCTTCACTTATTTAATAAATGAAATAAAATTTTGGTGATCCAAAATCTTTTTAGTGGAGAAGAGTGATCTAAGAGGATCCACACATTTGAAACATTAGGATGTTTCCAAATTATGATAAAAATGTCTACACAGCATAGAGATCATCAAGAGATTTCTGATGTAATTTGAACAGAGTAATTTTGACATTGTATGCATAAGTTATGGCCCATTAAAGGTAAAATCCAACAAGTAAAAAATATACACATAGTGTTGAGTTAAAAATTGACTGGACTTATATAGATTTGACATATGGACCAATTATAGCCTACCGAGTGGACCAATGACATCAACACATGATAGAGAGATAAGATAAATGGGTTTGGTTTTGGTCTTCGATCTTTGACAATATACCTGTTTGCATGTGGGGCCCATCTTATTTTTTGGTTAGGGGGGCCATCAACTTATTAGGCTCCTTTCTTTGTAAGGAGGGGGACCTTGTTGCCTATATCACTATATGATGGTAGAATTTTTGCATACAAACCCTTCAAAGTGCATTCTCATGGTGAATGTGGTATTAAATTTCCATTTTTTCAAAGGGTTAGTGCCCAAGATAAATAGAGAGCTCTCAGGCCACCACATGGCACCCATAATAACTGCTGAATGTCCATGACCTATGATAAAACCAATTTTTCTTCCAACATGACCAAGTTATAAGATGAGTCTAAGGAAATGGATGGTCTCTTAAGATTGATTATAAAGATGGAAATGTTTTCATATAAAGCTATGTTTGTTCTAAATCCCAACAAATGTGGGATTAAAAACTTACCAGATAAATTTTATGTTAATGATGAGCATAAAGGGTAGAAGGCAAGGAAATTCAAATTCTAGTGTAGAAGTAGAGGAAGAAGAGGGTGAGGATGATAGAAAGGGGGATGAGAGGGCCCCTGAGGGTTGGATTTATCATACTACTTGTTGGTAGGATTGACATTACACTCGATCCTTATGACAAGAGGAAATTCTTATGTCGGTAGCTAAAACAACTCTTTCCTTTATGAACAAGTTCCTATTTGACCTTTTTAGGTGATGAAAGGGACCTACTTTGATTTCATACTCTACAAAGAGGGTCATGAAAACTAAAAAAATTATATAATGCCTCACTACTAGACATCCTTGAATGGATCCCTATTAGGATTCACCATCATCCCGAGCTATGGATCCTTATCTAACGATCTTATATAGGATGAGGAAAATGTTTTTTCTATTTTGGTTCGAATCTATTCCAACTAGTCAAAGGACATGCCCCCCCACTTGTGTCATTTCCCTTTGGGTATTGGGATTGGATGGAAGGTCCTTGATGGTAGTATAAGCCTTTCATTGAATGGGGCTATCCAGATGATGACTTGAAGGCTATAGAGGTTGATGCTATAGTAGATCCAAATGGATTGGAGTCTATTGGCACTAGAAGAATCCACTTTGTTATAACCCAAACATGTGAGGATAATAGAGGTTTTTCACCTATCTCAAATTTTTATGCTGACACATACACTACTTTGGAGTGTTTTTTGGGTTTGGGATCTTGTAAAAATCTTGTTGAAACCCTTGTCCAAAATGTTTTGGGATTATCGGCTAATGGGAAAGATAGAGGATTCCTTACAAGGCTATATGGAGTCTGATATGACATTTTTGAGCCCTCTTTATGGGTCATAGTTTCATTGAGTGGATACCCATGCTTACTTTTACATTTAGGGTTTGTGGAGCATGGTTAAAAATTGAAAACTTTGATAAAGACCAAACCTATGAGGGACTATATTTAGTCTTCATCAGTTTTGATTATGTTGTATAGAGAAAACCAAATAAAAACTTGTCTTATCAGAGTGGATGATAGAGGATTCCATCTTTGTCTCTTCATGGCTCCAAGGTTTGCCCTATAATTTAATTATATATTTCATATTTAGCTAAAAAACCTTGTATTATTTCAAGCTGTAGCTAGAATGATAAGAATCAGTTGGATAGATCCTTGTTACAATTTAGAAGTATTTAGACTTGGTGGGAGGATAATCCCACTTGTTGTGATTCAGATGTGTGGAAGTCCCAAGAGGTATAAGACTCACAAAAGACCTTTTGCACTTGGTAGGCTCTTATACTGTAGTGGAAGGGAAGTTTTGTTGAAGGGCATCTATTCTTCAAGTTTCATTGAGTAGTAATTGATTATACTTATGTTGTGGGAAAATTCAAACCCTCCTGGTGTTACGATTGTGGGATCCTTAAAACCCTCTTGATGTGTGATTTATTAAGGTTGTGGGATCCTCTAAACTCTCTAGATGTGCTTGTTATGGTTTTTATAACCTTAAAACCCTCTTATTGTGCTTTATAAAGGTTGTGGGATCCTCCAAACCCTCTAGATGTGATTGTTATGGTTTTTGGAACCTTAAAACCCTCTTATTGTGCTTTATAAAGGTTGTGGTATCCTCCAAACCCTCCTAGTTATGGTTCCATCATTCAAAACCCTCTTTTTGGCTATGGGTATAGTTATCAAAACCCTCACTTGTCAATTTTATAGCTCTGTATTTAAACACATTTGCCTAATCAAATTAAAAAAACTTACCAAATATACTCCAAAATCTTAGGTGAAGGAGTGGGGCTCAACCCCCTCACCCCATGCCACCTAATTAGAGCCTTATTTATTAGGTTATAAGCCTAACTTAGAAACTACCATCTAAAATTTAATCATTATCCTTGAAACTTGAGATGAGAAGCCTAAAGAATGGTGCTTAAGACTTATCACTTATAAAATGTGAGTGGGATTCAACCCCAACACCTCACACAAGCCATTTTGGAGTCTTGGCCATTGGTACATGATTTATTTTTTGAAAGTGCATTGCAATTCTTGGTAATTATCTCTTAAATTTTAGGATTCATTAGCCAAAAACAAGGCATATAAAGGGATTTGAACACCTATTCCAATGCAAAAAAGGATAAACTTTGATGAAAAAGCCACATATTTATGAAACATTATAAAAAAACAAATTTTAAATGGGAAAATTTTTATCCCTTATTGAGAATTTTTAGGCCTTTGTAAAATGAGGGGATTTTTAATCCCTTTGTAAAAGTTGAAAAGGTTTTAGCCCTTGTAAAGGAGAGAAAATTAATTTTTACCCTTTGTCAAAGGAGAATAAATCAAGTATATATCTATTTCGGTTTGGGTAGTTAGTCTCCAAGAGAGAGAGAGAGACAAAGGCAAATATATTTTGTGGTAAACTTGAAACTACATGAGCCTCATATTGAATATTTTGATCACAAGTCAAAATAGGTCAACTGTCTATAGTAAAAAACTTGATATAGGGGTTTTATAATATCTTATAGTGTGTGTTAGGGTCATAGTTGATATAATTTGATATGTTATTGTAGAGTTAAATACTCTACATTTTGTTTTTGAGTTTCAGTTGTGTGCTCTAGTTTTATCCATGCACGTTTTAGTTTGGGCAGTGAAGGTTTTGACACAGAGCGTGGGCAGGGGTTTTCATTTTGCCTAAGTTTTGTCTAAGTCTTAGAGGCATGCAAAAGGTGTCAAGTGACAACTATGGAAGGTTTTAATATGTTTCTCTAAGTTACGTAAAAAGTGCCACATGTCCCTTGTAATATCTGCAGAGATTGCCGAGTGTCAACATCTGTAGTTTCTTCCTTTTGTTTCATTATTGAGAAAGGACTGTGGTGGGCCCCAGGTGAGTTGCTAAAGTAAGTAGAGCATGCCAAGTGTCATCATCCATGTGAATCTAAATGAGTCCCAAATGTTTCTATAGTGTTTCTAAAGCTTAGCGGAAGCCGTCATGTGTCATCTTCCGTAGGACTCTCAAAAGTTATCTAAAGCTTCTATAGACAAGAAAAAGTCGCTACGTGTCACTTGTTAAGACTAACGGATGCTGCCAAATGTCCTTGCCTATTTCACAGTGGGAAATGCCACATGTATCTATTTCAGCCAATGAATTTGCAGAGAGGCTAGCTATTTCAGATCTAAAAGATATCTTCTATTAGACACTTCCAATTAAGTTCTAGTTCGGTTAGACCATTGGGATTTGATCGTGTGGGCAATCTTGAGCCAATCCTATGCTATAAATATGGGTTCAAATCATAGGTTCAAAAAGAAAATAGAAAGGAAAGGGAGAGAATTTTTTGCGTATAGATTATCAGAGATTTACAAGAAAATTTTGAGACTTTCTTGTTGTGGCTAGTAATATCATTTGCCTTTGTTCTATTTTCTTAATTCAAAAAGTTTGTATAACTGTGCATGTATCAATGCCTTTTATGTGACTAGAAAATTAATAAGAAGACTGAGTTATGTGCCTTTGTTGATATTTTTTGTGTTATTGCGAAATTGTCTAAGTTGTGAGCCTTTGATTCTATTTATTTTCATATTTTACATTGATCATGCATTGTTTGCTCTTTAATGTAATTGAATCCTAAAGATAGCTTCACTATGCTTAGTATTAAAGAACAAATCATACTCAAGTGCATCACCATAGTTAAATTTTCTTTCATTGCATTGGTGATTCTATTTAATTTTTATCCCTTTTTCCCATAATACATTTGAGATAAAGAAGAGCCAGCGTATTTAAAATATGGAGGTCGTTTCAGGTCGCAAGTCCCACATTCTTGAAACTTCCCATGTTAGTGTTGGAAACAACACAATTTTAAGCATCAACAATTTTTGGCATGCTCGGTGGGACAATATCTTGAAGTTTCTTTCAAGACTATATGAACCTATGGACCAGTAACAAGAGCTCAATCTGTTGTGAACCCAGGTATTCTTTTACCACCATTGATAACTAATTCAAGAAGAAGGGTCAATCAATTTACAGTAACACCAAGAGCAAACATGGGAGCACCTATAGCCCCAAGGAATTATGCAAATTGGAACACTAGTAGTGTTTTAATTCTCCCAGTACCACCAGTCACTTTGGATCCTATTCCAGTAAATGCCTTGAAAGCTCTGCCCAAATTTAGTGGGGAAGATTTCAAAACACCTGAAGAACATCTACTTGATGTGTCTGATGTCTGTGCAATACATGTGATCACATAGCAAAATGTGGTTATAAGATTGTTAGCAGTTTCTTTTAAGGGGAAGGCTCTAGACTGGTACAAATCTTTGACCCTAAATAAAATATCTACATGGGATCAGCTTGGAGATGCTATTTTTGCAAGATTTGAAGAAAAGGGTGATAAATCTTCTTTGTTGTAACAATGGATTACTATCAAAAGGGCACCACAAGAAGCAATGAATGATTTCAATTCAAGATTTCAAAAGACTTGGGAAAGAATTCCTGCTATAGCAAGACCATTACCAGGTATGGCTATATTATTTTATCTTAAAGCCTTAAATTTAGATATATCAGTAATGATTCAGTCACTTGGAGGTCATACTCTGTTAGAAGCCTATGACTATGTAGTCAGAGCTAAAAATAACTTAATAGATGCTGAAAAGTTGACCCCAAGGCCTCTCATGCCCATGTTTCTAGATATTACCTTACCTTTGCCTCAAGAAGCCCCTAATCCCATATCCCCACCTGTGTCTATGTATACATTTCCTCAACAACCTGCTAAAGTAGCTGTCCCTATCTAGTCATCTGAGATGGATGATGTCAAGAAAATCTTAAGGACATTTTCTAATGAGATAATTAACCTAAAAAGATAGTAAAATCCTTATCCTAGACCCCAATATCAAATCTACCAAGGAAATAAACCTCCACCACAACCAAATTAGTATCAGGGTCCTCAAAGGCAAAGTAACCCTTAGCCATCAAACCAATTAGTTCCAGTCCCTACACCCTCACAAACTATTCCCCCTAATCCAAACAGGGAGATTGATCTAGGGCAGAATAATTATGAAAATGGCACCAATGCCTGGTGTTTCCCTTGTAATAATTCTCAAATGCCCAGAGATTGTCCCAGGGGTAATCTACAACAAAGGATAACAGAGCAAAGAAGAATGGATGGACAATTTGCAAATACTTCTAACACTTAACCCTACCAATCCCTTGATATGCAAGATTCAGTCCTGGTGGCTCAAATGCAAGGGATGCCCTTACAACAAGAAGAAGAAATAGCCCCTAAATATGCTTTGTTTTCATGGGTTGAATATGAAGAGTCAGTATTCTTAAATGAAACTTCTACTTCTAAGAAGCCATTGGTACAATCAGATTACTACACCAGAGCCAAGAGAAGGATGATGGAACAACCTGACGTCACAAATAATGAAATTATGGGGATTCCTCCATTTCAAGGTCATCAAAACATAGTTATTAGACAAGAAATACCTCAGCTAGTGCAGAACCAAGTTATTTCTAGACAAGTTCAAGAAAAAATAAGGTACCCTTATTATCCAAGAACCCAAACACTAGGACCGGTGAATGTGGTGGATCAGCTGAAGAGGACCCTAGCACATGTGTCAATATGGGACATGTTAGATATCCCTGAGAAAAAGACACTATTTCAAGAAGCTCTGTAGGGCCAAGTAGTGCCTAAACATACTAGTACCAAAGAAGGACCTCCTAATAAGGAAAATCTCAAAGACACAGTTCCTCTGCAGACAATAGCTCTTTTGAACAATGCACCAGAGGTAAGCAAATCAAAACCAAAGCCCTTTTATTTGACTTTGATAGTTGGAAATAAACTATTACATAATGCAATGATAGACTCAGGGGCTAGTACTATAGTAAGTCCTAAACAAATATTAGATGCTTTAAAAATAAAGTATGAGCCACTTACTAGAGGAGTTATGCAACTAGATGGGAAATCAGTGAAAAAATAGGGAAAATTAAACAACTACCATTACAATTGTATACTTACCTTAATATAATTGTCAATCAGTATGTGGTAGTCATATATATACTCCTTGTATTTGGCCTATGCTTATCCAGAGATTTCACAGCCAAGATAGGAGGTTATATGTCACTTGATTGGTCTCACCTCATCCTAAGAACTAAATATGGTACAAAAATGAAAATACTATTTGAGTCACTATCTAAGGATCACATCACCAATGAACCAACCCCAAAATTAGAGGCAGCTCATGCTATGATGAATAACTAAGGGTTTTTGTTGAAGAGTTAGGTGACTGGACTAAACATGACCAAGAGGAGGAAAATAACTAGTTGTTAACTATGATGCAAAGTGACCCATATGGAAATTATGACTCTACTGGTCTGGGCACTTATGTCATATTTGATGAAGACCATGAAATCTCAAATGTTTTAAGGGAATAAATGCCAAAGACTCAAGAATTTGAAAAGGACTCAGAAATTTGGACCTTAAATTTTGATGGGGCTAGAAATAAAAATGGTGCTAGAGTAGGAATTTGTCTTATTGCTCCAAATGGTGAGAAAATTTTAAGAGCTATCCATTTCCAATTTGCCTGTACTAATAATGATGTTGAATATGAATCCTTAGTACATGGGCTCATGTTAGATAAGAAAAAGGGAATAAAGAATCTGATAGTAAAAGGAGATTCTGAACTAGTGGTGAAACAAATCAGAGAAAAGGCAATAGCCAAAAATGTAAGGATGAGATCCTATAGACACAGAATTTGGGACTTAATAGATGATTTTGAAGCTTTCAATATTGAAGTAGTTCCTAGAACCCAAAATTTTGAAGTAGATAAGATGGCACAGGTTGGCTCATAGTTTGACCTAGCAACTGATCTATTAGTCAACAATGAGTCAGTCAGAGTTATAGTAAGGCCAACTATCCCAAACAATGATGAAAATTAACAAGTCTTTGAAAATGATTTTTAGGTACTCTCATTTTTGCAACAGTCAAGGGAATTTAATAATCAATTGCAACCCAAAATTGAAGAAGCATATGGAGACCAAATTATTCAATTAAAGACCAATAAACTTTGTAAATGTTTGATTACTTTAGAAAACCTATTTGATCTAGAAGATGTAAGCCTAGAGAAGAAAAGGTTTCAAGAAAATAAAATAGATTATTATAAGATACAAGTGAGTGAAGGGAGAAGACTAAAGATTGGAAATTCCACAACCCAAGAGGAAAGGAAAAGACTAATTGACTTGTGAAAGATATGACAGAGTAATAACCTAGACCTATGAAGACATTCATGGCTATAACAAAGACATCATTCAGCACACCATAGAACTGACTAAAGGATCTAAGCCAGTCAGATAGAAGTAGAATCCAGTGAAGCCAAGGATTGAACCTCTAATGGTGGATGAGTTGCAAAAACTCTTAGAATCTAAAATAACTTTTCCAATCAAACACTCAACTTGGGTATCCAATCTAGTACCCGTTAGAAAAAAAATGGTGACATAAGGCTCTTTGTGGATTTTAGAGACCTAAATAGAGCATCTCTGAAAGATCACTATCCCCTGCCCTCTATGGAACAAATTTTATAGACTATGGCTGGATCAGAGAGATTTTCCTTGCTAGATGGTTTCTCTGGATACAATTAGATTTGGTTGGCTAATGAAGACCAACACAAGACTGCATTTACTACCAAATGGGGAATGTTTGCATTTGCCAAGATGCCATTTGGCCTGTCAAATGCTAGAGCCACTTTTCAAAGAGAAATGGATGTAGCATTTGGAGAACTCATAAATAAAATCATTCTGCTTTATCTTGATGATCTCACTATTTTTTCCAAGAATGTTGTTGATCATTTTGATCATCTAGAATCTATTTTTAAGAAGTGTCAAGAGTTTGGAATATCCCTAAATCCCAAGAAGTGTATCTTTGCACTACCTCAAGGCAATCTACTGGGACATATAATATCCAAAGGAGTCTCTATATATCTAGAGAGAGTCATAGCCATAATGAACTTGTCCCTGCTAGTAAATAAGAAGGTAGTTCAGTCCTTTTTAGGAAAGATTAATTTTGTCAGTTAGTTCATATCAGACTTTGTAGGCCTAATGAGACTAGTGACACTCTTGTTGAATAAAGACCTGGTGTTCAAGTGGACTACAGAAGGAAGACAAGATTTTAAGGAGGTTAAGAAAGCAATTTCAACAACCCCAGTACTTAGTAACCCAGACTTCTCTAAGTCTTTTATAATGTATGTTTATGGAGGAGAGTTCAGTTTTGCTGCTATCCTAACACAGAAATATGATCAACAAGAGGGAGAACACCTAATAGCCTCTTTCTCAAGGACTCTTAGGGAGTATGAATCCAGATATAACTTTGTGGAGAAACATGCATATTCTATGGTAAAAGCCCTCAAGAAATTTAGGCATATGGTATCAAGAAATAAGATTCTGATACTTGTGGCTCATCTTAGTGTCAGAAAATACATTATGGAAGGTGAAATTACTAAAAAAAGAACAAACTAGATAACAAAGATCCTTAAGTATGATGTAGAGGTCAAACCCACTAAGCTAGTCAGAGGTAGGGGGTTGTGCCAATACATGGCTTAAGATATGGAAAAGATGATAACTGAAGAAACAGAAAAGGAAAATGTATTGAGGATACAAGAAATTGATCAGAACTCCTGGGTCACAAATAGAATCCATTTCATGAAACGTGGGATTTTCCCAAAAGAGCTCTCTCAAGGCAAGAGGAGATACTATAGGTAGCAAGGGGTCCATTTTTTTTAATTGACCAAGTTCTTTTCAGAAGAAATATTGATGGCATACTTTCAAGATGCATAGAGAAAGATGAGGCTCAAAAAATACTACATGAAATGCACTATGGAGTCTCAGGTGGACATTTTTCTACAAGAACCACAGCTATAAAGATAAGTTAGGCAGGTTATTTCTGGCCCAATTTATTTATAGATTGTTATCAACTGGTCAAAAAGTGCCAATCTTGTCAGTATTATGTGGGGAAGAGAAGGAATGCAGCAATGCCCCTTAGTCCTATAATTATTGATGAAACCTTTGCTCAATGGGGTCTTGACTTCATTAGAATGATCAATCTAGTGTCTAGTATGGGACACAAATGGATTTTAACTACCACAGACTATTTTACCAGATGGAGTGAAGTAGTGCCACTCAAAGAAGCAATAGAAAAGGTGATCCTAGACTTTCTGGGGGATATCAATACTCTCTATGGGCCTCCTCGTACCATAATTTTAGATAATGCTAAGGCATTTTTAGGGGAAAAAATATCTGAATTTGCACTAAAGTATGGAATCTATTTGAAAACTTCCTCAAATTATTACCTTTAGGATAATGGTTTGGCAGAATCAACTAACAAGAACCTGATTAAACTTATTAAGAGAATAGGGGCTGATCCTCACAAAGAGTGGCATAAAGTGCTTAATATAACACTGTGGGATGATAGAATTATGCCTAAACAAGTGAAAAAGTGTCCCCATAAGAATTGGTCTATGGTAAGCCTATTGTAATGCCCCTAAGCTTGGATATTCCTGCTCTCCAGTTATTAAAATAAATTGAAATTGAGGAGAATGGCCCCATTCAAGTCAGACTTGCTGAGCTCCTGGAAGTTCAAGAAAAGAGGGATATAGCACATGAATCATTAATGAAACATCAAAAAATAATCAAAGACTACTTCGATAAGAAGACTTCAAACCCCCATTTCAAAATAGGCTCAGTTGTTTTGAAATGGAATGCGAGAGCTACCAAGCTGGGTCGACACAATAAATTTGATTCATTGTGGACTGGCCCCTATAAGATTCGTACATGTAAACAACAAAATTTATTTGAGATTGAAACGATGGAGGAAAAATCCAAAGAGATTCTTATGAATGGGATCTACCTGAAATGTTTCATTTAAGCAATATCTCCCATGTATTATAGTTAGATAGTTTCCCTTTTCTTGTTGCTCTTTTTTCCCATTTTTTTTCTCGCTCTTTCTTTTAATAAGTGTTCTATGAACACGTGGCCATAGATCAAAGTATTTTAAAAAATTTCAAAACTTTTGCATTCGCTAAATCTCTCTCAAATCCCCAAAATTCCCCAAGGTACCTTTACACTGCGACTTTTATGATGTGTCTGACACGTTGTCCCACGTAGATTTAATAAGATTTACTAACAATTTTTTGGTTGTAATGCCATTTATGAGACTTGATGTGTCATTAAATACCCTAATAACAAGAGTTAAGACTTAATTGTGTCTCATTCATTCTTACATCTACTAGGAAAATCCCTATTACTTGCATTTCAATTCATAGCAAAACTTGCTTAGTAAAAGTGCGTTCCCTGTTGCAAAGCTTCCATACTTGTTACATAAGTTCAATAATTCCTAGTATAGACATAGATATGGAGGAGGCAAAATCTTCACAATAGGGGTTTAGGATTTATGAATCCATTGATAAGCTTCTCACCAGCAAATCATATGCTTTGGCCCCTGCACAACCCTTAAGGACCTATCCAAGGACTAGAGTCCCCAAAGTTGGTTATGTGATCGACCCAACAAAGGTGAAGGATTTTGTAGATGGAATCATGGACCTAACCCTTCAAAATTATAGCAAATCTTTGTGATAAGGGGCACAATAAAGATGTATCCAAAAGGCCAAGGTTAGACAATTCAAAACATTTGAGATGAGGATATGGACTTCTCAATTGGCATAATTCATTGTCCCAGGTGTACGTCTGTGCCCTGGCTTAGTTGAAATGTGTGCAAAATTATTTCATGCACCCTTGAACACCATACAACAGGGTCAATTCATGGTGAAAATTACACCAAAGGCCATTAGGGACATGTTGGCCCTATATCATGACAAAATAGCCACATTTCTCACCATTTCCAAAATGCAGAAAACATGGGCAAACATTAATAATCAATTAAGGTTTCTCAAATCAAAATTGCAATTAGGGGATAATGATATCATTGTGCCAGTGCTACCAATAGGTTGGGTACAATTTACATAGGCTATTCAAGAGGCATTATCCATGATGGCATTTATTTTAGGAATGAAGGAGGACATAACTATCTATGATTGGCAAATGGCCATTCTCTTTAGATTAAAAACTGTAGACAAGTCTCAAGAGTATCGACTGGACTTCTCAAAGTAGATTGCCTATTCAATGGTTGACCAACTAACTCACTTCAAATATGAAGGGGTTTTCAAGTATTCTTCTTATCTATTTCACCTCATATTATATCAAAACTCTAGCATCTTTTCACAATACATGCATCTGAATATGTATGACCCAAATTTTGGTCATAATAGGACCATTCCTGTGTCCACATGGACACATATCTTATCCAAAACGTTTGACCCATATGAATTTTGGGAAATTTTTGCTACCCCTACCTTTTATCACCTAAGCCTAGAGCCTATTGAAAATAGATTAATTCCAAGTGTCAGAGGCCTCATGACAAATTGCACTATTCCCTATGACTACTTTTTTGGATCTCATCATACCATCATTAGGGTCCATGGTTTTAATGGAGAACTAGTGTTACTACCCAAGATTTTGACTCCTAGGTTAGCATTCTTAGAGGTCACCTGGAAAGTGTTTGTGGTTGATAATGACTATGGCACTGGGAAGAAGAAAAAGAAAATATATGATATTCCATGGGTAAATAAAAATATGGCCCTAGAGGTCAGAGATGATGAGTACTTATTGCTGAGGAAGCTAGCTATCCTGGGTTTCTTTCTGATTGAAGATAAATGGAGATATGACCCAAGAAGTTTCATAACCTTATGGGTCAAGAATAACAAGGTTGGTGCTAAAATTATGCATGAGGGTCATCCCTTTTGGGAAGACAGAAGAAACCCTACAGAAGATATTCTTGATTTGTATGTAGAATTGACAGATTTTCCCTTTTAGGGGGATAGGCCATGGGAGACATTTTATGTTAAGTAAAAGGTTTTTGACCCTGAAATCATAATGACTTTTGGTTTAAAGAGGGCGTTAAAGAACAAAGGATGGAATCCCAAAAAAATAGAAGCCTATTGGAAATATAGGTAGGAGATTTTTGAGATAACTCACTCTTTTGGTAATGTAAACTCAGATGAGAAATGGGAGGCAATCTAGGATGAATGACATCCATCTCCTGTCTCTAGCCTTGATATAAGCAAATTACAGACACAGGGTGGAGAATCAGATGGGGAAGTAGAATCCACTCATACAGTGCAGGCCCTAAGACAAACTTCATCTACAGTCACTATAGAAAAATTAAAGAATGTGGTATCCTCACCACCCAGAGCTTCTTCATCAGTGTCAACCTTTGGGGTTCCTAGTTTTGTGCAATCACCACTAGCAGTAGTGGTAAACATTGAAGAGAAGGAAGCACAACAAGAAGAAGAAAGGCCAAGGAAACATAAGAAGCTAAAACTTCACCCTAATTCAGATAAGGAGGTAGAGCCCTCACAACATTAACCACTGAGTACATTTGTTGCTCCTCAGGTACGTGTTATTTCTCCTTCTTCTTAGTCTTTTTCTTCTTCTATAGGGGTGGCAATCTCAACTGGCCAAATTTTATCCCCTGCCACCTCTGCTGTGCCAATTTCCCAATTTGCCCCACCTATTACTACTTAGGCCATGTCATCACAGGCCACATCATTGCCTCCCTTTTCCCCCTCTGTCCCAAAGAGAATACCTCCCCAGATTCCCCCTAGCCAACATTTGGCTATTCCCTATGGATTTCCATAGGTTTATCCTTTTGCAGGTGGGTATATTACCCCTCCCTCTACCTTCCAAGCTCAAAAAAACACTAATAAGAAGGCTAGGGAAGCTTAGATGGATAAAAAATGAAGAAAGATAATAAATATCTGGCTACACCACACATGAGGTCACTATTTGACCCAATCCAACAGTAGCTAACTGTGACTCATTTGTCACCTAATGTAGTCAGGCCAAACGAGTAGATGCAACCTCAAGATTATACAATGAGTGCAATAGCTATGGATATGTCACTTTTCAGACCACAAGATAGGGTTGAGCTACTAAATGAAACCACTTCTATTGTAGTTATTGATTATTTGAAAGTATCAAAGAAGCTGTAGAAGATGGATGTTGATCTAGCTCAAGAGAAAGCAAATGGTAGCAATCTGGCTACAAAAATTAAAAAAAAGAATGATGAAATAGAGAGTCTCAATAAACAATTGCAAGATACTATTTCTTGTCAGATTCACTAGGCTATTCAAGCCCTAAATGCTTATTTGAAAGAAGAGCTAACATAAGAGAAAGCTGCAGTGATAGCCCTAAGGTAGGAAAAAACAACACTATAGAAAAAATGTCAGCAAAACCTGTAATAGGTCACTCAGTTCCAGTAGAAGCTGCTGAATGAGCAAAATAATATCACTGCCATACAGGCCCAACTTCAAGCTGAGCAACAAATAACAAAACAATTGACACTTGAGTTAGCTAATGGGCCAAAAAATGTAGGAGTTCTAAACCTGGTCAAGGAGCTATATGTATCAGTATGGAAAAGAATCTCTGAGGAGATTACTCAGCTCAGATCCTCTCTAACTTTCCTAGTAAATGCATAAAAATTATGCAAAAAGGTGGAGACTTCAGTCCAGGCCACTCTTTCCACTGTCTCTTTGAGAGTGTATAATTCTCAAATGCTGCTGAAAAAGCTATATGACACAACTGATGAAATGTTATCAACAGTAGGGGTTAGTGACATAATGATTACTGCAAAAAGGGTGAATGAAGTTCTCAGTTGCAACTCCATAACAATTAATTGCAAAGAGATCCTAGATGTGGTAAAAGAGGAGTAAAAGAAATGAAGAAGCATATTGAAGATCTGGTGTAATTGGGTCCCCTCCCCTTTTCTTGATAGCAACACTGTGTTAATGGTTGATGAGATTAAGCCTTTGTTGTTAGCCAAACAAAATGATCAGTCAATTTTCTAGGGTTTAACAAATGCTTCATTAGTGCTAGAAGTGGAAGTTGTCTTGATCCCCATGGCCCAGCTTGAGTTCCAATTGAAGACTATAGTTCATGTTTTGTAGAGTTTTTTGCACAAGGACATCATCAACCTTGATTTAGCCTTCCAGGATTTGCAAAATAAACAGGGACTATTTGATGTTGAATGGTCTATTTATCAGATAGCCTTACATAATTTGTGATTTTTTCCATATTTTAATATATTCTTTGGATTCTTTTTGGAGCAGGCTCAAAATTCCTCAGGGTCACCAAGAACTGTAGAGTAAAATACTCTACATTTTGTTTTGAGTTTCAGTTATGCGCTCCAATTTTGTCCCTGTGCATTTCAGTTTGGGCAGTGAAGGTTTTAACACAGAACATGGGCGTGGGTTTTCATTTTGCCTAAGTTTTGTCTAAGTCTCAAAGGCATGCGAAAGGCACCAAGTGGAAACTATGGAAGGTTTTAGTATGTTTCTCTAAGTTACATGGAAAGTGCTACGTGTCCCTTGTAATATCTGCAGAGACTGCCAAGTGTCAACATCTGTAGTTTTTTACTTTTATTTCATTATTGAGAAAGGACTGTGGTGGGCCCCAAGTGAGTTGCTAAATTAAGTGAAACACACTAAGTGTCATCATCTGTGTGAATCTAAATGAGTCCCAAATGTTTCTATAGTGTTTCTAAAGCTCAGTGGAAGCTGCCATGTGTCATCTTCTGCAGGACTCTCAAAATTTATCTAAATCTTCTATAGACAAGCGAAAGCTGTTACATGTCACTTGTTAAGACTAGCAGATGCTGTCAAGTGTCCTCACCTATTTCGTAGTGGGAAATGCCATGTGTATCTGTTTCAGCTAATGAATTTATAGAGAGGCTAGCCATTTTAGATCTAAAAGATATCTTCTGTTAGACACTTCCAGTTAAGTTCTAGTTCAGTTAGACCATTAGGATTTGATCATGTGCGCAATATTGAGCCAGTCCTATGCTATAAATATGGGTTCAAATGATACGTTCAGAAAGAAAAGAAAAAGGAAAGGGAGAGAATTTTTTGCATAAAGATTGTTATCAAAGATTTACAAGAAGTTTTTGAGACTTTCTTGCTGTGGCCAGTAATATCATTTGCATTTGTTATGTTTTATTAATTCAAAAAGTTTGTATAACTATGCATGTATCAATGCCTTTTATGTGATTGGAAAATTAATAAGAAGACTGAGTTCTGTGCATTTGCTAATATTTTCTGTGTTATTGCAAAATCATCTAAGTTGTGAGCCTTTGATTCTATTTGTTTTCATCTTTTACATTGATCATGCATTTTTTGCTTTTTAATGTAATTGAATCCTAAAGATAGCTTCATTGTGCTTAGTATTAAGGAATGAATCATACTTAGACACATCACCATAGTTAAATTTTCTTTCATTACATTGGTGATTCCATTTAATTTTTATCCCTTTTTCCCACAATATATTTGAGATAAAGAAGAGCCAGCTTCTTTAAAATCTAGAGGTCATTTCAGGTCGCAAGTCCCACATTCCTGAAAATTCCCATGTTGGTGTTGGAAACAATGAAATTTTAAGCGTCAACAGTTATTAACCTTGGTCATAGTTAAATTTAGTCCCAAGTCATTTCATGTCACTTAAGGTCACTATTTATAGTCATTTATGGGGGTTGCACAGTTTTCCTAATTAGAAAAGTGTCTTAATATGTTTTTTAATGTCCTATATGTGATAATCCTATCACAGGTGGTAGTATCTAACTAAAAATGTGTAGGTTCCTAAGTTAGTTCAAGAAGATAATTGAAAAAGGGAAAATTTGGGTAGTTGTATGACCTATGCAACTATTTTGGCATATGTGGAAGGTTTTGTAATGACTCTTTAGCTTCCCTGAATTCAATTCTATGTTTTATATGATTTATAAGTCTCAAAAATGGCTTAAGATCATTTCACTTCTCCATTACTCTTCTTGGCATGCAAAATTGGTTAATGGGTTTTCTCATGGTATAACCTATAAAAGAGTAATTGGGTCA
The DNA here is from genome assembly GCA_037957365.1 of Torreya grandis. Lineage (NCBI taxonomy): Eukaryota > Viridiplantae > Streptophyta > Pinopsida > Cupressales > Taxaceae > Torreya > Torreya grandis. Next base: position 3,359,241 of record JARHVA010000074.1, on the reverse strand, counting down.
AATGAATTTGATGGATGTTAATAAACTTTTTCTAATTAAATTTCATGGTGGGAGTTTAAATATTGGTTACCTATGCTTTATGAACCATTGTTTATAAGTTTACTACCTCTTTTTACATGCTTATCCCCACACTTTGAAGGTTTCCTCCTTGTTTGAGCTAATATGTATAAACCAAGTATTATAATTCATCCTCAAAAGAATTAACATCATATTCAAATTATTCTTGACATGGTTTTCATTTGTGGGATGAAAGATAAGATCACACACATCTCAAATGGCTAGTTGATAGACACTATGGAGTCTACAAATAGTTTCATCAATTGCAAGAGCTTACATCTCAATTTGACCTTCATATACATTAAAATTCAAGTTGACATATTGATATTTGATATTTAACTTCATGTGATTAGTCCCTTATTGTGAATATATGGTCTCAAAGTCATATAGTGAGCAAGAACACATTTATGTATGATACATAGTCAACATTTCTACAACATCCACTTACAGGCAGCCATTAGTCTCCTTGCATAATCATGGTGAAGTGGTGAGAGGTTCCATAATTTGTTGATAATAAAGTTTAAATCATGCAAATTATTTGAGATTAGTTAAAATAACCAATTCATCATGCACATGGTCTTATATCATCCTTTCACAATCCCATATAATGTTGTTGTACACCTACAAGTGACCCACAAGAGACTAATCATGTTGGAATGAAGATGTTGAAAATGGTTTGATGTCCTTCAAGATGTAAATGATAAATTTGAATATTTTAGGGAGGCCTAAGACTGATTATAGGGTCATCCACTATGCATATTATCAATATCTCACCTTCAATGCCCTGTGTCTTGTAATATACACCTATAGGTGGCTCATATAAAGTACAAAGCAATTGGAATGAAGATGTTGAAACCTTTTTGGACCTTCCTTAAGGTCTTGAAGCATTGAGGGTGACATAGAAATCAATAGTGAATCCATTGAGTATCAATTAAACTTGAATAATTTCCATAATTGGAAAAAAGTGAGTTTAAGGGCATGCTACCTTAAAGTCTTCAAAACAAGAAGCATGCTTTGTTTTTGATCCTTTCATGGTGAGATGTATTGATTTGTATTGATTTCTACATATTTATAAGTGTTCTATCATGAAGATCAGACCTAGGATTAATTTATTAACCAAATAAACTAAATTTTTAGTCCTATGAAGTAGTGTAGATGAATCCTTCATCTTGAACATTCTCTCACTATATGTGACAATGTTATCTACATATTTTTGAGTCCCAAATGGCTTTATGGTGATATAAGACCTAATGGAGGCATATATCTACATACAAATACTTATTTGGAATTGAATTGGCACTAATTTCTTAAATAACATTTAGAATATTTGAATTATGAGGGTCTCAACTTATATCACAACCTACATGACCTCTCTTCCTCTCAAAATAAACACCTACATGTTGACTGTAGGGTGACAATGCAAGTTGAACCCAATAGTTTATGTGTTGGTCTAACTCAAAGCACAGTGTGGAAAAATTAAACTATAATATGAGCCTAAATGACTTCAATAATGTATTAAATCAATGCACAATACCTAATAGTGTATTTTACACCTACATATATGTTATTTTCTAAGCAAGTAACACAATCACATAACTTGCCAACTAAGCCTGCCAAAGTGGAAGACATACATTGAAGAATTTGGAAAAGTTTGGGATGATGAACATGTTTTGAGAACACATTAAAAAATTATAATTTACATCTCATGAAATTCTCATCACATGAAAATAGGTCAAGGAAGGCTTCAACCCAAAACTTACAGTCCATACACAAACTTGGTGCACAGTCAATGTCTAAAAGTCTATCTTAAAGAGTTTCAGTGTTGAGGATGATAAAAGTGTGATTTAAATCTAAAATATTTTACAGATTGTACCCATAACTTTCTAAATCCTCTCATATCCTTTTTTTTCTTGAGACAATAGGGGAAGTTCCCTCTATTTTATCTCAGATAGAGGGCACTCCCAGAGAGAAACACCCTACAAGATTAGTATGAAAATGATAAAGAGAGGTGTCAAAGAGGATTATAAAATTAAAAATATAGGTATAATAGTTTTGGTTAACATGAATGCACATGAATAAGGCCTCAAAAGTTATCAATGCCATACATGGTGTCCTAAACTCACAAAGTTACAGTCAGGCCTACTAGGCCTTGACTTGGCCTACAACCCAATTGGAAGGCCAATACCATTTATAAGGATATATAAGCCTTTAAAATCATTAGATAAAATTAATGGGGAGTTTTAAGGTGATTTTAAACCTTTAGTTTTTATAAAAAGTCATGATAAGGTCATTTCTTGGTTTAAAAACAACTCAGGATACATAGAATGCAGGGAAGAGCTCAAGAAGGCATATTTGGAAGATTGCACTAGTATGAACATTTAGCATGGGGAAATGAGGGGTTGAAAGATGTTTAATATGGTCCTAATAAATATATTAGTGTAATTTTTTTGAGGATTGAATTTTTGAATTTTATGAACAAATGCTAAGGGTTAAAACCACTTAAAACCCTCCAAATACCTTGCTAATGACCTGATGGGAAAGAAAAAGAAGAAAAGGCATCCAAATATTTTTTTATTACTTGGAAAGTGATTTGGACTTGTATAGGACTCCCTTAGGCTTATTCCCATCAGATTGGTTTATACCCTATCTATACAGAGAGGGTACAAAACTAGTTTTCTTGACAATTTTTGATGTTTTACAGGTTCAAGGGAGAGTTGAAAGATGAAAATAACTTTGGAATAACAAGTGGGACATAATATATCCCTTAATGTTCATTTATTACTTCAATAAATCACACAAGTATCTTTTTAAGCACCTTCAATTCAAGTAGTCCAAATAAGCGTAGTGAATAGAAGGTGATGACCAAGTGAGAAGGTGTTAACTTCAATTGGGAGGCCTTTTAAGGTATGCATAATGGATTTATGGACATGATGATTCTTTATATGTGTCATAATATCCCATATATGTATTTTTTTTATAAAATTAAAGATCAATTGAATGACAAGTGTAAAAAATGAGTGAAAGGAGGATGACAGTTACTATAGGTAGTGAGAACACTTGTCTAGAAGAAGACTAATGATTATGGACACATCCAATTAATGTTGGAGATTTTAATTAAACCCCCCATAATAATTCACATGTGAAAATTATTCCTATTATGCTATTAATTTCTCAAGGGAAGCCAATGATGAAGGCAGTTTCCAAACAGGCAGTTGAAAAATCATATGCCAGATTTGAGGAGTTTTCATGCTTGGAGAGACATTTTTACAAATAGACCTTTAATGGTATATTTCATAATTAACTACTCTATATATGTAAATCCCTCTCAATAATTGAAATTTTCTTTTGTGACTCTTAAGCTTCATTCTTCTCTCTCCTCTCTCACTTTCTATAAGTATTGGCCATTTTGGCTCTTGTATTCTAATACCACACCTAGTATGGTGAAGCCTTGATGCTTTGATGTTGTAATTTGAATTTTAATAATAAATTAAATATTATTTTGAGTTCATAAACATTTTCCTAAGTGTGTGAAGTGATGTATGGTGAGGTCTAGTGATAAGCTTCTATCTTTCCTTTTCTTTATCCTTTCATGTTTGGTGTAAGAAGTCTCATTCTAATAGGTCATATGGATTGTATCTAGTGTGTTTGGATTCCTTCAAGTGTTAAATTATCCTTAGAGTCTATAAATATGATATCTGGTCCACTTACCTTGAGTTATTTCATGCATATCACCTCCATATTGAAATATTGATGTTAGAGTATTCTAAGACTTGGAATCTAGTAATATAAGTATTTTCTCTTAGTGCAAGATATGATGATATTTTATATATAATAATGGCTTATCACCCCATTATAAAATTTTTATTTCATGCATATTTCTACCTCTTTTCACATAATAAATTAGTTAGTGTAGGTGATAAGCACTTAAAGGCAAATTTAGGGAGCTAGCCCTTAAACCTAGAGGTCTACCTCTACTATAGGCAACCCATAGGCCTAGAGGTATTCCAATATTGCCCAAATCCTAGAGTAAGATTTAACAACCTCATTTAGGGTGAAATATTTGGGGTGAATAGTTTTGGTATGCCTAGTGGGATCATTGTCCTAAATATAACTTGTCAAGGTGAATGTTGGTCTTGACAACATCAACTGCATATGGTGTGCTACTTAGAATTTAGTGACTCCATTTAAGGTAGAATATAGTTTTAGACCATTATTTTGTCATATATTTGTGCTCATAATTCATGGTCCTTACTAGGTCATCTTATATTAAATTTTTCAAACATATTAATCCACCTTTTCAATCTAAACTTCCTCTTGAAGTTCAACACCCTTAACCTATTCTTCGATTTGAAGAGAAAGATAACTTTTCTAGCCAAGAGGATCAAGAGAGTAAGGAAGAAATTGAATAAAACATGGCTAGGCAACATGTCTTCCAAGCCTTTAACACTTTAATTCTAATCCATCTTGTTGCCTATGATGACATTCCCCCTAATGCTACAAAGAGTGTTCCTACATTCAATGGTGAAGGCCATGTCACTCCTAGTGAACACATTAGGGATATATCAAATTTATTTAGTTTTCAAAATGTCACTGAGGTCAACATTTCCATTAGGCTCCTTGACATGTACCTTAGAGGGAAATCACTTGACTGGTATAGGACTTTGCCTAGTGGTTTCATCACAATATGGAATGATTTTAGAGTGTTGTTAACATCAATATTTGAGGATAAGAGTGACCACACTTTACTCATACACCAACTGAATGTGATCCAAAGAGACCCCAAGGAAATAATGCATGATTTTAATGAGAGATTACAAAATACTTGGTATATGTTACCTCCACCCATGATACCACCTACTAGCTTTGTGTTTACTACATACTTAAGGGCCATTGGTACTGATATAACCATCATGCTACAATCCATGGGTGGTTTCACTCTACCTGAAGCATATGACCTTGCCATTAGATTTGATAATGGCCTCATTCAATCAAGAAAGTTGCCTAAAAAATTGTCTACACCTCTATTTCCAAATATTTTTTTGATACCCCAAATGTTGCTTAAGTTCTTAATGCCAACACCAAGTAAATTATTGCTCCTAAGAAGGTAATAGAGATAATTTATTGGAAGGTAAGATATCAAGCCTTATAGATTGAAATAGGCAACATAATATTCATAAAGGTTCTCATCAAAACCCTTACCCCTACCATCATACATATGGTGAGCAATATGGGTGAGGGAGAGGTCAAGGGAAACCTAATTTCAATAGGCCTTCCAATGCATATAATCCTATTTCAACCTCCAACATAAGAGTAATGGCATTGGTACATAACAATCTAATCCAATGAGAGGAATGAAAATAAGGTCAATTCATGGATGCTAATGAAGTTGGAGATAAAGATCTAGTTTCTCAAGGAGGATTCACTCCTCAATTATCAACAAAAGATGAATTCCTCATGCAAACAAATAAAATTTGGCAACCTCAAGGAGTAAGCTTCACCAAATTCCTAGTTGAAGACACTTTTGTGCTTATCCAAGGAAGTTAAATTGTAGACAATACTAGATAAAAATGAAGGATTTAGGATATTCTAAAGGTGTGCATACAAGTTCATATAATCCTTCTATAAGGCAATAAAACATGACTACAAGCATGGCAGTCCCTACAAATCCTACATCTCCTTTAAGTCAAAATGTTGGAAAGACTACTCAAAGTGATTCAATCCCTCAAGTTCCAAAGCACTTTATTACCTCTAAGGATTCAATAAAAAGTAAGTATTTATTCTCAAAACATTATGGACTCATTGAATAATTCCAAGACATTTATTTCTCTTTGGGATGTCCTTCATATACTTGGCCAAAAATAGCTTTTGTAAAAATAGTTGTCCACTATCCATGTTAGTCATCCATCACCAAGTCATGGTCATATAAATGTTTCTCTTAACAATGATCCTAATAAAATTTTGGAACCTTATAATAAATTTTAGAATCCTCCACCTGTCTACCTCACTCTCATTATGAGGGATAAGCTTGTTCATAACTACATAGTTGATAGTGGAGCTGGCACATCAGTGATGCTCGAGGTTATATCTGATAAATTGGGACTAAAATATGAACCACATAGTAATGGGGTGATTCAATTAGATGTTATACCTACCAAGTTATTAATATTGATCAAAGTTTTGAAGGTTTTCTCGCATGATTGTCCTATTTTCCCCATCCTCCAAGATATTGTAGTTGTTGACTTACCTACCCACTTTGCTATCTACCTCTCAAAGGATTTCACATCCAAGATAGGAGGCTACCTCTCAGTTGATTTGTCCTTCTTGGCCTTTACGATAAGTTATGGAGAAAAGGTAACCATTAAGAATCAACCACTTGATAAATTTCATATTGAACCCTATGTTGAAGAAATTTACAATTTGAATATTGTCATCAATGATAAAGAGGAGTCTATTGTTGATGATGGTACTTTTTCCAAGATTAAAGACATTTTTAATGTTATTATTGATAAGTATGGTACTAACATCTATGATCATGACCCTTGTGCCTTCATGGAGGAAACTGATTTGGGAGTATATTACCTATATGAGGAAGAAATGCCAATACCTTCACTCACTAAAGAGGAGGGTGAAAATTATGGAATGTGGAAAATGTTTTTTGATGGATAAATAAGTAAGATAGGTGCAAGATATGGTGTTATGCTGGTTTATCCATATAAACAAAATTACTATTATTCATATAGGTTCTATTTTAGTTGCACTTGCAATGTGGCTGAGTATGAAGGTTTGATTCATAGGCTTCAATGGGCAAAGAGAAAAGGAATCAAGAATCTACAAGTATATGGAGATAGTGAATTGATTGTTCATCAAGTTAGGAATGTGGTTACTGCCAAGAAACCTTTTATTAAGTCATATAAGCATATGGTATGTGATTTTATTGAAGACTTCAATGCATTCAACATACAATCAGTCCCAAGGGAGCAACACAATCATGATGATAGACTAGCTATTATAGAAACACAATTTGATACACCTACTACCATAAAAGAAGGAAAGAAATACCATATAAATATCATTGTCATACCTTCCATAACTGATAATGAGGTGTCTTAGAAAGTGTTTGATAGTGATAAACACATTTCACATTTATTGTAAAATGAAGCTAAGTTTTCCTCAAGAAACCAAAAGAGACTTCAAGAACATTTTGATAATTAGATTGTGCAGCTAAGAATGAAAAAGATACCAAAAGGCTTGGTAAAATTTGAGATTATATTTAATGAAGATGATCAAAGGAATAAGTAAAATGTGAGTATGTCTACAAAGTAAGAGAATTATAAAAGGGTTTTGATCTTCAAAGACAAACTCCTCAAACTAGACAATGTATGCTCTACATCAAAAAAAGTCAAACTAGAGAGTTCCATGACATCTTTGGCTGGGAATAAGAGGACCTAAGAGGGTTTGATCCTATCCTATCACACCATACCATTTAATTTGAACCTAGAGTTAGATCGGTTAGGAAAAAATAGAAGCCCATCAATCCTAAGGTTGAACAACTCATGAGGTTAGAACTTACCAAACTTCTTAAATCTAAAATAATCTTTCCTATCAAGCATTCAACATGGGTAGCTAACCTTGTGCTTATTATAAAGAATAATGGGGAGATAATAATTTGTGTGGATTTAGATATCATAATAGAGCATCACTCAAATATCACTATCCTTTACCCTCAATGGAGCAAATTTTGTAAGTTATTTTAGGTTCTCAATGTTTCTCTCTCCTAGATGGATATTCTGGTTATAATCAAATTTAAGGGAATGAATATGACCATTTCAAGACAAAATTCACTAAAAAATGAGGGAATTTTTCTTATATTAATATGCCCTTCGGTTTTTCAAACACTGGTGCCACCATCCAAAGGGAAATGGACATATATTTCAAAGGTCTAACCAATGAGATGTTGATAGTATATCTAGATGACATAAAAATGTTCTATAAGGATGTAAATGAGAATATGAAACACCTAAGGTAAGTGTTTTAAAGGTTCAAGTAGTATGAAATATCTTTCACCCCAAAAAGTGCATCTTTATTGTCCATGATGTAGACACTAGAAAACTACACACTTGTAGTTTTTGATGACTAAATACCTCAAGACCCCCTAAACCTTTTTAAGCCTCAAAAAACCCCTCTTAACCTAACCAAATCACTATTCTTCTAGTCACATAATATTATTCAAAAACACTATTTGAAAGTACTATTCACTATCACTATTCACTATGAGACCCACTATCACTATTCATGATGATGTGACATGGTAAGTGACATAGAAGGTGATGTGCCAAGTAACATGTTTTAAAAATTATTTGGCTTGATATGGGACATCATACCCCATCTGGGACCCTTTCCCAATGTGCTGAATGACCTCATTTAAGCATCATTATCCCCCTTTGAATTATGGTGAATTTTCCTTAAGGAGGCCATCATTAAACATGAATTTTTCCTTCACATATGAAATTAGACTTAAAAATAAGATACCTAGCTCTTTAGTTCTTTGAGAAAGATAAAGAGCACCCATTTTTTACTACTCAACCCAAATGGGAATCCCCACCAACCCAATCTTTGATTATTCATGCACCACATGGAAAATGGCACTACATTTGATGTGCCACCTCTTTAAGTGATTTAATGAAGATAAGAAAATTTGGTGAAAAGTATTTAAGACTTATTCAAATCCATGTGCATGATTCTCATTCAAAGATGGACTCATGTGTAAAGTGGAAGACTCCCCAACCTAAATGAAAATCCCCACCAACCCCGTCTTTGAAAATTCATGCACCACATGGAAAATGGTGCTACATTTAGTGTGCCACCTCTTTAAGTTCTTGGATGAAGACAAGAAAGTATGGTGAAAAGTATTTAAGCCTCATTCAAATCCATGTGCATGATTCCCAATCAAAATTGGATCCATGTGCAAGGTGAGAGACTTACCAACCTAAATGGAAATCCCACCAACCTTATCCTTAACTTATTTATGAGCCCCACTTGGAAAAGTTTTAGACATTTCACTATTCTCTTTTTTGGGTATGTTTCTTAACATCAAATGCTATAAAATACCCCCCTTTGCTTCACTCAAGGTTAAATTGCAAGTTAGTATTTGGTCATTAACATATTGTTGTAGGTTTTTAAAGGAGGTTATAATTTTGGAGGTCATCATCATATTGTAAGGAATATAATTTAAAGCAATAAAGCTCTGCCAGAATTGATGCAGGATTCCATCTTCATCAACCATCATCAATATCAACACTCTTATTCAAGCTTGGAAGGTAATCTTTCCTTTTGTCTATTTTATTTATTTTACTTCAATTCCTTTCTTCCCTTTGGAATCTTATTTCTTGACCCCTAAACCTCATCCTTTAACCTCTTATTTTATCTTTTCCCTTTATCCCTTTTATCCCCTTAATTTCTTTGTTAGCTTCATCCCATTCATCCTTTATTTTTACACCTTTCCACCTTCACCCCATTTACCATCTTCCTCTTTTTTCATCTTTGACCCATTTACCCATTTATATCTTTGGATATGTGTAGCCTTAACCATTTGAAAAACCTAACTAAGCTATCAGTTTAATCCTTGCCATTTTACCAAATTGGAAACCACCATTTTGACTAGACCTATTTTCAGCATTAGCATTATCCTAACTAGTTGCTTCATTTTGGTCATATTAGAAAATCATTTAATTCCTTTAATGTTATTTGTTGTTTTTAGTTTTAGTATTTTGCCATTTCATGAAAATTATATAATTTTTATTCATCAAACTTAAGTGTTTAAAGTAGGTGGATTGACAACCTCCTAGAAAGCTTTTGCTTCTAGGATCTAGCTCACGCTAGGCAATCCACCCATCTACTTGCCTAACAAACAATTTTCTTTTAGTGCTTTATTATTTGTAGGTCATCCTAAGAAGAAAAAGTGGAACTCTCAAAAATCACTTGGATCTAATGCATGCACTTTAACAGGTATTCTTCCACACCCTTCATAACTAGTTTCTAACTTTCACACTTAGGAAAAAATAAAAATTAGATAGAAACATTTTGGCATGCCCAGTGGGACTCCTTATAGGTTCATAGTTTTTTAGGCATATAGTTGAATTTAGTGAAATTTCAATGCTCTTGTATTTCTATTATTTATAAATTGTAAAAAATAAAAACTTCTTTCCTTCTTTTCTAAAAAAGAAAAAAAAAGTTTTCATCTTAGGGATAGGTTGCATTTTACATCTTGCATTTAAGTGCATTTTAGCTATTCTTTGTTTGCATGAAAAGACACCAAACTCTTATTTTGGGTTTAAATTGAGTGCATTCATGGTATTTCCTACTTAATGATTAACTCACCTAGATTAGTTAAACACATTATGAATTAATCATAACACACATATGTTACACTACCAAACCATACACACAAATTAAACATCAAAACTTATTTGAGACAAGGCCCATTGGGATTTAATCACCCTTTGTATCACCTTACCCTACCCAACGATCCCACTTAGATTTCATCTCCAAGGGGAGGACCCACTTTATTCACTGATGGATTATAAATTCTAGACAAATGATATATATTGGCTAAGCGCCTACATTGGCTATATCATCATGAAGTGAGGGAAGCAAGCCCCTAGGACTAGGCCATATACCTAGTCTAGTGAAGATTATTTGAGCACAAAAATTTAACCCAAAACCATCTTTAGATGACTTTTCTAGTACCTGACTTACAATTCAATTTCCTTTTTCACATTCTTTAAGGCATAAGCCAAAAATGATTTAAAATAAATCCTAGGATTAATTACGCTTTTAGTGTGTGATTTGTTTGATTTGGGTTTTTCTTTGTTTGCTTATTGTGTGAAATAAGAGGTTTATTATCCATTTATAAATTTCTCATAAGGTCTTAACTAGACAACAAGTGAAAAACCCAAACAACCCACCACCATCTTCTTCTTCATCCTCATCCATGGATTATACCTCAGATGTTGATAGATCACCCTATGTTTCACCACACCATTCTCCCCCACCTATAGTTCCTACAATAATCTTTGAAGGTGATTCATATTTTTCCACCTTTTTAGACAAAAATCTAGTTTCTTTACAACACTATCTTAATACCTTAGCCTATCATACTTTGATGACTTATATTCCTCTCATAGATCCACCCTATGGTATGCCACACCACCTCCTGATTGGTGTTGCATCATCCCACCTTTTTGTTAGCCAAGATTCATCCTCTACCATTAGTCCATCTACCACCACCACCCAAACACCTATTACCCCAACCAATACCTCTAACGTTAGTTGCAATTTACCCCTTGTCACTTCTACCCCTTTTTCTAGTGCAGTGTCTTCCACACCCATTTCTACCACTCCCTTTAGCTTAACTACTATACCAACCTCAACCCCTTTTTATAACTTGGCACTCTCCATACCACAAACACTTCCTCCTACAAGCACTTTGGTCACTACCCACCCTTAACCATCTAACCCACTAATCACTTTGATGCCATACATAAACCCCCCAACATCAACCCTCCAACACATACCCATGATGTCTTATCAATTATTCCTAACACACAAGTATACATACCTTCACCTTCCACCCAATATTACATGACCTCACACACACATGTGATATCATCCCAACCATTCACTAGTTATTCCTATGTCACCCAGCCCCAAAAAAATGTGTCATATACCTATCTAACCCAACAACCCTAAATGGACTTGGTCAAAATGCTAATGGAGAAAATGACTACCCTTGAGTCATCCATCTACAGATCATATAATATTATCTCTTATGACCAAATTTTCAATGAACCCATCCATACATCTATCCCTCTCTAACCATATCCTCCATAATGGGAATTGCCAAAATTCTCTACATTTCAAATCAAGGAGGACCCCCAAAAACATTTAAGAGCATTTAGGCATGCATGTTACTTGATTTCACATGATGATGCTCTTCTCCTCCATACATTTCCTATGTCCTTATCTGGACTGACACTAGATTGGTATAGTGCCATCCATAAACACTCCATCTTCTCCTTCACCCAACTAGCCCAAATTTTTTTGGATCACTTTTCGATCAATATATCCAAGAAATTTTCTATTACCAACTTCTACTCCATTTGGCAATTCGAAGATGAATTTATTTCCAATTTCATGGCTCATTGGAGGAGACTAATTAACTAAATTTCCTTTTCATTTACTCAACATGAGCTTATAGAGCTCTTCACCCAGGCACGGACAAAACATATTTAATCCACATTGTGTGTCCAAAGCTTTCAGACATTTGATGAAACTTCTACCATGGCTCATAAACTAGATAATAAATCCATTGATGAGGGAAGATTAAAGTTGAAGAAAAAGAACCCCACTTACAAACCTAATGAGACCTCTTCTTCCAAACCACATAACTAAACTAATCCCAACACTGAAAAACAAAGCAACTACCAATGCCATTGTCCTCAAAGCCATACCACCACCATCTACCAACCAACAAAACCCAAGGAACCAAGCCTTTGACTCCCCTACTTATTTTGAAACCAAAAGAGTCAAATATGGAACAATAATAAGTAATTGAATCCACTTGGAAAGCCTTATCCTTTTATTTTGGAAATGTTACTAAAAGCCAATATCATCCAACTTCCACTAATTAAACCATCGTAACAGTTTGATGCTTCTCACCCTGTGCCTAGTTGGTATAATGAGAATGACCATTGTGTTTTTCATCAAGTCATAGGACATGACATCAATAGGTGTAATACCTTTAAATACCTTGTCTAATCCCTCATTTACAAGGGGGAGCTTACAGTGGACAATCTTAATGCACCATCGAACCAAGCCTTTGACATATTCTACAAGCCTTTCCCTAATTATGCTCCTTCTACCCCTCATCATGAAAATAAACCTGAATCATCTCATGAGGCACATACTATTAATGTGGTTGCTAATGAACCCATTTATGAAGTAAATGTTACCTCAACCATTTCTTTCCCCATTCCCCTAATGGAAGAAAATAGACTACCTTCTATTCCTTTAGACACCCAAACAAAGGAAATAACCATATCCACACCTCCATTGGAGGATACCACACCTACCTCCCCTATCATAGAACCATCCACCCCTTCTTTGGAAGCTATATAAAAAGAGAAGATGACTCCATCTACCCAACCTATAATTGCAAAACTTTCTATAAGAGGTCAAAATAAAGGTAAGGGAACCAAACTGGAACTTTTAACCCCTTCTTTGGTAGACCAACCTAGCCCTTATAAACCAATTGAAACCTTCATCCAAACAACCGAAAACTCCCCCAAATTGATTGACCCTCAAACACCTAAACCCACCAAGACAACTAAAGTGACCAAATCCCTTCCAAAACCAACAACTAAATCAACCAAAGAGGTAAATCACCAAAGGGCCCAAAACCCTAAATTTTACCTCCCTCAACCTTGCCCTCCATTTTGGGTCCCCATCCCTCTTTTACCTTGAACACAAAGTCCATAATTTTTACCAAAACCCCATCACCTTTATTGGTCACACCTTCATACTTGTTTTATAAAGCACCTTTCCTCACTACACCAACAATTCCTAAGTTACCTACCTTGCCCTCCTCTGCCACTAGCCTGTCAACCATCATGCCTAAACCAAAACTATCAACCAAGCATACCACTTTATCTAAGAACCCTACCACCAAACCTATGTCCACATAACCTCCCACTTCAAAACCCAAAGAAAAAACCACTAAACATATACCACCTTTAGTCGAATCTTACTTAACCATTCTCTAACGGTTATTGCAAACTTCTTCCTTGAGCTTACCACCCATCAAACCCTTCAACCCTTTACATACCAAACCCTCTTGGTTTAATGATAACTTGTTATGTGCATACCATAGGGAACTAGGACATGACATAAAAAAATGTAAAGCTCTCCAAACACTCATTCATAGCCTATATAAAGATGATGATCTATTATTAGATGAACCTCCTTCAACCCCATTGCCAATCCAACCACAAACTCAACCCATCCAATCTTTCATATCACCTAAAAGTAAAGATAAGGAACCAAAGAAACCACCCAAACTAAAAAAATCCCCTTATCCACACTATTCACATGATTACCCAATTTCAAGCTCAATAGAAGGATAAAGGGAAGGCTAAAGCATCCATTCCTTAGACTTACCCCTCCCCAAACTCCCAAGTAAACAATACCCAACCATCTCTAACTTCAAACAAACCCAAGGTGTCTATCTTAGATGCCTCCCCATCTAACCCTCCATACCTTAACCCATATGTAATATCCATTTAGAAATCTATCCTCAAGTAGCTTCACCAAACTATGAAAAAAATGAGCATATATGAGTTAGTCTCTACCTCTCCCCATCACCACCAGGCACTCATAGAATCCTTACAATCCATTGAGGTCTAACCCAATTACCCTCAACCTCTTGTTACCTTTGTTGGGGTACTTCAAACTTCCAACATTGTCTCCTTCAAAGATTCAAAAATACCTTCTATTCATCTAAAGGATCCTAATCACCCCATCTTAATTATAGCATACATTAATCAAACCCACATCAAAAGGGTGATGATTAATGAAGGAACCAACATCAATATCATCTCATCCCATGCCTATGAACAACTACACTTACCCTTGAAAATCATGTTTGAAAGCACAATGGTCATTCACTCCTTTAATGATACCATGGCCACTAACTTGGGAGTATTTTTCCTCCATATTTGTGTAGGGCCTCATACAATTATTAAACTTTTTTATGTTGTAGAAGGAGATTTTTCAATACAATATTTTACTCAGGCACCCTTGGATTCATGCCATGAGTTGTGTCCCTTCCACCTTACATTGATGTGTCAAGTTTGAACATGAAGGGAAAGTTGTGACTATCCAAGCTAACCCTAATCCTTTTACATCTTAAAATATGACATATCAGCCCAATAACATCCTTCTTCCTCCTTTATCTACCTCACAACTATCTGCCAACAACACAACCTCACTAGCCAAAATCCATAGTATTTCCACACCTAATGTTGATGAAGCTTCCACTCACTCATCTATCCCCTCTTCCTATATTCCTATAGAAAACCCCATGACAACCACATTCCAACATCTTTCTTTTGGGGAATATAGACTCTTAGCCTTAGATGCCTTCCTTACCCCACAATAATATGGAAATATCAAACATGACCCTTCTTATGATCCTAACATTGGAACCATCATCCCCATTAGTCTCCTTAACCATCAAATGAATTCATTTATGGGGGACTTGATCAACCACTTTCATCCCCTACCATTACATCATCCGTCCAACCATTTACCTCTAACTTTTTCTATCTTAACAAACCAAAGTTTTTCAAGTTGTATCTTCAAAGATGTGCTTGGAAAGGATTTAGCCTCGATTGCTATGAATGAGGGCCTCATGAGTTACCCCATCTCAAAACTTTTCAACCTCATGAGTCATTTAGCTTTGGGTATGAACCACCTCAAGAATCCCCCAACACACCCAAACCTATTGCCACCATAGAGCAAGATATCTCATCCTTGCCAACCCAATCACTTTCTCCACCTAAAGACCCTAATATCATCCCTCATAACTTTTTTTTATCAATACTATAAGTTTGGGTCCCCTCATCTACCACAAGAGTGGCCGAACCAAATTCCTTCCACTCATACATCCTAAAATGGTAGAGAATGATTCTCCCACCATCAACACCATCCAACATCAAGATGATGATTCCATTCTTACCTACCTCAGTTTGGGGGATTATTCTATCCACAAATCCCTTCTTCCTGAGGCCCCAACTATGTTGAATGAATATACCATCAATATCAACTTGGACACTTTGGATAACCCTTGTATTATCAAATTGAGCCAATCATTGAATACCAAGGAACTTTAGGATTTCTCCTCTTTCTTCCAAGATCGTAACATAGCATTCATTTAGTCTTACAATGATATGCTCAGGATTGACCCCACCATTACCACCCATAAAATAGTCATTCATCATGATGCCAAACCTGTCAAACAAAATATTAGCCCTTCTCATCAAAAAGGAGCTTTAGCATCTCTAATCTGTAAACTTCATTCAACCCATTGACTACCCTCAATGGGTCTTGAACATCATACCTATCACCAAATACACTAGGGGTCTTCATATCTATGTGTAATTTCATGATCTTAACCTCACCTACCCCAAAGATGGCTTTCCTCTACCTAGCATTAACCAACGTGTTGATCTTACAATCAATCATGAGATGTTATTTCTCATGGATGTGTTTTCAAGTTATAATCAGATCTTGATTGCTCTTGAAGATCAACATAAAACTACCTTTACCACCCCTTAGGGTACCTTTTTCTATAGAGTCCTGACTTTCAGGTTAAAAAACACTAGTGTAGCCTACCAACATGCCTTGCCTTATATCTTCCATGATATCATCCATAAAATTGTAGAAGACTATGTGGATAACCTTCTCGAGAAATCCAAACTTTGAATAGATCACTTGACTATTCTTACAATCATATTTGAATGCCTCATCCGTTATCATGTTCACCTTAATCTAAATAAATGCATTTTTGGGGTCCTTTCAGGAAAGCTTCTTGGCTTTATCATCCCTCTTCATGGAATCAAAGTCAACCCTGCTAAAGTTAGAACAATTTTGGACATGCCTCCTCCAACTAACCTTAAGTAGCTTCATAGCCTATGGAGAAAACTCCAATCCATTCACTATTTCATTTCCCAATTTTTAGATCGGTGCCAAACTTTTCATCACCTTCTAAAGAATGATGACTCTTTCAAATGGAATAGTGATTGTCAAAAGGCCTTTGATTAACTCAAATAGTACCTTTTTTCACCACCTATCCTCACCCCTCCTAAGGATGACCACCCCTTTTACTTATATATCTCTACCACCAACCATTTCTTAGGGGCATAGTTGGCTCACTGAGATGAACAACATAAAGATCAAACCATCTACTACATTAGCCATACACTTATAGAATATGATACTTAGTATACACACACTAAGAAAATATACTTAGCATTGACCTTCATGGCCACCAAACTAATACATTACCTTCTTAACCATAAAACCTATGTCATCACTAATACCAACTCGCTCAAATACATGCACTCTAAATCATACCAAAATTAGTGTATGGCTAAGTGGCTCATGCTTTTAGCTAAATTTGACCTTGAATTTCTCTAGCAAAATTTGATTAAAGGTTAGATCATTACTAATTAATTGGCCAAAGATACTTTAGCAAATAACCAACCACCTCCTCTTGCCTTTTTGGATGAGTCTATCATGACTCTTTTTCAAGAAGATGGCATAACCTACCAAATGACCATGTTTTTTGATGACTCAAAATTCCAACGAGGGGGTGCCAGAGTTATTCTCATTCCTCTCGATAGTGAAGCCCTTCCTCTCTCCTTCAAACTTGAATTTGAATGCACCATTAATATGGCTGAGTATGGAGCCCTAGTGATAGGTCTCCAAACTACTTAAATCTTGGGAATTAAGATAATCCATGTCTTTGGTGATTCCCAGTTTGTGGTGAACTAGGTCAATGGATCTTATCAATGTAATAATGATGTCTTGCAAAAATATAAAATTTTATTTGACAAACTCTTAAAATCATTCAAACATTACCTAGTCCAATCCGTTCCCTAATCTATTAATAAATTTATAGATACAATGGCCTACCTTGCTTCTCAAATCCCTTCCCAACCTTCCAATTCCAAAATATTTATCACTGTTCATCATTTTACCACACCCTCTTATGGCCAATCTGACCTCCCTACCATTTTTAATGTGGAGGAATCCCCATCCAACATTTTGTCTGACCAAAATTACAACTACCTCAACCTAGGCATCATTCCTCCCAACCTCTCTAGGAATGGTTGTAAAAACTTTGTTCATAGTACATCGCATTACACCATACTAGGGGGAATCCTTTACAAATGTGGATTTGAAAATCTCCTTCTTCATTACCTATGTATCCATAAAGCTTCCCATGCCATCAAAGAAACACATGATGGGATATGTGGGGGACACTTTAGTGGCCTAGTGGTCACTAAACGTATCCTTCACCTTGGTTACTATTGGCCCACCCTTAACCAAGATTGTTATGACTACATAAAAAAGTGTGTTAAATGTCAACAACATTCTAATTTACAGCATGCACCAGCTAATAGCCTCCAAGTATCTAATGACTTTTGGCCTTTCTCTCAATGGGGGCTTGATCTCATTAGGGAAATTAAACCCCATTCTTCACAATAACATAGTTCCATCATCACAACCACCGAATACTTCACCAAGTGGGTAGAAGCTATTCCTCTAATCTCTACCAAAGCAAAAAATATTGTCAACTATATCAACCACCATATCATTTGCCATTTTGGTGTTCCTCATAAGATCATCACTGATAATGGCAAATCCTTCAAAAATAATAAAGTCCAAGGTTTATGTGATTCATTTGGCATCGATTTAAGCTTTTCCTCACCTTATCAACCATAAGTAAATGGACAAGTGGAAGCCTCTAATAAAACCCTCACTAAAATATTAACTAAAGTTGTCAATGCTTTAGGTCAAGATTGGCACTTGCAGATCCCATTTACCTTATAGGCCTATCACACTAGCATTCAAACCTCTACGGGTGCTACCCCTTTCTCTTTAGTCTTCAGAGTAGAGGCAATCTTGCCTCTTAAAGTCCAAATCACCTCTTTGCACATATCTTTGAAGGAACTCATTTCTAAGGAAGATTTTTCTCAACATCATTTAGATCAACTTGAGATACTTGATGAGCATCATTTAGTAGCCCTCACCCACCTCCGTATCTATCAATAGTGTATCACACATGCTTATAACAAGCACCTCAAATAATGAGAATTCAATATTAAATATCTCATCCTAAAAGAAAACCAACACATGACCAACATGGAGAAGAGTAAACGAGGCAAGTTTACTTTCAATTGGCTTGGACCTTACATCATCACCCATAAGTATGGATCATGAACTTATCATTTGTCCTCTCTGAAAGGCAAACTAGAACCAAAGCCTCTCATTGCTTCGCATCTACATTCATTTTTCTATTAAAGAAGGATCAAGCTCACCTATTTGTTTAACTTAAGTTCATCCCTTGATTATAAGATTTTAACCTTCAACCACATTCCTCCTCCCCTTTTGAAGACAATTGATTACAATAGATAACCATGTGATTAACCATCAAAATCATGGCCTAATCCTAAATATGAGTACCATGGCTCTACCAATAGCATGGTTCTCATGGATACTTTTCATCTCTAACAAGATGGAATGCCATGGTCATTGTCTCTCAAAACCACACCCTTTCACATATAATTGACCTTCTTGTGTAAATTTTTGCCCTCATAAAGGTGAACCTCTGAACCTAATTGGATTAGTCCATGTCTAAACACATTTCATCTTGAAACAATTAATTAGTTCAATATCTTAAGCATTTCAAATTGATCCCTCGAAGGAAAACTACCCAAAAATAAAATAAAAATTGCCACATGTAAGGTAGGCTGCTTCCTTGAAGGACAACTATCAAGAACATTAAAACAAAGCTAGTAAGCTTAGACCAATCCCTTAAAGGATGGCTGAGTTATTTTTTTCAAAAGTAGAGAAATTTCATGGAATCTTCTCACATCAATCAACTTCCCATATACATCAATAAAGCAAAAGACCCACTATCACAATAAATTCTAAAGCTACAATTAGCTCTCAAGCAACATAATAAGTTGGAAGCCATAATTGGCTTTCCCATGTAGACTTCTCGCACTGATTAGTCTACATCTAGCATACAACATAGACTTGTCTATTACCATTCTTAGGCCACTTATATATGGGGAAAACTAATTCACATTAGGTTATCATACATATCACCAATTACCCTTCACACCACCTATCACCCATCTTCCCTTTAGACTATCTATAAATCAAGGGATTTAGAGCTTACTTGACACCTTGTGATCACGAAACATTTTTTTATCAATTAATGATAGATCATGCACAACATTTTAAGGGATTATATTCTTTAAGTTGATCCCACTTCGAGTATATTTTTAGTCCTTATCAAAAACAAAGCATCGTGACCTATTCCTCTCTTAATGTACTTAGTTGATGTTTTCATCATGACCTTTATCATCTAGTATTACACCAACAATAATCATTCTTTTTATATTAAGTAAGATAACAACAACCATAATCATAATAATCATAACCATAACCATAACATTCATAAGTATCCACATAAACTTAAGCATAATAACAGTCGATCAACGATATCCAACATATTTTATACATGTTTACAATAAACTGTGCAATATTTTATTTCATGTGTGAGGATTCACATGGTGCATATAAAGTTATTAGACTATCCACACTTCACCTAAGGCCCATACATACATTATTTTCCCACCTAAGCATTAGATCAATTATCTAGTGACTCTAGATTTATGTTCAACCATCCTTCTACTTGATTATTCCCTAAACTAACATCTATACCATTCCCTATCTCAATGATTGCTAAAAGGTGTACTATGTTATCCTCTTCCACATTTATCCCCATAGGGTGAGAAACATATTTTTATTTGGGTATTTTACCTTGATCACCTATTACAACCATTACATCCCTCTGCTCTGGTTATTCTACTTGCATTAGTACCACTAGTTGTTGCCTCAATGCACATCCCCTTAAACAGTGAGGGTTCCTTCCATAGATAGGCCAATGGTCATGTTCTTTAGCCCTACATCTTATACAGTGAAATTCTCTACTTCTTCATTATTCCAAAGGTAAAAGTTTAGGCTTAAGCTCAAGATGTGGGTGCCTTTCCTCTTGTTGATCTAGTAGTACTTCCATTATCACCATTACATGTTTCAATATCTGGTAGATCTACATATTCACCATATTGATTATTTCAGGTCATGGAGGTTGATTGTTATCTCCACCATTATTCCCATTATTCACCATATTTAACCTTATGTAGTTCTGTGCACTCTCTATAACCTACAAAAATAAATAACTCAATGATAAACATTCATCCTTATCATGAATCTTTAAATAGAATACCTGACCATTCTTCTTTGCCAACATGATTCTCCATTCCACCAAAGGGAAAGGTCATATGATGTCATTTATTCTTTTAAACAGTCTTCCCACTTGAAATGGTCATGTCTACTTACCTTTTCATGTGGACACGTCACCCTCGATCCGATTGGTCACCTCAATAAATCCATTATGCACCATCAAGATATCTTTTTATTAACCTTATTATCTTATCTACATTTGAGGTATTTTCTTGTTTTATCATTTTTCAATCCTTGTGGGTCTAGTGGTCATTATCATCATTATCACCATTACCTTAGTTGACATAAATTGGCTTCTAACCATGGGCCACTATAATGATCATGCCTTTGAAACTACCACTATTACTGGTGGTGGTAACTCCCAAGTCTTTGCTACTATAGACACTCTTCCATTAGAGGTAGGTTGCCATGAATTAAAATTAATAAATTCACCTTCTTTCCCTTTTTACCCTCATATTCCTACCAACCCATTACCACATGATCTGAATGTCATACCCCAATCATTGGCAGTGTCTACTTGAACATGGCAGTCTTTTATTTTGTACCAGCTAAAAGGTCATCCATAAAAGGGGAATAATCACCTTCTCCCAAATCCATAACTTCTTATTGGTTAAGCCTGATCTAGAAGAACCAATAATTCATTAGTTCCATGGAGTTAGGACAGAGGATGCATACATGGCCACCATTTGTCTAGCCTACCCATGTAGCTCTTGGGTTAGGCAAGGTCTATCCTCTACTGCTCACCACACTGCTAACTTCCTTACTTGTATAATCCACTTGACCATCAAATAAATTATTTATACGTCTTCACTTGGCTAATGCCCTTAAAAATTGGCTTGTAGCGGTGATGAATCTTGTCCAAAACAACTTTGTAGATCTAGATAGACCCCCACCTCCTAAAACTAAGCTCGTAGTTATGATAAACCTTGGCCAAAGTGACTCTATAGATCTGGATAGACCCCCACCTCTTAAAACTTGGCTCATAGTAGTAGACACCATCTCCAACCTCTTACCATTACATAATTTTATAAAGTGTAACCTCATAACAAAGGCACCTCTTCTTTGTATTAGCTCCATTGAAGGTCATTTGTGGTACCTAGCATTGTGTTCCCTTATAATTTATCCTACCTTGCCCATTTATATCTCTCATCCTAATAAAAGTGGGATCATTATGGTAACTATTTACCAATCTACACCATTCACTTTCACTGATACCTTTACCAAAACCCAAAACTATTGTTTTATAAAACCTTCTCCCTCAGCCCAAACCAGCCCATGTGGTCTATCGAATTGGGGTAGCCAATTTGAACACCAATCACCCACCTTGTTTAACTACATTGGCCTGATGTCCATAGACTATGTAAGTGATACTCCAATTTTAAGGGTAGCTCAACCACTAACAAATAATTCCCATCCCCTTTTTCTTCTCACTTATTTCCACTGCTAACAGTACCCTCTTACTTAGGGTGTCCTACATTAAGGAAGCTTTTAATTCTTTATTAAGTGTCCTTATGTTTTAACACCATCTAATACTTCCTCTTAAGTTTTTACCCCATTTTTGGGAGAAATACATTGGCCTAAGGTCTTTTTGGACTATATAGGTAGTGCTCAATTACTGAGGTCAACTTGACCACATCCTTTACTTTATTTGCTCTTCTTACCTAATATTTTTTCCTCCACTTCTCTACCTATCTCTTCACCACCTACCTCCCTCTAGCTTGTCAATCTCTTTTAACCACTTTTCTAGCTTGTCAATCTCTTTTAACACAAGGGTTGACAACCTTCCTCATTGACCCCTCTTATCTCCCATAAAACCACTACCTACTCTGTTTCGTTAGCCTTACCATCACCTTTCCTTGCGTATGATTCATGGATCACTTCCCCACCTACATTTTTCATTCTCTACCTCTCTTTCACCTTATTACCAACATTTCCCTTTATCCCTTTCAACTTCTTTCTCCATCCTCATCATCTCCCCTCACCCTTGGCTATTTGTCGTACCCTCTTTATCACTCTCTTTTCCTCACCCATTCCACATCATATTGTGCATCTTGTAAACTTTTTGTTTCTTCTATTGCTGCACTTTTTATTTACATGTACCACCACTCTCTACCATTCTACCACTCTTCCCACCATACTCATTTTCCATTCTTCTTGTTTGTTTTTTCTATCTTTTCATCCTTTTTATCTTTTTTTTTTCCTCCACAACTAGCTTCTAACTAGGCATTTATCCTTTGAGAATCCTTCTATAATTGATTTTTTATTCTTATCTTTTCTTGCCTTTTACCCTTTGCATTCCCCTTTTCCTCTTTCCATCTCGATACGCACTTATCTTTTGCATCTATGTGAGCATCCATGCTTTGTATCCTTACTTTAATTCTTCCTTTTTGTTCTTATCATCCCTGGTCTTCATCCCTTAGTTTCATATCACTCCCTTTCATTGCATCCCTCTATTTCTTCACCACCTCACCACTTTTTGGCTTGAAAATCTCTTCTAGTCACCTCTTTCACTTCTCAATCTCTTCTAACAAGTTGATTGATGCCTACCTTCTCTCTTCACCTTCTTACCCACCCATCCTTTGCTTCCCCTTATTTTTCTTAACCCCTTTCACATTTTCCATCCCAATCTCATCTCCAAAACCACCATATGCTTTACTTCATTATCCATCATCATCCATGCTTACTTGGTCAAGATACCACCTGCTTCTTCACTCTCCTATCATCCTTTTTATGTCCTCATTTCACTCATTTTTACTCATATTTTATTTCTTATATTTATTGCATTGTTTTTCCATTTTCATCACCAAATTATTTTCTCCTTGATTTGTTTTTAGAGTTATTTTCAAACCCTTCATGGCCTCCCATATTTACCAACCTCCCCTTACCCTTCATGACTATTACACTTCTCTCCCTATCCTTTTCAATTCTCCAATCTGTCATTGTTTAGTGCATCTCTCATCCCCCATCTTCTACCTTTTATTTTTCTTCTCTTTTCTCCATTTCATTTCATTTTTTTCATCTCCCTTGATGCCCTTCCTTATTCTTCCTGACCTATATGATCATGCCTGGCTTCTTCCATCCTTCTCCACCTTCATATTTATCTATGACCTCATTGTTTTCTCTTCATTCATCTCTTGGTCCATATTCACCTCATCCCTTGTTGGATTTCCCTTATATTCTCTAATTCAACCTCCACCTCTTTAGAGTGCAATCACTAGTTATACTACTTCTGCGTATATCTCATTGTTTTCTTCTTCATGTCCTCCATGCCCTTACCTTAATGCATGTAATCTAGTCAAGTTCATTACTTTAGGTGAATCGCTTTCTTCCTTTAATGCTTCTTTGTGTTGCACTCAGACTCTCTTTTTTGTCCCTCTCTAGCTACTCCCTTCACCCTCCCTATCACCTTTTTACTTTTAAACTATCTACCCATTTTTAGCATGCTATAGCCTCCAAGGTCTTCCACTTGATTTATGTTTATTGTGAGATATATACCAATCCTATGGCTTTATAATATAATTGGCTAGGATTGCAGGCTCATATGACCAATCAACAAGCTTGAGTGTCATTAAGCCATCAAAATGAAAATTCCTTCCCCACCTCCTCTGGTCTTGCCTATTTTAAACCCCTCTTACTTTGACCTTTGAAGATGTTACAATAAAAAATAAAACCACCTTTAAATGGAAGCTTTGGGATACCTATGTGGGGATGCTAGCTACACCCTCTCATGCACCCTACTTTCCAACCAATAATTTCCCTTCATTCTCCCTTCCTAGACTACATATTATACCTTAAAATAACCCTTGATTTAATGCCTAAAATCCACAACTTGATCCATCATTTAATTAATATTATTATTCACCTTTTTCCATATTCCAAAACCCCTTGGAGTCTTTCTCTAAATTCCCTCGAACTCAACTCTTACTTATTTTAAGACCCCACCAGCTCAAGGGTCAAGGGTTTGAATCTTTGCCACTTCTCATTTACCAACTCTACTACTTTTCTTCTTTGAATTATTGTATACTAGTATTTCATAGCCTATCAATAACATTGTTGTGGCATGTGCACAATGTTAGCTTACTTGGATGGTGATGAAAGAACCTGTCAGATCACCATGACAATTTGAGTAGTTTCAGATTTTATAAAGCTTGATAAAGCAAATTTCTCCCTTTTCTTTTCTTTAAAAAGGTGGTAGAAATTTCATGCTTCAACCTACTTATCCAAGGCTACAGATTCTTTTTGCATAGTTAATGCAATATTTTAATTTTATCTGAGGTAATCTCATCCATCATTTCTACCACACCAATTATAAACTATTTAATATCCATCTTTTCCACCCTTTGGCATTTCTCTTTCTCCAACGTCCTTCAACTAGACCTAACTACATGATATCAAATTGGGGTAACCAAGTTAACCAACACTCTTCACCTCAAAAGACCTATATTTGGCCTAATGTTCTTTTTGGATTCCTATCCATGGAACTATGTAGGTAACATCCACTTGTCATTTGTATCTGGAGTCAACTCAGCCAACCCCTTCCAAGCCATAAGCAATCCAACCACACTTTCACCATGTCCACCTTGATGTTAGTTGCTTTTGACATAAAACATTAGTGTGTTTTGTAATAAATTTTTACCATAATGACCAACCTTGCCATGTTGAAATTTTAAACATTTACACCACCTCATACAAAACTAGACCATTTGTGTTTTTTGAGGAGCACTTCCTACTGTGGATACCTAAGTCAACATTGACCCTATCTAGGAGCCTTGATAAGACTAACCTGATCAACTATGACTAATGTTGAAGACTGGTTACCTTATCATTTATCTTAAAACTTGACCTTTTTATTATCAACATTGGTATCTTTAGTATGTATGTAGTATTGACTATTATGCGTAGTCATATTTTGTGAACCCATTAGAATTTCACATACCCAGCTATCTTATGGCACCACCTAATGCCTTCCCATCAACTGCTTATCAAACCTACACCTGATTCAACCTTTCCTCATCAATTCTCAATTTGAGGGGGAACAATTCCTCCCATACTCAGAGCATCCTGACCTATGACCAAGTGATTTAATTTTGTTTTATAGCTTGTTAATTCAAAGCTGTATAATAAAAAGGGGCAAAATGTAGACACTAAAAAACTACACACTTGTAGTTTTTGATGACTAAATACCTTGAGACCCCCTAAACCTTTTTAAGCCTTAAAAAACCCCTCTTAACCTAACCAAATCACTATTCTTCTAGTCACATAATATTATTCAAAAATACTCTTTGAAATTACTATTCACTATCACTATTCATTGTGGGACCCACTATAGCTATTCATGATGATGTGGCATGTGACATGGCAAGTGACATGGTAAGTGACATGAAAGGTGATATGGCAAGTGATATGGCTTAAAAGTGATGTGGCTTGATGTGGGACATCATACCCCACTTGGGACCCTTTCCCAATGTGCTTAATGACCTCATTTAATAATCATAAGCCCCCTTGAAATATGGTGAATTTTCCTTAAGGAGGCTATCATTCAACATGAATTTTGTTTTCACACATGAAATTAGACTTCAAAATAAGATACCTACCTCTTTAGTGCTTTGAGAAAGACAAATAGCACCCATTTTTGACTTCTTAACCCAAATGAGAATCCCCACTAACCCCATCTTTTACTATTCATGTACCACATAGAAAATGGTGCCACATTTAGTGTACCACCTCTTTAATTTCTTGGATGAAGACAAGAAAGGGAGGTGAAAAGTCTTTAAGCCTCATTCAAATCCATGTGCATGAT
This sequence comes from Torreya grandis, assembly GCA_037957365.1. Lineage (NCBI taxonomy): Eukaryota > Viridiplantae > Streptophyta > Pinopsida > Cupressales > Taxaceae > Torreya > Torreya grandis. Next base: position 3,332,228 of record JARHVA010000074.1, on the reverse strand, counting down.
TCCCATTCAAAATTGGACCCATGTGCAAGGTGGGAGACTTACCAACCCAAATGGGAATCCCACCAACCTCATCCTTGAATTATTTATGAGCCTCACTTGGAAAAATTCACTATTCCCCTCTTTTGGCATGTTTCTTAACATCAAATTCTAGAAATACCCTCCTCTCCTTCACCCAAAGGTAAGTTGCAAGTTAGTCTTTGATCATTAACATCTTGTTATAGGTTTTTTAAGGAGGTTATCATTTTGGAGGTCATCATCATCTTGGAAGGAAGATAATTCAAAGAAACTAAGCTCTGTCAGAATTACTATAGGATTCCATCTTCATCAACCATCATCAACATCAACACTCTTCTTTAAGCTTAGAAGGTAATCTTTCCTTTTGTCTTATTTATTTATTTGACTTTAATTCCTTTATTCCCTTTGGCCTCTTATTTCTTGACCCATAAACCCCATCCTTTAACCCCTTCTTTTCTCTTTTCCCTTTATCCTTTTTATCCCCTTACCTTCTTTGTTAGCTTTATCCCATTTACCCTTTATTTTTACCCCTTTCCACCTTCACCCCATTTACCATCTTCCTCCTTTGTCATATTTGCCCCATTTACCAATTTATCTATTTATATACATGAATCCTTAACCATTTACCAAACATAAATAAGTTATCCTTTTAACCCTTGCCATTTTACCAAATCAAAAACCACCATGTTGACTAGACCAATTTTCAGCATTAGCATTATCCCAACTAATTGCTTCATTTTGGTCATCTTAGCAAATCATTGAATTACTTTGATGTTATTTTTTGTTCTTAGTTTTATTTTTCTGCCATTTCATGAAAATTATATCATTTTTATTCATCAAACTTAAGTGTTTAAAATACGTGTATTGATAGCCTCCTAGAAATCTTTTGTTTCTAGGATCTAGCTCACACTAGGTAATCCACCCATCTACTTGTCTAACAAACAAGTTTTTTTAGTAATTTTTTATTTTTAGGTCATCTTCCCAAGCCAAAGAGGAGATATCCACAATCACTTGGATCCAATGTGCACACTTTAACAGGTATTCTTCCACACCCTTCATAACTAGTTTATACTTTTCACACTTAGGAAAAAGAAAAAATTAGATAGAAACAAATGAAGGCAAGATCTTAGGACATATTGTTTCCAAAGATGGTCTAAGTATTTATCATAAAAGTATAGATGATATTATATGCCTATCATTTCCCTTGCATCAAAAAGGACTCCAAAGTTTCCTAGGCAAGATAAATTTTGTGAGAAGGTTCATACCTAGTTTTGTATCTTTGGTGAAACCTATCACAACCATGCTCAAGAAGAACCAAGTTTTATCTTGGACTAAGGAAGGTAAGAGCAGTTTTGAAGCCATCAAGAAATAAATTTCATAAGCACCCACTCTTGTGAACCCTAATTTTGATAAATATTTCATGTTGTATTCATTTGCTAACTTTGATACTATTTTAGTTATGCTAATTCAAAATAATGATGAAGTTGTGGAACAACCAATTGCATTCTTTAGTAAAGGTTTAGAAGATTATGAGGTTAAGTATACATTTGTGGAGAAACAATTACTTTATATTTTAATAAGGCTAAATAAGTTTAGGCATATGGTTTCAAACAATATAATTCATATCATGGTCTCTCATCCTAGTACCAAGGAGTTTCTTTTGAGTAAGGACCTTAGTGAAAAGAGGGCAGGGTGTATTACAAAGGTAATGGACTATGACATTGATATCAAAGTGATGAAGTTAATAAGAGGTAAATATCATTATGAAAACATATATTTAGACCTTAATGAGTCAAAAGAAGAATTTTTAGTCAATCATGATTGCTCCCAACCAGCTGATTCCATGCCTTTGCAAAGTTGGACACAAGATGTCATCATATTTATTCAAAATGGTGAGTACCCTAATGGTTTTAGAATAACAAAAAGGAGGTATTTCATAATGAAATGTATTCCTTATTATCTTGTAGATGGTGTTATTTTTAGAAGAGATACTAATGGTGTACTATTGAGATGCATTGACAATGACCAGTTTGGAGTGATGCTTAGAAAGTTCCATGATGGAATAGTAGGAGGTAATTTTCCCCAAGAACCATAGCTGCCAAGATCATGAGGGTAGGATATTATTTCCCTAGCCTCTTCAAATATTTATATTCTTTGGTGAGAAAGTGTGTACAATGTGTTTTCTTTGTAGGAAAATAAAAGTTTATAGCTATTCCCCCCTTGAGTCCTATTCAATTAGATCAACCTTTCATATAATGGGGTCTTGAATTCATTAGCACGATAAATTCCCCATCATATTTTTGGTCACAAATGGATACTCACAATAATTGACTACTTCACAAGGTGTGTTGAGGCAGTGGCATTAAAGAAAGCCAATGAAAATACTATCTTGGAGTTTTATGAAAGTATCATAACAAGGTTTGAAACCCCTTCTACCATCATTTCAAATAATGCACTTATTTTAATGGGTGTTAAAATATCTGATTGGGAAAATATCAATGGCATATACTTGAGTACATAATCCAACTATTACCCTCAAGGTAATGGGTTGGCTAAATCTACTAATAAGGACCTGATTAGAATGATCAAGAAAACTTTGGAGGACAATCAAAGAGCTTGGCATACTAAATTGAATAAAATCCTATGGGCTAATATAATAAATCCCAAGAGGTAAATATAGAAGTATCCTTTTTTTATTATTTATGGGATAGAGGCTAAGCTATCTATATCCCAAGAGATAACTACCTTAGAGTTGACACATCAATTAGAGTTTCTTGAGAATACTCCAATGGAGTGAGGTTGAAAGAGTTGATGGAGATACAAGAGACTAGAGACAATGCTCACAAAGCTATGAAACATCACTAAATGATAATGAAGAGGTATTTTGATAGGAATTAAACTCCAAGGATATTCCAAGAAGGTGACATCATTTTAAAATGGGATGAAGATAGAGCAAAGCTAGGGATACATACCAAATTTTACACCTTATGGAGTGGACCATATATCATCATCAAGTGAAAACAAATCAACTCCTTTCAATTAGAAAGAATGAGTGGGGAATATTTTCCCATCCTTGTGAATGGGATCCATTTAAACCATTTATATTGATGAGGTAAAGGTTAGTACTATAAATACTAGAGCAGGGGTGTGTTTTACTTTTGTAGTGTGAGTGTTCCCTAAGTGTGCTTTAGAACACATGTATGTTTGCTTATGTGTGTGGTTTTGTTTCTTGTTTTGTGTCCTATCTTATTTTTTGGTGTGTTTTAAAAGTCAATTAAGTGTAAAAATTGTGCATAGGTGACTCCATACCTCAATGTATAGGAATAGGTTACTGGTCATTGGCATAACAAGCATACCACCCCTAGGAAATCATAAGAATGTTGACTATTTTAACCACAAGTCAAAATAGGTCAACCCACTATATTAAAAAACATGATATAGGGGTATTATAAGATTTTATAGTGTGTGTCATGGTCCTATTTGATGTCATTTGATATGATATTAACCTTAGTCATAGTCAAATTTAATCCTAAGTCATTTCATGTCACTTAAGGTCACTATTTAGAGTCATTTATGAGGTTTGTACAATTTTCATAAGTATAAAAGTGTATCAATATGCCTTTCAACATCCTATATGTCATAATCCTATCATAGGTGGTAGTATATAACTAAAAATGTATAGGTTCCTAAGTCAGAGCAAGAAAATAGTTTAAAAAGGGAGAATTTGGGCAGTTGTATGACCTATGCAAGTGTTTTGGCACATGTGGAAGGTTGTGAAATTAATCTTCATATTCTTTGAGTTCAATTATACATTTTATCTACTTTGAAATTCTCAAAAATGGCTTAATATCATTTCACTTTTCCATCGCTCTTCTTGGCATGTAAAGTTGGTCAATGGGTTTTCTCATGGTATGACCAGTAAGAAAAAAATTGGGTAAAAATAATTTGAGGGATGATAATAAACTTATTATACTTACATTTCATGATATGAGTTCAAATATTGGTTTCCTATAGTTTATTAACCATTGTTTAGAAGTTGGCTACCTCTTTTTGCATGCTTATCCTGTATGTTTCCTCCTTATTTGAGCTAATATGTATAAACCAAGTACTTTAAGTGGTCCTAAAGAGAATTAATATAATATTAACATGATTATTGACATGGTTTTCACATGTAATATGAAATATATGAACATAAACATATCAAATGGCTAGTTGAGAGACACTATGGAGGTTGTAGACAGATTCATTAGTTGTAGGAGATTGCATCTCAGTTTGACCTTCATAAAAATTAAAATTCAAGTTGACATGTTGATATTTTATCTTTAAATTCATGATGATTAGTCCCTTATTGTGAATATATGGTCTCAAGGTCATATATTGATAAAGAACATAATCATGTATGGTACACAATCAACTTTTATACAACATCCACTTATAGACAATCATTAATCTCCTTGCACAATCATGGTGAAGTTGTGAGAGGTTCCCTAATGTGTTGATAATAAATTTTAAATCATTAAAAAAAAATTATATTTTTTAAAACAACAAATTCATCATACACATGGTCTTGTATCATCCTTTCAGAGTCCCATATAATGCTGATGTACACCTATAGGTGCCTGACAAGAGATTGATCATGCTAGAATGAAGATGTTAAAACTAGTTTGAAGTATTTTAATATGTAAAGGATAAATTTCAAGACTTTATGGAGGCTTAAGTATTATTATAGGGTCATCATCTATGCATATTATCAATAACTCACCTTCACTATCCTGTGTCCTACAATATGCACCTATAGGTGGCTCATATAGAGTATGGAGCAATTGGAATGCAAATGTTGAAACTTATTTGGAACTTACTTAATATATTGAAGTGTTGAGGCTTCCATATAAATAAATAGTGCATCCTTTGAGTATAAATCATACTTTAATCATTTCAATAATTGTAAAAAAGTGAGGTTAGGGACATGCTACCTTAAACTCTCTAAAACAGGAAGCATGCTTTATTTTTTATCCTTTCATGCTGAGATGTATTGAGGTATACATATTTCTAAGTGTTCCATCATGAATATAAGACATAATAATAATTTATTGACCAAATAAACTAAATTTTTAGTCTTATTAAGTAGTGTAGATGAATCCTTCATCTTAAACATTCTCTCACTGTAGATGACAATGTTATCTACATAGTTTTGAGTCCCAAATGGCTTTATGGTGATATAGGACGTAATGAAGGCATAAATATACATAAAAATACTTATTTGGAATTGAAATGGAACTAATTTTTTAAATAAAATTGAGAGGAGTTGAATTATTGGGGTCTCAAATTATATCACAACCTACAGGACCTCTTTTACTCTCAGAATAAACACCTACAGGTTGACTTTAGGATGACAATGCAAGTTGAATCCAATAGTTTATGTATTTGTCTAACTTAAGGCATCGTATGGAAAAATTAAACTATAATATGAGCCTAAATTACCTCAATAATGTCTTAAGTAAATTCACAAGGCCTAATAATGTAGTGTAAACCTATAAGTATGCTATTTTTTTAGCAAGTAACACAGCCACATAACTTGCCAACTAAGCATGTCAAAGTGAAAGATATTACATTGAATAATTTGGAAAATTTTGGGATGATGAACATGTTTTGAGAAAAACTTCACAAATTATAAGTACCATCTCATGATATTATCATCACATAAAAACAAGGTAAGGAAGGCTTCAATCCAAAACCTGCAGTCTATACATAGACTTGGTGCACAGTCAATGTCTGAAAGTCTGTGTTAAAGAGTTTGAGTGTTGAGGGTGTTAAAATTTTGATATAAATATACAATACTATATATATTTTCCTCATGAATTTCCAAAGATTCTCATATCCTTATTTCTCTTGAGACAATAAGGAAAATTCTCTCTATTTTGTCTCAGACAGAGGGCACTCCCAAATAGATACACCATGTATGCTTAGTATGAAAATGACAAGTGGAGGTGTCAAAAAGGATTATAACATTGAAAGGATAGGTATAATAATTATGGATAACATGAATAAGGCCTCACATGTGCTAGAGGCTAGACATGGTGGTCTAAACCCATAAAGGTTCAATTAGGCCTACTAGGCCTTGATTAGACCTAAAGCCCAATTGGAAGGCTAATACCATTTCTAGGGATAGATTATCCTTGTAAATAATTGGAGGAACTTCATGGGGATTTATAAGGTGATTTAGAACCTTTATTTTTCATATAAATTCGTGAAAAAATCATTTCTTAGTTTAAGAACAACTTAGGGTGCACAAAACGTAGGGAAGAGCTCAAGAAGGCATCTTTGGAAGCTCACACTAGTACATAAATTTAGCATGGGCAAATGAGGAGTTGTAATATGTTGAATAGGGTCTCAAACAAGATCTCAGTGGAATTTTTCTAAGGATTGAATGTTAGACTTTTATGAAAAAACACTAAGGGTCAAAACTACTTAAAACCCTCCAAAACCCTTACTAATGACCTGATCGAAAAAATAAAGAATAAAAGGCATCTAAATGATTTTTTATGAATTTTAAAGTTATTTTTAATTATAGATGACTCCCCCAAGATTTTTTCCATCAGATTGGATTGTACCCTATTTATATAGATAGAGTACAAAACTAGTTTTCTTGATAATTTTTGATGTTTTGTAGGTTCAAGGGAGAGTTAAAAGATGAGAATCACTTTGGGAGACCAATTGGGACCTAATATAAGCCATATTATTCATTTATTTCTTTAATAAATCACACAAGTACATTTTTAGTCACCTTCACTTCAGGTAGTCCAAATTGGCATAGTGAATGGAAGGTGATCACCAAGTGAGAAGGTGATAACTTCAATTGGGAAGACTTATAAGGTCTAACTAATGGATATAGGGACATGAGAACTCTTTATAGGTGTCATACTATCTCTTTTATTATTTTTTTTGGAAAATTAAAGATCACTTAAATGACAAGTGTAAAGAATGAGTGAAAGGAGGATTATAATGACTATAGGTAGTGAGAACACTTGTCCAAAACAAGACTAATGATTAGGGACATATCCAATGCATGTTTGAGATTGTTTTTAAACCCCCAATCATAGTTCACATGTGAAATTTTTTCTTAGTCTGCTATGGTATATTTAATACTTCATTCCACTATATATTTAACTCTCTCTCTTCTTGACACTTGTTATTGTGAATCTTTAGCTTCATTCTTCTCTCTCCTCTCACATTCTATAAGTATTGGCCATTTTGGCTCTTATATTCTAATACCACACCTGGTATGTTGAATCCATGATGGTTTGATGTTTTAATTTGCCTTTTAATAATACATATAATCTAATTTTGACTTCATAAACATCTTTCCTAAGTGTGTGAAGTGATGTATGGTGAGGTCTAATGATAAACTTCTATCTGTAGTTCTATTTATCCTTTCATGTTTGGTATAAGAAGTCTCATTCTAATAGGTCATATGGAGTGTAGCTAGTGTGTTTTGATTCCATAAATTGTTCAAGTTTCCTTATCTTTTATAAATATGATCTTTTGTCCACTTACCTTTAGTTGTTTCATGTAGATCACCTCCATATTGAAATACTGATGTTTGAGTATTTTAGGACTTGGAGGCTAGTATTGTAAGTATTTTATCTTAGTGAACGAATATGATTATATTGTGGATATACTCATGGTGTATCACCCCATTATAATAGTTTACCTTCATGCATATTTATACCTCTTTTCACACAAGCAATCAGTTAGTGTAGGTGATAAACACTTAAAGGCAAATCTAGTGAGCTAACCCATAGACCTAAAGGTCTACCTCTACTATAGGAAACCCACAAGCCTCAAGGTATTATAAGTTTTCCCAAATATTATAGTAATATTAAACAACCTCCTCTATAGTGAAATATTTGGTGCCAACACCTCCTATGATCATAGATCAAGGTGAGAGTGTTCAAGTTCCTTTTATTGAATATTTTGTTCTTGAATTACTTGATGAGTTACAAGAAGAGGTTATTTTTTATAGAAGAGAGAGAACTTAATGAAGGTGTACCTTCATGAGTCAAAGAAGGAATGAACCCAAGTAAATCATGATGATTAAAAACCAAAAAATGAGGTAACTCTGCCTTCACATATTTACTAAATGAAATAGACTTTTAGTGGTCCACAATATTTTTAGTGGGGAGGAGTGATAAAAGATGATCCCCACATTTGACACATTTAGATGGTTACAAATTCTAATGTAAATATTTTTATAGTGTATATCTCATTAAGAGATTTCTAACACAATATTAATGGAATCATTTTGACACTATATGTAAAAGTTATGGCCTGTCAAAGATAAAGTCTAATAGGTAAAAAAATATACACACAATGTTGAGTCAATAATTAATTAGACTTGTATGCATTTGACATTTGGAAAAATTATAGCCTACCAATTATACAAATCACACAGTGACACATGATAAAGATAATTAAAATGGGTTTGGTTTTGGTCTCTAGTCTTTGATAGCATACTTGTTTGCATGTGGAGGCCACACTTTTTATTAGTTGAGGGCCCATCAACTAGTTGGGGTCCTCATTTTATAAAGAGGTGGACCCTGCTACCTAAATCACTATATAATGATGGTATTTTCACATATAAACCCTTAAGAGTGCATTCTCATGGTGAATATGGGATTAAATTCCCATTATTTTAAAGGCTTATTGCCTAAGACAAATGGAGAGATCCTAGGCCAACACATGGCACCCATAATAACTATAAAGTTTCCATGACATGTGCCAAATCCAACCATTATTCATAATTGATCAAGTTCCAAGGTGAGTCTAATTTAATGGATGATATCTTAAGATAAATTTAAAATGTATATAAGTTTGCATATAAAGCTATGTTTATTCTAAATCCCCAAAAAAGTGGGTTTAAAAACTTACCAAAAACACTCCAAAAGCTTAGGCATGGGAGTGGGGCTCGACCCCATCACCCCATGTTGGCTAATTAGAGCCTTAGCCACTAGGATATAAGCCTAACCTAGAAACCACCATCCAAAATTTAATCATTATCCTTTAAACTTGAGATGAGAATCCTAAAGAAATGTTGGGATCATTTATGATCCAAAGTATTTTATTACTTAGTTTTTTTTAATTTGTTTATGTTTTTGACTAATGGGTTGGTTATACCTGTGAGTTGGTTTTACTTAACCAACTACTTCTCTTGTAAGCTTTTTAAGCTTACTCTTGTAAAAAAATAAATATAAGATTTTACATTGAATATATTTTTTCTAAATGTATCCTCCATTTTACTAGGCATCAATGGTATCAGATCCTTGTGAGATAGTCATCGACGTAACCAGGAAGTGTTAGAGACATTTGATCTTCTATCAAATCTGCCTACAACCAACAAAGTGATCTATTGAAGAATATAAATGTGCTAATAAAAATAAATAAAAAAAAGGATTGATGAATAAACCAAAAGTGGAAGCTTGAGATGCCTGCACAATGAATATAAGAAGTGTGGAAGTCTAGTCGATGCCTACTTGATCGAAGCATTTAGCTCTTTCATCTGGTGTATAGATGCCTTAGAGAGAAGTTCTATATAAAAGAAAAGCATTCCTTCCCTTTATATTTGATCCATTTGTCAAAATCGTGGTAGATTTCATACCTAAAATTCAAGAAATTTGTGGAGGAAGTCATGATCTAAAAATATCACTTACTTCATTGCTCAAGGGCAATAACTATCAACGACTCTACATAAATATGCCTTCTCTATTAAAAATTCATTTACAACACTGACCTAGAAATATCCACTATGGTACGTAAATATACGTTAAGATTTTTAGGTTTTGTTTTCATTCTCCTTACATCAGCATGCTGAAAGAGATAAATTATTCTTGGTGATTTTAATTTTTTTTTTTAAATCTAAAAATTGAAAATATGTGTGGGTTCCATCAAAGTTAAAAGGTGCAGTTAAAAAAGTTGATTTAAAAAAAAAGCTTGATTCGATACATATTGGAATTGACAATCATTATTTTTTTAAAGCATTTTGGCTAAATTTAGTAATTTAACTAAACTTGGTATTTTGATCTTATCTTATGTAAACAAAAGTGGTGGAAGAATAAGAATCAAAATTTTTGATGAAATAAGGGTGTAACAAGGAGTTATAAGGTGAAATTTTTTCAAGGAGTTATAAGGTGAAATTTTTTACTAAGTCCTAGGAATCCTTTGTATTTAGAAGCTATTTTTGAAGGTAAAGGCAAAACCTCAAAATAGTATTCCCTTGTCTTGTTTTAACTTGATTTTTTAGCATCATGGTAAAAATCATGAGTTTGATTTCTAAAAATGGTAAATTGTCACCTAAAAATTACAAAGAATGGAGTAGGAATATGGAGAATACACTCATTTTTAATGACCTATGGAAAATCACTGAGAAAGAAACCACACCACCAACTAAAGCTATAAATTTGATTGAATATCAGAAACATGATAAACATGCACTTGCACTTTTGAAAACATCTTGCACTGAATAGGTAATCATTCATATTTAGGCAATTAAAACTGGTGCATGGAAAGCTTGGATAACATTAAAATATTTGTATGGCAATCAACTTGCATATAATAATATTGACCCTCTTATCTAACTATTGAATAATAAACTGACAGATAATGAAGACATCTTTGAATATCTTTCTTGCATGAAAACATTGAAACAAAAATATTGCACAACTGGTGGTAAAATTGATGATGATATGTTAATTTCCATCACATTAAATGGTATTAATCTACATACAACAATTTTGTTGAAATACTATAGCTTAGTGATAAGCTTACAGTGCCACATTTGACTTTATTTATGGGTTATTAACTCAGCATGAGAGATAGTTTGTAAGGAAGAAGAGTACATCCATAGAGGAGGCACACTATACCAAAATAGGCAATCCATTATATGAGCATAATATAACATTCTTCAAAGTAATTTTAAAGATAGAAACACTTTCTATGACAGAATTTTAGACATAAGCATCATTTTAGACATAGGGATCATTTTGGGTCTCCAAAGCATAGACATCATTTTGGTTCTTTGAAGCATGAGTATCACCATAGACATTCACATGGACATAAACAAAAACACATGCAATCTTATTCATGTGGTTATTCTTCCTCTAGTTCCAATGGATGTGAGAGAATTCGATACAATTGTGGTGGCATAAGACACCTCTCTATAGAGTGCCCCTCTAAAAGGAAGTTTTATCGACATTGACAAAAGGTAAAAGTAAACATTGTTGATCACTCCAGTCAATCTAGTCACTCTTATGGCTATTTTTTTGCACATTCTTCTGATGGATATGATGACTACAAAATTACTTACTCTATAGTTGATAACTATATATTTTGAGTTGGTAACACACCCATCTTGTGTGAGCTACTAGGCTCAAGATTGGGATTTGATGTAGTAGCATTTTTTGGCTTGTGTACTTTACTTTCATAGATCTAGTGTTAAGATGATCTTTGATGTAGAGAATTTTAGTGGTTTGTACTTAGTTTATTTGTTACATGACTTCTCACCTCTCACTTGATAGGGGGAGAAGATATTTCATATTAGTTTTTGATCAATTATTGGTGACTATGGTATGAGCCAGCGTTGAGTTGTTATCATTATTAGTGTTGAGCAAAGGCATGTGGGAGATATTGGTGATTATTGGACATCAGGGGGAGATGTGCTATACATAGTACTAGGACAATCACTTGTTGGATAGATTCTATGTGAGGATTGATGTAGTTGGATAGAGAGTGATCTTATTCTACTTTAGTGTAGGGATGATCAGGGCATTGATTAGTCCAACATGCACAATGTACCAATTGTAGCTATAGCAGAGTCTACTTGGAAGACTCATAGTTCATTGCTTCAGTCTTTATATACCCCTTTAGAACAAGGGGATTTATTTAGGATCATTTATGATCCAAAGTATTTTATTACTTAGTTTGTTTTTTAATTTGTTTATGTTTTCAGTTGATGTGTTGGTTATATCCATGAGTTGGTTTTCCTTAACCAACTACTTCTCTCATAAGCTTTTTAAGCTTACTCTTATACAAAAATAAATATATGATTTTACATTGAATACATTTATTCTAATTTTATCCTCCATTTTACCAGGCATAAAGAAAGGTGCTTAAGACTATGTTGATATAATGTGAATTCTCTATATTTATAAAAAGTTGTTAAGATCATAAAACAAAGTGATAGTAAATACAAAAACACACACCTAGGATTTAGTGAGCTCAAAAAAATATAATGCTTTAGAGATTCAAATAAATACATGCAAAATAATCATTATAGCTTGTCTTTGTTGGTTTTTGGCTCAAATTTAGCTTATATGGTCTTTATCAATGCCAATTATAGTTAGATACCTCTTTAAATCTATGGAACATGTTAATTTGGTCAAAGAGTAGAAGATTGATGAACAAAGAGACTTGATGATTTGACAACACTTCATCGTATATCTTGAACATGTTCAATTGTATTTCAAATAGGTGTATTTATAACAAATCCAGATCAAGGAGGACCCTTCATCTTGAAATCAAGATGAATGGTTATAAAAGAGTCCTCAAGAGTGAACATGGATCAAGCACACATATCAATGATGTGAACCCTTCATCTCAATCAAAATGAAGGGTGGAGGATGATCTTTGAAAATATCAAATAAGAATTAATATAAGCCCTTCATTTTGTTTCCAAGATGAAGGGTGGAGGATTCTCATCGAAATATCTTTGTGAGAGTGCATTTAAACCCTTCATCTTGTTTCCAAGATGAAGGGAGGAGAATCATTCTAAAAAAAGCACATGGATCAACCATGTGGGCCTTTCATCTTGTTTCCAAGATGAAGGGTGGAGAATAATATTGTACATTAATTCATCTATCAATTTAATTAGCTCACCAAAGAATAATTTACAAGATCTCATTATCCTCTCCTTTTCATGAAGATGCCCACTTGGAGGGAAAAAGAAGAATTCATTAATTGAAAGGAAATTATAATTCTATCTATAATATAAATAGAATTAGAAGAATAATTAAGTTAATAAAGGATCAATTTAATTAATAAAAGTGTGAAAATTTTAATTAGAATAATGTTTAATTAAATTCGTCAAAGATAAATTTAATTAAAACAATGAAGAGAATTTAATTATAAGAATGATTTGGATAAGGGGAAATATTAGCATTAATTGATCAGAGAAAGGGGAATTTCGAATTGATAAGATCAAAGTAATTAAATAAAGAAATTGACTAGAGAACGATGATTGATCAAAAAAATTGAATAGAGAAATTGAACATCTCTAATATGATAAATTGGCTCACCTAAATATGCCCTAAGGTGAATTGGAACACGTATATTAGATGAATATATGATTTCAAATCAGATTATGTGAAATTATGAGAAGTCATTCCATTTTTCAATTTGACATAGAAGTGATAAAATTGGAGTGTCTACATTTTCCCCTATTTGAGAAGGCATTGCAAGATGTAGATGAAACAATGAATTTTCAAAGAATAAAAAGTCATAAAAATGATCATGGAATAAAATGTGATGGATGTTAGTTTTGATGATTTTTTTTAAATACTATCAATCAAGTTCAAATATGCCCCAAAGTGATGCTTGGTAAGCACTATATACCCCCTAGAGGGGAGAGTTGGAAAAATATTGGTTGAGTGAACCCTCAAAATGATGAAATAATAGTAGGATGCATCTAAGATTAAGAACATGTATGAAAATGCATCTAATATTAGGAACAAGTATGAAAATCCATCAGAGATTAGGAACACGCTGATGAGGATGACTAGGAACAAATTGAACAAAAGGAAAATGTTGAACATATCATTACGAATAAATTAATTAGAATGATGCATATGTATGTGATTGATGGCAATGACATGGTAAGAATTTGGAAAATTGATTTTTTATATTACATATGATAGTATGCATCATAATCTAGGAATGATAATGATAACATTCATTTGTCAAAATACATAGCAATTTGAATTGAAAATGCAAATGTATACAACTTAAAACAAGATATGGATAATCAAGCTTCAAATATACAACATAATCACTTAAATCAATTTTTATTCAAATATAACTGTTCATAACTCAAAATCATGATATGAATAATCAAGACTTAAGTGGAAAAAACAATGTACTAAATTAAGGCAATCGAGGAAAAAAAACACACCAAAACACAATGCATTAAAATCAATATTGAATACATTTTCTCACATACAAACATCTTTATTTAAATAACCAAGAGTCATGTGGGAAGCATAATGTAACATGCTAAGGCACTTGAGAAAATCAATAATCATTCCATTCAGAAATACACAAATGAAAATAAGTAAACATTCCATTCATAAAATCAATGTGTGGTAATAAGATGTTACTCTTTGATACCAAGGGTATGAAAAAATAATCATGACCAAAGGGGGAAATATAAGAATAAGGAAGGGTGGCTGAGTTGAGTCTAAATGCCTCAAGCAAGTAGACCATACCTAAATATTCCCATAGACACTAGATCCAACATGGAATTCAGGCCAAACATAGTTCTCCCAAGGATTTGAGATTGAATAAAATTGATGATAAGTGAAGAAGATCTCAATTATAGAAGAAAAATAGGAATAAGGACTCTCAAAATAATGGGAGTTTACAAGGAACAAGCTTGACAAAATGGTAAGAGATATGTTCACAAAACATTGAAAGCATGGGAAAAGGGATGGCCGAGCTGACCTTAGAAAATTGAGCATTGCCTACATAGTCCAATTAGACCTCAAACCATTGTAGTTTAACCATAAATTGAGCATAAAAAATGATAGGTATGATTAGGGACAAGAACATGAATAATTTAAGATAGAATGGTTAAGCTTGGAAAATAATGAGAGCGCGATTAACTCACAAATTGGTGAGAGCATGGAAAGTTGGTCTCACTTTAAAATATCATATTTATGAGGATACAAAAATCACCAATGAAATAGTTAATATATGCCACCTAATTACTAGCAACTAGAAATCCAAGTTGAGCAATAAGATGACAACTAATTAATTATGACATATTAGAGTTGGTACCTTCTAGGGAAAAACACCACTATTTAAATTTTTTTACACTTGTGAATGTTTAAGATTTTTGATATTTTTAAACTTTTTATGGATTTTAGAATATGTGAAATTTTTAGGTATTTTGGAATATGTGAACTTTTTAGGGATTTTGGAATATGGGAACTTTTTAGGTATTTTTGGAATAGGATATGAACAAGAGTATTTTGACTAAAGAATGTACATGAAATGACAAATTTAGAAACACCTATCAAAGGGAAAGGTAATAATGGGTACAATTTCTCAATATAGATATGAGACATGAACAAGGGGAGGGTTCAAACATGAAAAATTCTATAGATACCAATCGACAATAATGGATATTAAGATACAACTTCTTCCTTGTAATAATGAACTTGGGTGTGAATGGGTTGTATGGTGGAATGTGAACATGAAATTTCCATGGATTCAAGGGAATTATACAAGTCTTATAATCCAGTAGATCATAACTTTCCATAATTAGAACATTCTTTAACAAAAGGGAGTCTAACACAAAAACTATACTACACTTCTAATCTTCACTAATACTAAAAATTAATTAGATTCATTTACTGAACTATATTTTTAATCTAATCTAGGTGGTAATAGGATAAAAGGTGTGAAAGAGTGACAGAATACCCCCAAGCGTGAGTGAATAGGAATAGGGAAAGATAAAATATAATATAAATGCCCCCAAGCATGAATATTTAGAGACCAAAGTGTGACAACCTTAAGCATGAAAGCACTTAAGATGCATAATATTCATTGGTTCATCAAATTTATCATCTTTAATAGCTAATCTGTAAGCACTAGACCCATGTTTAGCTATAATAGTAAATGAGCCTAACTAATTTTCTTCAAACTTACCTTCATTTTCCCATTCAACATTAGTATTCTTTTGATTATCCTTGAACACAAGATCACCAAGCTCAAACTATTAGGAAGTGATTCTCTCGTTATAACCCTGACATAGTTGATTTTGATAAGACTTTAGGTGATTGAGGGTGGCTAGTCATTTTTCATCTAGAAGATCCAACTCTACTAATCTACCCACTTTATATTCCTCATCCAAAATATCCTATAATGAAATGCACAAATAAGGTAGCTCAATATCAATGAGAAGAATGAATTTTGAACCATAAATTAGAGAATAGAGTGTTGCACTTATTGGGGTGCAAACATTAGGATAATATACCCATAAGGCTGGGAAAAATTTCAAATGTCAATCACAACCATTAATAGTAATAATATTCTTTAGAATTTTGACCAATGTATTAATGGAAGCTTCAAATTGGCCTTTGCCAAAAGGGTAATATGGTATAGATAACTTATGATTGATGTGAAATTCATAATAGAGGGCAATAACATCTTTATTTTTGAATGATCCACCATTATCAGATATAATGGTGGATGGAAGTCCATAGCGCTAGATGATATGATTCAGAATGAACTTTGAAATTTTCTCACAGGTAATATGATTAAGAGGGATTACCTCTATCCACTTTCTAAAATACTTAGTTTCAGTAAGAATGTGCTTATGACCATTAAAATTATAGATATGATTACAAAGCAAGTTAGTCAAGCATTAGTCCATAAACAATGAAACATGCATAAAGAACTAACTAACCAAGCCTATCTATTCCTATGGAAATTAAAATGGATATCAAGAAAAAAATGAAAGAAAGCAACACCATATTACCTTCCCAAATGGATTAACCATGCTCATGTGGCTCAAAAGCATGTTCTCCCTTGATCAAGCATCCTTGTCTTTGTCAACAATGGTGGTAAACTCCTCTAATTCCTCAAGAACACTCCATGAAATCTAGGCTCTTGATGTAGAATCACTAAACTAGCCTATCAATGAATCTTTATATAAGTAACTTAACATTATAACTTTGCAATGTTCAAGCTTTGAAGATATTTGAGCATTATAAATTTTCACCAAAATAGCTTAGAAATGATGTCCATGGCCTCTCTATTTATATATTTTTGAGATTGGTCAGGATCAACCTCAACCGTCCATCTCAAGATTGAGATGTGTGGTTGAGGATAATCTTGATATTTGGAATTAAATCCATAATTATCCTTAAGATGACCTTGGAAGAAGGGGCATTGAAGAGGCATGGGAGGCATTAACTAGGCATGGGTGACCCATAATCCTAATATTTTATACACTTATGGCTTGATGGATGCCACCCCATAGATAATGTCACTAGGTGATGCAAATAATAAGAAAGAATTTTAAAAAATAAATATTCAACAACTCTTATGGAAAATCCACTTAAGCCCTTGATTTAGATTAATTAGCCTTAAACAAGGTTAATCAACATTTGTGTAATTATTTGAAAATTGGTCCTCAATCAATCAAAATGGTCAGAAAGTCATATTACTGGGTTGTAATCTGACTCAAGAAGAATTAAAAGGTGACACTAGATCTGGTGGAACTGTATTCCCATTTAGGATGTTACCAACAACAAGTAATAAAGGTATATGATGTGTACCAATTAATTAGAAGAAAAGAGTGATCCAAGGCACTAAATGGTGAAATGGTCATTTTGACTCAAAATGATTTGACCAAAGTTAGCTATCCCAAAAATTGCATTGCCCCATTTAGGGATACTTTGACATAAATGGGCACTTGTTAATGATAGTTCAAACCATTTAGGACATTTTATGGATTTTGACCTAAAATGTGTATTTGAGTGTAATTCAAGTAAGATCAACAATTTCAACACAAATGGTGTTAGCAATTGGATGTCTACAAGAATAAGTAGGGTTAATCTTACCAACGAGATCAAGTCCCCAAGTGGAAAATAATCAAGGAATCATAATTTTTTTAAGTGCCTATGCCAGAGCATAAACAAGATAACCATGTTGTTGATATGGTATACATTTATTAACATATGCACATACATATGCTACAATGGTAGGCCAATAGTAAGCACTATGAAGGAGCTTATTTTCTATGACCATACTGCTAATGTGGGCCCTAAAAATCCCTTTGTGGACTTACTGAAGTGTTAATTTAGATTCTCTTATATTTAGATAATGAAATAGGGTTCTATCATAGCCTATACGATATATCAAATGAATTTTTATAGTGTATTGAGAAGTATTTAGGATAAAATATTTTGTTTGGTTTTATGATATGTTAGGTGGAAGGATGTGATCATGCGGATAAGAGAAGATGTCATGGTACCAAGGGGAATTATGACCAATAATGACATATATCATCTTTGAATGTGAAAAGCTGTAAGATGAAACAATAAAATGTTTGATGACAAAATATTACTCTAGAACATAATAAAAAAGTGTAATCAATGATCCAATAGTAGCCATAACATTTGTTGATTTATTATTGGATCTCAGGATCTACTCAAATTGAATGGTTAAAACTTGAATTTTAGAGCATCTACCATAATTTTATAAGGTAACAACTTTTCATCTTTTTTTTATATTGATTAGTGACCTAATTGATGATAAGTTGAGAATCACCATACACTTATAAATGTCAAATATCCCATTGCACAACAAGATAATGTCCAGCAAACAAAGCTTCATATTCAATGATATTTTTTCTATATGGAAAACCAATGCAAAAAGATTTAGGAATAAGAATGCCTTATGGCATGATGATTAATAATCCTCCTCCTAAACCATGTCATGTGAAAGAACCATCAACATAGATATTCCATTCTTTGTCTTTGGTTAGATTCATAACAAATTCATCAATAAATTATACTATGATAGGAACAACATCTTGTATAGGTGCCTCGATCAGTTGATCAACAAGAACTTGTCCTTTGATTGATTTTTGATGTGTGTACTCAATATCAAATTCACTTAGTAACATGAACCATTTTTCCATTTGACCTGTGAGATTTGTTTTTCCCAATAATTCTTTAATGGATCCACTTTATAAATCAACAATGTCTTGTTCAATATGTAATGTCTAAGCTTTTGAGAAATAAAGACTATTGTAAGGCAAATTTTCTCAATTGAATTGTAATTTTGTTCATATGATACTAATGTTTTGCTTAGGTAATAAACAACTCAAACTTTCCCTTTGTCATCATATTGAGTAAGGAATACTCCTAAGTAACTATCAATATAAAGGTACAATAAGAAAGGCTTTCCTTGCATAGGTGAGACAAGTACAAGAAGATTAGCTAGATATTTCTTTAGTTGATCAAAAGCCTCTTTGAATTTTGCACTCCATTGAAATGTGATGCCTTTCTTTAGAAAAAGAGTGAATGGGTGACATTGATTATCAAGTTGAGAGATGAAGCATCTAATAACCTAAATTTTTCCTTATAGATTGCGTAGTTACTTTAGATTGGATGGAGATTACATTTCATTGATTACGTGAACTTTGGTTGGGTTAACTTTAATACCTCTCTCAGAGATGATGAAGCCTAAAAATTTATTAGATGTAAACCCAAAAACACATTTATTAGATTTGTTATGTGTTTTACACTTGTGAAGCCATTCAAATACTCTTCATAGCACTATTTGATGCTCTGCATGAGTTTTTTGATTTACCTAAGATAACATCAACATAATATTTGACAATATAATGCATGAGATCATCAAAGATTACGATCATTTCTCATTAATAATTAGTCATTGAATTTTTCATTACAAAAGGCATGACTTGATAATATAATGTGCCTCAAATGGGTTGTAAATGTTGTCTTGACTTGATCCTCTAGAGCAATTTTAATATGATTATAGGCTGAAAAACCATCCATGAGAGATAACATTTTGTAACATGTTGTTGAATCCATAATCATATCTATATTCAACAGTGGAAAGTCATATTTAGGAAAAGCTTTATTTATATGTCTAAAAGTCATATAGATGTGAAGGTCTATTAGATTCTTTATAATAGGAACAATGTTAGAAATCCAATCCGCATATGGAATGAGTTTGATGAAATCCACTACTCATAATTTTTCTAGTTCAACCTTGACTAGGAGAGAAATTCATGGGTGCATCTTGCATAGCTTATACTTAATCAACTTAGCATTTGGATTTATGACCAAGCTATGAAAAAATAAAGATGGATCTAGACCTGGTATATCTGAATATTCCTATGCAAATATATTGATGAATTCCATGAGAAGGGTAATGAGAAATTCACATTCCTTTGAAGTGAGGGAAGCACTAAGATTTATTATCTTTAGATTATCAAGTGTACCATTGTTGAACTCTATTGTGTCTTAGACCAAGAGTGTGAAACCATCATCAATAATAGGAGGAAAAGAAGGTAATTACTCATTAAACTTAGAAGGTGAACTCTTTTGATGAACCCATATAAGAAGAATTATAATCATTTCCTTTGGGTATTGGCCAATGAGTTACCAAGTGGGGATTCTCTAGATCCATTTGATCAAATTCATTAGGATCATTAGGATTTATCTCAACATTTTAGGATATATAAGGACTTTTGGACTATTGGGATTATAATGAGGGAGAGAAATCTTCCTCATCCAATGTCGCTTGATATAGGTTTTCACCAAAGGACACTTCTTTATCTTTTCTTTTTCCCCGATTTGAAAGTGCCTCAGAAAGGTTTTCACTTAAGGATATTGATGTTTCATTTTTATTTGGGCATAGGAATTTTACTTGCTCCTTAAAGTAGGATGAAGGATCCAAACTGAAGATATATACCTATATGCGGTCACTTGTTGGTAAACCATCTCTTTGACCTAGGAACTTTGATACTACCTCTTCATTTTCAAATTCATCAAGATTGATATCATTGTCATCTTGTTGGTCCCAATCCACAAGTTCATGATATTAGAGGGTGAGGGGAATGGTATGAAAGGTAGAAATGGTAAGAACATAATGGGGGTCTAATAGGTTAGTATTAGTGAGCTCATCATAAATACTTTTAAAAGACTCCATGTTATTTCTAAGAACATTTTAATTAAGCACACAGGTTGAACCTATTTTAGGATGTTTGGGGGATACCCTAGGTGGTTTTTATTCTAAACCTTATTTCTTTGAATGTTTTATCCAAATAATAGGATATAATCAACCTTGGTCTTTGGCCCCCACACCCTTGCCTTTATAAGCATTATGAGCCATAATTTTATTGGGAACATGATATTGTTTACTCTTGAAATAAAGAGTTAGATCCTCATTATATAACCATGACTCAATTCAAATATTCTGAACTAAAACCCTTTCCTAGAACAAATGGGCATGACTATATAAGAGAGGATGTTTTACCTTTCTTACACCACTCCATATTGGGCCAACCATAGGACTTTGGTGAAGTAGGTAGTTTATCCACATGAAATGCATGTTCTATTTTATATGTTCCCAGACCTTTGTCATGAATGTTGAAATGGGAGGAGTTTGAGGAGGGGAAATATGTTATGGAAGAAGACATAAGGGTGTTTAGATATACATAATTAGATGGCAGTGGTTTAGAGATCATTTTTTTGTCTTTTTTAATGGGAGTAATAATACTTGGATAGTAAGTATACAAGTGACCTTCTTCTTTGAGTTATTTGCAATATTGGTATGGATACAAATCTCTAGGAATAGTCACCTTCATTCCAAAATGAGGAAATTTAATGTATTGATGTAGAGTAGAAGGCACTACATGCATCACATGAATACACAAATGACCAAAAAAGAGATTATATGGTCTATCAAGATCAATGACATGATAGATGGTGCTATGTATAATGGATACAACCTAAATATGTAAGGAAATGGTTCCTATAGATTGTCACTCTATGTTATCATATCCATTGATGGTAATGATATCATTCTTTAAATCTATTGAAGTATATCCTAGACATATAACCAGCTTTAGGGGAACAATGTTAAAACCTGATCCATTAGATCTAAAAGTACTCTCTTGATCTTTTGATGGATAATTGTAACCTCAATGTATAGATAATTAGTTTGATAATCCCCAAGGGATGTTATATCAGTTTGATCAAATGCCAACTATGGACTAGGGGATAAATGTCCCACTAATGCTTGAAATTTATCTAGTGTAATATTTCTAAGTACTTGAAACTGGCTCAAAAGTTTGTACAAGACATCCTTATGCAGTTGAGAAGTACATAACAAATGCAAAATGGAAATTTGTGTTGGTAATTTATTCATTTGATTCACAAGATCATATTATATTTGATAGGAGGTACATACTTAGATTTAGACTAATTTTGAATAGGATGAGAATTAGAATGTGGATTTTGACTAGGTCTTTGAATGGCAATCTTCAAGAATCAAGTTGTAATAGCACAATCTTGAGCAAGGATAGAAATGCAAGAATGTGAGGCTGAATAAATAAGTCTTAGAATAATCACTCAAGGATTTCAATTATGAGATGGAGGAATTCCTAGGATAGATAGACTTGATCTTAGAATGGAGGGATTTATTTGTTGATAATTATTGATACAAGAACAAGGATTTATCGTAATGGTTACAACATGATGTTCGGTGACATTTCCCACTATGTTGTAATCATAGGGAGTGGTATGGTAGTCAACATTGTTGGCTTGAGATGCCTGATTTTGACTATGAATATTAGTTACCCTTTACTCATTTTGATTGGTATTATGCTATGGGAATGGAATTTTGTATATTCCTATGTATTGACCAATGTTAGTAGATGATACATTATTCAACTCTATTTCTCCTATGTCAAGAAAATCTTATATAATATGGTGAAGTTGTACACAACTATGAATGATATGCCCTTTAATTATATGATATTTAGAATACTCATTATCCCTATACCATTCTGGTTTGAGTTGAGGTTCATCAAAAGGATTAGTGTTCATCCATCCAATTAGGTTTGTAGCCATAATTTTTTAGAACACAATCTCAATAGGTTCTCCCAATTTGTAAATAGACATCAATTAAACTTCCCTCTTAGATGAGGTTGCCTTTACAATGTAAGTACTTATTGTTAAGGTGCCTTATTTACAAGTGGTGATTGAACTATTTGAACATGTCATGCCTCTATAACACCATTACCAACTATATTTTTGTTGTGGTTGAAAGGTTTTGACTTGTCTATCACATTTGTTGGATTTGACATTGAAGCTTGGTTTTGAGTATAAAGTTGATTTTGATTTTGATTGGAAGATTGAACATGAGGCTAATTTTAGGAATATATTTTAATCAATCCTTTATTTATCAATGTTCTCTTTATTTGAACACCTTTTGTGATAACATCATCAAAGTTGTCTAGAAATTATAATCTGAGATTGAGCACAAGATCAAAATTCAGATTTTTCATGAAGATATTAGTCAACTCAATGTCTAACAATGTATGTTGACATCTACTAGCTAATGCATGCCATCTTTGAAGATAAGTGGAAAAAATTTCACTTACCTTTTACTTGATAGCATATAAATGCATCATAGTTAGCTCATGTTCCATATTATATGAAAAATGTTTGATAAACTTATCTGAGAATTCATAAAAAATTGGAATAAAATTATGTGAAAGATGTGTAAACCAAACTAATGTAGGTCCAACCAAACTCTATGAGAACAAATGAAGTAGGATATTGCTATCATAATTAACCTCTTGGCAAACCACAAAAAAAAATCTTAGATTCTCTCTTGGATCTCCTTTTCCTTTATATTTATCAAAGTGAGATGACAAAGGTATATGTAAAATAATAGAATCAAATCGATATGAACATATACAATCCATATTGTACTTTATATTTTGATTATTGACCTATAATACTGATATGGTATCTTTAATCGCTTGTAATTCCTGAGCGAGGAGAGTATTTTGGGAAGTGGATGGAAGATTATAGGATTGAGAATGGTATTGTGGATTGGTAGGATTTGAATCAATATTTTGTCTTAGCTAATTAGAATTATCAATTCTATATCCATGATTGAATTGAGTGGGAGGAACTTGGTATGGATTATGATTAGAAGATAGAATGGAAATATGTCATTATGATGGAGGAAGAAGCATTTCATTTTATCTTAGGAATTATTGTTGATTAGTTGGAACATATTGTTGTGTATTATATAAGACTTGATGGACATTAGATTGACCTTTAGACAAATTTTATTGGGGAAGTTGTGAACTTGATTGAATAGTTTGTGGTTCAATGGAAACTTATTGAGAATGACCCAAAATTTGTAATTGTTGTGAAGGAATTTGATTAGATGACTTTGTAAGAATGGTCTTATGGGGCACTTGATGGGGATTGGAAAATGTTTGAAGTTATTTTATAATAGGTTGTGAATATTTTACATGTACCTTTTGTTTGAGTGACATGGAGGTTTTGACATGATTAAGTGAATCAATTATGGGATCTTTTTCTTGATGTTCAATTGGATCAACAACTAGATTTAGTATTAATGCATAAAGGTCATTAATTTCTTGTTAAGCATGTTACAATTTGGTGACAACAATGGGCAACATTTTGGGTATAGATTCGAATAATTTCTTACCTTTTCTCAATGTTTATGGATTTGTTACCATTTGAACCTCTTTGGTACTATGATAAGAATAATGTGTATCATTAGTCCACTCTCTAATTATGACATGATTGGGTGTAGGCTATGTTATTTATGCCCTACATAATTCTCTATAGGGAAATCATGAGGGACTTTAGTTCTCATCTCTAGTAAATACAAAAAATTATTTTCTCTATCAACATTTAATTGGTTCTCAAAATGGGTTTAAGATGCATCATAAAAAGGTGGATCTTCTTCATATTGTAATTTATGGACTTCTATACATTCTTGTTCCCAAGGATAATCATCTTCATATAATTATTGCTTGTATTGGTTTGGCATAAAAGGATCGGTTTGATTTTGAAT
The DNA here is from genome assembly GCA_037957365.1 of Torreya grandis. Taxonomy (NCBI): domain Eukaryota; kingdom Viridiplantae; phylum Streptophyta; class Pinopsida; order Cupressales; family Taxaceae; genus Torreya; species Torreya grandis. The sequence goes on along the minus strand of JARHVA010000074.1, from coordinate 3,307,277 downwards.
CCAGTCATCCTCATAAGAAAAATTATAGGCCATGAGTGTAACAAGGCATATTAGAATCAATCATTGGAATAGACTTGGATAATAAAGATGTCTCTTGGGAAAATACAAAAGTAAACTCTTTAAAAATGTAAAGACTTGAACATATTTGACTTGGAGTAAGATTATAAATTAGAAAAGTGGTCTAATTTCATGTGGATTTCATAATGGCATGATTTCACACAAGAAAAAATGTTTGAAGTGTACATGTTTGACAAATATGGGATGTAGAATGGCATATATTTGACCAAGACATGGAGAGAATAATAATGCAATTTCACACAAGATAAGGGTATGAAATGTATGTGTTTTGATCAAGGTAGAATATAACAAATTCAACTATAGAAATGGATAGAGTAATGCATCTTATTGTAAGTATAATATGATAATGTTTAACCAAATAAGGACTCAAGCAATCTCACCTTATGTTTGAGAGAATAAAGTTTAAGATTCTTTAAAATTAATTAATTATTGTAGGTTACTGGTAGGGTTTTTACACCCCATTATCTAAAAAGTTTGTATCAAAAAGGTAATATTCAAGAGCTATTAACCTTTTCATCCCTACAACGGTGATAATTCCATGGCAAAAAGGTTTCTAGTCTAAATTTTTGTTTGGCAAAACTAAATGGTCGTAATGTATCTTGCAGTATGTGAGCACTTTAGAATGATCCATCAATTAGGTGTCAAACCATATAGATTGTTATGGAAGGGTATTATCTATTTCAAAACCATTTCATCTATTCATTGCTCGATGAAGGGTGATGTCTAGTACGTGCATGCCTCAAGGACCTATTCAACTTGTCAGGTTAACCACTCAACCACTGTCCAATTGAAAAATATTCTCAATTTGTATACCCCACTAATTAAGTGGGGTTAGTACATTGTTGAGATATTAACCCTAAGTTAATTCACCCCTAGATAAATAGTGAAGAGGTGATGAAATCCTACTCACTAAGTCAAAATAAAAAAGAGAAGGTATTGTTGTTCTGATTTGCACAACTCTCACTAAGGGCAAGTGAAGAGCATAATAAGAAAATCTTCAAGATTTAAAAAATATATAATAATTATGTTTCTAATCACCCAAATATGAGAGAATATGCATTAAATATCCCCACAACACACTCAATAATTAATAAATAATACTTGCACAAAATGAGAAAGCTTTAAAAAAATAAACAATTATTCTTTTTAAAACCCAAAATGAAATGTGACTTGATTTTTAAGCACTCAAAATGAAATTTGAATTGATTTTTAAGCACTTAAAATGAGATATGAATTGAAAATGTGATTTTTTGAATAAATCATCCCACCCTTTTATAACCTTCAAGAAAACAAATTTAGTAGTTTTGCTTGGTGGGTCTTTGGTATGCGTAAATCTTCAAACAAAATATCAAAAATAGTAGTTAGTATTTTAATGATAACTTCTAAAATATAAATCTTTTTTCACAAAAACTGAGATGTTTTTGATAGGATAAATACTCACACTTTTTTAAAAATTTAGATAAAAAAATATAACATAAAAAAATTTATGGTTATTTTACCGGTCATTTTTACCAAAATATAAAATCAAAAATAAAATAAACAGTTAGTAATTTGATCATAACTCCTAAAATACATATTATTTTTCAACTGAATTTTGAGAAATTTTTGATAAGATAAGTATTAACACCCTTAAGAAAATTTATATTTAAAAAAAATATATATCAAAACATATGAGCACTTTACCTATCATTTTCTTAGCAAAAATCAGATTTTCTTCAAAGGAAGATTGTTAAAAAGGCTTAAAAGAAAGTTGTGGGTTACTACTCCTACCAGATGTGCCATATGTGTTGATAGAATTTGAATTCTTTATATTTTCATAAATTTATTAAGATCACAAAATAAAGTGATAGAAAATATGAAAATACACACCTAGGACCTCGTGAGCTCAACATAATATAAAAATACTACAATGCTTTAGATATTCAAACAAATGCAATGTAAAACATTCATTGTAGCTTGTCTTTGTTGGGATGTGACTCAGATGTATCTTTTGATGGTCTTTATCAATGCCAATTTTAGTTATAAACCTCCATTAAATTATGGACCATGTTGATATGATCAAGGAGTAGAAGATTGATGCACAAAGAGATGATAATTTGACAACACTTTATCATATACCTTGAACATGTTCAATTGTATTAAAAAGAGGTGTATTAATCAAAAAAATAAGATCAAGGATGACCTTTCATATTGAAATCAAGATAAATAGTTATAGAAGGGTCCTCAAAAGTGAACATGGATCAAATACATGAATCAATGATGTGAGCCCTTCATCTCAATAAAGATGAAGGGTGGAGGATGATCTTTGAAAATATCAAATGAGAATTAATATAAGCCCTTCACATTATTTTCAAGATCAAGGGAAGAGAACCATTCTCAAGAAAGCACATGGCTCAACCATATGGACTCTTCATCTTGTTTCCAAGATGAAGGGTGAAGAATTATCTTGTACATTAATTCTTTTATCAATTTAATTAGCTCACAAAAGAATATTATACAAGATCTCAAGATCCTCTCCTTTGCATGAAGATGCCCACTTGGAGGAAAAAAGAGGAATTAATTAATTGAAAGGAAATTATAATTATATTTGTAATAGAAATATAATTAAAAGAATGATTAATTAAGTTAATCAATGATCAATTTAATTAATATAAATTTGGGAAATTAAATTAGAAGATTGTTTAATTAAATTAATCAAAGTTTAATTTAATTAATACAATGTAGATAATTTAATTAGAAGAATGATTTAGATAAGGGGAAATATTAGAATTAATTGATCAGAGAAAGGGGAATTATTGAATTGATTAGAGAAAAGTAATTGAATAAAAAAATTAATGAGAGAATGATGATTGAACAAAGAATAATAATTGAATAGAGAAATTGAACAAAGAATGATAATTAAATGATTTAATATAGTGAATTGGCTCACCTAGAGATGCCCCAATGTGAATTTAAACATGTATATTAGGTGAATAAATTATTTCAGACCAAATTGTGTAAAATTATGAGAAGTCATTCCATTTTGCAATTTGACATGAAAGTGATAAAATTGGAGTGTTTACAAATACTTATCACTTGTAAAACATGAGGAGTTGGATTCTACCCCAACACCTCACACAAGCCATTTTAAAGTTTTGGTCATTGGCCATGCTTTATTTTTGGAAAGTGAATTGCATACTTGGTAATTTTTACTTAAACTTTGGGATTCATTAGCCTAAAACAAGGCATACAAGGGATTTAATCCCCTATTCTAATGAAAAAAGAGATGAGCTTTTATCAAAAAGAAATGGGCTTATGAAACACTATAAAAAGCATGAATTAATATTTGAATGGGCAAATTTTTAGCCCTTATTGGGAATTTTCATCCGTTTGTAAAAGAAGAGAATTTTAAAGCCCTTTGTAAAAGGAGAGAACTTTTTATCCCTTGTAAAGGAGAGAAATTTATTTTTTATCCCATGTAATAGGATAACAAAGCAAGTATATGTCTATTTTATTGTAGGATTATTAAATCAAATACCAAGAGCTCATTGCAGAGATATACTAAAGACATTACATAGAACATTTAGCCTCTTATTGGGAGAAAATTGATTTAAGACTGTGTATTTTGGATTGTTTTAATTGATCAGTTCATATGTTGAGGTGAACATGGAGACATATTCCATATTGGATGAATTCCATTATCAATTTAGTTATCATTATTATGTTTTTTATCATTTACTTTCTATTTATAATTAGATTTATAATCATTTAAGCTAATTTTCACGATAAATTATGAGAAATCAAGAAAGTTGTCATAAGAATCCAAAATGGATAAATTAGTGAGAAGTTGGATTAACTAACCTTTTCATATCAATTACCATCTTCTTTTAGAGCCTTAATCTACTTAGAAAATATCTAGAATACTAGCAAGACAATCTCCATTTTCTTTTATATCCTTAATCTACATAATAAAATGTCTAACTCTTAGCTTTTGGAAAACCTCTTTGGAAAATCTATCTCAAATCTTAAATGATTAGATTCTAACCCTTATTTGAGCACTATGATCTTGATGAATCTCAACTGGCTTAATATTTTATCTTAACTCATTTATATAGGTTTGAAGAGACTCATTAGGGAGTAAAAGTTCCAAGCTTTGAGATACTTTATTGAACTCCCATATGTGAAAGGAGTTGGCTCATTATTTGAACATGGATAGTTGTTTTCTAAACACTCATAAATGTGGTGGCATACACAATGGTTGCTTCCACTATCAATCCAACTAGTAGTACCAATAGGGTGGGGGACAAGGTTTCAGACTTTCTTGATGTGTTATAATGAAATTACTTAGATAGATTTAAAAAATCCATAAAAATAGATGGAAATATGAACATAAAGAGTAGAGAAACAATAATATATTGTAATAATAAGAGCATAATAGAGTAATCCACACCAAATATTGATAGTAGATAATAATACTATAAATATATAACTGGGCCATTTTAAGGGAGGAAACTCCACAACTTTGTAATAAGAAAAAATTGTAATTGTGAGCTAGGAATTTGACTCAAGAGAGGATGTTTAGTATCATTTTATTTTCAAAATGAAAACAAAATGAAAGAAACACACTAACTAGCATAACATCTCTAGGCCTAGACACTAGGGAGAGCTTAGTTAACAAACATGAATAAAACACAATTAAAATGCAAAAGAAACCTTATTTTACCTTCCTTGGATGCTCCAAAATGATTGTTGTAGTGGCTTTCTTGGTTTGTGCTCATGAAGTCTTCATCAAAGGAGGTTTGGCTATCTCCTCTTCTCCTTGGCACCTTGTGGCTTTGGCTTGGCTTGGCTTGGAATCAATTTTTCATGGTAACAATAATTTAAATGGATTTTGGAATCATTTGTGCATTATAAATTTGCACCAAAATAGCTTTGAAATGATGTTCATGGCCTCTCTATTTATAGATTTTTGTAAATGGCTAGAAACAACCTGAACCATCCATCTCAAGATTGAGATGTATGGCTAAGGATTAATCCAATTATGTAATTAAAATATGTAAATAGGCTCATCAATATTTGGGATAAGGAGAAATTAAGAGGCATGGAGGGCATTGATGAGGCATGGGAGGCATGAATCTTGATATTTATGGCATTTATGGCCTAGGGATGTCTTCTTCAAAAATGAGGTCACTTGATGATGCAGATATTTAATATTTATTTATAAAAATAAGTATTCAACAAGTTTCCATGGAATTATTAATTAGGCTCTAATTTAGTTTAATTAGCTCTTAAGCATGATTAAGTGCACAAATTACTCAAATTGATCAAAATGCCTTGTTATTAGTCCAAAATTTGACTGGATTAGAATTGGAAGTCAATGTTAGATGAATCGGAACCATATTTCCATTTAGAATGTTTATAACACCAAATAATAAAGGCACACATCCCATGCAAGAGATTTGATAGGAAAGAGCAATCTAGAGCACCTAGGTGCAAAATTGACATTTTGACTCGAAATGATATGATCAAAGTTAGTTGGCCCATAAATTACATTACCTTATTTAATGATACTCTAACCAAAATAAGCACTTGAATATGAAAATTTAAACTCATTTAATGCATTTTAGTCTTTTTAGGCCAAATTGTTTATTTGAGTGGAAATTGATCAAAACCCTGATTGGAGGTCATTAGTGGCAAAAATTAGGTGTCTACAGTTTTCCCATATTTGAGAAGGTGTTACAAGTTATAAGCATAATAACATCTTCTCAAATAATGAAAAGGTCATGTATGCCTACAACTGCAATGATGATCAACTAACTATATGATGTTTCCTCGAGGGGATAGTTGGCACAAGTAAGTTGACAAACAGTCTCTCAAAAAGAAAGAAGCAAAACAAGGGGACCAAAGAAAGGAAATATGATGGGGTGAAAACATAATGATTTTAAAAAAGTAGTCAAAATCATTGAGAATACAAGTGGGACAGTGTACAATGGTTTTCCCAAAGATGGTTATAAGCATTGTACCTTGATAATGGCAACGTGGTATGATAACACAATGATTTGCCCAAAGACGGTTATAATCATTGAGAAGATAGAGCTGCCTCAGTTAGGATAGATAAATAAAATAATGGTTCCCTAGTTAGGGCATACAAATAATATAAAAAAATGCCCCTATTTGGGTGGAAAAAGTAAATTTGGGAGAATATAATGATTTGCCCAAATGTGGTTATAATCATTAAGAAATGTCGATGGGATAGTGTACAGTGATTTTACCATATGTGGTTATAATCATGGGACCCTGATTATGGAAAACATGAAAAATTTGGTTGAGGATGATGATAACTTAACACAAGGGTAATGATGAATTAGAACAACCTATTAGTAGGGAGATTCTCATCTGAACTAATAAAGGTTAAAATTCTTTTGTGGTTAATTACTCTATTTTGGGATATGATTGGGACTGAATCAGGATGTTGGTACTGAAAATATGCCACCATTGTTGAATATACTTCTTGAAGTTGAGGTTTGTTGTATCATGTGTCAGTAAGAATTTTAGTATAACATCATGAGGACTTGGTTGAATATGCATGAGGACTGACTCCTGTAATCCAATACTCAATAGAAAATATTGCACCAATGATAGAAACCATGATGACAATGTAAACATATGAATATGGATGGATTTGAGTATAAGTGTGGGCAAGCAATCGCCCAATGAACATACATAAACCAAATCAAGGCAATAGTGTTGAAAGTAAATAAATAGGTAGACAAATAAATAAAATAAGTAGAGACAAACAAATAAATAATGCAATAAAACTATATGAACATTGCCCCTAGAAAATAGGTGACAACTTAGCAAACAAAAAAATGGGGGAATAAAATAAATGGAAGGGGATGGCCGAGTTGTCTCCATATGCACTAGGCAAGTGGACGCTGCCTACATAGTTCCATGAATGTAATATCTAATAAAAAACTTCAAGCCAAATGGAGTTCTCTTAGGGAATGGGAAGAATGTAATAACTAATGAAAACAAATAGAATGGATGTGATATAAAAATAGGAATGGTCTTACAAAATGGCAAGTACATGAGAGAAAAAGACTAAAAAGGATGGAGAAACTAAGTGACAAGTGGTTTACTTGAAAATTAGTAAGAGTTCCTAGAATCCTTAAGGCAAATAAGTGGTCAGCGTTTTTGTTTTTTTCTAACAATTTTATAAATGTTTTTAGAATTTTTGAAGTATCTCAACTCGATCAAGAATGATGAGACACCAAATGGTTCAAGTTTGTAAAATAGTGAGAGTGTTTAAACTTAGGTTGCTCACAAAATGATGAGAGCATGAAAACTTAGGGTGCTCACAAAATGGCAAAAACATTCAAACTTAGGTTGCTCACAAAATGGTGAGATCGTTTAAACTTAGGTTGCTCATAAAATGGTGAGAGCATGGTGAAAAAGGTGACTGAGCTGACCTCAAAAAGTATCAAGTGCTACCTACATAGTCCTAGAGTAAGACCTCAAGTCAGTGTAGTTCCACCCTTACAGTGGAGGAATTCTACTAGTATAGCAGTCAATTCAAATAAAAGCAAGCACAGTTGGTAAAAAAGCATAATATGGCATAAGAAGTGGTGAGTTGGTATGTCAAGGCTTAATAAACAAATGTTTCCCCTAGTTTGCCCATAGGCAGTTTTAACTAAGACACAATGGCATGGATCAATGGTTCTTTTTTGCTCAAACGTGGTTATAATCATTAGCAAGACCGATGATAAGAAATGAATAAAAAATGAAGGATGCAACTACCAAAACTTTTATCATACTACTCCAAAATATGATATCTATTTGAATTACTTAAAACAATTGATGAAACTAATCAAATTCATCATTGTTGAAAATGTGTAATGAATGGCAAAAACCAAGGTCAAACGAGCTAGGCTTTAGAACACATCTGGTCAATAGAACAGAATGATAAAATGGATAAGGCTAAGAAGATAGATAAGAATGATATTTGTACAAAGTAGAATAGTGATAAAATGGCACCACTAAAATGGTCTTTATAGATAATACACCTTAGCACTCAAGCATAGTATTGCTTGATGTGAATAATATTCATTGGCTCAAGAAGTTCATCTCCATATGGTGTGGCAAACCTGTATGCCCCTGATCCATAATTTATAGTAATGATGAAAGGCCCTATCCAGTTTGGTTTGAATTAACCTTTATACTTCTTCTCAGTCATGGTATTATTTTGGTTTTCTTTAAGAACAAGATCACCAAGTTCAAATGTTCTATATTTGACATGTTGATTATAGTGGCCTTTGAGTCAATTTTGATATGCCTAAAGATTGTTGATCATAGCTATGCATTTTTCATCAAGAAAGTCTAGCTCTTTTAGGTGAGCTACTCGAGAGTCATGATTATCTAGGACATGCTTGGAAGATATGCATAATGATGGCAATTCGACCTCAATGGAAAGGATGGATTTTATCTCATTAAAAAGTGAATATGGAGTGGTTCCTATGGGGGTACGGTGATTAGTACAGTATAACCAAAGGGTAGGGAATATATATAGGTGTTAATCATGATCAACATCATTAATAATAATTTTGAGAATATTGACATTGGTTTTGTTTGATGATTCATCTTGGCCATTACCTTGAGGATAATATGTTGTAGAAAAATATTGTGTGATGTTATATTTGGTATATAGCTGGTATAAATCTTTGTTATTGAATGATACTCTGTTATTACATATAATGTTAGAGTGGATACCATAGTGACAAATGAGATGGTTGAATATGAATCTAAATATTTGCTTTCTAGTCACCTAAGTGAGGGGTATAGTTTCAACCCACTTAGTGAAATACTCAATGATGGTAAGGATATGTTTATGGCCATCAGATGAAGTGGGGTTGATTTTCTCAATGAGGTCAAGTCCCCATGTAGAAAATGACCATGGTGTTAACATCAATTTTAGATTTTGTGTTGGGGCATGAATCAGATTAACATGCCATTGACATTTGTCACACTTCTTTACATATGCAGTTGTATTTACACCCATCTTGGGCCAATAATAACAAGTATGTAAGAGCTTTTTGGATAGGACTACCCTACTAGAATGAGTGCCACATACCCATTCATGATCTTCTTTTAATTCTAGTGTAGACTCTATCAAAGTTAAACAACAAAGCAAAGTTCCATCAAAACTATGAAATTAAAGGGTAGATCCAAGTAGAGTATAATGAGTGGAGTGATGGATAAAGGCTTGGGTTTGTTTTTGAAATAGGTTAGGTGGTATAACTTGGTCATGAAGGTAGTCTTAAAGGTCTGAGTACCAAATAGAATTAGGACCAATAGTATCACAAATCATTGCAATGGTTAAAGGTTCATGAGCTGGTGCGAATAAATTATCAACAAAGAACTGATATTATCTAGCTTTATCTATTTGTTGAATCAGAGAGCTAATGGTAGCCATGGCATCTATAGTTAAATTACTAGCCCTTGGTATATGATCAAACTAAATGTCAATAATTTGTTGCTTGAGAGTGTCGACCATAGCTTTATATGGAACTAACTTGTCATCTTTGGTTTGAAAATGGTCTGACCTAATTTATGATTAAATGAGAATCACCATAAACTTGGAGATGAGATATGTTCTATTGGACTACCTATCGAAGTCCTACGACAAGTGCTTCATACTCAACCATGTTATTTGTATAAGGAAAACTGATTTTGATTGATTTAAGGATTAGATCCCCTATGGTGTAATAAATAAGAGGCTTATCCCTAATCCATGTGCAGCAAATGAACCATCAAAATATAGCTTTCAATGTTGCTCCTCAAGAGGTGTGTTAATGACGGTCATTATGGATTCATTAGGAAAATGAAATATGAGTGGCTTTGTGTCTACAAGGGGTGCTTTAGCAAGTTGATATGTAAGAACATGTCCCTTGATTGCCTTCTGATTGACATAATCTATTTCAAACTCACTAAAAATCATGATCCATTTGGCCATTATACCTTGTAAAGCTATTGTAGATAGTAGATACTTGAGAAAATCTACTTTTGAAATGACCATGGTCTTATTGAATAACATGTAATGGCATAGTTTTTTAGATGTGAAGACCATGGCTAGACAAGTTTTTTCAATAGCTACATAGTTGTGTTCATATGTGACCAAGGTATGATTTAAGTAGTATATTGCATATTATTTTTCATTATTATCATGTTGAGTCAAAATTACCCCTAAGGCATTGTTAGTAGTTGATACCATAAGAATGACCTTCCTAGCATAGGAGGTAACAAAATAGGTGGATCAACTAGATAGTCCTTGAGTTGTTGAAAAGTTATTTGGCAGTGGTCATCCCAGTGAAATGCAACTCCCTTCTTTAAAATATGTGTAAATGGATGATGCTTTTTTACAATTTGAGAGATGAAGTGTTAGATTGACTAGATCTTACCCTGCAAACTATGGAGTTGCTTCAAATTGGTTAGTAGTGGCATCTCGATTATATCATGGACTTTGGTTGGATCGATTTCAATGCCCCTACAAGACACAATGAAGACAAGTAAATTTCTTTAGGTTACTCCAAATACACATTTATTTGGATTGAGTATGACTTTGTACTCCCACAATATTTCAAATATCCTATGTATCACTATTGGATGGTCAACCCTGGTCTTGGATTTTCCTAATATGTCATTGACATAATTTTCAACAATATCATGCATCATATCACAAAATATGATAGTCATGACCCTTTGATATGTATCTTTGACATTATTATGACCAAATGGCATGAGTTAATAACAAAATGTTCCCCACAGAGTGGTGAATGCTATTTTATGTTGGTCTTCTGATGTTATTTTGATCTAGTTATATCCTAAAAAGCCATCAATGAGTGAAAGCATTTCATAACCTGCTATGGAGTTGATGATCATGTCAATATTAGGCAATGGAAAGTCATCCTTAAGACAAGATTTATTTATGTCTGTATAGATTTAGATTCCTTTAGGCTTTTTGCTAATAGGTACAACATTAGATATCCATTTTGAGTAGTTAATGGATCAGATACATCCTGCTTCTAAGAGTTTTTCCAACCCAAGATAGTAATGCAAGGATGCATCTTACGTAGCTTTTGTTTCATCGATTTGACATCAAGATTGACCACAAGGTGGTGTAGAACCAAGGTAGGGTCTAAACCTTGCATGTCAAAATAAGCCCATGCAAAGATATCTACAAATTCTCTCAACATAGCTGTAAAGACTTCATATTCCTCCTTAGTTTGGGACATGCCTAATTTTATACATTTCAGGTCTAATGAAGTCTTGATGTTTAGCTCTATAGTATATTTGACTAGAAAGGTCGAACCATCTTCTAGAATAATAGGCAAAGACTTAAACTATTGGATTATATCAAGATCCTCTATTAGGACTTGCTCTTCAACATTTCTTAGGCATGATGAATCTAAGTCTCCCAATGGGAGAGTTGGCCATGTGACAAAAGCAGATGGAAATTCTTGAAGAATTCAATCAAACACTTGTTGTTGCTTAAAACTAAACTTAGATCCATAGGCAAGTTTATCATTGGTGGTCTTATGGTCTAAATTCAAAAAATAATGAACACCCCAGGTAATGGTGCCTGAAACAAGTTTTCACCACTAGACTAGCCTTTATCTTTACTTTTTCCCTAGTCAGAAAGCACCTCAAAGAGGTTTTCACTTTGGGACCTCAATATTTTATTCATTTATTTTTGGTTAAGGGTTTTCACTCACTCTCCAAAATAGGATTCAAGATCTAATATAACTAAGAATCTTGATTTATGAGCTCCTAACAGAACATTGTCTACAAGGCCTAAAAAGTCATAGAATGCCTCATCATTCTAAAACTCATCAATTGGCAACTTGGATTCTTGTTGGTCCCAATATATTAGTTGGGGATAGTATAATTGTAATAGGTTGTGATGAATGACTAGGGTAAGGGTACAAATAGCATTGTTATCAAATGGGTTAGTATTAGTGTATCATGAGTCAAAGGCCCAATGATAAATGGTAAGCTAATGGTGCATTGTGATTATATTTCTTGATTATCATAGGCTTTGATAGTTATCATTTTTGGCTGGAGATCTACTATTGTGTACCCAAGAAGCTTGGTGAGCTTTAGAGATACTATGTTGAGGCCTGATCTATTGTCTATAAGGACACATTTCAATTTTTGTTGCTTTATACAAACTTCTATGTACAATGGATTATTATGAAGTGGGCTAAGGGAAGACATATCACCTTGTTTTAATGTGACTTGTTGGGCTAGAGCTAGGTGTCTAACCAAAACTTGAAATTTATCTAGGGATATGTCATTAGAAATAGTGGATTGAGTTAAAAACTCATTCAAAATATTCTTGTGGATTATTGATGTTCACAACAAATCTAAAATATAAATTTGTGCTAGTGTCTTCTACAATTGTTCCACAATATCAAACTTCTTGTCTTGGTTAATAATAAATGGTTTATTTTAAGGCTAAATGTTTACTTGGATAACAAGAAAAGTGGAAGATGGTTGTGGGATTGGGATAATAATCTTTGATATTTGAGTTATAATTGCACAATCAAGATTAGATGTTGGACCATGATTGCAAACAAATGTTGAGAATGGTGTGGGACTAGATAAGACAAGTCTCGATTGCTGATCCACTTATATGTGGTCGCGTGGCAAGGGTAAGTTATCAGTATATGGTCTAAAAGTGGGAGTCTCAATTTGTTGGTTTGCCTATGTGAAATTTGAGGTAGAAGAAGGATTATCCATTTAAATTGTTTGAGTGGTATTGTTTATCAATGGTCTAGATTGATTAGTGCTCAATCTAGGATTAATGGAGATGGTATTAACACTACTGCCTACAATATGACCTACAACCCTATTGTAGTCATGTGCAACTGCATGGTAGGTTTATTGGTTTTTACCATTATGACCTTGATTTTGTCTATTGTTTTGATGTTGTTGGTTCTACTATTGATTCTACTAGTTTGGCCTTTGATTTTGATACTATTGATTTTGTTGTTGCACTGGCTGCAGTTATTGTTGTTGTTGCTGATTGTTATGTTGTTGTTGTGTGTTATGTTGGGGAAAGGGGTTTTGATAAATCCCTAGAGTTTGATTGGAGGTGGAATCACCATTTTCTAATGTTATCTCCCCATTTTTTAGCATATTATCAATCAAATGCTTGATTTGTACACATCTTTGTAGATTATGCCCATTGACCTGATCATATTCACAAAATTCATTTTCATGCTACCAATCAAGATAAGGAATGCCTTGTGGATAATTATTTATTATAGGCCAACTAATCACATTAGAAACAACAAGTTTGTGAAATATAAACTCAATATGCTCTCCTAGGTCACTAAACATGTGATGCGTAGGCATAATTCTCCTTGAAGGAGGGGTCTGTAATGGTAAAGGTTGTTGTATTTGGTGCATAGGTCTCAGTTATTGTTCTTGCATCATTAGTTGGAGAGGTTGTTGGGTAGGAGTAAGTTGAAAAGGTGGTGAATATCAAGTTTGCATTGTTTGAACATGACATGACTTAGTTACTCCATTACATAAAACATTCCTATTGTGGTTGAATTGCTTTCCTCTATCTTGGTTATTAGCCTGTGTTGGTTGTGATGTTTACGCTTGATTGGATGTTGGTTTTGGCCACTTCCCTAATTGGTACCTTCATTTTGATTAGTTGACATAAGCTTAATGATCCCTTTATTAATAAGGGTTCACTCAATAAATAAGCCTTTGTCGATGATCTCCTTGAAAGTATGTGCACATTGTAGTTCCAGATGATAAGCTATCTCACTATGCAAATTTTTAGTAAACACAATAACTAATTGTTTATCTAGTAAACTATGGGTGAATCATCTTGCAAGGGCTCTCCATCACTGTAAATAAATTGAAAAACTCTCACCAACCTTTTCTTTTGTTTGTGTTAAATCAACCAATGAAATTTCATGTTCAAGAATATAGGAAAAGTGTTATACAAACTTATCAGAAAGATCATCAAAATCTATTACTAAATTCCTAGGAAAATTTAAAAATTACTCCAAGGATTGTCTAGCCAAGCTCTTTGAAAATAATAACAAAAGGTATATATCGCTATATGCCATTGGTTGACATTCGACAAAATTTTTGGTTAAATGGGCTTTAGGGTCACCTTTCCCTTTATATTTGTTAAATTTCAATGGTTTGTATCCTAGAGGAAATGATATTTGTAAGTAATCTATGTTAAATGGATAAGAACACACATCATCCAACTTAAACTTTTTAGTCTATTTTCTAACTTGAATGATAGCTATTGCATCCTTTATCTGTTGTAATTATTGGAATAGGAAACTAGAAGGAACATTGGTTTGAGGTAAAAAATTGGTTTGGGTAGATGGTTAGGAGGTCACAAGTGGAACACTTTGACTAGGGTATGATAGATATATCTATTGGAGTACATTGGTTTGGTTGGGAAATGGACCAAGAATATGCATACGTGGATTAGGATGTACTTGAAATTGCACATTTAGTTGTGCAATATTATTGATTGGGTTGGCTATGAAGGTTTGAATTTAAGGATTTTTTGGTTGGGATGGAGGGATATAAATATATTTTGCATGATGTGGTTGAAAAGGGACATGCTACCGACTAATCAAACCTTGTTGTTGAGTGGGAACTTGTGGACCAAGACCCTGTCTCTAAACTTGTGGCACATTTTGAACCAATTGTTGTCTAGTAGGTACTTGAAAAACATGGGAGCCTCCTTGTTGCATGATCCTTGTTGGGAAGTGAAATAATGTTAAAGATTTTGCATCTATCACTGACCTATATTTACATGTTGTTGGTTAGTCATCATTTGGTTTTGGATTGGTAGAATGGTCTACGATTGAGAAGGTATATTTTATACTACATGATGAGGTGGAACATTAATTTCCCCTTATTTAGGTGGCAATACATTCGGCCTTTATTCCATTGGTATACTATATTATGCCTACTATTGTAGGATAATGTATAAAACTTGGTCTAGAACCAGGGATTCATACCCTTTTGGAGTAATAAAATGTTGGGTTAGGGGTATTTATACTACTTTAGGCCTATCAAGACTAGCATTCACCTTGACTTAGAAATAATATCAGTCCCACCAGGTGTGCCAAAATTGTTGTCTCCAAATTTTCACCCTAAAATAGGGTTTTTCAAGCCTCTTCTAAATTTGTGAAACATTGGGACATTTATAGGCATGTGGGTGTGCCTATAGTTAGAAATGAACCTCTAGGTTGAAAGGGCTAGCTCCCTGTATCAGCCTTTTTTTTATGCAATAAAACTGTTGAACTAGTTTGTATGAGTGAAAAGAATAATTTTTTTGCATAAATGAAAAGCCTAGTCTAAAATGGTGATGCACCAAGAATTATTATCCACATGTATGCCCTATACTTATGCAAAATATAGTAGAATATAGTCTATACCTCAAGCTCTAGAAGATTCCAACACATGTATTTCAATGTAAAGACAAAATGAATGAGATAACACAAGGTAAATAACTATAAAAATAACTTGTATAGTCTAAAAAAGAGTTACACATGTGAAAAGTCTCATAAGTTAAGCATGTTGGGAAACCTGATTTGCACTATAGAGTCATTCAAGTTTTCCCAGTGACTTCACTTGTTATTTAAAGGCTTGGGCATAAACTTGATGTCTTATGGCATGTCACCAATGTGAACCCAATGGCTAGTTAGCCACCATTAATTTGATGTCCTACAGCACGTCATGTCTTTGAATCTTAATGGCTAGTTGGCCACCCTGAATTTGACATCCTATGGCATGTCATGTATTTGAATCCCAATGACTAGTTGGCCACCCTAAATTTGATGTCCTATGGCATGTCAAGTCTTTTAATCCATTTGGGTTGGGTTTATTGTTTCAATAAATTTTCCTAAATTAATTCCTTTGGACAATTTGTCTGAAAGAATTCCTTTGGGAATTTTGGCTTCTAGGCAATAGCTAGTTCCTTTAGGACCTTTTTTTTAAGGACACCTGGGAAAGTATCCTTCACAAAATTTTTGAAGGACCCCTAGGTAAAGGCACAAGGTCCCTTTAAATTTTTTTGAATAGAATTTCCAAAGACAAAGGGCCCTTCAAGAAAAATCCTAAAGGGTAACCTTGGAGAAGATGGGAAAAAGTGCCCTTCAAAAGAGTTTTGAAGGGACACTTGGGAAAAAAGTGCCCTTTGAATTTTTTTTCAAAGGTTCACTTTGGAGGAAAGGACAAGGCAAGTGCCCTTTGAAATTTTTTTGAAGGGACACTTAGATGAAAATTTTCCATTTGGAACTTTTTTAAAGGGTCACTTGAACAAAAAAGTGCCCTTCAAAAAAGTCCAAAGGGACACTTGGGGGGAAGGCAATGTAAGAAAGGCTCTTTGGAAAATTTTTGAGTGGCACTTCGAAGGGAAGTGGCCCTTCAAAACCTTTTTTGAAGGGCACTTCATGGTAAAACAAAGCAAGAAAGGCTAATGCAAACAAGGCAAAGGGAAAAAAAATAAGAACAAGGGAGAAGAGCCTGAACCAGGAGACGCTGAAGGGAAAATACAAACAACTAAGCAAGTGACCAAACATATAAAACAAGCAATGGAGAAATGAAAAGAGCCAAAGGGAAAACATAGACTGGTCATGCAAAAAATGGTCAATAAACACCACATGGTGCTAGTGTCCACTTGTGACTCTAGTGTCTGATGGGCCCTTTCACCTATGTTTGAGTCCTAACCCCTCCATGACCCTTTTCTTATGTTTGGTATATATTTTTCATGACTTGTCAACCAAAAAATAAGGTATTATATTCAAAACAAATATCCTCCTATATAAGGAGCCTCAAAGGGCATTTTACATCAAGCATTTACTATTTTGGCACTTATTTACTTAAAATCAACCAATAGTATAGCTCAAATACTCTACATACCACTCAGTTTTCAAACTTAGATATTTGCATGCTTGATCAAAAAAGGGCCTAGGAGAAATTAATTCTTGCATACTATGCAAGTTGATTGTACACATTACCTAAGGGAGAACTACATGTGATATGAGAATCATTGGGGTTAATATAGGTAGTGACCAGGACAATGGGGCTTATGCTCCATGTGATCTATTTTAGAGAAGATTCAGCCAAAATAGTGACATAAAATAACCCCTGAGTGACACAAAATCACCTATAAGACCCCCAAAAAATCTTGTAACTTTCTTAAAAGTTACAAATAGTCCCTACAAAAAAGACATTAGAGCTAGAATTGAACACTAGTGCCACATGGCATTATTTTCCTAAGAGGGGCACTATTGTTCAGAGTCAAAACTCAACATACAGTCAAAATATGAAAGATTGTTATGTCTACTCAACCATTTCTAGTACCTTGATCCATGAAAAACTCTATGTATCTCCAGATAAGTTCATTTTCTCATTTCACTTACTATTTTGAGAAAGTTCCATTGAATCAATAATTTTTAATTTTATTCAAGATTAATAATAGACTCAACTCTTTAATCTATCTTAGGATTTATATTATAAAACCCTAAAAGGTTAAAACACTTGGTAAACCTATCTTATTTTGAATATTGCTTAAAACCCCAAATTTTCCTTAGGATTTACCTTCTCTAAATTGTGTGCATTAAATTAGGGTTACAAAATTCTAATTTTCTAATTTTTTGGCTTAAACTATCTAGTTTAATTAATCATATACTAGGGTTTCATTTATTTAATTCAATTTAAATTTTTGCAACACAACCCTAAATCCACACACTAGGTCCCTATACATACAAACATTAAAAATTAGGTTTTCAATCATAATGTTGTTTTCTATTACAAACTTTGTTCAAAATTTCATTCATTGCACAAATACATATGTTATATCATATTATATTCTATATCTTGTGTGTTTGTTATTCTATCAGGATCCTACTCCTTGAGAGTATACTTGATTACCTTTGTATAAGCAACTAAACACGGAATTTAACCAGAAGTAATATGTAACTAGAATTTAGAAATAGCACAGAATATGAGAGATAATACAATCTTGTATTAACACTCTTCCAGAAGGAAATACAATGAAGAAATCACACTCTTCCCTCACCTCTTGGGCGTATAGTAATTCTCCCTCAAGAGTTCTCTCTCTCACAATCAATTACAACCACAACTCAAACACAGAGTTGTTCCCTCCACCAGTAAGTGATAATCAACTCAACCATTGTTGCCTACTTCCAGTCCACCAAGTACTCCAAGTAGATCTCCCTGATCTTGCACACTTGCAGATCTAACTGATCTTACTTACCATGTAGATCTCCCCTGATCTTGCTACCTACAGATCAACTGATCTTACAATTGGAAGGATCTCTTCCTTGTCCTTGATTACAATACAACCCCATGGGTCTATTAAATAGATCCCAAACCAAACAATAATTAGAAACATAGACTCAAGACTAAAATTAGTCTTTACATGCAAACTGACTGTCTGTCTAAAATTAGACCAATTCTGGAATGCACAGGTTGCTGACATCGGTTCCTGTCTGATCGATATCAGCCGACCCCTAACCGATGTCGATTAATGCATAGCTGGAGATGACCGATGTCAGTTGGCTTGATTGACGTCGGTTACTCTATAACTCAGCAACCTCCACAATTTGCATAATAGTGAAGCTTTTAGCTCCACAACCTAATAATCTCCCACTTGGAGATAAATAGCTACACCTGTACCTGTACTTGTACATCATCTAATTTTGTTTCCTGGCTTGTATCCCTCTTCAAGTTCAATCTTGAAGACCAACCACCATAGTGAACACATATCCTGTGGTACTTCTCCTGTCATCCAAGTAACCTGCCATATCTGAATCTACATACCCATGTAGAGAAGTGCTTGACCTTGCATAGCATGAATACCTACTGTTGGTCCCTCTCAGATATCTGAGAATCCACTGAAGTGATTTCTAGTGCTCCTTCCTTGGATTGGCCATAAACTTGCTGACAACTCCCACTACTTGGGTAATATTAGGTCTAGTATTCATGTACTCAACCTCATCATGTGATTTAGGATACTATTCTATGAACTGTCCAACCATAGGTGTGCTAACTGATTCTGCATCCTGCATATTGAACCTCTCCACTACCTTATTCACATAATCATCTGGAGACAAAATCAACTTGTGTGTCTCTAGAAATGCTCATGCCAAGGATTTTCTTTGTTGCTTCCAAATCCTTCATGGTAAACCTCTGAACTAATTTTACCTTTAGCTCATCAATCTCCTACATGTGTGACCCTGCAACAAGCATATACACTACATAAAATAATAGGATAATTTAGCTAATATTATCCAACTTGGTAAAATAAACACAATGGTCACATTGACATTGACTAAAGCCATGCTCTGTCATATAACTGTCAAACCTTAAACACCATTATCCTGTAGCTTGCTCAAGACCATATAACCTGGCCTTCTGTCTCACCTGTCTATTCTCTCCTTTCTTTAACCTGTAAATCCATTCGTCTTTTAGTGCTTTCATCCCAGCTGGCAACTCTACCAAATCCCACGTTTGGTTCTCTTCCAAGGAATCAATTTCCTCATTCATGCCATGCTCCCACTATTTCCTAGATTTTACCTGCATTGCCTCTTTAAAACTTCCTGGTTCTTGACCATCAGTGAGCAACAAGTAGTATAAAGAAGGGGAATAATGAATTTGAGGCTTACTTACCCTTTTAGTCCTCCTCATGGGCATTTGAGACTCCTTGACATCTTGTTGTCCACCTAAAATCTATTCTAATAGTGACCAATCTCGATCACCTCTGGCTGACCTCGGTCTGCACCCGATCGATGTCGATTCCTCCTGATCGCTGACATCGATTCCCTGACCAACGTCGGTATCCACCTACCTGACATCACCAACTTTGGTTTGCACATGATCGACATTGGTTCCTACCTATTCGACGTCGATTCTCACCTGACTGACGTCGGTAATTGTGTTTTCTTGTGAGTGATGATTTTTACCTGTGAGCTCATTTTGGATCATTACCTTGTCCAAATCAACACTACCCTGCTCAAAATTATTCACCGTCTTGAGCTGATCTTTGTCCATCATCTTCTTTTTGAAAACCAAGGCTTTCCAGTTCTTAAATTTGTCAAAAACATCATATTTCCTCTTTATGCAATACTGTGATCCTCTAATAGAAGTTCCCTTCTTTGTTGACCTAGTTTCAAGAAACCTCACTTTTTTTTGTTGCTTACAGAAATCTTGATCTATGCTTTTCAAATCTGAAAGCTTACCATTTGACTTAAGAACATCCATTCCTTTCTCACTCATGTGACCAAGCCTACAGAGCCACATCTTTGCATCTACATCTGAAGTAGATAAAACAGAAGGAGAATCAGTAATACAAGTAGATAGATAAAGAGTACCTACTTTATTACCTTTTGCTAATTCAAGTGCACCCTTGGAAACTTTCCAAGATTCTGCTATGAGAGTTATTGTGCAAACCTCATCACCCAACTTTCCTGTAGAAATTAGACTCCTCTTCAGGATTGGGACATGCATGACATCCTTCAACACCCATGTGTTGCCCGTCTACAATTTCAGTTGCACTTCCCCTTTGCCAATAATTTGACAAGGCTCACCAACCCCTAAATAAATATTTCCAAAGTCTCCATGGACATCATCATGGAAAAATACTCTATTTGGGGTTGCATGGAAAGAGACAATAGAATCTAAAACCCAAGATTCTACTTTATCCAAGGAACATATAAGAGCATCCCGTGCAATAATACCTACATCATTTGCTTCTTTATTTCCTTCATGCTGATCTTCTACCAACCAACAATCTTTCTTTACATGCCCTTTCTTTCCACAATTCCATAATTGATAATTCTTGCCATTGAATTTCTCCATTCTTAGCTTACTTTCTTCTGCCATTGCTTTACTCCCACTCAATCAAAAACCTCTGAGAGTGACCTGTAATCAATAAACACTAACATGATCTAATACCACCTGTTAGTGAACCATGCTCTAATGAACCTGGCTTTGATACCAATTGTCAGTGGTATCACTTGGTGATCTTAGCTCTGATACCAATTGTCAAGATTCTACTCCTTGAGAGTATACTTGATTACCTTTGTATAAGCAACTAAACATAGAATTTAATCAGAAGTAATATGTAACTAGAATTCAGAAACAACACAGAATATGAGAGACAATACAATCTTGTATTAACACTCTTCCAGAAGGAAATACAATGAAGAAATCACACTCTTCCCACACCTCTTGGGTGTACAATAATTCTCCCTCAAGAGTTCTCTCTCTCACAATCAATTACAACCACAACTCAAACATAGAGTTGTTCCCTCCACCAGTAAGTGATAATCAACTCAACCATTGTTGCCTACTTCCAATCCACCAAGTACACCAAGTACTCCAAGTAGATCTCCCTGATCTTACACACTTGCAGATCTAACTGATCTTACTTACCATGTAGATCTCCCTTGATCTTGCTACCTGCAGATTAACTGATCTTACAATTGGAAGGATCTCTTCCTTGTCCTTGATTACAATACAGCCCCATGGGTCTATTAAATAGATCCCAAACCAAACAATAATTAGAAATGCAAACTCAAGACTAAAATTAGTCTTTACATGCAAACTGATTGTTCATCTAAGATTAGACCAGTTTTGGAACGCACAGGTTGTCGACGTCGGTTCTTGTCTGACCGATGTCAGCCGACCCCTAACCGATGTTGGTTACTGCGTAGCTGGAGATGACCAACATCGGTTGGCCTGATCGACGTCGGTTACTCTGTAACTCAGCAACCTCCATAATTTGCATAATAGTGAAGCTTTTAGCTCCATAACCTAACATATTCCTTTTTTACATTATCTTCTTTGGCAAGTTTAAAATTGTATCTAAAAAGTCTTCTACCCCTCATCCACTTGATGCTCTTGAATTTCTCTCATGATTTTAATAATGAATGGACTAATTTTCAAGATTGTACATTAGAGCATAATAATAACTTAATTTATAATGATGATGACTATTGTTATAATGATGGCTATGAGGATTACTATGAGCATGATAATGAAAATGAACATGAGGATATATTAGATACATCATCTTCTCTTTCCTCTCACTCTTACCTTGCTCCTCAAAATCAAACTAACAATATAATGCCAAAAGAACATCTTGTTGGAAATGCTTTATTCTAATGTGATCTTAGCTTTTTAACTAATTTTGTTACTTCATTATTCAAATTAAATCAATATAAGTGCACTACATGAAAATCACTTTTACTTTTACATGTTTCAAGTAAAGTAGATAGGAACAATGCATCTTTTTCACCCTTATTAGTTACATTTTAAA
This sequence comes from Torreya grandis, assembly GCA_037957365.1. Lineage (NCBI taxonomy): Eukaryota > Viridiplantae > Streptophyta > Pinopsida > Cupressales > Taxaceae > Torreya > Torreya grandis. The sequence goes on along the minus strand of JARHVA010000074.1, from coordinate 3,284,827 downwards.
AATCAAGTACAAGTTATATTACACCTTTTATCAATGAAAAAACTGAGGTATATGAAATTAATTTATCACCTTCCTTCACATTCCAAGCTCAATGCAATGATTCTTTACAATAAATCAATAATTTAAATGTCTCTAATTCTTCTCCTATATGTCATAATATGCAAAATGAAAACATGGCTGTTACTTCTCCTTCCCTTGATTCCAAAATTGAAAATGATAATCATGCTTGCATTTCAAAAATAATGAGTGAACAAATGCCTTATATTATAGCTACATATGATGATACATTGCATAGTAGTAAAAAGTTCAAACTTTCCTCTTCTCTTTCTCTTAATGAGTATGTGGATGATACTTCTTCTAATCTTACTTATACAAATGAATTGAATTTTGATTTGGATGAACCATGGGGTAATGATGATTATTTTTATTAAGATGAAGATGACATAAAATTTACACCTACTTCTTCTTTTACTTCACATATCTCTCTTGTTCAACCGAAAAATAGGTCACATGTACAAAAAGACACAGACACTTATTCTTATGTTCATAATTTACATTCACTATATAATAAAGTACCTTCTATTCAACTAGTATGTGATACTCCTTCACAACTTAACAATATAAAAGATACTAATAAATCCCCTTTAACCCCCCTTATTACAATAGAACCTATTTCTCAAACAAACCTAAACAAGAGTGGTAGCTCATTTACCTCTAACCAAGTCCAAACTATCACACCTCCAAAGGTTATTGAGAGCACACCAAACCTTTCTAAAAAATATTTCCAATACAACGTACCAATGGCTAAAATAAATAATAAAATTCAAGCATTAAATGAACCCCTTGGTAATGATAATATACCTTCATAAGTGTTAATTTATTTAATTCATCTTGTGGGTGATGTGCAAAAACAAGTACATCAACTCACTTCAAAGAATAAAACATACAAATCTTAGGTCGATAGCAATGTTATACACAATAAACCTATTCCACATATAACCTCAACTATAAGGTTGACACACAACTTTTAGATACTAGTGTTACCTATATTTGATGAACATAGAGATCCATACTTACACCTTCAGTCTTATGAGAAATCCATGGCTCATATTACAAATAAGTTAACTCTATTACAATTGTTTCCAAAGTCCCTAAATGGGAAACCACTAGATTGGTTCCACCATACAATCCCTAGTGGATCTTTACATACATATGAGGAACTAGAGATAGTCTTTCCCAGGCATTACGTACAGAATAAGGGACCTCTAGTCACACATGAGAAATTACATTCACTACATTAGGGTGAGATAGAGCCTACATCATAATACATTATATGATTCAAAGCTTGTTTACATTATCTAATTTATCAACCAACAGATTTATAATTGCAGTATATCTTTGTTCAAAGTTTAATTTATCCTCTCCAGGAGAGATTGCTATATCAAACATTTAAATCATTTAGACATCTATGCAATGCAGCTATAGCATTAGGGGCATAGTTGGGATTAGTAATTACATATTCAGAGGTAGATTTGGTTATAGAATCCTCATAGCCACAATCATATAGTTTGGTACAAGAGCCTACTCCAATTCCAATTTAGAAACTACTGAAATAGAAACAATCAATAAAAATACTCAGTAAGGGCAAAGATCCACTCTATATAATACCTTATATAGTGAATAGAACATAGGATATACATAGAGGGGTTATATAGTTTTCAGATAAGGATGGGCCTCATGAAATTTTACTTACACTATTAGATATAGGGATGATCACACTTCCTTATATTAATCATCATCCACCACACCATTTGCACCGAGTACCACATAAGCCATATTTCCATTTTCATCAAATAAATGGACATTTAGATGATCATTGTTATGCATTATGAGCTCACATCGACCACTATGTTACTTGAGGCATCATAAATTTTACATAGGGGTCACCAATACCTAATTTTTCATACTCTCTTAGATCACACTCCTCTACGATGGAGTTATCCTAGAACATTCCTTTTCAGGAACCATGGGTTACTCATTGTATGAGCCCTATGACTTCTAGGACACCCATTTATGATCAATCCTGCATACCACAACCTCAGCAATGATGAAAACTAGTTCACAAAGTTTATAATTCACCTCCAATATGTACACCAATCAAAATATTTGGGAACAACTATAAACCCAAAGGCACGATTTTAATTCAATCACCAATCAAAATCTATGGAAATAATTACAAATTTCATAACACACCTCTAGTGTGTACACCAATCAAAATATTTGGGAACAACTACAAAACCAAGGGCACAGTTTCAATTCAACCACCAATAAATATATATGGCAATAATTACAGAGATCAGAACCCAACTTTACTTTGCACACCGATTAAGATATTTGCAAGAAATCATACAACTAAAAGTGAAGTTTTAAAATGTCAACCAATCAAGATTTTTGCATAAAAGTCTACACATTTACATACTATTAGTGCTTCATAGGTAGCTCTAGTTTTACAGTCTTCAACTTAGCATGAGTAGTATGGTCATTGGTTATCCATGTCATTCAGGTTCAGATAGGCCATACTACCATCACATGTTATACATGTAAACATCTTATAGAATTTAAAAAAAAAACCATATACCAATAAAATATGAAAACTTAATATACTACACATATAGCTAAAACATTCATACAATAGATATAAATCAATTAAATTTACTCCAATCAAAATAAATTACAAATCTTAACATTTCAAATAATCAAAATAATTCAACACATAACAATATATATAGTATAACAAGATTTAATTGCTAATACATAGTTCCAAATTAAACAATAAACCATCCATATATATAACTTAGAATATGCTTTCAATATAAATATGGTACATCATTAAATTATGTGAACATGACTAATGGGACTAGCTCCCTCACTCTCACTCTCAGATATATCAAAACTCAAAATGGAGGCCTCGTTATCTCTATGTGACCTTGATCTATGGCTCTGCCTACTCTCTCTATCCTGATACATGTCCAACTTAGCCATACACTCAACATGATCTCAATGCAATCATATGTAGTCTTTACTATCTAAATATTATCCCTATTTAGAGCATCAGGTGCAAGCATAATACACTCTATAACTTAACATGTGCCTCATCTCTATCTATCATTGATTGCCTAAAAGACATGGTCATTATTACATCTCAATCAAATAAATAGGCATGCACCCCAATAACATTGGTGGCCCTATCCACCAATCCATCCTCCACAACATCATCAAAGATATGCAGTGTCAACTCAGTGGTGACCTCCCAATACTCATCATATTATGAACCTACAAGTATCCACATAGTTCATAAGAATCTTATCATAAAAACAAATAATCAACTTTATACAGAACATATAAACATGTTATTTAACTTACCATCAATAGTCCTAAGGGGATCTATGTCTAATACCTCATCTACAATCATCCCACCTCTCAAAAATAGAGGTGCCCGTCTATGGTCATTCCACTAAGCTAAGTAAGCCTTGATCACTCCCACATCATCTATATCTAGTACCTCAATATAATGATCACACTCTATCAACAAAATGGGAACTAGCTAAATAATATATGGCCTCATCATAATCATTGGCCTCATAAGAGCCTAATAATTGGCTAGCCATATCATAGGTGTTAGGGGTACATCTTACAAATCATTGAACTGTCAAGTGACCCTTTCATACTAAATTCAATCATATACATTATCCTAAAGATCATGTATCAAACAACTAAACTAAATCTGCTTCAGCTATGTACTATCCTCAAGTCACCCTTGGTATCCCCTATAGGGTATCCAAATGATATCTTTTACTATCAAACTATCTAAAATACTATCAACACTATGTAGTGCTCCTCTTTGGTGCATCCCCTATCTCAGTCCATCTCTCAACAAACACCTATATATAATCCCATCCATATCATGCACATGCCACTAGCCTACTCATAGTTATGTGTTTATATGCCCAATAGTGTAATAACATCTATGCATCAATACCCCCACCGCACATCTCCTCTGTAAAATGGTATAAATCCTTATATAGATGAACCAACATGGTATGACCATAGGATTACATAATGCCATATTCCTCAATGTCCTGTATTATCTCATGCATCTTGTAAGAAATCAAGACACCATTCCCATCTACATCCACAAATGAAGATAGTAGCACATCTATGAACTTCCACAATCATAGAACATTAGACATCATAATCAAAGTAAAAAATATATCACTTTGACTCTGTGTACAATGAGTCCCCACTACCATGAAAGAGAAATATCTAGATGCCTATTATATGGCCTGAGGGTCACTAGCCTTGTGCAGTATAGTCTGCTACTCAGAGATTGACAATTGTAAAATCTTATAAACATCCTCTAATGCAATAGTTATCTTACCTATAGTTAGCCAGAATGTATATGTGTCTACATCCCACCTTCCCCATAATTCATTAAGCATATGCTTATCCTAGGGTATAAGCTAAATGAAATTAACATATCTCAGGCCTACTTTCTTGAGTACCTCCATCTCCACATCAGCCAAGGACAAATCCCACAAAGGCTCCATCATATTCCCCATGCATATATCTCTCATGCAGGCATCAACCTACAAAATTACAACCAAATCAAACATTATAAAAATAAAACTAAACCCAAAAAACAATAACACACATCAAAAACTAGTCAATAATACTAAGCAACACATCTCAATACTAATGGACACTAGCGTTGCATAGAGGATAGTAGCTCTGGATAATAGTGCCATAACCTAAACACTAGTGTCAGGACCTGGATAATAGCACCTAGAATGGTACACTAATGCCAATCTATGTAAAATATCCCTACACTTGTTATTTTTTAGTAAAAATAGTAAACAAGACAATAAAAATGATACAAATAGGAAAAAGTCTGAGTTCTTTACCAAGCGAACCTCCTCTCTGACCTGAATCCATGCCTCCACCTCTCATAGAAAAATAAGCTAGCTCCTTGACCTATTTCTCTCACTCATACACAAATCCTTTTAACTCAAATGATCCAAATGAATTGAAAAATAAATCAAAATGGACTATTTAAGTCATAACTTACACAATGTCACCTTATTAATGTTACCCCTATGCGCCAATTTTGCTAACTAATAGAAATATCTTGCTATTGCCATATATTGAGAATTGTAGCTCCAATTCACAAACCATTTCTTGCACATGGGACTTGATAGTGATACACTTTATCCCATATTACTTTAAAAAAACCCCTCATCATTATCAAATCTAAAAAATGATGAAAATAGCCCCACTATAGTTAACATTACAATAAACCAAACATCTATCTAGTTACACATTAAATTATCAACTCTAACACAGTAAATACACTATTCAAACTTAATACAACATTATACCTACCAATTAACACTAGTACAACCAATCCTTACCACTTTTGGTTACATATCCTGATCACAGTCTTGGCTCTCTCACCAAAGGAGGGGAAATATGCATAGATTATATTAGACATATAAAATTTCATTTAAATATACAAACACACAACTCTAAACAGGTTTACATAGGCATTCAGAGTCACAAAATTTTAGATATATAGAGGCATGGGTCTACATAGGCATTCAGAGTCAGATTTTCAGATATATAGATGCACGAGTCTGCACAAGTTTACACAGGCATTTATATTTACAAATTTTTAGATATACAAATGCATGGGTCTACACAGGTTTACATAAGCATTCAAATTCATAGGTTTTAATATATATATATATAGACACATAGGTCTACATAGGTTTACACAAGCATTCAGATTCACAAATTTTTAGATACACAGACACATGAGTCTACACAAGTTTATATAGGCATTCAGGTTCATATATTTTTTTATATATAGATGCACAAGTCTACATAGGTTTATATAGGTTCACAGGTTTTCATATATATAAATGTATAGGTCTAAATAGGTTTACATAGGTTTTACATAGGTATTCAAATATAACTCTACATAGATATATAGTTTTGACTTGGGTATGCTAGTTCACTTAGATATATCAAGATTAGGGGGAATAATACATAACACAATTTTTTGGTCCCCATTTTTATATTTATCAAGTTACTCTCAATATCATCACTAGTTTTCACTACTTTGGATCACAAGGCCATCTACAGTAGTTGATCCATAGCATTACACTAGACCAAATTTACATACTCAAATTCAAAGTGGGGTCAAGTGAGCCTCATTTCTCCATGAATTTATTTTACATACTTAGACTCAGATTGGGGTAAAGTGAGACTTATTTCTCCATGTATTTAGTTTACATTCTTAGATTTAGAGTGGGGGAAAGTGAGCCTTGTTTCTCCATACATTTAGTTTACATACTCAGTTTTAGTACAGGGGGCATCCACACCATGTGTCTCCCTTTAACATGTTAAACTCTAGTTATTATCCACTTATCTAACCAAAAAGTGGGACAAACCTAGATTACATTCACATAGGTAAGCATAGGTACATATTCCTATTTTATTTTACTCTAGTATTTTCATTGCATTGCATTACTAGAATAAAAGGGGGGAAATGTAAACACCTTAATTTGGTTAAACAACCATATGTACTATGTATTTTATTTCACTTTCACATGAGGGTATTAATGATGGTTATAGTCCTTGTTTGCATGGTCATTTTGATTCTTTCAAAAAAATTATGTCTTTTCCTTTTTTGTGAAACTCCCAATAGTCACAAGTCACTTTTTCCCAATCCCAAGGGCTCCACTCATCCTCCCTAATTTTTACTTTAATTTGAGCCTTAGGACATTAGTTACCCTTTTAGGAAAGTAGTGCCACATAGTGTTAGTTTCCACTTGTGGCTCTAGTGTTTGATGAGCCCTTTCACCTGTGTTTGATTCCTAAGCCCTTTGTAACCCTTCACTTATTTTTTAATATCTTTTTCATGACTTGTCAACCAATGAACAAGGTACCATATTCAAAACAAATATCCTCCTATATAAGGATCCTCACAAGGAATTTTACATCAATCAACCAATAACATAGTGCAAATACTCTGCATACTACTCAATTTTCACACTTAGACATTTGCATGCTTGATAAGAAGGGCCTGGGTGAAATTAATTCTATCATACCATGTAAGTTGATGGTGAAAATTACCTAAGGGATAACTACATGTGATCTAAGACCCCTACCATTGGGGTTAATGTAGGTAGCATCTAGGACAATAGGGGTTCTACTATGTGTGATCAGTTTTAGAGAAGATTTAGCCAAAATAGTGACACAAACGATCCTTTAAGTGACATAGAATCACCTACAGGACCCATAGAATATCTCATAACTTCCTTGAAAGTTAGAGATAGTCCCTATATAAAATAAATTAGTGCCATAATTGCATACTAATGCAACATGGAACTATTATCCTAAGAGGGGTGCTACTGTTTAGAGTCAAATCTCAACAAATAGTCAAAATATGAAAGTTTCCTCTATGTCTGACCAATCATTTACATTACCCTAATCTATGAAAAACTCTATGTATCTCCAAATAATTTCATTTTATCCTTTCATTTACTATTTTGGGAAAGTTCCATTGAATCAATAATTTCCAATTTTATTCCAAATTAGCAACAAACTCAACCCTTAAATCTAGCTTAGGATTTACATTGTAAAACCCTAAAAGGTTAAAACATATCGATACATTGATGTTGGTAGATGTTGTTGTGTTTCTATATTAGAATAGGATTATTAAATACTTCTCAAAATTACTATTATTTAATTTAGTTCTGATTACTTAGTACATTTATTACTTTTATCACATCTAGATATTGTTGATGGTATGTTTGGTGACCATAGGGACAAATATAGGTAGTTGGGACATGGTGTAAGGATAAGAAATAACTTTATGAGCTTTAAAAATAATTATGAGCCTCTCTTTCATTTTTGGTTTTGTGTGATCAATTATTCACTTGTGAGTGCCTTATTTTTTTTGTTTGTTATCCTGATATGACTTATTTTGGTCATTTGGTGTCCATCTTGAATTATTGCTTGTTATGATGATTTTCACTTCATAATGAGTGCCTTGGTTTCATTAATGTTACTTTATTATTTTATACCCTTTGGTGGGGTCAAACCTTATTGCTATCCATTGACATATGTTGGATGTTTGCTCATTGATTTGGTCTTTCATGGTGATGATTTTGTTGTTTGAATGCTTTGGGAGTTAGTTAAATTATTGGTGGCATGTTTTTATTGACTTGGTCTTAGTAAATACTTGACTAGACCATAGATTCTGAAAATAACTTTGAACCACTATGGGACTTGTGTTGTTTTGATTTTTGGATATGACATTGGACTATAGTCGATGGCATAGACCCAAACTTCAATGGAAGTAGGTCGAGAGGCTTCTTTGGTTTTAATTTGGTATTTTAATATTTTTGGGAGATCATTTGGAAACCCTAATGAAATTCTACTAAAATTTTATGCTATGGTAATCATGAGGAATTTAGTAGAGTTATTGGGCACTCCACGATTATAATTTTATCACTCTGTCATAAAGAGGAGATTATGTCTCGTTGTCAGTCATGTTGGGATATTTTTGTAGAAATAATTTGATATTGGTGGCTCTATTTAAATACTCAACTCAAGTTCCTAGTTGGGGATTAAATTTTGTGCAAGGGAAAAGAGTAGGGATTATCTTCATTGCTTTCTTATACAAGTGTTTTTTTTAGATTTCATGTTTTATTTTGAGGGCCTGGTTTAATGTTATGGATGGCCTTTACATGATGGTTGTAAATGGATTTTGAAAGGCTTCCCATTACCCCCTTAATGTGTACAAGTGCCATATCAGGCTGAGGGCTATTGTAAATATAGAAGCTACTCTTATTTTAAGTGTTTTATTGATGTAATTTTATTTTAAAGTCAATATAGAACTAGGTTTGCTTTGAATTTGAAAATAGAATAGAAACATTTTTATTGTGGATATTTTGGTGGATAAGTAAATAAAAATGTATGACATTTGTAGCCATTACAAGTCTACATAGTACATTTGGTATTTTATAAGGAGCCTTGTTTGTTATATGGATTTATTGTTTGGAATATTTGTGGATTTCATGAAAATTCTTGTCCATCTATGTTTTAATTGATACTCGTATTTTGGAAAGTCATATGGAGTTATTTTGGGCTTAATCATTGATTTTTGACTAATTTTAGAATTAGATTTATTGTTATTAAACCATTTAAAATGGATCCATATTACTTTACCATATTATCTCTTCATGTCACTAGAATCTTTAGTCCTATCCATCCAAGAAAAACTCTCTTCAGACATAATCCATCAAGGACTAATTTTCCTGCTCACTAAAAGAGGGATGTTAAGCACAAAATATACTAAGAGTGGGGGTGAATCAGTATATCATATATCTGATAAATCTTTCCCTTTATCAAATTCCACTTAATCAAACATTCAAGATATGAAATAAAACTCAGACATTAGACATCACACAAGATAGAGAGAGACACCAGATATAATGTGGAAACCCAATGTGGGAAAAACCATGAAGAATCAATCTCAAATATATTCGTGAGAAAAAACCCATAGGAGCACCATACCCCTTTGCCGAGTACAAACCTCAGCTATAATTCGTGAGCACCAACCCATAAGAGCTTCAAACCCCTTTGCTGAGCACCAACCCATCACCTATTTGTGAGCACCAACCCACAGGAGCACTAACCCCTTTGCCGAGCACCAACCCATAGGAGCACCAACCCCTTTGTGTATACCACACACCTATCTCTCAATGTTGTTATCTCAAAAAATGATAGATCAATACAACATCTCCTTCCTCTCTCTCACCTTTGCTCTTCTAAGCTAGATATAACAAATACAAATCATATTCATCTCTCATGATTGCTCTTCTAAGCTAGATATTATAATATCAAAACAACCTCTCACTTCCACATTACAAATGGCTTCTCAAGCCTTTATTTATAGCTTTCCAAATGACCTTTGGCCTTCCCCCTTTGTGACCCTTCAATCCTCATGGAAAATGGTGCCAATCTTGGATGACCCTTCACATCCAAGCATTTGAAAAGTCATGTGGTGACCCTTCATGACCAAAAACATCCTTCCCACTTTTGTCCTTATCTTTGGTGACTCTTCGTATTCCTCAAAGTGTCCCTTCATGAGAAATTGTGCCTTTACTCTTTTGTCTTCACTTGGTGACTCTTGGTATTCCCCAAGATGACTCTTCATGGGAAAATGTGTCCCATCCTTCTTTTGTCTTTATCCCGTGGCTCTTCGACTTCTCCATGGGCCCTTCTTTTGTCTCATATGCAACCAAAAATATATTCATTAATATTAAATAAATATTAACTCATATTCGCCAAGATATATTTATTACCAACAAAATTAAATGCAATGGGGCCTTTATCACCAATAATGCTAAACCTTTGACATCAATGACAATATTTCCAACAATCTACCCCTTTGTCATTGATGGCAACCTCAATCTTGAAACTGCTACATCCTATCATCTACACATCCTGTCATCTGAAAACATACAGTAACTCCCCCTTACTGTAGCAACCTATACCTGTTTTCTATACCTATTTTTTGCACTTGTACATGTACCTGTACCTATTATTCTTCCCCTTTGACATCAATGGCAAAGGGCCTACTTGGAGCTAACACTTAGCTCCCCCTCACTTGATGTTGAACATCAATGGTAGGAAGTAATAGAAATTACTCCCAACTCCTCTCGCTAATATTTGAATGTATCCTTTGATTGTGCCTTTGAGGAGATATCTGACAAAACATATACATTGTTCCTTGTCCTTTGAGCATCTGCAATTAACTCATTTGAATCTTTTCTTCTAATCTCAAAACCTTCAACATGAAACCTTAATGTGTATCCTTGATCACAAATTTGACTAACACTCAATAGATTATGCTTAAGACCTTTTACATACAAAACATTTTTAGTCTTAGTTCTACCATAATCCAAACTCAAAGTACCTTATTCGGCTATCTTGGCAGTGGTTTTATCTCCGAACCTCACTGTACCACCATTAATATTCTTTAGAGATATGAATTTAATTTTATCCCTTGTCATATGCCTTGAACATCCGCTATCAATTAACCATGGCTGATCTTTACCTCTTACATGCAGTGATGTCTGAACCATCATTGAATCTTCAGATTGTTTCTTCTACCATGAACATGTCTGAACCTTCTTCCTGATGAATGGATCTTTGACACTCTGATTCTTCTTCTGGATGAATGAAGCTTTGAAACTCTGATCCTTCTTGACTGAATTGAACACGCTTCTACAATATCGAGCTATGTGTCCAAAGTTGTTACACTTGTAGCATACTATGGTCTCTTTATCAAAGCTTGATAGAGGAGCAAAAGAGTTGTGGCTTCTACTTGACTCTACTTGACTTTCCTTATTTCTGAAATTGTTAGCTCTTTTTTTACATTCTAATTTCTTGTGACCATATCCATTACAGTAAAAACAATAGCCATAAAAATAAGATCTATCTGTATATCTCTGACCGAACTGCCTTTTGTAGATTTGTTCCTTCCAATCTTCTCTATTTGGAATGTCCTCTGTATTTTTATCTTCTCCCCTTTTTGTTTCCTCTTCTATAAGAGCTTCAACATAGCTCTTTTTCTTTTCAAATCCGATCCCTGTCTTATCTGAATATGCTTTTTGAATTTCCAATATTTTATTTAGCATGTTAGTGCTATCCTCAAATTTTGAATCACTAACTACATTTTCATTGACTGCTTTCTGAATATCTTCTTTTAAAGAGGCAATTTCAATAACATACCTTTCACAATCTTTTCTTTCTATTTCTAACTGTGCTTTGAGATCTTCTTCATTCTTCTTAGCTTCTTCAAAGTGTGCTTGTAGATCTTCAATCATTTCCTTTGACTCTTATTTATTTTTCTCGATTTGGCACTTTAACCTTTGATTCTTCTTTTGAACAACTTCTAACTCTTCTAGGGCACAATTGAGTTTTCCTTCCATATCTACTTCAGCTTCTTCCTCTTCTTCTTGATTATCATGTATGGCCATGAATAGAATCTCTTCTTCTTCTGAATCGCTGACTCCACTATCTTCAACTAAGCTAGGATCCTTAGTATACGGTCTCGTCTTCTTGAATCCCTTCTTGGATTTGCCTTTGAAATTCTTCTTGTATGTAGGCTTTTCTTCTTCATCATCATTAACCTTATCTGGGCATCTAGCTGAAAAATGTCCAATCTTTCCACAATTAAAACATTTAAAAGGTAATTTTCCTTGATATTTACCTGTTTCTCTTTTCGGCCTGTGAATGAAAAGTGCTTTATTTTCATCTTCATCATCACTAGAACTATCACTTGATTCTTGAATCTTAGCTTTCTCCTTCTTTGATGTCTTGAAAGCCACTTCTCTCTTTGAGGGTTTATCTTATTTTGTCCGCATCTCATATGCCATGAGAATACCATGAAGCTCATCCATCTTTAACTTGGCTAAATTCTTCATCTCCTCGATTGTCAAAACCTTTGCATCATATCTCATTGGTAGAGATCTCAAAACCTTTTGCACCACCGTTGACTCTTCCAATGTTTCTCCAATACCTTGAATCTGATTTACTATTTGATCAACTCGTAAGAGATAACTTGTTATATCTTCTTCTTCTTCCATCTTCAAAATTTCAAACTGCCTTCTAAAAGTCTACAGCTTAGCTTGCTGAACCTTTCCATCACCTTTGTAAATATTATCAAGTTTTACCCCAGTTTCATGGGTAGATTTACATTACATAACTTTAACAAATTTAGATTCACATAAACCATATAAAATAGCATTTAAAGCTTTAGCATTACATTCACTTGCCTTCTTTTTTGCTGGAGTAATTGTAGATGTGTTGGCTCTTCATATTCCTCCACCACTAATTTCCATATGTCAAATCTAAGGGCCATCAAATAAACCTTCATTCTCATGCTCTAAAAAGCATAATTCATCCCATCAAACAAAGGTGCCTTATTTTTAGAAAATCCTTCTTGTGACCCAACCATTGTGCTTTCCCGATCTACCTTCAAGTTGTAAAACTTTTCAAAAAGGAACCTGCTCTGATACCAATTGTTAAGCACATAATATACTGAGAGGGGTGGTAAATCACTATATCATATATCTTATAAATCTTTCCCTTTATCAAATTCCACTTAATCAAACATTAAAGATATGAAATAAAACTCAAACATTAAACATCACACAAGATAGAGAGAGACACCAGATATAATGTGGAAACTCAATGTGGGAAAAACCATGAAGAATCAATCTCAAATATATTTGTGAGAACAAACCCATAGGAGCACCATACCCCTTTGCTGATTACAAACCTCAGCTATAATTCATGAGCACCAACCCATAGGAGCTTCAAACCCCTTTGCCGAGCACCAATCCAGCACCTATTTGTGAGCACCAACCCATAGGAGCACCAACCCCTTTGCCGAGCACCAACCCCTTTGTGTATACCACACACCTATCTCTTAATGTTGTTATCTCAAAAAATGATAAATCAATACAACATCTCCTTCCTCTCTCTCACCTTTGCTCTTCTAAGCTAGATACAAATCATATTCATCTCTCACGATTGCTCTTCTAAGCTAGATATTACAATATCAAATCAACCTCTCACTTCCACATTACAAATGGCTTCTCAAGCCTTTATTTATAGCTTTCCAAATGACCTTTGGCCTTCCCCCTTTGTGACCCTTCAATCCTCATGGAAAATGGTGCCAATCTTGGATGACCCTTCATATCCAAGCATTTGAAAAGTCATGTGGTGACCCTTCATGACCAAAAACATCCTTCCCACTTTTGTCCTTATCTTTGGTGACTCTTCGTATTCCTCAAAGTGTCCCTTCATGAGAAATTGTGCCTTTACTCTTTTGTCTTCACTTGGTGACTCTTGGTATTCCCCAAGATGACTCTTCATGGGAAAATGCATCCCATCCTTCTTTTGTCTTTATCACGTGGCTCTTCGACTTCTCCATGGGCCCTTCTTTTATCTCATATGCAACCAAAAATATATTCATTAATATTAAATAAATATTAACTCATATTAGCCAAGATATATTTATTACCAACAACATTAAATGCAATGGGGCCTTTATCACCAATAATGCTAAACCTTTGACATCAATGACAATATTTCCAACAATCTACCCCTTTGTCATTGATGGCAACCTCAATCCTAAAACTGCCACATCCTATCATCTACACATCCTATCATCTGAAAACATACAGTAACTCCCCCTTACTGTCGCAACCTATACCTATTCTCTATACCTATTTTTTGCACTTGTACCTGTACCTGTACCTATTATTCTCCCCCTTTGACATCAATGGCAAAGGGCCTACCTGGAGCTAACACTTAACTCCCCCTCACTTGATGTTAAACATCAATGGTCGGAAGTAATAGAAATTACTCCCAACTCCTCTCACTGATCTTTGAATGTATCCTTTGATCGTGCCTTTGAGAAGATATCTGACAAAACATATACATTGTTCTTTGTCCTTTGAGCATCTGCAATTAACTCATTTGAATCTTTTCTTCTAATCTCACAACCTTCAACATGAAACCTTAATGTGTATCCTTGATCACAAATTTGACTAACACTCAATAGATTATGCTTAAGACCTTTTACATACAAAACATTTTTAGTCTTAATTTTACCATAATCCAAACTCAAAGTACCTTATTCGGCTATCTTGGCAGTGGTTTTATCTCCGAACCTCACTGTACCACCATTAATATTCTTTAGAGATATGAATTTAATTTTATCTCTTGTCATATGCCTCGAACATCCACTATCAATTAACCATGGCTGATCTTTACCTCTTACATGCAGTGTTGTCTGAACCATCATTGAATCTTCAGATTGTTTCTTCTACCATGAACATGTCTGAACCTTCTTCCTGATGAATGGATCTTTGACACTCTGATTCTTCTTCTGGATGAATGAAGCTTTGAAACTCTGATCCTTCTTGACTGACTCGAACATGCTTCTACAATATCGAGCTATGTGTCCAAAGTTGTTACACTTGTAGCATACTATGGTCTCTTTATCAAAGCTTGATAGAGGAGCAAAAGAGTTGTGGCTTCTACTTGACTCTACTTAACTTTCCTTATTTCTAAAATTGTTAGCTCTTTTTTTACATTCTAATGTCTTGTGACCATATCCATTACAATAAAAACAATAGCCATAAAAATAATATATGTCTGTATATCTCTGACCTAATTGCCTTTTGTAGCTTTGTTTCTTCCAACCTTCTCTATTTGGAATGTCCTCTGTATTTTTATCTTCTCCCCTTTTTGTTTCCTCTTCTGTAAGAGCTTCAGCATAGCTCTTTTTCTTTTCAAATCTGATCCCTGTCTTATCTGAATATGCTTTTTGATTTTCCAATATTTCATTTAGCATGTTAGTGCTATCCTCAAATTTTGAATCACTAACTACATTTTCATTGACTGCTTTCTGAATATCTTCTTTTAAAGAGGCAATTTCAATAACATACCTTTCACAATCTTTTCTTTCTATTTCCAACTACGCTTTGAGATCTTCTTCATTCTTCTTGGCTTCTTCAAAGTGTGCTTGTAGATCTTCAATCATTCCCTTTGACTCTTATTTATTTTTCTCGATCTGGCACTTCAAACTTCGATTCTTCTTCTGAATAGCTTCTAACTCTTCTAGGGCACAATTGAGTTCTCCTTCCATATCTACTTCAGCTTCCTCCTCTTCTTCTTGATTATCATGTATGGCCATGAATAGAATCTCTTCTTCTTCTGAATCACTGACTCCACTATCTTCAACTGAGCTAGGATCCTTATAATACAGGCTCTTCTTCTCGAATCCCTTCTTGGATTTGCCTTTGAAATTCTTCTTGTATGTAGGCTTTTCTTCTTCATCATCATTAACCTTATCTGGGCATCTAGTTGAAAAATGTCCAATCTTTCCATAATTAAAACATTTAAAAGGTAGTTTTCCTTGATATTTACCTGTTTCTCTTTTCAGGCTATAAATGAAAAGTGCTTCATTTTCCTCTTCATCGTCACTAGAACTATCACTTGATTCTTGAATCTTAGCTTTCTCCTTCTTTGATGTCTTGAAAGCCGCTTCTCTCTTTGAGGGTTTATCTTGTTTTGTCCGCATCTCATATGCCATGAGAATACCATGAAGCTCATCCATCTTTAACTTGGCTAAATTATTCATCTCCTCGATTGTCGAAACCTTTGCATCATATCTCATTGGTAGAGATCTCAAAACCTTTTGCACCACCGTTGACTCTTCCAATGTTTCTCCAATACCTTGAATCTGATTTACTATTTGATCAACTCGCAAGAGATAAATTGTTATATCTTCTTCTTCTTCCATCTTCAAAATTTCAAACTGCCTTCTAAAAGTCTACAGCTTAGCTTGCTGAACCTTTCTGTCACCTTTGTAAATATTATCAAGTTTTACCCCAGTTTCATGGGCAGATTTACATTACATAACTTTAACAAATTTAGATTCACATAAACCATATAAAATAGCATTTAAAGCTTTAGCATTACATTCACTTGCCTTCTTTTTTGCTGGAGTAATTGTAGATGTGTTGGCTCTTCATATTCCTCCACCACTGATTTCCATATGTCAAATCCAAGGGCCATCAAATAAACCTTCATTCTCATGCTCTAAAAAGCATAATTCATCCCATCAAACAAAGGTGCCTTATTTGTATAAAATCCTTCTTGTGACCCAGCCATCGTGCTTTCCCAATCTACCTTCAAGTTGTAAAACTTTTCAAAAAGGAACCTACTCTGATACCAATTGTTAAGCACATAATATACTCAAAGGGGTGGTAAATCAGTATATCATATATCTTATAAATCTTTCGCTTTATCAAATTCCACTTAATCAAACATTCAAGATATGAAATAAAACTCAAACATTAAACATCACACAAGATAGAGAGAGACACCAGATATAATGTGGAAACCCAATGTGGGAAAAACCATGAAGAATCAATCTCAAATATATTCGTGAGAACAAACCCATAGGAGCACCATACCCCTTTGTCAAGTACAAACCTCAGCTATAATTCGTGAGCACCAACCCATAGGAGCTTCAAACCCCTTTGCCGAGCACCAACCCAGCACCTATTTGTGAGCACCAACCCACAGGAGCACCAACCCCTTTGTGTATACCACACACCTATCTCTTAATGTTGTTATATCAACAAATGATAGATCAATACAACATCTCCTTCCTCTCTCTCACCTTTGTTCTTCTAAGCTAGATATAACAAATACAAATCATATTCATCTATCACGATTGCTCTTCTAAACTAGATATTACAATATCAAATCAACCTCTCACTTCCACATTACAAATGGCTTCTCAAGCCTTTATTTATAGCTTTCCAAATGACCTTTGGCCTTCCCCCTTTGTGACCCTTCAATCCTCATGGAAAATGGTGCCAATCTTGGATGACCCTTCATATCCAAGCATTTGAAAAGTCATGTGGTGACCCTTCATGACCAAAAACATCCTTCCCACTTTTGTCCTTATCTTTGGTGACTCTTCGTATTCCTCAAAGTGTCCCTTCATGATAAATTGCGCCTTTACTCTTTTGTCTTGACTTGGTGACTCTTGGTATTCCCCAAGATGACTCTTCATGGGAAAATGCGTCCCATCCTTCTTTTGTCTTTATCCCGTGGCTCTTCGACTTCTCCATGGGCCCTTCTTTTGTCTCATATGCAACCAAAATATATTCATTAATATTAAATAAATATTAACTCATATTAGCCAAGATATATTTATTACCAACAACATTAAATGCAATGGGGCCTTTATCACCAATAATGCTAAACCTTTGACATCAATGACAATATTTCCAACAAGGGAACCTCATAAGGAATAAAGAAATCAATATTTTGGATAGCAGTAAAGAGATAAACTCTAATAAGGACAACTTAGTTGGAGTAGGAAGGATGAGTCTTCTCCCTCCCCCACCTTGTTCACCCATGGGAGGTCAGAAAGAAGGATAAAAGGAAATCCTAGGATTATTCTCCCCTAAAGAAGAGCATGGGCAAGAAGGTTAATAAAATCCCATACTACCCCTGGGGTATTGAAAAACCTAACTTTGAAATCCATAAATTAAAATTTGCATAAGTATGGAGGAGAGATGATGAATCGACTCAGCTTCCTGAGGCATACAAGTAGAAGTTAGTAGATTTTCATGATAATATATAGATAATGGGTAGGCAATTGGTGTTGCTAATATAATAATGGAACAATTTCAAGTAAGAAATGGATGGATTGAAGGAAGGGATGGGGGACTCAAAAATAGCATAAGAAAGCAAAAGAAAGTTGGAGGAAACCCCAAACAAAAAAGGGAAAGCCATTCTCATCATAACCCCAGGGAACTCCAACCCCAATATAGGAGAAGCAAAGGTAGAGAAGAATAAAGCTCGGTTGAACATTGAATAAACATGGCAGAATGCCATGGAAATCAAACTAAATGTATGATAAGAAATAATGTGAAGAAGAAGATAGGTGGCAATAGGAAAGAGACCCATTTCAAAGAAATATAGCAGGTGTCTTTTTGTTTTAGTCTTGTTTTTGGGTTCTTGTTTTGATAAAAATTTGTTGACTCTTTGTGTCTGGTAGGCCATGTAGGCCTATTTCCTTTTTGTTTTGTCTTTACTTCTTTTTATGTTGAGCTACAATTTTCAAGTCCCTATAAAACCTAATTTTCCCTTATCAAATAAAAAAGAATTAAATTTATTTTGGTGATTGGTTCATGATTTTTATAGTTGGATTTTTGAGTTGAATTTTATGCTTGTAAATGCTTTCAAAGTTTTTTCTTTGGTATGATCGAGGGTTTTGTATACTTGAGATTGATTTTTGGTCTTAAACTCACTCTTATTCTCTTCTTGAGTTGAACTGCTAAAATCAAGATACTTGATTTTATGTAAAGTGTTATACATTATACAATAGGTTTGTATAAAGTGATGTTCATATGTGCAACCACCTGGTTAAACCCATGAAGGTCAACATGAAAAAGCTTGGCACAAAGTTATAACATTTTAAATAAATGCGGTTTTATTTATTTTTAACATTACTTATCTTATTTTTCATTATTTTTATATTTGATTGTTGTTAAATGAAGCTCAATTTTTTATTTTTCTCATTATTTATATCACCTACCTTGCTACCCGGATCTGCATCCAAGTGATGGATAGGGTGGTCTAGGGCCACTTATGGTTGGGATCATTAGGACTAGAAGGGTGGATATTGGTTGATCATGCAGTGTAGAAGAGTATTGTGTGCATTGGGTTTTGACAAGTTTTATCTTCTATTGGGATCATTTGATGAAACACTTGTTGGGGATTGATTTGTATTTACTGATTTTTATTCTTTTGCTTATTTTATCTCAATTGGAGATAATGTAGTTGTTTATGAAAGTTATCATTTTAGTGTAATTGGTATATTTCCTATATGAATAATTATTTGATTTTGTTCATTATTAAGTTACTTTATAACTTGGTTGTTATTGGTACATCTCTTAGATTTATATTATTTATGGGATAATTGTGTTTATATCACTTAATGTGTGATAATTTTTTCTTAGATATATTGTTGAAATTGTTAAATGGCAATGTTATTTTCTTGTGAAACCTCTTATAGTGTTAGCATGGCACTCTTCTGAATACTAAATAGACCTCTAAGTTCATGATTTACCCACTTATTATGTGAAACAAAAGGAGTATGTTTCTATTGTGCTATTGGTTATAAAACAATTATTTTTTATAAAAAAGTAAAGAGATTTCTATGTTGAAAGCCTTTACTAATCCTCTGAAGGAATTATTAGTAAAGTGTGTTGGCTGGATATCACCATTGACTTATTATAAAACATTTGTTAATTGTTTTTGGGCTTAATGTTATAATTATAGGTAACGTTTGGTAAATTTATAAACATACAAGATTATGATTGTGTATTAAAGTCTTTATGGAACATTGTTATTACGATGAGTTAAGATTTTATAAGAATGAGTGTAAATGTTTCCATTATTACTTCAAGTTGTTTGAATAGGGTAATGAATCAGTTAGAAGTTATCTTGTGCTGGTTGAATTCTTTTATTAAAGTCGGGAAGGTTTTAATAGGTATATGGTTCAAAATACTTGACTGATTTTGAGGATTAAAGTCTATAATTATTGTCTTGGAATCATTAATCACTATGAACCTTGATCTTAATGTTAAAATATCATGTTATCAAAACTAATACAGAAATATGAAAAGATATGAGTCTATTAAAGGATTCTTATATTGAATATAGATGTTATAATTCACCATTAAGTTGTTATACTTGGAATGATAAAACAAGATTGAACTCACTTCAAATGGAAATCTATTTTGAAAGACTTTATATAAACATTGGTGTTATGTTTGATAACATATAAATAAATTAAATATTTGGTTTGTTCTTCTAAGATAGTGTTTTTAAGGTGTGATTGCCTAGAGAACCTAATAAGGTAATTAGTTGTCAATACTATGAACAAATAAGATGCATAATTAAATGTGGATAATATAAAGTTTAGTTATTTAATATGAATTGATTTGATGTGCAATTAAAACATAAATAATTATTACACCAAGTGCAACTACAATTGCTATACTAAAGGAAACAAGTATGGTCTAGTTATTTTGGTTAAGTTATCAATGGTCTAATCGATAACTAAACCAAATTCAATGACGGTTACATTAAATTTAATAATATGTTCTTATTAATAACTTAAGCATGGTTTTTAAAACATTAAAAAACAATGAATCTCATTCATAAGCATATGATTCATTAACATTGCAAGTATAGTTAACCATGTGACAAGTAAGAATGGTTAAAGGGGTATAATCTCTATACAAAGGCTTACAGATGGTTAAGGTACAATGTGTATGAGCTTGTTTTGATCATTCAAGTGATGAGATGTCCATGTATATGGTATTATCCATCATGGTAAAACTAAATAAGATATGTTAAGATTTAAAATTCACTTGTGTACATATGCTAATTCATGAAAGATGTCATTCTAGATCGCTAAATTATAGTGCAATGATCCTACTTTTGTGTTTTGCTAAGTAACCTTAGTGATAAGAATTGTGGTGAAAATTTTGAATAGATCATTTAATGTTAAAGTGTTAAAGGATTTTAGAATATTTTCATTGTGTTGATTTTGTAAATAGTCCCACAACTATTGCTTGTTGTTGATTTTGTAAATAGAAGCTTAGTATGATGGTCCTTCTATTTAAATTGATTATTTTAAATTTTATTATTTAAGATACATCTATTTGATTATTCACATTCTTAGCCATAGTGTAATTAGTTTTTGATCAAGGTGCAAATTATTTTATGTCTTGCACAAGCACTCAAATAAAGTTATAATATGTTAATGGCTTTATTAGGAAGGCCATAAATAAGTACACGGGTTAGAGTGTATGAGCATACAATTTTGTATATTGATACTCCCTCATTCATTTATGTAGTGTATAAGAACTTCCTATGAAATCATTCACAAGTTATGACTTTAGTCTAGTTCCTATGTTGGTCTTAGAACAATTATGGATCTCATTATGCTTTCGTGCTAAGCTTGAATGGATACTATTTTAATCGTAGATGTTTTTTTAAGATTTTAAAAAATGGGTTATTAGAAAGTTCAATTGGTTTTCACTCACACTACAGAAATGCAACCCATTTTTTAGGTGGAGGGATCCATAAACATCATGTTTCCTATGGAAATAAGAAATAGATGGGTTTCCCTCGGGTGTGGAGCCAACATCATGGGAATTTTTTCAATCACAAGGCCCATTGGATTCAAAAACTCTTATGACTTGAAAAAAATGAAACTAGGAGTTGAAGATTCTTGTGATTCAAAAAACATATTTTCTGCTTGCAGAGTACTCACCATAAATGACCTAGAATTTACTTGAGGGGTTTAAAAGGATCATACAATTAGGGATTCATCATTTTTTGATAGGTTTACAATCATGAAATCCATGGTTAGATTAGGGGTTGTAGTATGGATTTGTTGTTATGATTATTTTGGTTATTTTATCAACCCATGAACTTTCCATCCATCGTTATCCCCATATTGAAGTTTACTTTGTTCAAACATGGATTTAAGTGACGGATTGGTAGTAGCTATAATAGGAAAATATTATATCTTGTGTTTTACAAATTGACATTATAAAAAGTATTGGTAAATTTGATGTACATCACTTGTTAGGAGAATCATTGTCCACCAATATGAATATATATGGTTCCTTGATATATTTCATGAGGTATTCTTCCACAAAAACTCACCTTTGTGGTCGAGTGGAAAAAAATATTCATTTTCATAACATAAAAAAGGATTTAAAGGTTTAACCAGTTTCTCTATAATAATTTTAGAAACAATGACACATTTGAAATATAGTATAAAAATTTAACGACCTCTATTTAAGCATCATAAAACATGTAAAATAAAATAATTATTTTTGTCTTAGTAGGGCCCGATGTTAGAACTAAACAGAAGGCAACATGGTAAGAGTTAGCCCAATAGATGGTTGTACACATGGCCATGGCAGGACAAGTGGAGAGGCTACAGGCATAGGTGGCCAAACTACAAGGACATGTCCAAGGCTTACAGTCACGTACACAAACTCTCTAGTAGATTCTACACAGGGGACAATCTAGATATGTTTCTATAGCAAGTGTGGCACATGCCCCACCTAATTGACATAATGGACCACAACCTTAGAGTTGATATTGTATCACTATGTATCATTTTGTTATGTCATGACGTATAAATTTTGTATCCCTATATATAGAGAGAGATGATTTTTTTTTGAAACATTGGTTTTATATATGGATTTGTTTTATTTCTATCACTTATTATTGATCATGTTATGGGAAATGCTATAATGTATGATATATTTTCTAATTCTTTTCTTGAAAATATGAGCAAATGCATGGTTAAAAATAAAAAATAAAATGATAATGGAAATGAATAATCTTAAGTAATTAGATAAAAATTTGACAAATAAAAGACATTAAAAATAATGAATTAAATGGTAAAAATGAATGTAAAACATGCCACAAAAGATGATATATGTAAAACATTTCAAAATGAAATATCAATGAATAAAAACTTCAAACAAATAAATGTCTTCATATGTTGACCAAACATGAATAAAATATAAAAGACTAGAATTTTAATGTAATTCAAAATGCGAGACAAGCAGTCAAGTCAAACATAAATAAAAACATGTAAGTATATGAAAATGAAATATCAAAAAAAATTGTGAATGACAATTGAAAAATCTTAAAAGAATGATGACTCAAAATTTATGATTGATTTAAGAATGCTATGCAAGGAAGCATGACCACCTAAGGACATAACTAGTATGACTATGAGATTGAGTAGAAAGGAGTGGTGTAAGGGTATTTGTGAGGAAGACTTAGTCCTATTTAAGGTATTACAAATCAACTCATAAATGAATTTGGCATAAGTAAGGCCCCAAAGGGTATGTAAAAAGGGTTAATAAAAACTAAATAATATGGTAGAAGAAGCAATGGTTGTAAAAATGAGGTATAATGGGTGTTTTTTTAGGAAGGCCTGGTCATATTTGAGATTTTACAGTATAAATCACAAACTAATCCAAGTGGTGTAATTTTAGGGGTATGATAAAGAATGTAATCAACTAAAAATAATATCCATCAAGGGGATATCAGATAATGGGTGATGTAGATAAGGAATGTGAGGCACCACATGGTTGATATGGTATCATTGGTGTGAATGAGACATGTTAAACAAGTGGGCAAGGCTAATAACTATTGACATCAAGGACCTAGGACACTCTGACTAATAAACATAAATCTTGGGATAATAAGTAAACTAAGTAGATCATCCCATGAAAGTTATCATGAGAAAAGTAAATGGAACCTACATTCTCAAAACATGTTCCCCACCCCTCATGACCCCTTATAAAATCATTGATCTACTATAAACATTGGATACTTATGTGTGAAATTAGGTGGCACTAAAATATAATAAGATATTATGATATAATGAAACCTCCTTCCCCATTATATTAGCATACCACATCCCAATGAACCTCTCTCTATCATGAGGTTGCCTATGGAGTTTAAGGTTCAACTATAATAGGAGATGTGCTAAAAAACTATCAGATCTCTAGGTGTGATCTAACTTTTAAGATATAATTGCCTTTTAACATTTCCTTCCTTATGAAATGGCTTTTAGTTTTTTTGGTTTTTCTATTCCCTCATCCATACAAATTTTGAAGACCAAACATGAGTGAAATAATAGATAACATGAGAGAGCTTACACTTTACCACTAGAGAGAAGGACCTAAATACTATGGTGTCTAAAGACTCCTAGACTTTTCCACAAGTAAGTGTGTAACTTTAAAACCAACCTACGTCTACCTCAAGTAAAGGAAATAAGGGGAAAATGGGGAACTTGAAAGATCCATCCACATAATAAAGGTGATACAATGATGAATATGTTTCTATTTGATCATAATGAGGGAAAAAATATTCAAAAGAGACGGGAGATATGTTGTTATTGTCATGTCATTGGGGAAGTTTTACTAACCTATAAGAGGTCTATCACAAACACTAATGAATTTAAGTGGTCATCCCAAAAGAGGGGGAAAGTGAATGGTCATCTCAAAATCGGGGGAAAATAACTGGTCATCTAAAAAATAGGGGGAATATAAATGATCATCCCAAAATAGGGGAAAGTAAATGGAGGCCGAAGTATCATAAAAAACCTATGGACACACACAAAAGCTATGGTGTAGGTGAGAGAGAGTACCAAAAATCAAAGAGCATAAATGATATTTCTCGTTAACTTTGGATAATGAATACAAAGGGAGAGAGGTACATATATAGGTGGGAGAGAGAGTGAAACCCCACATTCTAGTGAATGTGGGACTAATCTTCCTAAATGACCCAAATAGCCTCTAATACCTTAAACAATTATAATAAACCATGTAGATAAAACCTGTAGGATAAAATTTTACACCAACATGCCCCCTTAAGCTTAGTTTAGGTGGGGTAGAGAATTGGGTCCTAACAATGAGGCCTAATGAGGTATCCACGTACATAGTGATGATCCTAGTACCCTAAAAAAAATGAAGGATGTGTGTCTCCACAAAGAAGAGAGAGAAGGTAAGCATATAATGTTGTACGGTGAATGTTGTATTAGGTCCCTCTGTAACAAATGTTGTCTCTTATTTTTTGAAGAAAAAACCCCAATCTATCAAACTGATAACCCACTCAAGTTGAATGCATGTAGGAATCAAGATGTATCTCTGTAAAATGCTCAAATGTCTCCCTGACAATGTTTGAATGTGCCAAAGTTTGATCAAGTATCATAGGATTAAGAGTAGAAGATGGCAAAGAAGAATCAAAAAATGAAAGGGATAGAACAACCAGAGAAAAAGATAAACATGGAACATTCACTAAAAGAATGTTCATGGGAAGAGGAGAGTAAGGCTCAACAACCATTGAAATTGAAGACTGGTCTATAAATGAATCACTCAGATCTGTAATATGAATATACACATAAAAATATGAGTCATTGATACTCTTAAGGTGTATACTCTCAATGGAATAAATAAAGTCCTCTGAAATGCAAGTCTGTGAAGGCTCTAAAAGAGAAATAATCTACATAGGAATGGAAGAGGAATCTATAATGAGATAACTAAGGTCTAGTGAAATCTAATCCTATAGTGTGGGCTTGAAAAAAGGAAGAGTATTATCCACCATGGATATATCATCACAAGAAATAAAATCATGAGGAGAGAGTATAATAGTTTTAAAAGAGACAATAGAAAGTGAAGGAGGTGTGATGTAGGTCATGGTAGGATCCCTAAAAATACTTTGAAGAGTGCTCCAAACTATGGAGGGACACCCTATGTGCTCCATATGCTAGTGTAGATCCCATTATACATGCAACAATAAGTGACCATAGACATAGTCACAAGAGTTGGCCTATTGTATTGGCTTGGGTCAATAGGAACATGAATATGTCCATATAAGAATAGAATAAGGTCCTGATTTGTGAGTGAATGTTCTATGTACACATGCCATGAAGTATAATTGATCTTTCCAAGAAGGACCATTGGCATAGACTTAACCTTACTCCTATTCAATATTTTAAATGGATTCATCATGACAGAGAGAAGACACCAAAGAAGTGCAAGATAGCACAAGATACTCTACAATGTGTTGGGTGAATATTTTGTCGACCAGCTAACTGGCATTCAAAATAGTTCCTATCACCATAGCATAAGGAGATTGGTTGTCCAGATGTGCAAGTTTACTGCATCACAAGGGGACAAATCTCTCCTCTCATCAAGGGGAGGTTCCCTATGCTATGGTGATAGGAACTATTTTGAACGCCAGTTAGCTAGTCGACAAAATATTCACCCAACAGTTTTTGGTGACTCCACTAGGGATAGTAATTTTGTGTTATTTGGAACCTCAAGTTTTAGATTGAAACATCACTTGTGTCTTGCCCATTATCATTATAACCCTTATCCATTAAAGACTCTGGAGACTTCATTCTATGTCTTACCCATTATCATTATAGCCTTACCATCTTCCTCCATCTCCATTATATTATCTAGTCTACAAAACTAGAGCTACTGGGAAAGAAAGCATAGTTTAACTATTGGGTGAATATTTTGTCAACCAGCTAACTGGCGTTCAAAATAGTTCCTATCACCATAGCATAGGGAGATTGGTCATCCAAATGTGTAGGTTTACTACATCACAAGGGGACAAATCTCTCCTCTAATCAAGGGGAGGTTCCCTATTAAATATGCGGAGGCTATATAATATATAAATAAGCAAAAAGTAAGACACAGGGGTGGGACAAACCAACCATCTCTCTTCTTTTAGAGATGATGCACATAGACAAAGGAGAAAATCCTGGCTATAAATGCTGAAGGCACTTCTCTTATTTTAGAAGTGTCCTTACAGGAAATAGCAAGAGTTTCTTTCAGATAATGAAATAACTATCGATCAAAAGGGCATAGTAACAGTAGGATGAAATAGAGCGCAAAGTATCCACCTCAACTACCCAAAGAGTATATCACAAATGATAATGGGGGCACAAAGTCACCTTAGAATCCTCAACACAAAAAGAAAAGGAAAACACAGATTGAAATCAATTATGAAAGCATAAAGTCTTCCCATAGTTGGTTTCAGGACACTTCCCTATTACCTTCACTAATTCTACGTACAAAATTAAATGAATAAGGACACCTTTATATGACACAAGTCAAAACATCACAAATTCTATGAAAAACCTACTTTCTCATTCAGATAACAATGGAAATGAAATTACAACATGAGCTCAAAGTCTCAGTCTCTCTCTTTCAAAATGGGCAGAGTTTCGCTCTTGTAAAATGAAAAGTCTCCCTTTGTAACAAATGATAGATTACAATATATAGCACTCCCTAAAATACTTGGGCACTTGTTTTCCATAGAATGGCCCATGCTGTGCCTTCAATGCCTTGAATGCATTTCCAAGTTTGTCAAAGGACTGCATTGAAAACAGGGCCGTTGCCTTAACTATGGCATGTCATTTCATCCCATATGTCTTTTCTCAAGTCTGGATCATCTGGTCTATCCCCTCTCACATTTCCGTAGCCATCCATTTTATCTTTACTTCATGGAAGGAAAAATAGGTTGCGTCTTTAATTTGCAAGCGTGAAAATCTACTTTGCAGACTGTTCCATCTATTGGAATAACTTCTGCACAAATATTTTGGGCTTTTCCCTCTCTCCACTTTTGTCTTTTCTAGCTTTGTCTCTTCCTACTGCGATTTGAGCTATTAGGCTATCTTTTCAACCAGTTGCTTGGTTCTTCCTTCAAGTTTCACACTTTAATGGATATTCCCTTACCTTAAATTTGACATCTGCGGGGACGTCATTGGTTAACTATTTCAACAATTTGGGTGGCCTTCTCGGCTCCTTGGTTCAATTGCTTTATTGTTTTAATCACTTTATTGGTTCAATCACTTTCCTGCTCCTTTGTTGAACCATCGCTTTCATTTGAACTTTCCTTTGGAATCATCCATGTTGCTTCTCTCTTTGCTTGAGGCCACCTTTAAACTGCTGAACCATGTTGAACCATTGAACTTTGAACTCTTTCGGTTCAAAGTTTAATCAGTTCATTGGCTTATTATGTGTCTCACTCAAACACTGCTTCTTTTATCTTACTAAGCTTTGGTTGAACCTTTGAACCTATTGATTGAACCAACCGATTGAACCAACTTTGGTTCAACGATTCAATGGTCCAATCGATTCATTCTTCATTATTTGGCTAAGTGTCAAACCCATTTATTTATTGCAGAGTCTGTAGAAACCAACCTTGAGAATCCATAGATTTGAGCCTACCTGCAGAGTTCATAGATTCAAGCCTGCAAAGTTCATAGATTCAAGCCTACAAAGTCCATAGATTCAAGCTTGCAGAGCCTGTAGATTTTTGGAAAGCTTGAAAAATGAAGAACCTGAATGCTTAGAACAATTTTTGAAAGGGGAAGAGAGGATTTTGGTCTGTAGGACCAAAATAGTTCAAATGTTGTCCCAAAAATGAGTGATATTTTTGGGGGATAACATAATGAACCCCTAAAGCACGCTCATGAATGGGGTGTTAGGAATAGCTAAGAATGTGTCTAAGTGAGAAATCAGTGCTAGAGTGATGAGGGATAATGCATGCTCAAAATAGGGATGTTGAACACAGCTTAAAATGCATCTATGTGTGAGCAATTAGTGCATGAAGTACAATACAAGAAGTAGTAGGGCTCATAGGATAGGTAACCCCCTAACTATGGAACTTGATAACTTTAGTTCATTTTAAAATGCAAATAGGACCATGGGAATGGGAATGAAAAATAAATATCTTTTTCAAAAAGTGGAACTCAAATTTGAGTTATCAAGTAAAAGTTATGGCTAATAACATTTCCCATCAATGAGGTCTATTTAATAAAAATTACACTAAAACTTTAAAATAACTTGACCAAATAAGGGTAAGGTAGCCTTCTAACTACTCATTAGAATCAGCATGAAGCCACAGTCTTACTCAAGCCAACTAAAATGAAAAACTAGTCTGCCCATACACCCCTACATGTACTTTAATGAAAAGGGCATACTTTGAAGGTGTTTAATTAAAAAATAAAAAGCTATTTTAAATAAAATTAAACCATGTTTTAGTTTTTAATATTTTAGGTCATTATTAGGTTTCAAACATATGATATCTATTAGGAAGAAACTTAGAGGCATTTCCATGGGATAGAGGAACCTAGCTCAAGTCTACATATCTACGCTATCTAAGGGAGAAAACTCTTGTTTGAGCAAACCAAAGAATTCAGGTTACCATTGGAGAGGATAAACTTGGTAAGGGAGGATGCATCACTGGGTTTGATATAAAAACTTAGATCATAGCTTGTTTTATCCATATGACCTCCTTTTGTATTCTAGCTAAGAATCATCAAGAGCAGTCCCATTGTACTCTTTTACATAGGAGCAATCCAACCATTCAAGAGAAAATAACTAGAGATTTGGAACTTGGGGTAATGTAGAATTAGAGAGGAGTGGTTGACACCTGAGGGAGGTTAAGAAATGTCTCTAAATAATGGGGTAAACTAGCATGTTATAAAAAACTCAGATCTTAATTCTCATGACCCAAGCATATCAGAGAATGCCAGTGAATTAGTGAATCATGCTATAATCTTTGCCACCATTTCAAACCACTCATAAACATTTCATCCTCTGATATCCAATCTTAGAGTCTTGATTAGAGGAATACACAAGCTATATGGTAAAAAGTAGGGTGTGAGAAACCAAAAAACATAGTTTATGAGGCTTGAATGCAATACTAATCAGTCCATAAAAGGGAATGGTGACTCTATTGGGGACTATTATTTTAGTAACTTAAACCAATAGATAATCCTTTGAATGGATATATTAGGACAAAGGTTGAAAGCTTCACATGTAGACCATAGAATATTGAAAACCCTACAACCAATAAACATTCTAATGCCACCACCAAACTATACCAATAATACCTAGATTTGGTTAAAAAGACCCCTATAATTTTTTGTAGTCACTTGAGGGATTTTAACAAATCTTGAGATTTTTGAGATTTTTATTTCAAAAAACAACCTTGAAATTTTGTAAACCCTCTAAAAATTTGAAGATAAACCCTTATACTTTGAAAATAAAAACTAAAATGCCACCATAACATAAACCAAGCAAAAACCCACTCAGATCTCAAATAAAATAAGGAATCTCACAAAAAATTCAAGAAAATGCGAATGACTATTGAGTGAGGCTGTAATACCATGTTGGATTTCTCTAAGACTTCTCAACAATATCAAATGCATACACAAAATTTGTGGAGTGGGTGAGAGAGATTACCAAAATTCAAAAAACATAAATGATGTTTCTCATTAACTTTGGATGATGAATACAAAGGGAGAGATGTACATATATAGGTGGGATAGAGATTGAAATCCCACATTCCAATGAATGTGGGACTAATCTTCCCAAATGATCCAAATAGACTCTAAGACCCTAAGCAAGCATAATGAACCATGTAGAGAAAACCCATAGGACAAAATTCTAAACCAATAAAGTGTTCATCTAAAAAATAGGGGCAATGTAAATGGTCATCCCAAAATAAGGGAAAGTAAATGGAGGTCGAAGAATCACAAAAAACTAAGGCAAAAATGATAAAATGAAACCCAAAAGTGTTACCTAAGTTATATAAATATAAATGAAGGCTGAAATTAAATAAAACTAAAGAAACAATGGTGTAAGTAAGATGGTATAAATGGGAAAAAATGTTGAAAAAACAAAGTGTTGTGTTAGAGACTGATTACTCTTCTAAGACAAAATAGCTAAATCAACTCATACATTAATCTGAAACACTCACATTACAAATACCAATTCCTTTTATGAAAGTAACACTCTGTATCTCGAGCCACTTCGAGGGGGATACATCATTTAGAGCAAGGCTCTATTATAATTAATTTTTGGATGATCTACAACATCACCTGCCCCTTTATTTATACTATTTCTTACCAACCCATCTCTTTAGTCTAATACATGTGGGATTATTTGTCTAATGCATTACTATTACATGCTACTATTTATACTAGTTATTCCCCTATCTAGGTACATTACATTCCATCCCCCTTAAATTTGTTTCACCCTTGAAACATGATAAAAAATAGTAGGAGGACCAAATAAAATTCAGACCAAAAATGGGTTGAAGATCAGATAGAATCTCTATTATGCATTCATGTTTGCTTCCACTTCTTATATTTGTGTTGTGATAGGATCATGTACAATAATAAGGTGAACATAAGCACCAAAATAGGAGGTGGATGTATATAAATATGGACGAGTGGAATAACCACAACTAGAATTTGGTAGTGAGAGTCGAGCAATGAAAGGTCAAGCTTGACAATGATCACCTCAAATCTAGAATAGAGGTGCACAACATAGTTGTCCTTGTGACCTAATTGAGGGTATATGCCATCCCCCTTAGCATTATTTTTCAAGGGAGGTGGATCCTTGATTCCCTACTTGGTTTTGTGATTGTCAGCTTGGGCTCATTTTGGGTCTACTCGAGCATGGGGGTTGCCTAAATAGACTCATTAGAGAAGTGTTCAGGCACTTTTGGTGCTTGCTCTGGTGCTTTTTCTATTTGAGTGGGTGTTATTTGGAGACATTGCCAATTGATGCAGCCTTCAGTGATCTTGGATAAGCCCACAACTTCCATCATTGTGTGAGGACTGAACATTTTAACCTCATGTTGAATTGGATATTTAAGACCATTGATGAAGCAACATGGGAAGAAGGCATTGAAGAAGCTTATAGTTTGGTTGGTGAGTGCTTCAAATACTACTTTCTATTC
The DNA here is from genome assembly GCA_037957365.1 of Torreya grandis. NCBI lineage: Eukaryota > Viridiplantae > Streptophyta > Pinopsida > Cupressales > Taxaceae > Torreya > Torreya grandis. The sequence goes on along the minus strand of JARHVA010000074.1, from coordinate 3,252,772 downwards.
TTGGATGGTCTTCATTTGATGAAGTTGAGTTAAGGCCACAATGAAATTACCTCTAGACAAAATAGGAGTTCCCATAATTACAATAAAATAGACATCTATTTTAACCAAAAATGCATCCTTACAATGATATGGGCCAAAACATAACTAGATAGACTCAACAAAAATGACTAAACTTGACTATAATAGACTCAACTACAATTGATGATGATATTACACTATTGATGATTTGACTAACCACTAAAGCTAGTTGACACCTAACGACACAATAATATGACCAATTTTTTATTTTTTTATTTTTATTAATTTTTTGCCACATGAATGTATTTAATAACAATAAATAAAATATGATTGATAATTAATACTAAAATATTTTGAAATATTTAAAAATAACATATGACCTAAAAATAATTAATAAGATAAAAAACCTAAAAATAAAATAAAAAACTAAAGCACATTCAGTATGCAACTTTGAGACTATATTAAAAAACCTAAACAACAAAAAACTATGAAATACTTAAAAAAGTACTTAAAAATATAACTTAATATAAAAATATTACTAAAAAACCAAATTACATAAACATAAACCTAATATCACTAATAAAATAATCAATAAAGAAACCCTAAAACTGTAACAAAATACCATGAATCATTATGAAAAACCATGGTTGGGATGGTAGAGTAGTTCCCAAATTGCAAACAATGAATTAGGGAGGGTGGTATACATAGTGGTGAAACCAAAGTCGATTAAGGAGGTAGTCGAGGTGTGAATGTTAAATGCCTTGGTACATCTACTAAATGTGAGAATATCAATGGCTTCTCAGAATATACAGTTGAACATAGAGTGTGGTAGGTCATGGAACCATCAATGCAAATGGTGGATCTACAGGTTTGCATAGGTATGCTATGAGAGCGACAGTCAAGGTAAGTTGCGTGTCATGAGGAGAGATGGAGCAAGGTTAGCATGTTTTCATCAAAGCTAATTGGATCAGTGTAAATCCATGGCACATAAACATAGTTGAGCCTAGTGTATAGCTTATTTAGATGGTATAGGTTGGAGGATACCAAGTGGTGAGGGGCATTCAATGAGCCTAAAACCATCACCATATATTTTCAGTTGAGGAAGTGGCACATAAATGGCCAAGGTGTGGCCTACCTTAAATAAATCACATGACCTGTGAGACTGCAATAACTTTTTCAAGTGGAGACTGCTGGAATAAATTTTTGTAATGGAAAAATGAACACTAATGAGCCTAGAGGACATTGAGGGAACTGAAAGAGTCATCATGGATCCTTGGTGAAATCAAATCAAGTATCTTGGTAAATGTTTGTATAAAGTTATGATATCTGGATCATATATCATGACAATAACAATAATAATGTTGGAGCCATAAAGAATTTTAATATTCATTTCCTTCAGATTATAAATGCAAAATATGGTGTTGGATATTACACTACACATATTTGTAAATTTCCAATACACAGATCTATAAATAGGGGTAAATATTCACACTGACAATAGTGCCAACTAGAATACTACAAACTCACAATAAAATTATTGCAACCCTTATGAACTTCAAATTTCATGGCAATAAGAAAAAACAATTGACTCATTTCTCACATAATAACACTCTATATATATAGTAACTCAAAAGCTAAATTACTAAAAACTATCTCTCAAGGTGGAGATCTCAAATTTTATAGCAACAAAAATAAAAAAAATTAGCTTTTTTAATCTCAAATTTTACTACAACAAAAAAAAATTCCCAAGAAAGTGTTCTGATACCAATGCTAGAGACTAGTTTCTCTCTGAAGACTAAATAGTTGAATCAACTCATATTAATCTGAAACACTCACATTACAAACACCAATTCCTTTTATGAAAGGAACACTCTATATCATAGGCCACTTCGAGGGGGCTACCTCTTTTAGAGCAAGGCTCTATTACAATTGATTTGTGGATGATCTACAACATCACCTACCCCTTTATTTATACTATTTATTACCAACCCATATCATTAGTCTAATGTATGTGAGATTATTCATCTAATGCATTACTATTACATGTTACTATTTCTACTAGTTATTCCCCTATCTAGGTACATTACATGTTGGAAAATGGAATAGAACCTTGATATAAACAAGGTGTGTATAACAAGGCATAACAACTATTATATAATATAAACACGAAATCTAATTATATGATAATGTGAAGAATAATGTGAAATGTCATATATATGTGTTCACAAATGCAATTATAAGTCTTAACATATGTCATCAATAATAACTGATAAATATCACTATAGCTGGTATCTAGCTCTGATCATAGTCTCTTCTACTTTCTCAAAGAGTCATGCAAGAATTATGAAGCAGATGAGCACTCTGAAGAAGGTAGGAACACTATAAAAATGAGAAGGATGTCGAGTCTCTTGTGAAGGGTAATCAATGTGATGAACATGCAACATTAGGTTACCATGATCTTCTAATCGAATTGAAGGATATGGTTGAGGATAAGGTTGCCCCTTCATTCATGAACAACCCTAGGAGAGTTGCTAAGAATGCTAAGATGCAGACCTTCGGAAGTCATGAAATTATTATTGGATCACTCTACATATATCTATATGATGTGTAATGCATTGATTCCAAAATAATAGACTTTTTATGTTTGGGGTTAAAAACTAGATATTTTTATAGAGGCAAAAAATGAACTGCTAAAATATTGGGTTGCTTCAGGATGAAGCACATTTGGGAACCATTGAAGAGCTCAAAATGGGTCAAATAATGTGTGTTCATACTGTGGAAATAAAAAATTCACCTAGAATTAGTTTAATCTGGTGATTGACTATCTACAGTAGGAACTCAACCTTGTAGATTCTATTGTGTTAAGAATCTCTAGTATGTTTGACAATATTTAGCCCAATGACTAGCTATCTTATGGAACTTATAGTATGGATATTACAACCTAGGTGTAGAATAATAAGGAGGTATGTCTATAACCTCATCAAATAATTCATCACTATTGAAGCATCTAAGGGTAGGTTATATAACCATCATTGTGCATCTAAGGCAGACCACCTCGATGCATGATGAATCAACATAGCCCACATCTCATGATGAACTGTAATCAAAGGATCATAAAGTATATAAATTTGATATGGTTATGTCATGGAATGATTAAGGAGCATACTCAAAAGAGGCTCAGAAGTAAATTGGGTAGTATGTGAATAAGCTAGAAATGCTCCATGTCTAATCTATAGACATCAATTGAAGGAGGGGTAATGTCAAGTAAAGTAGAAGGAGAGAAGATGATGTCATCTAGATTAATGAAATAAAAATATGAGGAAGACTCTTAAGAGCACTGAAGAGATGATTGATAATAGAGGATTTTCACGTCTTTAGCTTGAGCATAGCCAACTAAGTATAGATCATCAAGGGAATAACCATCATTGTAATTGAGTGTATGTAGATCAATGTGGAGGGCATCAACCACTCTATCCCTATAGGAAGATTGGGGAGCCACATTCTTAGGGATGACCATAGAAGAGGGAAAATCATGAGATGGCTTATTACAAGAATAAGGTTACAAAGAACTAGGAATAGAATCTAATTATTTCAAGATGGCTATTACAACCTATTATGATTTGGAAATGATTGATTATGTTGTGTTGTGTTGTGTTGTCAAATGCAATAGTAATAGAGGGTTGAGAATTAACATATTATATTATTATTATTGATACATTTGGAGTTAAGATATGAGGACTAATATATTGTATCAAAGTGGTTGATATAGTAGGAACAATCATTAGAAATGATAACTACATTAATCTCATTGATGCAATAGGAATATCTATATTACTGATAATTTCCTCATACTCAACATCTGAAAATAAGGTAGAGAGGTATCCTAAACTTATTTATAATTAGGATAAGGATTATGGTTATAATAAATTTAAGAGTCAATGTAAGAGATTACATCACTCATCTTATTCATGTTAACTAGGTTCTCTTGATTAGTAGAAGAGTGAGGGTTAATTATGGTTTCAACAACATTAGTGGTAGTAGGTTGATTGGTATTAGGTTGATGGTTTTGATTATGTTTAGCAAGTGGATATGTATATATGGTAAGGTGAGAATTATCTTTATTAATGGATTCATGCTTAACATTGGAAACATGGGCTTTAACTATGTTGTCATTGGCTTGTTGATGTTCTTGGATCAAATCTACATGGTCAAAGTTGGAACCAAGAAGAAAATGAAAATCAAAGTTTTTAAGTTGTCTACAGGTTTCATGGGAGTGTCTTAAACTTGTGTGATACCAATAATTTTTTTGTGTATTGTTGTCCCCCAAAAATATCACTCTTTTTTGGGACAACATTTGAACTAATTTGGTCTTACAGACCAAACTTGTCTTTTCCCTTTTTAAAATGTGTCTTGGGCATTCAAATTCCTCATTTTTAAAGCTTTTTAGAAATCTACAGACTCTACAGGCTTAAATCTATGGACTTTTCAGACCAAGTTCAATGGGCTTTATAGGTTGATTTCTATGGACTCTGCAAGCAGTTTCATTTCTACAAGTTTAACGGGCTTCATGGCTTCTGCAAACGGGTTCAATCAAAAGAATTGGTTTCTAACACTTGGTCATTTTCGAGATTGGTTCAGTGCCTTGGTTCAATCAAAAATGTCTATCGGCAAGCATTCAAGTAAAAGAGGCTTGAACCATTGAGCCGTTGAACTGTTGAACCACTTTGGTTCAAAGGTTCAATGAGTTCAAGGTTTAATCGGTTCAACGCCTTCGATTTACTCAGTTCATCCGCTTGGTACAACGGTTAGTTCATCGCTTTGGTTCATTCAATTGAATCATTAGCTTGAACCATTTTGGTTCAAAGATTGGTTCAACAAAGAGGTTCAACGTCTTGGTTCAATGGAGCGTTTCATCGGCTTGGTTCATTCAATTGGACCATCAGCTTGAACCATTTTGGTTCAAAGCTTGATTCAACCAATTGGTTCAACGAAAAGGTTCAACGGTTGGTTCAAACAAAGGGTTCATTGGATTGAACCATTTTTGTTCAAATCCTAGGTTCAACAATTGGTTGAAAGCCTTGTTTCAATGGAATGGTTCAACAGTTGGTTCATCGCCCAAGTTCAAAGGGCCTCTCGAAGGACAAGTGCCCTTGCGGAGGGCACTTGGTCAACAAAAATACCCTTCGAAAGGGTCATTTTCAAAAAGACTAAGGCAAGTCTAAGGCACAATTCTTTCAGACAAAAAGTCTAAAAAAATTCTGAGAAGTCACGGAAGCAAGAAAATTGAAGGAATTTGCGTATTGGCAAATGAAATAATTTCCATAGACTTTTTGTCCACGGGAAATTTCCGCAGACAATTTGTTTGCGGGAATTGTCTGTGGGAATTTGCTCAGGGAAAAGCCCGGGGAAAGTACCCACGATAATTAACCACAAGAATTTGCGAAGCGTTGTCGAAGGACCCCAAAGGGTAGGTGCCCTTGTGGGGGACTCTCAGCAGCTAGCTTAAAGGGTACTTCCTGAAGCTGAAGGGTCACCTTCCCTTTGGGAAGGATGTAAAACAAGAAGCTTGAAGGCCATTTAGGGATCATTTCTTAAGTCCCAAAAGGGCAAGTCCAATTTGGAAAAGTGCCAAATAGAGAGCTAAAAGAGGACCAAGGGGTGACGCACCTGAAGATGTCAAATTCAACACAGTGAACTAACCGTTGAAAACATAGTGACAGGCGCGTGAACGTCAAATTCAAGACAAAAAAATAGTTGTTGATCCTTTGAACCTCCAGACTAGAATGCATTCACAAACTTCAAGGCCAAGACCAGTAGAAAGTGAGGAAAAAACAAAACAGCAAACTGAATCTAGGACCCGATTCAATTAACCAAAAAAGGAGGAACGATGAAGGTAAGATCAGATCGCTAGGCGGACATTGAAAGTTGTAAACTTTCAATAAGCATGACTTGTTTCCCTGCATTGATAAAATCAAATGGGTAAAATGCCCCTAAATTCCAGCCTATCTTCTTAACAGATTCCAATGCAACATGATGTGTTACTATTCCTGAGTCCTTGAAGTGGCTATTTAAGGGACTCTCTTCTATTATAAATGATCTCTTTTTTGACAATCAGAATGAAGCTCTGCCCAAATTGAAAGGCACTTTTGAGACTTTGAGCTCAGTTTGTTGATCATATTTTGTTACTGGAATAAGAAATCAAGTGACTTTTCAGACTTTGTGCTGTGATATCTTTGTTGTTGAGGAAACTGTTCTTATGTCTTTTTCCTTGATTTATTTTCTGTTCCTTTAATTCAACAAGTAGGATTAGTGAAATTAGTCAGAAAAGTGTCCTGAAGAGTCAACTGTGGAGACTTTATGCCCTCATAATTGTCTTTCAGTGTGTTTTCTTTTCATTTTTGTGTAAAGGACTTTGGGAAGACTTTATGCCCTCATTGTCCTTCGTATCTTACTCTTGAGTGATTCAAGTGGAGACTTTGTGCTGCATCTCAATTTGCTGGTTATTACATCTTTTGCTACATTTTACTGTTACTACCTGGAGTATTCTTGTGGCTTGATGAATAGTACTTTTGAAAGAAGAAGAGTGATTTCTATCATTTTCCTTGAGTTTCTCCTGTGATCTGCATACATCATCTCTGAAGAAAGAGAGATGGATGGTTTTTCCTATCCTTGAGTATTATTTTTTGTTTATATATATAGCTTATAGGGAACCTCCCCTTGATGAGAGGAGAGATCAGTCCCCTTCTAATGTGGTAAATCTACACATTTGGATGACTAATCTTCCTACTTTGGCTAATCAAACTTATTTTGTTTATCAGTACGTTGATCGATAAAATATTCAACCAATAGTTTTTGGCGACACCATTGGGGATACATACGCATTATCCATTTATAATCTATCCATTCACCTCCACACTAACCAGGAAAGAACACACAGTTTAAAGCATCAAGCTTTAATTGAAGCAAGGTCAATTATTTTTTATTTTTGTTTCACAATCTAGCAGATTCAAGGTATACACGAAGCTAAAGGGCTAAAGGTATCGTTGACCCTGTATTTGAGTTGGTACAGCAAAGTGATTTTTGATCTATTTCCTTCACCATCTCATCTCCAATGAACCAAGAGTTTTCCTCCCACTAAATTCAGATCTCCATTGCCAGACAAAGTATCTACTTCTATTGTTGATAAAGCTTTGCCAATAATCACTCCTTTGAGATTTTTTATCCCTCCTTTTCATAATCCTACAATGGCAGTTCAAGGCCCCTAGGGTAATGCTTTTGGTCCTCTCAATCTTACTCCACCTCTACATGAGCTTCCATGTAGTTCAAGGAAGAACTTCCTCAAGTTCTATGGTGATGGAAAAGTTTATCCTGATGAGCACATTACAGCTTTCAGCATAGCTTGTAGAGTAATCAGAGTAGAATTTGAAGATGTAGCAGTTAGTATTTTTGTAAGACATTACAAGGTGCTGCTGTAGATTGGTTTTATCATCTACAGGCTCGGTCAGTGACTGATTGGAATACTCTCAAAGCTAAGTTTGAAGCCAAATTCAAACCTACAGAAGATGCACATACACTTTTGGCTCAACTTACACAAATGAAGAAAGAGCCTCATGAGCCTATGAGAGACTTCATAGCCAAATTTGACAAAATGAGAAACATAATCCCTATAATTGCTTGACCTATAGCTGAGAATCTCAAATGCTTTTTCATTAATTCTCAGCTACCTGAAGTAAGTTTTCTCTTGAGATGTGTAGGTCAAATAGATCTTACTACAGCTCAACTTTTGGCCACTAAAGTAGAAGATGATCTCATCTTAGCAAGGAAGATAAGAAGAGATCTAAATAGAAATAGAGCTTCATCATCTTCTGAATATGCATTTACAGGCACCACAGATCTAATGGTGTAAAAATTGGCAAATGAGTTGCTTACTCTCAAAAAGCAAATGGCTCAAGGAATGTCTTATGCTCCTTCATACAGAAGGACATTCCCAAATCAGTCATATTAGGGCAATGCTACCAGGAATCAAGGGCAATAGAATCACCTTCCTCCCCCATAAGAGAAACTTGCCCTAGAAGCTCCTCCAACTAATTCAGCAATGGGATATCTTGAAGCAGAATTAGAATTCTCTTTCCATCCTGAATTGAATCAAGAAAATGATGTTGATCTCCTTGAAGACAATCAAGAAGAATCAGCTGGCAACTCCCACATTGGTTTCCTAAACTATCAGGATGAACCCGAAAGCAAAGGAAAAGCTTTTGATGGATCATATGCAGTGTTTACCAGGTTCAAAAACTAATCAATCCAACAAGCTGATAAAGAGAAGACAAGAACAACCGTAGCCAGTAGTCATGATTGCTAAACATGGAACCATTTTGCCTTTTCAGTCAAAGGATCCAGTAATCACTCAAAAAGAAAATACATCAATTTCACCTTCCCTTTTTATTTTAAATTTGCAAACCAGCCCACCTCCCATTCCTCCTAAAACTCAAAAAAATGAAGTACCTTTCTCTGTACCTAGCTCAATTCAGCCATTTGACATAATCGATCATGTCAAAAAGACAAAAATATAAATGTCTAATTTTGAATATTTGCAGTCCAATCATGATCAATTGAATAAGCTGGTCCAATATGTCAAAAACCAAAATGTCCCTGTAGGACAAAAGGCTAAAAAGGTAAATCTTGATTCTTCAAAAAACATGCCTATTCCAAATAATTTGGTCATTACTCCTCCAGCTACTCCTGGAAAAATAGAACCTTTCTATGTTTCTCTGTTAATTAATGGCCACAAGCTAAGTAACTGTATTATAGACTTAGGCAGATCTGATAATGTCATCAATGCTAAAGTAGCTGAGTCTCTTAGTCTCACACTGACCAAGGCATTTGAAAGATATTTCTCCATAGAGAATAAGCAAGTACCATTGTTAGGGCAAATCAAAGATGCCCAATTTGCATTTGCAACCATTCCAGACAAGAGAATCAAGATGACTGTCTTGGTGGCTCACGTCCCAGCATCCTATGGCATTTTGCTTGGAAGAAATTTCTTCAAGGATGTGGGATGAGAACTAAGCATGGATCAATTTGAGGCAAGGATCCCTATCTAAGGCATAATGAAGAGGTTGCTCCTTGAAAAGGAAACAAAATATGTGGTCACCCAGACATCAAATCCTGAAGCTCAAATCTTTTTTGAATCTGTAGGTATCGATAACTATTTTCTATCTACAGATAAAATGCATAAAACACCTAAAAGTGTCAACTCAAAAATTAGTTCAACAAGAACAACAGAAAACTAGTAGGCTACAGTACATACCAAGAAGAATCCTCTATCTCTGATGAAGAAAAGTCTAAAAAAAAATCAATATCAGATGAGATATGGACTTTGGAATTTGATGGTAGCTGTTCCTCTACCAGTTCAGGAGATGGGATTGTTTTGATATCTCTTCAAGGAGATATGTTCCCTTCATCTTAAAAATTACAGTTTAGAAACACTAACAATACAGCTGAATATGAATCTTTGTTGCTTGGCATGAAGGCTTCTCAAGAAAAAGGCATCAAGTTTCTTCATGCCAAAGGGGATGCTGAATTAGTAGTTTGTCAAGTGAGAAACTTATACCAAACTAAGAATGAAAGATTATGCCACTATCGTAACTTGGTTTCGGACCAAATTGAAAGCTTTGATGCTTTCAACATTTTTGCCATATCCAGAGAGTCTAATGACAGAGTTGATGCACTTGTTGTTTTAGGAACTCTCTTAGTTCCTCATTTAGATTTCAAAGAAGATAGGTATACCATTGAGCTGGTCTATAGACCAAGTGTTCCTGACAATGCTGATCATTGGCAAGTATTCAATGATGATCATCAAATCATTGCCTTCCTGGAATGAAAAGATAATTTTGAACAACTATGTTTTGAAGGCAGTGAATCTCAAAAGAATGAATCTGTGTCTGAATCTAGCTCAAATATAAATGAAGAATTCTTAGAGCTTAAAGGAAACAAAATTCTCAAAGGCTTGGTTTCTCCTGAAAAGTTGTTTGACAAACATGATAGATTCATCAAACAGACTCGAGTTTCTCTCAGGGATTCGATCAAGTGAATTTGACTATTGAAGAAAATCCCAAGATGATCAATATTGGTAAGTGTTGCACCCCTGAAAAAAGATTCAAGTTCATCTCTTTACTCTATCAATACATGGATGTCTTAGCATATTTTTATGAAGACTTAAAGTCTCTCAGACCAGATGAAATCTACCATAACATTCCTCTCAAGGCCGACTCAATGCCATACAAGCAAAAATCCAGACAGTATAATCCAAAAATATCAGGTACTATTTTGTCTGAGATACAAAAAATGTTAAATGCTAGAATCATCTTCCCAATCCATCATTTCACATGGATTGCAAACATAGTGCCTGTAAGGAAGAAGAATGGCAAAATTCACATTTGTGTAGATTTCAAAAATCTGAATCAAGCATCTTTGAAGGATAATTATCCTTTGCCAATTATGGATCAAGTGCTTCAAACAGTGATAGGTGCAGAGATGTTATCAATGCTAGATGGATTCTCAGGATATAATCAAGTTGAATTTGGTGAAGCAGACCAACATAAGACTGCATTCACCACACCTTGGGGTACATTTGCATATAGGAGAATGCCTTTTGGTTTAATAAATGCTGGTGCTACCTTTTAGAGAGCTATGGATTTGTCTTTCAAAGATGAGATTGGTAAATTCATAGTGTTATATCTTAACGACTTTACTATCTTTTCAAAGTGTCGATCTGATCATGTACGCCATTTATAACAAGTGATGGAGCACTGTCACCAAAATGGTATTTCTTTAAATCCTAAAAAGTCTATTTTTGGAGTAACAAAGGGGAAACTCCTTGGACACATTGTGTCCAAAGAAGGCATAAAGATTGACTCAGACAGAGTCAAGTCTATTTAAGAACTTAATTTGCCTACAAGTAAGAATGTTGTTCATTTTTTCTTTAGAAAGGTGAATTTCTTACGGAGATTCATCCCCAAATTTGCTGAAAAGACTAGACACATTGTGAATATGATGAAAGGAAAGACCATCTTTAGCTAGACTAAAAAAGGCAAGGCAACATTTCAGGATATCAAGACTGCCATTACTTACGCCCCTACCTTGGTTTGCCCAAATTATAACAAAGATTTCATCATATACAGCTATGCGTCTGAACACACTCTTTCAGCAATTCTTGTTCAACAAGATAAAGAAGGTATGGAATATCCTATCTCTTTCATGAATTTCCCTCTCAAAACCCATGAGATAAAATATTCAAATATAGAGAAGCATGTTTATGCCTTGGTGAAAGCAATCAAACATTTCCACTTCTATATTCTGAATTCACATACTATTTCCCTAGTGTCTAACACTACAGTCAAGTCTATATTAACTCAGTCAGAGTTTGGCACAAAAAGAGGTAATTGGATTGCAAAAATCCAAGAGTTTGATCTAGACATCAAGCTGAAAAAGATGGTTAGGGGTAAAGGTTTATGACAATTAATTGCTGATAATAAGCCAGAAGACACATAGCGTGAAGAAGCTGAAGTGGAAGAGACACCAATAGTCCTTTTTGTCTCCACTATCAATGAGTGGTATTCTGGTATCACTCATTTCCTTACTTATGGTGAATGTCCTACTCATTTGTCTTACAAAGAAAGGAGGACTATCAAGTTGAAAGCTACAAAAAAAATTCTTTGGGACAATGGCTTGTATAAAAGAAGCATAGATGGAGTATTCCTTCGTTGTGTAGATAAAGAGCAACAAAGCCAGCTTTTGAAATCTTTCCATAATTTGGCCTGTGGAGGACATTTTTCTGCTCTTATGACTGCTCACAAGATTCTGTGAGCCAGGTATTATTGGTCAACTCTTTTCCAAGATGCACATAAGTGCGTGAGAAAATGTGAACTCTGTCAGTAATTTGTTGGAAGACCCAAGTTAGTTGCTATGCCTCTCAAGCTAGTGATCATAGAAGAACATTTCTAGATGGGGACTTGATTTTATTGGGACTATAAAACCATCTTCAAGTGTTGGACATGATTATGTCCTTACAGCAACTGACTATTTCACCAAGTGGTAGAAGCAATCCTAACAAGCATGCTACTTCAAAAGTTATATGCAACTTCCTCAAAGAGAATATCATTTCCAGGTTTGGAGTTCCCATCAAAATTGTTACTGATAATGTAGCTTGTTTCACCTCTCAAGATATTACACAATTCTATTTCCATTATGGAATTACACTCTCTCACTCTTCTGATTATTTTCCACAAGGGAATGGACAAGCTGAATCTAGCAATAAGAATCTGGTAATTATTATCAAGAAGCTAGCAGATGACAATCAAAAAACATGGCATAAAGCATTGGTTGATGCTCTATGGGCAGATAGAATCACACTAAAGAGGGCAATTGGTATGTCTCCTTTTCAACTTATTTATGGTATCAATGTTGAAATACCAATCACCTTAGAATTGTCAGCCTTGAAATTGGCAAAGGCAATTGAAGATCAGACATATGAAAGTTCTCTTGACAAAAGAATCATGTGCCTAGCTGAGCTGGAGGAATAGAGAACCATGGTGGTGGACAGAATTTCTACTCATCAAAGTCTGGTAAAGAAACTCTTTGACCAGAAGGTCAGAAATCATGATTTCCGGATTGGGGATCAAGTCCTGTTGTGGGACAAAAGGAGAGAACCAAATGGGATGCATGGAAAGTTTGACTCCCTTTGGAGAAGCCCATTTATAATTCATCAGTACATTGGTGAAAGCAACTTTCTATTGAAATATCAAGATGGCACACTCTTTTCTCTGCCCCACAATGGGCAGCATCTGAAACATTTCAACTCTTGAAGTGTCAGATCATTCCATTTGTATATATGTACATTTGTATAGTTTTTAATTCAATTTTGTTTTGTTTGTTTCCATTTTTGATTCCTTTCATTTCTGGGTAACATGACTCTGTAACCCAATGGTTCACATGAAGACACTGGGGATTTTGGATTCTACTCCTTTCAATTCTTTTTGTAATTGACAGAAGTTCCCCAACTGGAGCTAGTTGTTGTCCCCCAAAAATATCACTCATTTTTGGGACAACATTTATTTATTTTGGTCTTACAAATCAAAATTGTCTCTTCCCTTTTTAAAATTTGTCCTAGGCATTCAAATTCCTCATTTTTCAAGCTTTTCAAAAATCTATGGACTATGTAGGCTTAAATCTACAAACTTTGTAGACTGGGTTCAATGGACTTTACAGGTTGATTTCTACATATTTGATTTCTACAGACTCTACAAGCAGTTTCATTTCTATAAGTTCAATGGGCTTCATAGCTTCTGCAGACGGGTTCAATCAAAAGAATCAGTTTCTAACACTTAATCATTTTTGAGATTGGTTCAGTGCCTTGGTTCAATCAAAAATGTCTATCGGCAAGCATTTAAGCAAAAGAGGCTTGAACCATTGAATTGTTAAACCGTTGAACCACTTTGGTTCAAAGGTTCAACAAGTTCAAGGTTCAATCAGTTCAACGCTTTTGGTTTACTCAGTTCATTCACTTGGTTCAACAGTTAGTTCATCGCTTTGGTTCATTCAATTGAACCATCGGCTTGAACCATTAACTTGAACCATTTTGGTTCAAAGCTTGGTTCAACCGATTGGTTCAATGAAGAGGTTCAACATCTTGGTTCAATGGAGCATTTCATCAGCTTGGTTCATTCAATTGAACCATCAGTTTGAACCATTTTGGTTCAAAGCTTGGTTCAACTGATTGGTTCAACGAAGAGGTTCAACGGTTGGTTCAAACAAAGGGTTCATCAGCTTGAACCATTTTGGTTCAAAGCCTAGGTTCAACAATTGGTTTAAAGCCTTGGTTCAATGGAATGGTTCAATAGTTGGTTCATCACCAAAGTTTAAAGGGCCCCCTGAAAGACAAGTGCCCTTGCGGAGGGCACTTGGTCAATGAAAATACCCTTCAGAAGGGTCATTTTCAAAAAGACTAAGGCAAGTCTAAGGCATAATTCTTTCAGACAAAAAGTCTGAAAGAATTTTGAGAAGTCACGAAAGCAAGAAACCTGAAGGAATTTGTGTATTGGCAAACAGAATAATTTCTAAAAACTTTTTGTCTGTGAGAAATTTCTGTGGATAATTTGTCTGTGGGAATTGTCAGCGAGAATTGTCCACATGAATTTGCTTGGGGAAAAGCCTGGGGAAAGTACCTATGGGAATTACCCGCGGGAATTTGTGAAGGGCCACCGAAGGACCCCGAAGGGAAGGTGCCCTTGTGGGGGACTCTCGGCTGCCAACTTAAAGGGCACTTCCTGAAGTCAAAGGGTCACCTTCCCTTCGAGAAGGATGTAAAACAAGAAGCTCGAAGGCCATTCAGGGATCATTTCTTAAGGTCCGAAAGGGCAAGTCCAATCTGGAAAAGTGCCAAATAGAGAGCCAAAAAAGGACCAAGGGGTGATGTGCCCAAAGACGTCAAATTCAACACAGCAAACTAACCATTGAAAACATAGTGATGGGTGCGTGAACATCAAATTCAAGACAACAAAATAACCGTTGATCCTTTGAACCTCCAGACCAAAATGCATTCATAGACTTCAAGGCCAAGACTAGCAAAAAGTGAGGAAAGAACAGAATAGAAAACTGAATCCAGGACCCGATTTAATTAACTAGAAAAGGAGGAACGATGAAGGTAAGATCAGATCGCCAGGTGGACATTGAAAGTTGCAAACTTTCAATAAGCATGACTTGTTTCCTTGCATTGATAAAATCAAATGGGCAAAATGCCCCTAAGTTCTAGCCTATCTTAATAGATTCCAATGCAACATGATGTGTTACTATTCCTGAGTCCTTGAAGTGGCTATATAAGGGACTCTCTTCTATTGTAAATGATCTCTTTTTTGACAATCAAAATGAAACTCTGCCCAAATTGAAAGGCACTTCTGAGACTTTGAGCTCAATTTGTTGATCATATTTTGTTACTAGAATAAGAAAGAAAGTGACTTTTTAGACTTTGTGTTGTGATATCTTTGTTGTTGAGGAAACTATTCTTATGTCTTTTTCCTTGATTTATTTTCTGTTCCTTTAATTCAACAAGCAAGATTAGTGAAATTAGTCAGAAAGGTGTCCTAAAGAGTCAACTATGGAGAGACTTTGTGCCCCCATAATTTCCTTTCAGTGTGTTTTCTTTTCATTTATGTGTAAAGGACTTTGGGAAGACTTTGTGCCCTCATTGTCCTTCATATCTTACTCTTGAGTGATTCAGGTAGAGACTTTGTGTTGCATCTCGATTTGCTAGTTATTACATCTTTTGCTACATTTTATTGTTACTACTTGGAGTATTCTTGTGGCTTGCTAAATAGTACTTTTGAAAGAAGAGGAGTGCTTTCTATCATTTTCTTTGAGTTTCTCCTGTGATTTGCATACATCATCTCTAAAGAAAGAGAGATGGATGGTTTGTCCTACCCTTGAGTATTATTTTCTGTTTATATATATAGCCTATAGGGAACCTCCCCTTGATGAGAGGAGAGATCAGTCCCCTTTTGATGTGGTAAATCTACACATTTGGATGACTAATCTTCTTACTTTGGCTGATCAGACCTATTTTTTATCAGTACGTTGATCAACAAAATATTCAACCAACATGTATTAAACCAATGCTTGGTATGGAAATAAGGATCAAGTTATCTAGTTAAGGGTTTAGGAATGCATTTATAAACTGAGTTAGGGAAAGAGGCTTGTGAACTTCCACATTATTTTCATAAGTTGATGAGGAAGGAGGATGCTAGAAGGGACTTCCCTTGATAGGTTTATAAAGTGTCCATTCATTGAATCCACCATGAATAATAACATGGATGGTGTGCATGGAACCCTATGTATCTATGACACCATTATTGTAAGTATATTTTTTTAGACTTAATAAGCATATGTGTTTGAGACTTTGTTTAGGAAGGCTTAAATTATGGTATGGGGAAGTATTGATGGTTAGCTTGTTCAAGGGATTATTTTAGTGATTTTTTATAGATATTCATGAATTGATATTGAATTTTAGGATGGCGACCATTGGTAAACTATTGCAAAAGGATATCTTCCAACATGTTGTGTTCAACCTTGTTAGATAAGGCTTTCCAATACTTGATAAAGGCTTGGGAAGTTTCAAATTCTACCTATTTTTAATTTATGAAATAGGCTAAGTTATTTTCAAGAAGATCATTAATCTAAAATTATTGAATCAATGCATGGAATAAGTATTATAAGTTAGAGATAGTACTAGAATTGATTTTATTGTACCAATCTAGGGCATCACTTGAAAAGGTTTTTGATATAAGTTTGATATCCACAAAGGTGTTTAGATTAATCTAATCTTTGCAATGGTTTCCAAAAGCTTTCAAATGCAAAGTGGGATCAGTGGATCCATTACAAGTGATAGAATAAGTGATACCATCTATGTCTATGTTTATTATTTTAGGGTCTAATGGCTCATTTTGAAGATGTTTAATTGCTTTGTTTAGAAGTGGAGGTTGTATAATTAGATTTTTATGTGCATCTTTGAGAGGGGGTGAGGGGCGATTCAGATTTCACACTCCCTATTGAGGTTGTTGACGATGTTTTTGTAATTAAAAGAGTTGATTTTGAATGTGAATTATTTGATTGGAATTAGTGGTTTAAAAATTATCCATATGGTTCATGGCTTGAAACAATATTTGATGAGTATAAACAGCTTGTTGGCTAGAAGAGGAGGCTTTAGATACACTAGTGGTAGTGTTAATATGGGTGTTACAATGGGTGCTTCAAGTGGGCCCACTAAAGGAAAGACATGCCATGTTAGTAGCAATATTGGGCATGGAAAAAGAAGAAATAAATGGGAAAATCATGTGATGACTTGTTGTTAGAGTATCTTATTACTCATGTTTACTAGGTTTTTTCCTATGTGAGATTAGTCCAACATTGCCTAGTTTATCCTACATCTCGTTTTGCCTTGCCTATATAAGTAAGTGTTACTCATTATAATATACATGCTTTTACATGCTTTTGTAATATTTTTAGATCTCATTGTGTGAATATAAATTGTTTTATTTTCAATTGATTTCTTCTGAGTATATGTTGAATTATCAATGGTTGTGGTAATGAGCCATTGGAGAGATCTTGGCCGAAGAGTTTTGATAATTATTTCATGGTATCAGAGCCACCCTCCAATAGCCATTACTTAGATTTCCCTTCCATTTTAGATATGCACTTTTTATGCAATCCATAGTTTCATATTCCTTAGTTTATCATTTATGGAATGAGTTTTTTGAAGACCTTGTCCTATTTGTCTAATGGTTGAGTTTATTTTTCATTTCATTAGCATTGAGGTTGTATGCTTATATGAAAACATTAGAAATTTTACATTGAATCTACTGTTGTGATTTTGTATTTGTCACATTGGAAATTTAGCACAATTGTATAATAATTTTTTGGTGCAGATCTAGTTAGTTTGCATTGGATCTGTGGATCTTATTTTGTAGGAATTATTTGTTTGACTTCACATCTCCTTGAAGTTGTCTGAACTTCAACTATTTTTTAAGTTTCATAAACTTTAACTAGAAGTTTTCCATTTTGAATTTGATAGTATTGATGTCTTTCTTTGTGGTAGACCACCATTCCTAAAATGACTATAGGTTGCTTCGATCTTTGCATTGCCATCTCCTTCAGCACCATTACATACTCACTCAGTTGTACTTGCACCTACACCCTCTTCTCATTCATGCAACTCTTAGTCATATTAAGGCTCTCTACATTATTTATATATTATTGTTGATGATTTTTGTAATTATTAATAACATTAAGCACTACCAGCTTGGGAGAGGGTAGGGATGCCTAAGCCAGTGGTGATGGAGGAGAATGGTAGTGGTGCTTGTGTTGGTGTTGATGTTTATAGGAGGGTCCTATAAGGCCATCCATCCTATTGAAGAGTGCCTATTTAATAGTGGCCCATTTGTTTAAATACTTCTATTCCACCCTCACTGGTCTCTCATCCCCACCACTGATTCCTAATTACCTACTTTTTTGAGTTGAACAACCCATACTTCTTTTGGCATCGATGTCCATCTACAGACCTTTCACTTGGCTTGGCATTTGGGTTGTGGGCAATGACTTTGTCTTTGAGCCCAATCGAAGTGTTTTAAGGCCTATCATTGATGATATGCTTTTGGAAATCATCCTCTCCAAAGCATGCATACCATTCTCAGAAGCATCCACCTATACTACCATTTCCCAGTGCACCCTCTATCGATGCACTCTACTTAGATGTGCATCAAAATATTCTTGTGTCCCTTGTTGCATTGACTATACATGATAGTAGCATGTGTTTTATGATTGGGAGAACATGGCACTCTTTATTTTCTCTAATAACTATATTTTTTATTAAATGAGCCCTAAAATAATTAAAATTTGTTTTAATTTTAATAGCTTTATTAGGCTTTTTAGAGTTGTATATTTACCTCTTAAAATGAAGCTACTTGTTGCTTTAGAGCTTACAGAGGTATATAGGGATATGTTTTTTGACTTATGGTTTGTTTGAGGATATTCTTGGTTTTGTGTCGATTTCAATAGGTGGTTAGATGGCATGATTTGTGTTTAAATTTTGAGCATTTAAACTTTTAGTGAAAATTTATATTAAATAAGTTGTATTGATGGGAATGTAATTATTTAATAACTTTTGATCAGTAACACAAAATCGATTACTATTTTTTGGAAAATTTAATGTTTTTAAATTTCCCATGCATTGGTCTTATTTAAATTATAAACAACACTAAAATATAAAGTGCCACATTTTGGGGATCTCTTCACATTGATTGTGTTGCTTTGTGATTTGTTGTTTATGGTGACATTTGAATGGTTATGCATTTTGTTATGTTGTGAACATTTTTTGAGGGAATATTACTTAGTTTGCATATACCTCATCTCTTTCATTTGTTATATATCAAAGGGTGAGGTTCAGTTTGGTAGGAGGTCAGATCCCCTCACAAGCAATATAAATATCTTGTTTGCTTCTTTTAGATTGCATTGTCATCATTTGTTGCACTCATAGATGTATTTTCAATTGAGTTTGATGTCATATTCTTAAGTTTACATTATCACTACTAGGGGGTTTATTATGCTATGGGCCCTATATTATACTTTGTGCATGTAATATTTTAGATGAATTTTTGGCTAAGCTTGATGTACTTTTACATGTGCTTTTCACATTGTTGTTTTTTGGTTGTTGATTCTTTTCTAGTGTGTTTGTATACATTATGGTTTTTTCACCATTTTCCACACTCTTATATTAGCCCATGACATGTATTAGTGCTTTGACACACTTTTAGTTGTATCATGTCTCCTCGAGGACCCTTTCTTAGTGCCTCACCTTCTTCTATAGAGACACACTTTTTCTCTCTCTTGTTTTTAGAGCACCTCTCTTGATGGCTTATTCGATTGGTCGATAGTCTCCTCATTTAAAGATATTCTGGTGAATCCCAGTGTATTCTTTATTTTCATCTAGTATTTTTTTATGTATAGGTTATATTGTACTTGCACTTATTTATAAAATGTCATGGGAGGTTTGTTTATTTAGCCTTGTTTACCTTCATGCATTTGTGTGCTTTATTTTAAGTACCTTTTCATTTCTTTAGTTGTTTGTCTCTTCCATCACCACCATGGGCCATCATCTTTTGAGAGATTTTATTTGTATTTTTGACACTTTTTTAACAATTGATGGTCTCTCATAGCTTGGCATGTAGCTATTTAGGTGAATCCTAATGTCATCTTATCTTTTTTGATAGTTTGACAATCTCTTTCAGTGTGATACGGAGTTATTCTGGTGTATATAGTGTCATCTTGTTCTGTGTTTGAGTACTATATTCATACCAATCGTACAAACCTTTTTTTCTCCACTTTATCTAGTCAACAGTATGGGGGATGTGATATACATTATGCTTTTTGGTATTGAGCATTTCTTGCACATGCAATACTATTTTGTACTTTCATCATCACTAACAGTCTTCTTGATTAAATCTATTCTGGTGAAGCCCACTATTATTTGTTTTAATGATCAAGTAGTTGAATCAAACCACTTGTGCATACTAAGTTCTTTTATGACTTTTGATTACTTGGAGTGAAAACTACTTCAACATCATCTTTGGGGGGATTTTTTTCTCTTTCTTCTTATTTTATCTCTTTTAGGGGGAAGTTTTCTTACAATTTTTCTCTTTTTCTCCACTTTATGAGAGTTATAAGTTTTTTGCACTTTTTTTAGTGTTTTTTGGATTACTCCTTTGTAAATGGGTATCTTATTCAAGAACTTTGTTTGATGGAACCCATATGAGGATTATTACTTGAATCCATGGCCTTCTTATTTAGTCTTCTAGTGACACTAGTATGGTATCCCCACTAGTGACACTAGTGTGGTAGCCCCACCAATCTTTGTGCTCACTTCTCACCATCATGTTAAAGGGTGTTCGCGTGATACTTCATCAGATTCATCATTCTACCTAGTACTTTAGATTGTAATGTTCATATTTAGTGATCCTCGTATTCAACACCATTTTTAATTAAACTTGGTGGTTACAGTGACCCAACATCCATGTACTCTGGCATGATAGATTGACATCTATAGGGACACATGACTTCACACTACATTCTCTATTGTTGTCCCCTAGATTCACTTGATGGGGGTGTTATAACATCTTATTACTCATACTTGTTAGGCTTTTTCTTATCTAAGATTTGTCCCACATTGCCTAGTTTAGCCTACATCTTGTTTTGCCTTGCCTATATAATCAAGTGGTATTCATTGTAATATACAACATGCTTTTGTAATCTTTTCAAATCTCATTGTGTGAGTATCAATTGTTTTAGTTTCAATTGATTGCTTCTGAGTATATGTTGAAGTTTTAATTACTATGGTAATGAGCCATTGGAGAGATCTTGGCTGAAAGGTTTTGATAACTCTTTCACTTATCTCAAATTTGGTAGAAAATTTAAACATAGGGGAAGGAGGAAACTCTACATGAAGTGCCATCATGAGTTGATAGATCACCATAGGGTCCTTGTCCTTATGCTCAGGATGCTCATTAATATAGATAATCATTTTTAGAGCATATTCAAGGATAGTTAAGTGGATCAAAGTGTTTGGATTTATTAAGTGGCTCCTAATTTTTAGTTTTAGTGGTCATATGAAAATTGATTATCTTTATTTTTTAAGGTAGTATACAAGAAACAAGATCTAGACATTTTACAAGAATTGGTTAACTCCATTATATCTTGTTGAGTCTTTTATTAATAATCAACAAATATGTATTGCATAATGAAAGGATGTTAATTGTAGAAAAATTATATCAACCAAGTTGATGTAGTCAAGATATAAGATAAGAAAAATAATATTGTATCAAATTAGTCAATACAATCGGATATGAAGAAGTTGATTCTAATAGATTGTATCAAGTTGGTTGATGTGGTCAACTAAATAGATATTATGAAAATCATATTATATTGAGATAGACAATACAAATAGGAAATTAAAAATTGAGATTGTATCAAGTTGGTAAATGCAATTTGGTAGGAATAATCTAAGTCAAATAAACTATATTGAGTTGGTCGATACAATCATACAGGAATGAGCTAAGTCTAATAGGTTTTGTCAATAGATAGGAACTAGAAATGAAATATTAAATTAGGCTCATTAATGTAGTCAAGCAAGTAGAAGCTAGATAAAATAGACTGTATCAACCAAGTTGATATAATCATGCTCAAAGGAATAAAAAGTGTAATGGTATTGAATGATAAAATTGTCTAAATTATGGTAAATAATTAGACTAGATTAGGCTAGACAATGTGATTAAGGAGATAAACACAAGGAACTATATCAATTTGGTTGATGTAGTTCACACACACAAATAACTATATTTGGCTTGGCCAATGTAGTTATAACACATCACAATACGATATCAAGTTGGATGATATAGTCTATAATACAACAAGCAATTGAGGCATTAAATGAAATCCAACTTTTTAAAAATAAGATTAGGTAGGTATGTTAAAAGGATTCAATTGATAGTGTGGACTCTCAAATATACTCATTCATTTTTTATTAGTTTCAACCCAATGTTTTAGAACACTAATTATAGAGGCTAGGTTGTGCATGTACACCACTAACCTAGGTTTTGAAGATATAGTGAGAGTAAATTTATTGGGTGATACATTCTTCTGAAGTACACCATAAAATCAAACTGATGGTTAGCTTCCTAAGGTTCAATAAAAATAAAATCCTAGGTGTTTTTAATACATTGTGAGGTATGTGGAAACTAAATTTTTTATTTAATTTTATATTATGGTTGAGTATTGGGAAAAGCTCCTCATGCTATGATGTCTATAAATAGAACATCACGTAGCCATGCACGATAGTCACTAAGTAGTTTGAAAATTGTTGCAACACAATTTATAGAGAAAACAAAATAAATAGAAAATAAATTTCAAAATTCAATGTCAAAAATCTTTTTACAACATTCCATGAATTGAAATGAATAGATAGTTCACTATATTAGATAGGCTGATACAATTATTGTAACATATCCCCTAAGATCTACTTAGAAATATGTGATTTTTTAAAATTTAAAACAACACATACTTTCATTAGATTACAACACAAAAATATAATTAATGACCATACAAAATACTCTAAGTATAATAATTGTAAATGAAGCATGCTACATCATACATCACTGATCACTATCATCATAAGAAACACATCATAATTATTTATAGAAGGTAATTACAGATATCCATCCATGACTAGTATAAACATACAGTCACTAATATCAATGTACAATAAGTAAGTAATTACAGCTCATCATGATGATGTTTTAATATTAAATATAATACAATGTACATATATAATATACATGGCTCCATGGATCATAAGTTCCCCAAACTCTAGTATATGTGTCAATCTCAAGTGTTATCTCCAAATAAGTATTGTTGTGGGGAGGGATAGCATCATTTGAGTAATTTTTCACACCAACCACGAACCATCGATCCCCCACATAATTTCCATTAGGGAATGGCCTTCCCTTCATAGATAAGTAGAAAGTGATGATGTAAGAATCCAGAGAGACAAGATAGTACCCATGTGATGTATGATTTTTAAAACTAAATATGTGGTGTATCATAAAGAAACCTATTCTAACAAGATATCGTACAAACATTTAAATCATATACATGAAATGACAATGTCTCATTAACATTACTTTGGAAAAAGTTTTAAATAGTCAATGATCTCTATGATCAGTCAATTTTAAACACACCACTTCACTGGATTACCTTTATCTGGTATTGTGATGATAATAAGCTAGTGAAGTCCATTTCACTACTTAGTATAACTAATAGATTCATACATATTACATCCTAGTATAAATCATAAATAAGTTAAGTACATGAATAATCAAAATGCATACATGTATTCTATCAAATGTATGATTGAATCTCACAATATTATATATCGTATAAATAATAGGAATAATAATTACAGTTTGTACCATCTAGGTATAATATACATCTAAATTGAAATTTTCTAATTACTATAAATAGTTTTCAAATATAATTCACCCTACTATATCCCATAATATTATGGTCCATCATTTTTATGAACATTCTTCTTAATCTCAATAGCCAATCATAATAAACTAGTCATAATTAAATGTTAACATAATCCTTCGTTCAAATAACTAGTTATAATTCAAGAAGTATGTATTCATTTGGGTATAGTTTTATTGACCTTAGAGAAACATATGATTTATTATTTTTCATATTGGATATAGGTACACCTCCATAAATTTAGCTAAATTATATTTACAATTCTGGTTATATTCAAATTATTAACTAAATGTGTTGTCCAAAAACATCATGATGGTATCTCTAGATCCAAAATTTATTGAATACATTGCATTTGAATATTGTAATAGCTACTCTCTATACAACATAAAATTTAGATTATCTATATGATTTAGATGCATTATCTAGTTTCATCCATATAATGAGAATCATAATTAGTAGAGTATTCATCTTTGCCACGATGTCATTATATATCCACCGTATGCATACTTGTCTATATGTATCCAATATAACTAGGGTTATTATCTACATATTTTCACTGATAAACCCATTATGTTTACAAAAGGTTCAAGTGATATTCATAGTCAATCGAGTAATATACTAATGGTGATACTGCTGACGAATAATTATATGCATATCTCTCATGTGGATGCTACTTATATTCATATACTGCATAAATATGTATATCATCCTTAGTATTTCTTAGATTAAATCTTTAAAGTGTAAAATATCACATAGAATAATATGCATAAGTATGAGTTCCACAATATATAATGACATGGTAGTAATAACATCAGCCCATATAATAACTCATAGTAATATACACATATCATTACATATTTATGAATCTATGGCACTGTATGTATATACTCATGACATATAACCAAATATACATCCTAATTAGACTCTTTAAGTCATAAATAAAATTTACTAATATGTCACAAAAATATAGATTATAAAATGAGTCTATATAAATATGAATATACAAATTATAAAATGATACATATTATAAGACCTAGGGCATGATATTTTGATATCATAACTCGAGTTATTGGCCATGATTTGAACCCTTTTTTGAATTTTAAAGCAATATACATAGATCTCCATATCCAATATGTATTGGATGCAAATCTCCACACAACCTTGTTATAAGATATATATATATATATATATATATTTAAGTGTGTGTGTGTGTGTGTCTACACACACACACCCTTAATAATATATTTGGGATCTTTGTATACAAACCATCCAAATCATTATTTTTTTCTAAGTCATTATACCTAATGTTGTTTATGCCTATAGTTGATTTGTCATATACTGCCTACATAATATGTATTATTTAGTTTGTTGTCTAAAACTAGCTGATTTAATCAAAGGCATAACGTATTTTGGCAAGTTAAGTATTAATTGATAATCCATTGATGGCTGCATAAAACCATTATTGTATAAAATTATATGTGATCAGGTTTGCCACTCTATGTGGTTTATAAATAAAGGATTATTAATATCACTATGGTTTCCAATCTATAAGATATTATAGTTAATTGTCTCCTAAATAATCTTATAATATTGTGATGTGTTAAAATTAAAAGCGCTATGTATAATATATAATCACAAGTCGTTGTAGTTTTGATATGAGTCATTGTCCATTTTCCTTAAGATCATTGCCTATAGCTGATCATACGCCTTAAGATGTATATATATAAGTCATTGCCTATATATCTGAGTATTGATGAATATTTAGGACCTTCTCATTACATATTAGATTACTATATAAAGTGATGTGTTTTATTTACCTACCTTTGTATATATATCTTTCATTGTATATAAATATATTATTTAATAGATCAAGATGTGTATATAGTTACTTATTTATATATAAACAATTTGATCTAAATAAATACACATTTCAATGTATCTAAACAAACAAAAATTCAAAGACTACACAATAACATTGCACCTACCCAATAATGTTCCTCTCAAAAAGTGTTCTCCTCTACACTCCTATGTTGCACTTCTCCTTTTTCTCTTATTTTATTCTCTCTCTAACTCTTATCTCCCTTTTTAATTTCCTCTTTTTAATCTTTCTTCTTTCATAAAAAAGGTGTAGCTTTTATTTTTAAGATTTTTTTTTTAATTTATGACCATTATTTATTTTCTTTTCTTATGGGTATGGTGCTTAGCCTTAAATCAGATCATTTTATTTTTTTAATAATTTTTTTAATCCTAAATATTAATTATCATATTTTATTTATTTTATTTATAATTAGAAAAATCAATATATTTTCTAATTAAATTAGCATCTCTAATGTCATAATGATTTAATGATAAATTCATTAATCAATAACTTCAAATTTACTTTAATTACACAAATCACATCTCTAAAACATTAATGGTCATACACACATGATGAGTTCTATATAACCATTAAACTAAGCTATCAAATCATCTGTAAAAAATTATTTAAATGTAAACAACATCAAAACACACTATGTTAGCCTTTCTATTATGTATATAACATGTACTAACTAATATGGTGTGTGCAGGGTTCTAGTCAATTTCTCTATCGTCTCCCAATATCTCCATCTATGTCACCCTCTCTGATGATGCTCTCCCTTCATCACGCTCTGAAGAATGAGTTCTTCTATGTCAAACTCACAATAAGCAGGTAGTTAGTCCATAACACCATGACATATATACTTCATAAAATATAATTGAAATAACAAATCATCATGATCATAATGTAAAAATATACACTAAAACTAACTCATAGAAATGTAGTCATGTAACCTAAGCAATATCTAAATGTCTCATAACAGAATATATCTTAAAGCTTAGTTAATAAATACCAAATCAAATTGTCAACTATAAATATCCATGTTGAATCAAGTAAGTTTGCTTAGCAAGCAATCAGGATGTAACATTCTTCCCCCCTAAAGCTAGTCATTGTCCTAGATGATTCTTATTCAAGCATAAATTTTGAATTAAAAACATTAATCAGTAGAAAATTAACATAGTATAAAATATAAAATCAAGTAAATAAAAGTGAAAATCATATGTAGAACTCATCATAGTCCTCTCAAGTAGAACTATCCTTAGAGTATTGGTCTCACAAGACATTGCACTATGGCATCTCTCTATTATGCAAACACAATTTGTGAATATTAATTACTTTAATTGGTTCTACCATGACCACCCCATGATCTAAAACCTGTAAAGCATTCCAATCCAACACATGCATAAAATCAACTATATACTTTTTAAGATAAAAAACATGGAAGAAATTATGTAATACATCTAGAGATCATGGAAATGTAAGTCTATATGCTACAAGATTGACCACTTCTAACACCTTGAAGGGTCTCACATATCTCAGTCATAGTTTCATTGAATTCCCAAATTTAATCAAGCTTTTCTACAACTTGACCCAAAAAAACACTTTATCACCTACATAAAACTACCTATCTATCCTCTTCAGATCAACATAATTATTCTACCTATCATTGGTCTTGACCAATCTATGTTTGATTAATCTAACTTGATCTTCCATTTCTAAAATCATCTTAGACCCAAAGACTACCCTATTTTTCAACCTATCCTAACTGATGTCATCTTCAAAGTTGATTGGTATGAATTTTTGTAAGCAAACTCAACCAATAGAAAATAATCTTTCCACTTGTATTTTTGATCCTTGCAATACATATGAATAACATCCTCTAACACCTGATTAACTCACTCAGTCTGACCATCAGACTCCTGGTGATATGCAGTGTTGAAATTTACTTGCATAGCCAAAGTTGAATTCAGAGTTACCCAAAATTTAGAATTCATATTCAGATCATGATCTAAAATGATCTCATAAAATCCATGTAACTAATACACTTTCTTTACAAACCTATTTGTAAGAGTAGGTGCATCATCTATCAAATTACCTGCTATAAAATGAGCCACCTTGGTTAATTTGTCAACTACTACCAAGATCAATCATGCTTGTTTTGTGATATTAGTAAACTCTGGAAAAATTCCATATTAATCACCTACCATTTATATTATGGTATATCATGTAGATATAACAACCCAATTGGATGTACATGTTCAACTTTCACTTGTTGACATTCCAAACAATGTGAAACATAGTCTACTACGTCTTTCTTGATTCCCTTCCAAAATTACAGTGGTCTAAGCTCTACCATGAGCTTGGTTACTCCTAGATGTCCTAAGTATGGGGTTTTGTGCAATTATTTTATCACTTTACTCCTTATATTATTTTGATTGGGCACATACATCCTTCTATTATAATGTAGAAGACCATCACTCTCTAATCTGAATCCTTTCTACCTAGGATTCTAAGCATTCTTAGAAAATATTTTTCTAACTTGATTATAAAATTCATCCCTTGGAGAGAATTCAATCATTAAATCCCTTAAAGTACTCCTAATAGTAGCCATGATTGTTATGTACCTTCTATGACTAAGGGCATCAGCTACTCTATTTTTATTATCTTTTATATAGTTGATATCAAAATCATAATCAGACAAGAACTCAAACCAGCATCTCTAATGATCATTTAAATTTGGTTGGGTGTAGATGCACTTGAGTCCCAAGTTATCCATCTTGAGTTCAAACAATTTTCCTAACAAGTATTGCCATCAAATTTGCAAAACATGCATAATTGACTTAAGTTCTAGGTTATGAGGGGCATAGTTTACCTCATATAGTTTCAGCGTCCTTGATTCATAAGCTACTACTACACCATCATGCATAAGGACTCCTCTAAGTCCATCTCCAAATGCATTTGTGATCATTGAAAATTGACCATTAGGATCAGAAACTCTTAACACTGGTGTTGAATTAAGTCTTCTTTTCAATTCCTAAAAATCTACTTCATATTTTTTTGTCCAGACAAAATTTTGGTTCTTATGCTACAAAGAAGTAATTGGATTAGCTATCTTGGAAAAATTCAGAACAAACTACTTATAATAACTTACTAATCCCATGACACTTCTAACCCCATGCACATTCCTTAGTGTCAGTCATTCTATAATGGCTCTTATCTTTGTTGGATTTACTGAGATACCATCTATAGAGATAATATGTCCTAGATATTGCACTCTCTCTTAGAAAAAAGCACACTTTGACAACTCACCATACAACTTATGCTTCTACAAATATTGCAAAGCTAGTTTCAAATGTTGAAGATGTTCCTCTTCATTCTTAAAGTATATAAAAATGTCATCAAGAAAGACCAAAACAAAATGATCTAGATAATCTCTAAATACATTGTTCATGAGATTTATGAATGTTTTCAGAGCATTTGTCAATCCAAATGGTAATATTGTGAACTTATAATGCCCATATCAATTTCTAAATGTTGTCTTTAGAATATCTTCATCCCTTATCCTCAGTTGATGGTATCATGCTTTAAGATCATTCTTATAAAAGACCGTTTCTCCTTGAATTTGATCAAAATATTATTATACGAGGTAGCAGATACCTATTTTTTATAGTTCCCTTGTTCAACATTCTATAATCAATGAAAAGTTGAAGAGTACCATCCTTCTTGATAAAGACAACTAGTGCACCTCACAGTGACACACTTGGCCTAATCAACTCCTTAGACAATAATTCTTGGAGTTGAGCCTTCAATTCAACCAACTCAGTAGTTGTCATCTTGTATGGTGCCTTAGATTATGGTTCTGAACCAGGTATGATATCATTAGAGAAATTAAAATTATTCTAGGATGCAATCCTAGTAATTCTTATGAAAACACATCATGAAAATTTCTAATAAATGAATAATCTTTGATATATGGTTCCTTAGGTTCCTTTATTTTATTTATCTTGATGATAAATGTTTGGCATCATTTTCCTTGACCCCTCTTGAATTGAATTATAAAAATTTGTTTAAGCTTCAAATCTCTTTTCTCTCCCTGAATTTGTGTCCGATTTCAAAAATCATCCAGACACTGAACCTTCTTTAAGTAGTAGTTAACCTTGGTCTTATGTTTCATAATACAGTTGACTCCTAAGATCACATCATATGACCCTAGTGGTGCTACATATAAATCCACTACTATTGTGAATTCAGGCAACCTAATCTCTGCTTTGACTAAACACTTGTCAACCATGACTTTTGAGTCATTACCATATTGTATTGACCATGTATTTTCCACTACTGCAGCTCTTCTAGATAACTTACCAAGCATTTTAGGAGCTATAAAACTTTTTGTAATGTCTATATCTATTAAAATGGAAACTAAATGTTCAAATAAAGTACTTGAAAGCTCTATGGGTGATGATTGAAATTTAGCTTGTTGATTATCAACTATTGCATGAATACACTACTAAAAACTACCCTATTGAGGAATAGGACCTTTATTCTTTGACTTGTCCTAAGTACAGTCATGAGCATTATAGTCATGTTCACAAATGAAACAACTTCTAGGTGGTCATTTATTTCCACCCTATTAGTTTCCCTTGAAACTACCTTTGAAACCATTTCCCATTTTATTGTTGCCTAAACCATTATTGAATTTGGCATTCTAGATTTTAAATTGCTTCATGGAGTCTCCACTCCTCTGCTTTTAGTTCTTTTTGAAGGTTGACTTATAATTTCTAAATTTTTTATTGAACTTATCCCTAGTCTGTGCAAGAGACTTAAACTTTTGCTCTTGTTTGACTACCTTATAAAACACCTAATCCATGGTAGAAGGCCTATGTATGTCCACCTCTTCATCGATCTGGGGTGTCAAGCCCATGATAAACTTCTTGATCCTAAACCTCTCATTTGCTTGGTACTGAGGTACATACTTCAAAAAATTTGTAAACTACTCCTAGTAATCATTCACTGCTAAGTATACCTACTTAAATTCTATAAAATTATGAGTTTTTTATCAAAATAAAGTTTTAGAAGCTACTGTGACCTGAATAAAGTCACAAATTTGTCCTAAGTAGTGGTGGTTGAGTTAAGATTCATTTCCAACCTCTTGTTGGCCCACCACATAGCTACTTCACTAGCCAATTGCTATGCTCCTCATATTACTTTAGTGACCTCATATTAATTTTGAATCTTAAAATATTATTGACCAAATTTGACTTTTAGGTCAAACTGGGGCACCCCTAGGTAAAAACTTGAGTTTTAGGTGTTTTAGGGGTCTAATATAGATGTCACAAGGTGTTTTATATGTTAATTAATGTTATATTAGTCTTGATGATTAGTTATTTTATCCCTTATATCATTTTTGGGTCATTTTAAGGTCAAAAAAAGTACATTAAATGACTTGTATATATATTTTTTGGAAGTGTGAAGGTTCCAAAACATGATGTCATTCCCCATGTGTCCACTTAAGTCTTAAGTAACTAAAACCAACTAAAATATGTAGGTTCTTAAAAAACTTAAGAAAATAATAATTTTGGCACTTGTAAATTTCTTTGGGAAGTGTTCCCAAAACCATTCTACTCCTTTTTCAGTCTTCTTGGCACATAGAAGTGACTTATAGGTTTATACTTAGTACGGTCAACACATGAGGTTTTAAGAAAAAACCTCTTGGAGGTGTATTCTAAACTTATTCAGGTTCCATTTGATGTTTTTTTGCATAAGAATGGTGGTTTGATAGTTATGAACCATTCTTAAGAAGTTGACCTTTCCAATTTGCTTGCTAATATGTGCACCCTATAGGTTTTGCCCTATTTTGGAGGATTCCATACAATCTAGCTACTAAGATGAGTTTCATATGATGTTCACTCCCTATCCTCATGTTTTTAAAGCTTAGTTTCATGTTTGGTAAATATTTCATGAGATTTTTGGTTCAATTTATAGGTTGATGTCCTAGGTGTAATGGCAATGATTTTCACTACTTACAAAAGGTTGTATTCTCTACAAGATCTTAATATGAAGGGGACATGATGTTTTCCATGTTTCAATATCATAGATACCACCTCCCTTCCATGTTCAACCTCATAATTCCATTCTTTGATCAAACTTTTGGCCCATGCTCATAATCAGCTTCTTACCCATTTTGATCTGCATCCATGTTGATTCATGTACACAGAACTTATTTAGTATGTTTATGAAAGTGTATTTGAGCTATTCAAATGTTGAAATGTGTTTGGGATTAGGAATAAATAAGTTAAATCCTCTAGAGAGTGTGATAAGAATATTGTTGCAGTCATATACCATACATAGCACATAGTATGCAATTAGAATGTGTACCTATAGGTGCTCATATGGAGGAATTCATGTTGAAAATGAGATAATGACACCTATTTTAGATCCTTTGAGATGTTAGGAGTACATTTATGAGGATGAAATTGGTTCAAAATTCAATAAATAGTTAAAGAATTTCACATTATTTATCTTGATATCTGTTGACTGCCTATACTTGACCATGCCTACCTATAGGTGGTGTTGACCGAGCATGAAAGTGCCTATTGAGGCATTGAATCAAGTTTGAACTCATTCTTGGGATCATAGTAAGATAAAATACCATGGAAAACCTCATTTGAAGGACTAGATTACACGAACAAGTTGAGAATCAACCTCAAACACAAATGACCATGTACAAGGACATTTTCCCTAAAGATTGCAAAATAGAGACCCATGAGCATTTTTGGAATAACATATGAAATAGTCACAAAAGCTTCTAAGGTATCCTAATGGATTTAATTTATAACCCCTAGCATAGACAAGAGCCATGAAAATTTTGGGAGGAATATGTCAAATGGAAGGTGGCTTTTGGGAAGCCTAAAATATCAACTTTATGCACTGATTTTGAGCAGTGTTATCTATAAGTTTGAGTTTCAAGAGACCTTCACACCCTAAGTTACAAAATTAACCATTTCCAACATGTTTGAATGCTTGTAAGTGAGTAAAGGGATTAATTTAACCTAATAAACCATCAAAGAGGTTCACAATCTATGTTTAAAACCCCATATACACTTTCAATCCATACATAGAGGAATGTGGACCTACAGTACGGTCTAGGATAGTAACCTGAGCATGTGTTTTGATGGATTTTTATCCATCCAAATTGAATATAAGGTGGATTCTATTGAAAACATGTATTGGTGAAAAAATAAGTGTTTAAGAGAGGTCTTAAATATATCATGACCAAGTTCAAATGAGTTAGTGGTCACCTACAGGGGTCAGATAGGTAGGGTATATAAAAATAGTGAGATAATATGAGTTTTAGGCTTCGTTTTATAACACTCATACTGGTGGAAATTTATAATAATGATAAGTGACCTAAAATGGGGTTTAATGTAAAACTCTTCATGACTTAACCTAAATCTCATGGAGCAAAATGACCTATAGGCAGGGTTTCTCAATCATTCAAGGGAAACTCAGTTTGGTGAACTCCAAGTGTAGGTGAGAGTTAAGGGAGAATTAAAATGACAAATCAAGCCTATGAACACATTTTGAAAACCATGATGATCTAAATTAGCATTTTTATGTGTGAAATAAAACTTACAAGTGGTTCCCATAAAGCAAAACATAGTCAAAAATTGTGCATAATCTTGACTAGGCGGTTGTATGGAAGAAAGAGTTAAGGTCTTGGACAGACCTAAAATGTTTTAATAATGATATACATGACCTAAATAGGTCCCCATATTAGATATAAAATCAAATAAATAGCCTCAACCAAGTAGAGTATAGCCCAATTGGGAATCCTACACACATTTCTCTCCACAAGAAGTTTGTCTTGGGATTTGGATGGGTTGAGAGATCTATTGACCTAACCAAAGGCTTAAAATTGGTAAAAATGGTGTCCATCACTTGGATAACCATATAAAATATTCACATTGTCTAATATTATATGGTAATTTCCCTCTATTTTGTCTCAAATAGAGGGCACTCCCCTCAATGCAAACCTTGGCAATTTTTGGAAAGGATGGTAAATGGATGGATGGGGAGTTGGTTGGACTATTCAGTAAGGATTGATGAGATATATAGAAACTATGTAGACATTAAAACTAAATTTTAATGGATGATTCTTAGTATAATGTCCTAAGATCCCAAAGTTATAGACAAGCCTATTAGGCAAGGTGCAAGCCTAGTGCCCAAATGAGAAGTCATCCTCAATTATAGATCAAAGTAGACTTTATAGTGAATTAGAACATGTAAATGGGGGAATTATATAATTTTTTGATCTATTTGGAGATAGGGTAAACTATTAAAGGTCATTTTGAGCTCTATGGTGCAGTCAAGCTTATTGGCCATGTTAAAGTCTAGATTCCAAATGAAAGACCAGTCACACTTTTAGCATTAGATATGAGTTATAACCTATTAAATCATGATAATATGGTGACTAAAAGTGTGTTCCATCATATATATTGTATATAAATCATCAGGAAAATAAATTATGTCTTAAGACCAATATTAGACCTATTGGAATGGAAGGAAGAACTCGAATAGGTGACTTCAAGTGTTCATATCTCATATGAGGCTTTACATGGAGGCCAGAGAGGTTTAGAGGAGTTATAGGTGGTCTTTAAAAACCAATTTTTGGATTTTTTCAGTTTCAATGTCCAACTTTCATGAACAATGCTTAAGAAGGAAAACAGCCCTAAAATCCTTACAAACCCTTGACAAGGACCTAATTAGAGAAATGAAGCTAGATATGCATCCTAATGGACCATTTTTATCATGAAAACTATTTTAATTTGTATAGGACTCACTCATTCTCCCTCCCATACCTTTTAAGTAGATGAACTTGTAGGGATGGGCTAAGAAATAGGGTATTTTTGACCATTTTTTGTGTTTTGTAGGTTGTATAAGGATTCTAAGGATAAAACCAAATTTATGAAGAATATTTATACTTTTGATAACTCTCAATTTTCATTTCATTTCTTATATAAAATTATAAGTGTGAAAACAAATAGCTTCATCTAAGCCAGTCAAAATTGTCATATTGGAGAAGCTAGTGAGAAGGGTGGAAAACTTAGAGTGAGCTATCCCTGATACTTATAAGGCCATGGAGGTTATTTAAATTTTTAATACACTCCCTCCCATTTATTTTCATGAGAAATTTATGCCGATTTGGAGGCCAAGTGTGCAGGGGGCATGAAGGAAGAGTTTTCTAAACTATAGATAATGATGGCTCATTTCTAGGTGATTCTAGATAACAAGGCCTAAAACTAATGCATAGAGAGGAATGTATGATGTCCTTTCACTTAATCCCAATATTATACCTATTCCTAATTATTTATGAGGCATTCAAATAGGGTCAATCATGAAGGCGGGTTTTTTGAGCCAACAAGGGGAGTTTTATGCTACTTTTCATGAAGTTTATGCCTTGAATTGACACTTGTGCTTCCTAACATTGCATGGTTCATCCCATATTCTCTTATCATGAAAAATTAAATATTTTTATCATAATTACAAGCATCCTTATGACCATTTAACTTCTCTCTTCTTCTCTCTCTCTCTCTCTCTCAAGTTCTATAAAAACTAACCTTTTTAGCATTATAACGGATGCTCCACCTGGGTATGGAAAATCCCTACTTAAATGCATAGCATTCGATCAATAATACTATTTATTTTTACATATTTCATGACTATTCATATTTTTTTCAATTTGATTATGAATCTTTCATAGTGAAAACTATGGATTCCTTAGCATGTTTCATTCTTTCACCTATTTGTGGCCTCTTCTTGCAGGGCATATGAATTATTCAAGGTGATGTCTAAGTTTGAGTGAGTTATTATATTCACTAGTGCCATTGAATACCCCTTGTCTAGTCATCCTAACCTAAATCATTCATATATAACCTCATAATGTAACATTGATGTGAGAAGACATGGATTAAAGAAGTGTATGTTCAGTTTGTCCCTTGATTTCATGTGTAACATGTAACTGGTTGGAAGTCATAATTTTATATGGTGTATCACCTCCCTTATAATAGTTTTTATTTCAGTTATCTCTCTCCATTTTCACCCCCAAGGTTTATTTTTAATTTCAATCCAAAGTGGTACATCAAGGGAGCTAGCCCTATCTAGAGATTCACCTCATCCTTTGGTTACCCACAAGCCTAAAGGTGTTTCCATTGTCCCACTTGGATGAGGAGATATTTTCCATATCCTAAAAGGGTGAAAATCCAAGTTATAATTTTTTTTGTCATGCCCAATGAGACTCTTGGTCCAATAGGTTGATAAAATTTTGGTGTTGTCTCTTAATAATCAACCTTTAGAGGCATCTATTAAAGCATCAATGGCGATTTTGAAGATAAATCAGCTAGTCAAGCAGCCGAAGTTCTCCTTATAAGATTGTTGATAAAATTTTATTTTGTGTTCTTGATTTCAATGAAGTTTTATGGTTGAATTTTTTGTTGATTTTTGTTCTTTACAAGTTGGTGATACATTCCAAGCTTGTACCATTCCCTATCAACAAGAGCAAGTTCTTAATCAACATTGGTTTAATTTTTACCAGTCTTGTAATGACCATTTCCAATCCCATCATGATCATTATCAAAAATATATCCATCCTTTTCATGATTTATATAATCCCTATATCCATCCTCCTTAATATCTTTCTTCTCTTAATCAACCTATCCACTCCTCAACTCCATCTATTTCCACCTTCAAGCAAACACTTTTGGGATATGAGAGGTACATGTTGGAGCTTAATACTCTAAGAGTATGTGGTCAATAATTTCCTATAAATTTCATTCACAATGTGATATATGCCTTATATTTGGTTAGAATAGAGTGGGCACCTATTGAAAGATCCAATTGGCAAAGGATTACAAATGAGATGCTAGATGTGAGTGGTTTGATGGCATCCTTAGAGGATAAGCTAAACATTCATGAGAGGCAACCTTACCAAGTATATCAACCTTCATATCCACTTCCCCAAGTTTGATATCAGTCATATTCTACCCCTACTCATAAGCCTAATCAAAATTTCCAAAGTCATCCTTTTCTAAATCAAGTGGAAGAGAGAGCTGGAAAGATTAGCCTTGTGTTTAAAGTAAACCTTGATAGACAAATTGAGGTGGCCAATAATAAAATCTAGTAGTCCATCTTAGTAGAAAAAGAAATGGAATTTAATCCATCATTTCCCTCTCACATTTCATCTCCACCACCTCAAGAAAATATTTCTAATCCTAATATCCAAAGCTAGAGTAAGATAGTGGAATCATGGGGAAAGAAAAAAGATAGAAGTTTGGTTGATAAAGAGTGTGAGGTTGTGAATGAACTTGACCCTTTTCAAGTTCCTCCTACCCTTCCCCAAGAAACCTCTTTTCCTCTATATGAATCTCCTTGTAATCCTCATTCTCGTGATGATTCATATCAACTTCAAGAGGGACTTTTCCAAAAGAACCTAGCCATGCAAATTGAAGAGTTAGAATCAAAGATGAAGCTACTAAGTCAAGGTGTGATAGAAGGTTTAGAACCAAAATAAGATCTTATGCCTAAACACACCCTATCCACCATTCCTCAAGATAATCCTCAAGATAAATCAAAATTTAATGAAGTTTTTTTCAAGTGGAAGGAAGAAAATCAAGTGGCTTTAACCCAAGGTCTACCTCCCCTTCCTCAAGAACTTCCAAAATAGCCCCATATATTTCATTCTCAATCTAATTTTGAGTTTTATGTGCCACCTCCACCAACAATTTTATGTTGTCCTCACCCCATCACCCTTTTCCTTGATGAACCTATGGTATGGGAGCCTAAAGAGGAGTAGTTAGTTTATAAATAAAGATAACTCTTGCTTGAAGAATATATACCTCCTCGGTAATCTCATTGCGCTAGGTCACATGATTTCAAGATACTTAGTCTTGGCATCACCATGAAGGAGAAAGAGATATAAAATATTTTAGCACTTGAAGGAGACTCTACATCGGATCTAAACATTGTATATGATCACCTTTAGCATGAATATGAATGTACTACTATGGATGGAGACAATTTCAAGTCTTTCCCAAAGAGGTTACAGCCCTAGAAATCTCTCTTGAGACCAATGCACAAGATATTGTTCTTGAAGATGATCCAATATCTCAGCTTGATTTTGACTCACCATTAGATGCATTGGATCTTGAACAATACCATATTTATGACTTCACACATCAAGAAGAGAAGATGGAAGAGGTAGTGGTTCTAGAGGATAAAGATGATTGGCAACTGCAAATGAAGTTATTTCAAGAGCTTGAAGAGCTTTTCCAAGTTAAGATCTAAGTACATGACAAGGTGAAGAAGGAATATTCCATGGAAGATAATTATCAAGATTGGATAGAGTATGCAAATCACCTTGATGAGCTAGAATAACTTGCAGTTAAGAAGAAACCCAATCTTATTGAGACCCATATGGAAATCAAGTATGGGGTTGAAATTGAGGATCCACATGATAAGGTTGAGGTTTTTTGGATGTAGGAAGAGTTCATTTCTATATTCAACATGTTTGAATATGCCTAGTTTGCAATGAACATCATGCCAATGGAGTTAGCAAACATCATGATAAAGTTGGAGGCATCAATACCAAGGATCAAAAGGCTACATGTCTCACTAAATTATTCATGTTATGAAGCAAGAAGAGTTTCAAACTTTCCATTGGATCCAGGAGGGAGTTCTCATCTCAAGTTAGTTATTATTTGAATTAGTTTATTCATTTGAGTGTGTGTATTCCATAAGTGCTCATGAAGCACATGTTTGTTGTCTTATTTTATGTGTGTCCTTAATTTGAGTGGTTTAATTAATTAGTGGTCTTGTCTTGATGGTCAATGGTCAAAGGTTTCCTTGTTTGTCTCATACTTTAGATGACTCATAATCCCAATGGACTAATAAGGCTACTAGTCTAGTTAGTATAGCAGGCATACTACCCCTATGAGTCACCAATTTGTTGACCAAATTTAACTTTTAGGTCACATTAGGGTACCCCTAGGTAAAAAATCAAGTTTTAGGTGTTTTAGGGATCTAATATAGATGTCACAATGTGTTTTATAGGTTAATTAATGTCAATTTATGTTATACTAGACTTTGTCATTAGTTATTTTAGCCCTTATATCATTTTGGGTCATTTTGAGGTCAAAAAAATGCATTTAATGACTTGGATGGATTTATTGGAAAGTTTGAAGGTTCCAAAATGTTATGTCATGAACCATGTGTCTACTTAAGTCTTAAGTAATTGAAACCAAATAAAAAGAGGTAGGCTCCTCAGAAAAAGGGTAGTTTTCTTGAAAAAAGAAAAAGTTTGGCATTTGTATAGCTCCTTGGGAAGTGTACCACATGGGAAAGGATCACACAATGCCTCTTCACCTTCCCCATGCTTATTTTCACTTTTTAAATGATCTGAAAGTGCCATTTTTGGCACAAAACTATCCTACTCCTTTTTTAGTCTTCTTGGCACATAGAAGTAACTTACAGGTTTGTAGTTGGTACGGTCAGTACATGAAGTTTCAAGAAAAATGATCTTTGGGGTGTATTTTAAACTCAGTTAAATTCCATTTCATGTTTGGTTTTAGATGAATGGTGGTTTGAGCTTTATGAACCATTCTTAATAAGTTGACCTTTCTAATTTATTTGCTAATATGTGCAACCTATAGGTTTTACCTTATTTTAGAGGATTTTATATAATAAAGCTACTAAGATGAGTTCCATATGATTTTAATTCCATATACTCATGATTTCCATGCTTAGTTTTATGTTTGGAAAAGATATCATGAGATTTTTAGTTCAATTTGCAGGTTGATATCCTAGATGCAATGGCAGTCATTTCCACTACTTGCAGAAGGTTGTATTGTCTGCAAGAGATTAATATGAAGGGGACATGATGTTTCCCATGTTTCAATATCATATATACCACATCAATTCCATTTTTGGCCTAATAATTTTATGTTTTGATCAAAATTTTGGCCCATGGTCATACTCAATCATCCCTTTACCCATTTTCATCTGCATCCATGTTGAATCACATATACAGAACTTGTTTAGTATGTTCATTAAGGTGTATTTGAGGTCTCCAAATATTTAAATGTGTTTGGATATAGGAAAAAATAAGTTATATCCTCCAAAGAGTGTGAGAATAAGACTATTGCATTCATATACCATACATAGCACACAATATGCAATTAGAATGTGCACCTACAGGTGCTCATATGGAGGAATTCATGTTGACAATGAGATAGTGACACCTATTTTAGATACTTTGAGATATTAGGAGTGAATTTATGAGGATTATATTAGTTCACAATTTAGGAAATATTTAAATAAATGTACATTATTCATCTTTATATATGTTAACTGCCTATACTTGACCATGCCTACCTACAGGCGGTGTTAACAGAGCATGAAAGTGCCTTTTGAGGCATTAAATCAAGTTTGAAATCCTTGGGATTATAGTAAGATAAAATACCATGGAAGACCTCATTTGAAAGACTAGACTATAAGAACAAGTTTAGAATCAACCTCAAACACAAATGACCATGTACAAGGACATTTTCCCTGAAGATTGCAAAATAGAGGCCCATGAGCATTTTGGGAATAACATATGACATAGTAACAAAACCTTTTGAGGTATCATAATGGCTTGAATTTTTAACCCCTGGCATAGACAAGGGCCATGCAAATTTGGGAGGAAGATGTCAAATGAAAGGTGGTTTTTGGGAAGCCTAAAAAATCAACTTTATCCACTAATTTTGAGCAGTGTTATCTACAGGTTCAAGCTTCAAGAGACCTTCACACCCTAAGTTGCAAACTTGACCATTGCCAACATGTTTGAATGATTTTAAGTGAGTAAAGGAAGTAATTTAACATTAAAAACCAACAAAGAGGCTAACAAGTTGTGTTTAAATCCCCATATACACTTTTAGACTATACATATAGGAATGTGGACCTACAGCAGGGTATAGGATAGTAACCTGAGCATGTGTTTTGATGGTGTTTTAGCCATAAAAAGTGAATATAAGGTTTATGATAGTGAAAAATTTTATTGGTGACCAAATAAGTGTTCAATATAGGTCTTAAATATATCATTACCAATTTCAAATGAGGTAATGGTCACCTACAGGGGTCAGATAGGCAAGGTATACAAAAATAGTGAGCTATAGTGTTAGGCTTGTTTCAAAACACTCATAATAGTTTTAGGGTATAATAATTATAAGTAAAATAAAATGGGGTTAAATTTAAACATTTTCATTACTTAACCTAAATCTCACAGATCAAAATGACCTACATGCAGGACCTACAGGCAGGGTTTCTCAATCATTCAAGGGAAACTCAGTTTGGTGAACTCCAAGTGCAGGTGAGAGTTAAGGGATGATAAAAATTGAAAAAAAATCCTATGAACACATTTTAAAAAACATTATTATATCCATGAACCTTTGGATGTTTGAAATACAACTTACATTTTGTTCCCATAAAGCAAAACACACTTAGAAATTATGCACAATCTTGACTAGGTAGTTGTATGGAGAAATATGAAAAGAGTTAAGGTCTTGGCTAGACCTAAAATGTTTTAATAATTGTATAAATAACTTAAATAGGTCCCAATAGTGGAGATAAAATCAAATAAATAGCCTCAAACAAGTAGATTAGAGCCCAATTGGGAATCTTGCACATAGTTCTCTCCAAAAGGAGTCTATCTTGGGATTTGGATGAGTTGAGATGTCTATTGACATAACCAAAGGATAAAAATTGGTAAATAGGGTATCCATAACTTGGATAAACCTATAAAATATTCAAATTTTCTAATAGAATAGGGTAAGTTCCCTCTATTTTATCTCAGATAGAGAGCACTCCCCTCAATGCAAACCCTAGTAGTTTTTGGAAAGGATGGTGAATGGATGGATAGGGAGCTGGTTGGACATTTCAGTAAGGATTTATGAGATATATATAACTTATAAAAACATATAAAACCAATAAATAATGGATTATTATTATCATATTGTCATAAAATCCCAAAGTTATAGACAAGCCTATTAGGCAAGGTGCAAGCCTAGTGCCCAATTGAGAAGTCATCCTCAATTCTAGATCTAAGTAGAATTTATAGTGAATTGAAACATGTATATGGAGGAATTATATAATTTTTTGAGCTATTTGGATATATTTGAAACCATGAAAGGTCATTTTGAGCTCTATGGTGCAGTCAAGCTTACTGGGCTACTAAAGTCTAGATTCCAAATGAGAGAATAGTCACACTTTTAGCATTAGTTATGAGTTATAACCTATTTAATAATGATAATATGGTGAATAAAAGTTTATTTAATCTTATATATTGTATATAAATCATCAATAAAATCAATTTTGGCTTAAGACCAACATTAGGCATGTTGGAATGGAAGGAATAGCTCAAATAGGTGACTTCAAGTGTTCCTATCTCATCTGAGGCATTGCATAGAGGCTAGAGAGGTTTATAGGAGTTATAGGGTGTATTTAAAAACCAATTTGTGTATTTTTTTTGTATTTACAAAATCAAATTTTAATGAACAAAGCTTAAGAAGGAAAATAGGCCTAAAACCCTTACAAACCCTTGACAAGGACCCGATTGGACAAATGAAATTGGATATGCATCCTAATGGACTATTTTTCTCATTAAACCTATTTTAATTTGTATTTTAATCACTAAGGATACATCCCATACCTTTTAATTATATGAACTTGTATGGATGAGTTGAGAAAAAGGGTATTTTTACCATTTTTTATGTTTTTAAAGTTCTATAAGTATTTTGAGGATGAAACCAACTTTAAGAGGAATATTTATATTTTTAATAAATCTACATGTTCATTTAATTCCTTATATATACTTTTAATTTTGAAAATAAATAGCTTCATCTCAGCCAGTCAAAACTGGCATATTAGAAAATCTAGTGAGAAGGGTGGAAAACTTAAAGTGAGCTAAATTTAAGGTGTTCCTAATGATTATAAGGCTATGTAAGGTATTTAAATTTTTCATACACTCCCTCCCATGTATTTTCATGATAAATTGATACCAATTTGGAGGCCAAGTGTGCATGGTGCATGAAGGAAGAGTTTTCTGGACTACAGATGATGATGGCTCATTTATAGGTGATTTAAGATAACCAAGCCTACAACCAATGCATGTATATGAATTAATGATGTATTTAAATTTAATTCCAATCATAATACCTAGTCCTAATTAGTTAATATCTATTCAAATAGGGTCAATTATGAAGGCAATTTTTTTGAGCCAGCAAGGGGAGTTTCATGCCACTTTTCATGAAGTTTATGCCTTGAATCGACACTTGTGATTCCTAAAATTTCATGGTTAATATAATGTATTATTCTCATGCACAATTAACTCTTTTTACCATATTTACAAGTGTCCTTGTGACCCTTTAACTTCTCTCTTCTTCTCTCTCTCAAGTTCTATAAGAACTAACCCTTTTGGCATTGTAATGGATGCTCCAACTGAGTATGGTGAAGCCTTGATAAAATGCACACAATTTGATCAATAATAATACTAATTTTTACCTATATAATGACTATTCATAGTGTGTTTCATTATATGATGAATCTTTTTTAGTGAAAACTATGGATTCCTTAGCATGTTGTTTCATTCTTTCACCTATTTGTAGCATCCTATTATAGGGCATATGAAGTGTTCAAGGAGATATCTAGGTTTGAGTGAGTTATTAGATTAACTAGTGAAATTCAAGTCCCATTTTCTATTCCTCCTATCCTAAGGCATTCATCCATAACTTTATAATTTAACATTGATGTGAGAAGACATGGATTGAAGAAGTGTATGTTCAATTTGTCCCTTGATTTTATGTGTAACATGAAAGTGGTTGGAAGTCATCATATTATTTGGTATATTACCTCCATTATAATAGTTTTTATTTTAGTTATCTCTCTCCTTTTTCACCTCCAAGGTTTAGTTTTAGTTGCAATCTAAGGTGGTACATCAAGGAAGCTAGCCCTATCTAGAGATTCACCTCATCCTTCGGTTACCCACAAGCCTAGAGGTGTTTCCATTGTGATACTTGGATGAGGAGAGAT
Source organism: Torreya grandis (assembly GCA_037957365.1). Classification (NCBI taxonomy): domain Eukaryota; kingdom Viridiplantae; phylum Streptophyta; class Pinopsida; order Cupressales; family Taxaceae; genus Torreya; species Torreya grandis. The sequence goes on along the minus strand of JARHVA010000074.1, from coordinate 3,209,157 downwards.
TTTATATCTCCTCAAAGGTAAAAATCCAAGTGAAAACAAATACTTCTCAATATCAGTCAGCCATACTTCAACTCTGTTACCTAGAATAATTCCATCAAACTTAGGTGGATTCACCTTTTTCATATCTCTAACCAACTCTACAACTAGTTGAGCTCTCACCTTCTAAGGGTTTTCCTAATCTCCAGGATTATCTTCAAGTTATTCCTTATGTTATTCCTCTTCATGTCCATTAACTACCTACTCTAGGGTTATTTTCTAGTCCCTGGTCTCATTTATGGTTGTGAGAATCTAATCTAAATTTGATGCTTTCTTGGTAGAAAATCAGTTAGGATCAAATAGAGGGATACTGTCATTAACATTTGACAGGACCTATCCAAATAATATATTTTTCACCATCCTCTTTTATGTAAACATAAGGATATGAAATGTCAGTGGACTCATTAGGTCCTAGAGTTCAAGTTGTAGCTCTGATACCACATGTAACAGCCCCACTAGGATCTACCTAGAAATACATGATTTTTTTAATTTAAAAAAACACATATTTTCATTAGATTACACCATGAGAATATAATTAGTGACCCTAAAAAATATTATAAGTATAATGACTATAAATTAATCAAGCGACATCATACATCATTGATCACTATCATCATAAGAAACACATCATAATTGTTTATAGAAGGTAATTACAGATATCTAGCCACAGTTGGTATAAACATACAACCACTACTATCAATGTACAATAAGTAATTATAACTCATCCTAATAATAATTCAATATTAAATATAATACAATGTAAATATATAATATATATGGCTCCATCAAGCATAAGTTCTCTAGACTATAGTATCTATGGCAATCTCAAGTGTCATCTCTAAATAAGTATTGTTGTGGGGAGGGAGAGCATCATCTGAGAACTTTTTCACACCAATCATGGACCATAGATACCCCACACAATTATCATTAGGGAATAACCTCCCTTCATGAATAAGTATATAGTGACAGTGCGAGAATCTAAAGAGATAAGCTAATACCTGTGTGATGTATGATTTCTAAAACTAAATATACAGTGTATCAAAAAGAAACCCGTTCTAACAAGATATCGCACAAATATGTAAATCATACACATGAAATTAGAATGTCTCATTAATATTACTTTGGCCAAAGTTTTAAATAGTTAATGATCTCTACAATCAGTCAATTTTAAACACACCACTTGATCGAATTACCTTCATCTGACATTGTGATGCTAGTATGCTAGTGAAATGCTTTTCACTACTTACTCAATACCATCAATGTGAGACTTGGTTAACATAGTATAGCCATTATATTCATATATATTACATATTACTATAAATCATAAACAAGCTAAGCATAGAAATAATCAAAATGCATATATTTATTCCATCAAATGTATGATTGAATCCCATAATATTATCTATTACATAAATAATAGGAAAAATAACTATAGTTTGTACCATCTGGGTATAATATACATCTAAATTATAATTTTTTAATTACTATAAATATTTTTCAAAGATAATGCACCTTATGACATCTCATAATATCATGGTCTAGCAATCTTATGAACATTCTCAATAGCCAATCATAATAAACTAGTCATAATTCAACATTAACATAATCCTTCATTCAAACAACTAGTTACCATTCAAGGAGTATGTATTCATTTGGGTATATTTTTTGTATCCTTTGAGAAACTATGATTTATTATTGTTAATATTGTATATAGGCATACCTTTATCAATTTAACTGAATTATATTTACAATTTTGGCTATGTTCAAATTATTAACTACATGTGATGTCCAGAAAAATCCCTATGGTATCTCTAAATCCATAATTTATTGAATACACTGCATTTGAATATTGTAATAGCTACTCCTTATAAAATATAAAAATTAGATTAATTATATGATTTAGATCCATTATTTAATTCCATCCATATAATGAGAATCATAATTAATAGAGTAATCACCTTTGCCACGATACCATTATATAGCCAACATGTACATAATTATCTATATGTATCAAATATAACTATGATTCTTATCTACATATATTCATCGAAAAAACCCATTATGTTTCTAAAATGGTCAAGTGATATTCATAGTCAATCGAGGAATATACTAATGGTGATACTACCGAGAGATAATTATATGCATATCTCTCATGTGGACGCTACTTATATTCTTATATTGCATAAATACGTATATCATCCCCAATATTTCTCAGATTAAATCCTTAAAGTGTAAAACATCTCATATGCATACCAAATGGTTATGCGTAGAAATAATATGCATCAGTATGGGTTCTGTAATATATAATGACATGGTAGTAATAACATCAGCCCATATAATAACTCATAGTAGTATACACATATCATCACATATTTATGAATCTATGGCACTGTAAGTATATACTCATGGAATATAACCAAATATACATCCCGACTAGACTCTTTAAGTCAAACAAAAGTTACTAACATGTCACAAAAATATAGATTATAAAATGGGTCTATACAAATATAAATATATAGATTATAAAATGATACATATACTAGGACCTGGGGCATGATATGTTGATATCAGAACTTGGGTTATTGGCCATGATTTGAACCTTTTTTTGACTTTTCAAGATATATACACAAATCACCATATCTAATTTATATTAGATACAAATCACCACATAGTTTTGTTATAATGTTAATATATACAAGTTCATTGCATATATACTTAATAATATACTTGGGATCATTGTATGTAGACCATCTAACTCACTATTTTTTTCTAAGTAGTCATACCCAGTGTTGTTTATGCATATGTTTGTTTTTCCATATGCTACCTACATAATATGTATTGTTTTTTTCGTTGCCTTGGATTAGTCGATTTAATCAAAGGCATGATGTATTCTAGAAAGTTAATTGTTAATTGATAATCCATTGATGGTTGCATAAAACCATTAATGTATAAAAATATATATGATCATGCTTGCCACTCTAAATGGTTAAATGATAATGGATTATTAATATCACTATGGTATCCAATCTAGAAGATATTACAGTTAATCATCTCCTAAATAATCTTATAATATTGTGATGTGTTAAAATTAAAGGCACTATGTATAAATATATACTCACAGGTCAATGTAGTTTTGATATGAGTCATTGTCTATTTACCATTGTCCATTTTCTTAAGATCGCTACCTATAGTTGATCCTACACCTTAAGATGTATATATATATATATATATATATATATATATATATATATATATATATATATATATATATATATAAGTCATTGCCTATATCTCTGAGTATTGATGAATGTTCAAGACCTTGTTGCATATTACCTTACTATATAAAGTGTTGTGTTTTATTTACCTACATCTATATATATGTCTTTCATTGTATAAAAATATATTATTTAACATCTTGACATGTGTATATATTTATTTATTTATATATAAGTATTTTTTTCTAAATAAATAAATAGTTCAATGTATATAAACACACAAAAATTTAGAGACTACATAAGAACATTGCACCTCTATAGCAATGCTCCTCTCGAAAATCATTCTCCTCTACGCTCCTATGTTGTGCTTCTCCTTTTTCCTCTTCTTCTATTTTCTCTCTAACTCTTCTGAACTCTTCTCTCCCTTTTAAATTACCTTTTTTTAATCTTCCTTATTTCATGAAAAAGGTGTAAATTTTCTTTTTAATATTTTTTTCTTTATTTATCATTGTTTTTTTAATTGTCTTTTCTTAGGGGTATGGTGCTTAGCCTTAAATTAAATATTTTTATTTTTTTTAAGAATTTATTCTTTTTTTTCTCATAAATATTAATTATCATATTTTATTCATTTTATTTTTAATTACAAAAATTAATATATTTTCTAGTTAAATTAGCACCTCTAATGTCATAATGATTTTGTCAGGGAAGTCCAAGAACAAACACACCTCTGTTCTGATTCCTCTTATTAGATCTTGTTCCTCAGAAAGAGCACAGTATGATTACCAAATATAAGCAATTATAAATGCGAAAATAACCAGAAACACAAATAGCTAGAATTCACCAATAGCACAGAATATGAGAGACAATACACTATCTTGTATTAACACTTTACAGAAAAAGAATACAACAAAGAGCTGCCACACTCTTTCACCTTACAGAGGTTTGCCACACCTCAAGTGTACAGTAATTCTTCTCACACAACACTCTCCTACACAAAAAAGGGTCCCAACAACCAACTCACAAACCGAATTGGTGTTCACCTCTCCAACTAGTCAGTAATAACCCTGCCAGTACACCAAGCACTCTATAGCACTTCAAGCTGATCTCCCATGAACCTGCAACCTGCAATTCAACAGACCATACTCACATGTGGATCCCCTATGAGCTTGCAACAACCTACAACTCAATGATCATACACACACACAGAAGGTACTTCCTTGCCTTCCTTATCTTATACTTATACAATACATGCCAATGGGTCTATAAATAGATCCCTCACTTAAACAATAACTTAGACTCTTAATTTAGACAATTATCTTTGCAGCCCAAGACTCTAACTGGTCTCAACATGCAAACTCTTCGTTCACTTAACTAACTGTCTGTGTAACGAGCAGTTCGGGAACACACAGGCGACCGATGCCAGTCCCTGCTTGCCTGGTTCTGCCGACGTCAGCTGACTCCCTGCCGTCGCCGATGGCCTTCAGCACTGCTCACGACTGACATCGGTCCTGCTGCCGACGCCGGTTCTCCTGGATCTCAGCAACCTTCTGTTCCACCTTGTTTGCAAGTAGCTGAAGCTTTTAGCTCCACAACCTAACAATCTCCCACTTGGAGATAAACAGCTGCAACCTGTACATGTACCTGTACTCCGTCTAGTTTGTTCCCTTGGCTATGTATCCATCTTCAAAATCACCCTTGAAGACCAACCACCACAAAATCCGTAGTGCAAAACCTGTCATCCAAATCACCTGCCACATCCACATCTACAACCATGTAGAAATTAACCTGAACCTGCATAGCATGTGCACCTGCTGCTAGTCCCTGTAAGAATCCACTGAACTATCCTCCAATGGTTCTCTCTCGGATTGGCTCCAACTTGTGACAACTCCCACTGATTGCGAAAACTCAGGTTTAGTACATACCATGCACTCAACCTCATTATGTGAATCAAGACCCTGTCCAAAAACTGTCCAACCATCGGCGTGCTAACCGGTTTCACACAATCATCCTGAAACAAAGTCAACAAATGACCTACCATGTCTCTAGAACACACTCATGCCAAAGAATCTTGTTGCTCCCATATTCTCCATGACAAACACCTGAACTAGCTTTACCTTTAGTTTAGCAATACCTGTATATGTAACCCTGCAACAAGCACATCATACAGAAATAGGATAGTGTAGCTAATACTATCCAACCTGGTAAAGAGAAACACAATGATCAAACCTCCATTGCCCTGCAGTGCATACAAGATCAAATACCCTGATCTTCCATCTCACGTATCCATTTCCGCTCTTCTTTATCCAGAACATCCATTCGTCTCTCAGTGCTTACTTCCAGCTGGCCACTCTACCTAAAACACCTGTTTGGTTCTCCTCCAAGGAATCACATCCTCATCCAAGCTTAGCTCCCACTGTTTCTTGGATTTACCTGTTCTGCTTCTTCAATAACTTTTTGGTCCTATTCCATAAGTGAGCAACAAGTAGTGTAAAGAAGGGAAATGATGAATTTAAGAACTTACTTACACCTTCAGTCCTCCATATGGGCGCTTGAGACTCCATGACAGCTTGCTGTCCACCCAAAATTCATCTCAGTAACCGATGCCGGTCACATCTCAGTCTGCAGACGACCGAAGTCAGTTTCCTGCGACTGCCACCTTACCGACATCGGTTTCCCCTGGCTGACGCTGGTCATTCTCTGCCCTGAGTCACCGACATCGGTCTGCACATAGCCGACATCGGTCCCTGTCTGGACGCTAACACCAGTTTTCTTGGCGACGTTGGTCTCTGTGTTTTTCTTGTGAGACCTGACTTTTTCCCGCGAGCTCTTTTTGGATCAAATCCTTGTCCAAGTCACCCTTGCTCTGCTCATAATTCTTTTACATCTTGTGCTGAACTCTGTCCATCACCTTCTCCTTAAAAAACAAGGCTTTCCTATTCTTGTCACTAACATCGGGTTCCTCAAGAAACGTTACCTTCTTCTTCTGCATACAGAAACCACGATCCATACCTTCCAAATCCGAAAGCATATCCTTTGACTCAAGAACAAGCATCTCTTTCTTATCTGTGTGACCAAGCCTATCAAGCCACATCTCTGAATCTACAGCTGAAGTAGAAAACCCAGAAAGAGAATCAGTAGTACAAGTAGATAGATAAAGCGTACCTACTTTCTTACCTCTAGCTACAACAAGTGTACCCTTGGTAACCTTCCAAGAGTCCACTGTGAGAGTTACTGTGCAACCCTCATCACCCAAACTTCTAACAGAAACTAATTTCGCTCCAGAACTGGGACGTGCATGACCTCCTTTAACACCCATGTGTTACCTGTCTGCAGTTTTAGCTTCACTTTCCCTTTGCCAACAATCTGACAAGGCTTACCATCCCCTACATAAATTTCTCCAAAATCTCCCTGGACATACTCATGAAAAAATTCTCTATGTGGGGATGCATGAAAAGAGGCACCAGAATCTAAAACCCAAGATTCTACTTTATCCAAAGAACATACCAGAGCATCCCATGCAGCGTAATCTACAACATCTGCTTCTTCTTCATGTTCTTCATGCTGATCTGTACCTGATCTGCAATCTCTCTTTAAGTGCCCTTGCTTTCCACACTTCTAGCAGGTTATTATGCCATACCTGGACTTGGATCTCTTGCCTGTCTTGGACCTTGATCTCCCATGCTCTATCTTTTCTCTTTGCCTTCCTCTGCCTTCAACACTCAAAGCATTTCCTAAAGATTCACCTGTGCTATTCCTGCGTATCTCTTCATTCAAGATTACACTCACAACATCATTCACTTTTAAGACTTTTAAAGGAGACACAGTATTAGAAACTGCCATTACCAAACCTTCCCAACTTTCAGGTAATGAACACAAAATTAAGAGAGCTCTAATTTCATCATCAAATACAATATTGACTGAACTTAGCTGGTTTACTAAACCATGGAAATCACTAAGATGGCTATGAACAAATCCACCTTCCAACATTTGCAAATTAAATAAACGCTTCATAAGAAATACCTTATTAGAAGCTGAGGGTTTTTCATATAAATTTGCCAAAGATTCCATCAACTCCACCGTTGTCTAAGAAATACCTTATTAGAAGCTGAGGGTTTTTCATATAAATTTGCCAAAGATTCCATCAACTCCACCGTTGTCTTACACTGTGATAAGCTGGAAATCACAGATGATGCAAGACTCAATCTAATAGATCCCAGAGCCTTCCGATCAAGAACCTCCCATTCTTCATCTTTCATATATGAGGGTTTGCAAGTAACCCCTCCCAACAGTAAGTACAAATCTTTTTGATATAGATAATCCTCAATCTGCATCCTCCACAATTGGTAGTTCTTGCCATTAAACTTTTCCATCCGTAGCTTACTGTCTTCTGTCATTGCTCAACTCCCACCCAAACAGAAACCTTGTGAGTACCTGTAATCAAAACACACTAACCAGATCTAATCCAATCTGTTAGTATCCCAACCAAAAGCTCTGATACCACTTGTCAGGGAAGTCCAAGAACAAACACACCTCTGTTTTGATTCCTCTTATTGGATCTTGCTCCTCAGAAAGAGCACAGTATGATTACCAAATATAAGCAATTATAAATGCGAAAATAACTAGAAACACAAATAGCTAGAATTCACCAATAGCACAGAATATGAGAGACAATACACTATCTTGTATTAACACTTTACAAAAAAAGAGTACAACAAAGAGCCACCACACTCTTTCACCTTATAGAGGTTTACCACACCTCAAGTGTACAGTAATTCTTCTCACACAACACTCTCCTACACAAAAAATGGTCCCAACAACCAACTCACAAACCGAATTGGTGTTCACCTCTCCAACTAGTCAGTAATAACCCTACCAGTACACCAAGCACTCTATAGCACTTCAAGCTGATCTCCCATAAACCTGCAACCTGCAATTCAACAGACCATACTCACATGTGGATCCCCTATGAGCTTGCAACAACCTGCAACTCAATGATCATACACACACACAGAAGGTACTTCCTTGCCTTCCTTATCTTATACTTATACAATACATGCCAATGGGTCTATAAATAGATCCCTCACTTAAACAATAACTTAGACTCTTAATTTAGCCAATTATCTTCGCAGCCCAAGACTTTAACTGGTCTCAACATGCAAACTCTTCGTTCACTTAACTAACTGTCTGTGTAATGAGCAGTTCAGGAACACACAGGTGACCGACGCCGGTCCCTGCTTGCCTGGTTCTGTCGACGTCGGCCGACTCCCTGCCGTCGCCGGTGGCCTTCAGCACTGCTCACGACCAACATCGGTCCTACTGCTGATGCCGGTTCTCCTGGATCTCAGCAACCTTCTGTTCCACCTTGTTTGCAAGTAGTTGAAGCTTTTAGCTCCACAACCTAACAGATTTAATGATAAATTCATTAATCAATAATCTTGAATTTACTCTAATTACATAAATTACATCTCAAAAACATTAATGGTCATACATGCAATCACATAAGATGAGTTCCATATAACCATTAAACCAAGTTATCAAACCATGTGTAAACAACTATCTAAATGTAAGTAACATCAAAACACGCTATGCCAACCATTCTATTATGCATATAACATGTACTATATAATGTGGTGTGTGCAGGGTTCTAGCTCATTTCTCCATCATCTTCCAATATCTCCATCTACATCACCCTCTACGATGATTCTCTCCCTCCATCATGCTCTGAGGGATGAGTTCTCCTACATCAAACTCACAACAAGCAGGTAGTTAGTCCATAACACCATGACATATATACCTCATAAAATATAGCTAAAATAACAACTCATCATAATCATAATGTAAATATATACACTATAGCTAACTCATAGCAATGTAATCATGTAACATAATCAATATCCAACTATCCCTTGCTAGCATAAAGCTTAGTTAATAAATACCAAAATCAAATTATCAACTATAAATATCCATAATTAATCATGTAAGTTGCTTAGCAAAGAATTGGGCTATAACAATTATAAATTAAATTATGCTAAAAATGAAACATAATGAATCATATTGGGTTTAGCCAATACAATTAAAAACATAAAACAAAACTATGTCAGGTTGGGTGATACAACCTGTGCAAACACATAGCGATATTACACAAGTTGAAATTACATGTGACTTTGTGTGATGTGTGGATATAACTAGAATTGAATCTTGAGCTTGTGATGCCATTATTCATATTATGCATTATTCAACTTATGTGCAATATCATGATACATATCATTCATCTTATGTGTATTTATTTCTCAATGTTTCAATGATCCTTACTATGTTGACTCTTACTACGTGTCTCATTGTAATATCTACTTGACATGAAACTTTTATGCCTTAGGATACGTGTTTCACATATGATCCGACAATCTAATATTACTATGATGACATAATCCAATCATGGTAGCACATGCTTATATACTTTTATAAATAACATGATGTGTATAATCTATTATTTTGAGATGAGTAATTCTCAGGTTATATTCCTTACCTCACAAACATGGCACGCATAGTGGCCTTGTCTTAGAGACTCAATTTTTTATGATTTTTTTTAGATTTTGGGTACATATTATTTTAGATCGGCATAAGATTAGACACATTATTACATGGTTACATAGATTATTACTAGATTGACTTATATTATTACATACTTGACATAGATTGGAGGCATATACATGACATATGTTAGAAATTTTATAGGATTATGAGTGAAATTTCACATATTTTATTATATTAATACACATATTGCATGACTTAAATTATATAGATTATAAAATTTCGGGCATGGGCAAGGAATGTGTGAAAAATTCATAGATATTATGTTATTTTGGCATAGGCTATATGACACAAATTATATAAGTTATTTGTTCAATCACAAAATAAGTAGGATATAAATACACCTTGGTTAAGGCTCACAGAGACCAACATATGGGCAGAAAAGTCTAGGGACATCCCTAAAAAGGATATAAGGGTCCAGAACATAATTTATATCAGAAATTAGAAGGTCTCAAACCTATTATCAAAATTAAGAGTGTAGTAAATCAGTTCCCCTATTCTAGCAAGGTCTCATTAGAGATGCATACTATTGTAGTATCTATGCATAAGAGATATGAAATAAAATATCATGCTTCTCTATAGCAGTACAGCACTTAGTCTAACTTAAAACATACTAGGTGCCCTTATCTAACCTATAACATACCAAGTGCCACTATCATTTGAACAAAGGATGCAAAAATACAAAAAAGAGTAGAAGTTCCATCAATTATTATCAATGACCAATTGATTATGCAGTATAATTGGCTAGGTCATATAGTACAAATAAGAGTAACAAAAAGCATGGTGTACATCACATTGTTATTAATCACAAAGTGGAGCATGTATATTATAAATCATGTGTTAGGAACAATAAAAGGAAGGTGTAACAAATGCATATAAACAAAAATAATAATATTTAAATATTAAAAAAGGAACATTGTCTTCTTGAGATAAAATTATTAATTTTTTTATCAAAGATTCGTAAGCAATCTTTCAACAATCAAGTTAACTACAGTGGAATTCTTTATCATCAAAGTTTTGTTATATTAAAAAAGGAACATTGTCTTCTTGAGATAAAATTATTAAACTTTTTATCAAAGATTCGTAAGCAATCTTTCAACAATCAAGTTAACTACAGTGGAATTCTTTATCATCAGATTTTTGTTATTTTTAAGTCATAATAATTAAGGATGAGGATTTAATTGGTATTTCAACATTACTTCATTTACAAAAAGTATATAGAAAAGCAATAAGGAAATATAGAGAATCTTGCATTGTTACCTACATTAAAATAGTTTAAAAATTAGGACATGGATAAATAAGAAGCATCCTCTGATATTCATACAGATATCTAGTCCCTTACATCAAGCATTCATCAAATTATCACATTGATTGCATTTATTAATAAGGGTAGAAAGAGGTATATAGGTCTATTTACTAGAACTTATCTTCATTAAGGTTGCAAAGATTACTCTATATAAAGTGTTGACATTTGCAATCCAAAAACTAGGGATATTTTCAATGGTAAATCTTCGATAATTCATAAATATTTTATTTTTTAAAGTTAGCATTTGGTGATTTTATGGGATAACCGACAGTACGGGATTGCCTAAATTTTAGGGTAAAATTTAAATTTAAGGGTCGATTTGCCTACTTTTAAAAATAAATTTATCTTTATAAATGTCTATCATTGGTACAAAGAAAGCCAATTTTGGGGCATTCACTACTATATATATGGTATTCATTCCTTGAGTAAAAAATATCTCAAGCACCAGTAGTTGTCATACTTCTACAACTAGTAGTTAGACAATAGTAACTAGGTGATAGATGACAATAAGAAGGTAACTAATGACAATAAAAAGGTGTTAGATGACAACAAACAAGTGTCAAAATAATTGCAACAACTATCAGGTGATTTTAGGTAGCTATCAGGCAACTATATGGAGTAGTTGGATGACTACAACCAACAGTCAAATGACTACAACCAGCGGTCAAGTGACTACGTGGATCAATCAGGCATCTGTATACAACAATCAGGGGACTATCATTTGTATGCATTTTTTATTCGATGGTTAATGCTGAGAATATTAAGGTGTTAGGTAAATTTAAAAAATAGAACAACTTGTTATCCTATTTTAGCCAAAGGGCAAACACAAGTATAAATATTAATTTAGAAAATGTTATTATTTATTCATTACTATTAGGGTTCAATTATAATTAATGTCTACAACTATTTTGCATGTAGAATCTAATGATAATATGATCAAATATATGCCTCCATTGAAAGACATACCTGGATATGAAATCCCAGACATAGGTACTAAATATTATTTGATTTACTATTGTGTTATTTATTTACACTTTTGTTACAATTTTTATTAATAATTAGTCTATAACTATTTGCATGCAAAAACCCAATGTTAATAGTTTGATGATATGCCTACATTGAAAGATGTACCTGGGTATGAAATACTAGACATAGGTACTCAATATTATTTAATTTACTATTCTATTATTTATTTACATTTTTATTGCAATCTTTATTAATATTTGGTCTACAACCATTTTACATGCAGAACCCAATGATAATAGTTTTGAAGATATGCCTCCACTAGAAGACATTTCTAAATATCAAATTTCAAATAGAGGTATTAAATATTATATGATTTATTATATTGTTAAGTCTTTACACTTTCATATTAAGGATCAATTTTTAATAATAATTACAAGATCTATACCCATTTTGCAAGCAGAACCCATTGATAACCCTTTTGAAGATATGCCTCCACTGAAAGATGTCCCCGAGTATGAAATATCCTCATAGAATTCAAAGAAAAGGACATTGGAGGACATCATCATGGATGTTGATAATGAGCACCAAATACAAGATGAGATATCTACTTGGCCAACACAATCTTTAGTTGAAAATAATGCTAAATTTTTTTTTACGAAAGAAGAAAAGTACATGGACAATTTGGAAAGTTATTTAAGTTTGACTAGACAGATAAATACCTATTCATTAAACTTGTACATCATAAAAATAGTACTGAAATACCAAAACAATGTAAATATATAATATGCAATTGAAAACTTAGAAATGAACATAAAATACAATTCAAGTTGGACACAATTGAGAAACATTGTGATAAATATATGAGTCAGTAAAAGATAAAGATGGACAAATCAAAAAATGGTGAGATGAAAAAATGCAAAATAATGCATGCATTAATGTTACAAAACAGAGTATGAAAATCATATGAAGCATCAACAACACCTCATTTAGAAAGGAAAAAAAATTACATCTTAGTTTGGAAAAGTTGTTCAGGTTAGCCAAATTTATATAGTTTTCCACTTTATATCACATTCTAAAAAGAGGCAGACCAATCATTTATTTTTCAGATTACAAAATTTTATTTTAACATATTGAATTGCATAACATTCTTCAATCACATTGGTCAAATAGTAGGGTTTGGGAGATGTCAAAATGCCTTGTGATGATTAAAAAGGAGGATTAGAAGGAAAAAGTAAAAGTAGCATGGTTTATCTCATTGTCCATTGATGAGGTAATAGTAATTTAAAACACATCACGTATTTGTATGCATGTTTATACATTTGAGAAGCATTCAAATAAACCTCACCTATTATCTGTAAGTAAAATAAAAGAAAATTATAATGCTGAGAACCTTTCCAGACTGGTTATTTCTAATTTGGTAGATATTAATTAGATGAAATATTATGATATAGGTACCAAGTTAGTGTGTGTTGGTGTGGATGGGGCATCAATAATGCATGAACTAGTTTGTGCGTTCACTTACAAACAACAGTTGCCCTATATATGACATCAATCCACTACATGGTACATAGAATGAATCTTTCTTAAAAAATTGTTAGCACATTTCATAATGTCATAAAAGTGGAGGAGCTTATCTGTGACTTGCACGCGTACATGTCAAGTAGTCCAAAAAAAATTTAAAGTTTCATAAATTTATGATTGGAGTGACTGATGGTAAAAAAATATTAAAATATGATCCAAGATAGATTTTCATGTATGAGCCTGCATGTAGAATATTTAAAGAATATCAATCATTGATAAGTTTTATGTTTAAATATAAGATGGATGTTGACAAGGCAAAAGATTTATTATATTGTTTGATAGATTTTGAAACCCTGCTAACATTGTGTGGTATTCTGCTCATGTTGAAAAAATGCATTATTTGATGAAACATGCACAAGAGATCCATATATATTGTTGACTTCATACGACTGAGGAAACATGTTTGTCAATCTATTAATATATTATACTACTTAAATTAAATTTTTAAGCAACCAATATTTGGCAGTTGACAAATTTTAAAAGATATTAAGGACCCTAAAAACTATTTAAAATTAAATATTAGCAATCATCTTTGTATTGTCTTTAATGGAAAGGAGATACCACTATACATTTTCCAAAGACTAACTCATGTGGTTAGATCAAAAATTGAAGAAGTACCTATATCATGGGTTTTATATGATAATGTCATAGAAAAGACACAAATGAAATAGAGTAACATTTCCAAAAGCTTATCTAATAAGATTTAAGATCAATTTCAAAAGGTGGAGTCGCTTGAAACCATAGGAGTGGTGAATCTTATGTTTTGGAATAATTTACAAGGTAAAGAAATAGCAAGTAATTGAATTATCAAATATGTGGATATTCTCATTAATCATATTAGTAAGTATATATAAATTAATGGAGTTGAAATTGAGGGTATTTTGCAAAAAGATTTACTGAAAAATAGTCAACGAATTTTAGAATTACAATGGTTGAACAATAACTGATCTTAAATGAATCAACAAAAATAGGTGTTATTATAAGGCTATGGAGGAAACTATATCCCAACAGTAATCTACAATAAATAATTAAATAATATTTTTTGTTATATGAATTGTGACAAACAATGATTTTGGGGATGGTGGAAGATGAAAGGGTATTTAGTATACTATCTTTTATCAAATCTAAACTTCATAACAGATTGGATAAAAATCTTGATATATGTTTGAGGTTGTATGTTTTAGGGTGTGTAGTGGATGAGTTTCCATATGAAAGAGCAATTTCAAATTAGATTTCTCTTACTAAAAGAAGAGGAGTCACTAATACAACAACCAAAAAATATATTGAAAAAGCCACTGAGACAGTACATACAAATGTCAACGATGAAACATATGTTGCAAAAGGGTTGTTCCAATTACCTGTATTTTAATTTGTATGTATTTTAAATATACTTCAATTAAATTTAGTAATGATAAACTTTTGTTATTTACTGAATAATATTTTCTCTTTTTAACTCATAAATCAATTATGTGCAAGTAGTCTTGTACTAAACGATACTTCATATGCTCAATAATATTGTTTATGAATGGCTTAATTGATTTCTTTAGAAATAGTATGTATGACACTAGTGCATTGACATGAAAGGTAGATGGACATTTAATCCTTTAATAACTTTAACAATTATCCATTTACATTTCAATCAAATTAATTTATTTTTCCAAAAATCTTGTCATAAAAATATTTTTACTGCAAATCAAATTGAAAATCAACACTCATATTTTAAAAACATATATCATATATAGTGTACCTAAATTAATAAAAAACATTAATTTTCAAGATAATATCTAACACAACTACAAACCATCTAACAAGTAAGAATCCAATACATCTTCTAAAAGTCAGATGTTGATAGTTGTTGGGAATCAGCCTTTGTCCCATTAAACTATGGTGTCGAACATCTGCACTATGCAGGTAAACAATTATGCCATGCAATCGGATGACTATAGTATGCAGTCAAATGACTGCACCCTATAATCAGATGGCTGCACCGTGTAGTTGGATGACTACATAATGCAGTTGGATAACTACATAGTATAGTTAGATGCTTATAATATGCAATTGGACAATCATTCTTGGTATTGCATTCACCACATGCCACCTCTTAATTTTTCTATGCTATTATATGCCTTCCAAGCTGATTTGCCACTACTTCAAAACTGATTCACGTAGTGATCTTCAATTTTTTTTTAATATAAACCACTAAAATTTTTCCTACCAAAAATATAATATCAAAATTCTTTGTATATAAGATTTTATAAAACAACTAAAAATTTATTTTTAAAAAAAAACTTTTTTAATTAATTGATAGTATTAAAGCTTCACGGTATATAATATCAAACCAAAATATTAAAAATTTATTAAAAAAAACTTTTTAATTTAATTGATAGTATTAAAGCTTCACACTACATAAGAGTAAACCATAAAATTAAATAAATGTTTTTCCAAGGCCTTGTGTAATGGTTTTTTTAAAGCTTGTGTACATTAAAATTTAAGAAATCATTATGCTTCGATTGCAATGGTTGGTTTATGTTATACTTTTGGACATAGCAATAAATGCTAGTTCAAAAAATAGATTGAATGCAATTTTCAAATTTATAACCCAATTAAAAAGAAATGTCTAAAAATGTATTGGAAAAGGGCTTTTACTTCTAACTCAAATAGATTACTTATAAAATCCATGCTTATGTGCCATCAATTAGCAGTGAGACTTGTCAAACAGATGGCATGCAAATCCCATCATAGCCATTCCAAAAAAATTATCAAACAATACATGTTTCAAATCAAATCAATAAAAAACTCAAAAATTAATAATACTTCATAACACTCGTAGAACGATTCAAATTCCCCTACCACTCACTTACTACCTATGAGAAAAAAAATCCAATCATCCTAAACCTAGGAGCATATACTTCATAAAATAATTGCTCGCAAATTTATAACCTATAAAACCATCAGTATTGCCTTCTAAAATTCAAAATAAAAAATACCTACAAAGAAATTAATGAATGTGTGACATCCGTATTGAGCATTGACATTTGAATAAACACCATAATGTTGGTGCCAAAACTTTCAAAAAATAACAGTGTTATGCCCAAAAAAATTCATTTATTGATGGAAACATCATAAAATACATGCAAAATTCATTATAAGTCGCACCCATAAGCAAAAATCCTAGAAAAAAATGCATACATCTTAAAATAAATACTATCCCAACAAATTCCCAAGGCACCATAAAATGTCTCATGTATGCAAATATGGAAATGGATTAAAATAAAATAGAAACCAAAAACATACACCAATTAAAAAAACTCTTCTAAGTTGTGCATGCCACAACTAAAATAATGGTAAATATCTTTTATTTAAACAACAACTATAAATACAAAAGGATAAACAAAGATAAATAATGTTACTTGAGAAAACCCCCATTTGTGTTTAAATTTTATCTGTGGATATTGTAAATTCTTATCCCCAACCTCTATCCACTTAGAAAATCTATTTCCTATGCAGTCGCAAATTATATTTTTTAGGGAAATATTATATTTTTACAATTGAAGAAATTTAAACTTATATGGGATCCCCTACAACTACAAAATAGTTGCAGTTACCCCCCTCTATGGGACCACCCTATTACATTAGTATTATTTATCTAGATTATGAGAGGGTTGTTAAGGTGGCCCCTAAAACCCCTAAAATTTTTATTAAAATAAAAAAAATTACAAAGCACACTAAATATAGGAGTGTTAATAAGGGAATATCAAAAAAGCCAAGAAATTACAAGTTGGAATATCAGGGTTGTTCTTTGTCTGGATGTGTAGCAGTAAAGTGATTGAGGCAAGGATTCCCAATTGCAATGAAATATTAATAGAAGCATCAGATACATGTCTTTGAAAATTAAAATGCAATTTGATTTTATAAATTTCAAATAAAATTAGGAGTCTAAAAGCATGCCAAACAACATTTAACCTTGTATAAATAATATTATCTCTTAAAATAATGTGAAGTATAGAAAAAGTGACACTTGTGAGACTTGGGACTGAAGCCACCCAATGCCACATCTGGTTAACAATAGAGTAAGACATAAAAACATGCTTAAATAAATCCAATTCTCCACATACTGGGCATTAGGCATCTTCCATTCCCAAATGTTTCAATCGTTGACCAATGGGCAATCATTGATGTATGAGTGACCAAGCAAAGAACTTAACTTTTGGCTAAGCCACATGCTTCAAATATCTTAGAAGTGTTTATCCCATATGGCTTCCACATCATGAATGCCCCAACATTGATTTAGCTTAACTAACATAAAAACCTTATTCTTGTACCAATGTGAAGCTTTACTGACAGAAAAGTTAGATAATGCAACTTGATTTGGCCAACACTAAACATCCCACCATCGATGACTAGACTAAAAACCTGATCTAAACATGCTCAGTGCCTCTGCTTTATTCCTAATGACCTCAAAAGTTTTCTTATCTTTGGCCATAAGATTGAACTTTAGCCGAAAAGAGGGCCAATCTAAAAGTCTACCATTATGTTGATCTAGAATATCTCCTACATGCATTATACCTTTGTGTAGAAACTGAATACTCTGAGAAGTTTTATCCAACGTTAATGGCCCCTCGGGATTAGAAGGGAGCAGGGACCACCAAATGGAATGAATGGAAAGTTGTTGATAATCACACTTTGACATATCCCAATTGAGCAAAGACTTTATTTTGTTCCAACCTTTCCATATTTTTTGCAACATTATAGAACCTTGAATTTTAACTGATGCAGGTGTAATTAACCAATTCAGTGAATGTGTATGACCTTATATTTTACTACCCCTAGGAAATGCTTTGGAAACCATGTAGTGCACAATAATCTTCCAAGCCTCACCTCCTTCTAAAGAGTGAATTATCCACTTGGCAACAAGTAAAATACCTTGCAAATAGGAATTAGGAAAACCAAGACTACATGATTCTTTGTCCATCATACAATTTTGCTAGGGAACTATAAAAAAAAGAAAAATACTATGATTATTACCCCAAAATAAGGTACGAAGAACTCTATCCATATTTTTGTAGGCATTCTGAGAGGGAGACATAAAATAAGAGTAGTATATATGCACATTCTGTAGAATGTTTGATCAAACAATGAATTTACCTACCAAAGATAGTGGCCAACTTCTCCATTTCAAAACTTAATTATTCACCTTATTAAGAACATGATGCCAAAATTGTGTTGGTGTAGCTTGATGTACTATGAAACCTAACTGTTGAAGGAATCATATTTATGGTTGTGCATGTTCATTTTTTTAGTAGGGGAAGGCAAGCCTGTGGGTGTTGTGAAACACCATAAATTTTTGTGATCTTAGTCAAGTGTCTCCAATGTGGTTTCTGAGTGACAAAGAGAAATTTCAAGGAATATGGCCCTTGTACCAAATGGCAATATAGGAAATACAAATAAGGAATCTCTAACAACATGCAATAACCAGGTTAGACCATCTTTCACCTTATCTAATGAAATTTTGAATGAAACGTATGATATGTTTGAAAAAATGTATGAGATTAAATATTTTGTTGGGAAAATTCCTCTGGCTTCACTTCTTTTGCCCTGGACAAAGTAATTTTGGGAACCCTTGGGCATCTGTAACTAGTGGGTGATGAAACTAACTAAAGGGTTCATTTTATTTCAATTCAGTTGATATGGCATTCTAGAATCTCCTTATAATGTATATGGATCGTATTTGGTTATTCATAAATGGACACCCAATTTTAATCTTGAAAAATCCATTAATTTTTTTTTCTAGTCTGGGTGGAGTTTCTAAGGCTTCCTATGATTTTATATTCACATCTAGATAAAATTTTAGGATCTCTAGGAGCAGTGCTAGATTTAGAATCCTTATAGGGCTTTATTGCTAAACCCATGCAAAGGCCCTATGTAGAGTTTGATCTGATTAAAAGTCTTCTAGATTTTATTATGCTTCATGATGGTGGGCTTTTAGTTGATCAAAGGATTGTATATCTGACATTACCAAATTCTTGTTATTATTATCATGATAGGAATCATTGTGCCTTTAATTGTCCAAAGCTTCTTGCAAAAAAAGATGTGCAGGCTAAGACCCTGGAGCCTCCCTTACACAATGATAATTCATCTAAGGATATAGGTATAAATGTCTCTCAAGCAAATAGTGAAAAGGTTCCTCAAGACAAAAGAACAAATGGTTCTCAGGGGTCACCAGATACATCTCGATAAATAGTATCCCCAAAGAAGAGATATTTTGCTCGGGTTGCTAAATTAGCAGGTTTGCCCAATAAATCTAGAGTCGGTAATGGAAGCATTGTCACTGATAATCAAGTTCCTTCAAGAAGAGATTCTACTTATGCATCTTCTAGCTCTATAAATATTCCTTAAACCTCTGAACAGTTGGGATGTCACTAGAATGAGAATCCATATAGTTATTTGGAAAGGATGGATGAGGAGACGCTCTTATCTATCTCTCATTCATCATGAAGTGTATATCATGGAATGTAAGGGGTCTCTCGGATAACTCTAGTAAATTTATTGACTGAGACTATTTGAGAGAGTGAGGTTTTCCTGATTTTATTTGTCTTCAAGAAGTCAAACTTAGTTTTTTTTTTTTCTGTAAGTAACTTACAACCACATATTTCCATCAGCCTTATAGGTAGCTTCTACTCATTTTTCAGGAAGAGGTGGCATAGTACTTTGCATCCATAAAAAATGGGGAGATCATATTGTTGATACAAGACATGATCCCAATGGTTGTATTGGTTGGGCTCGATTGAGGATTAATAATAATGCTTTGAGAATTTATAGGATTTATGCCCCACGTGGAGATGCTCAACAAGCTACTTTGTGGAGATAGTGATTTATATTTTTTAGGATTATGTAATGTAACCCTAAGTTTGATAAATAACTAAGTAATAAATCAAAGAATAAAATATTATAGTATCAACAGTCACTAATTTGCACAATAATTGATTTATTTGAATATTCTATAAATAGAAATAAATTAGAAAGGTGTACTTAACTATAAAATATGTCTGAGAAAAATAAGTGGTAGGCTAGTAAATTGTGTAGGAGCATGACAGAGTGTCGTTAGCAGAGAACATGTGTCATAACCCTCTTCAAACAATATTGTGGTCATATTTGCAAATAGTGCACTACATTATTAACCTTTTGTGTTGTATTAATGACCCTATGCAGGTGAAGTGGTGAATTTTTGGGCAGACCTTCACTCTATTTTCGGAAGCATTTACCTATGTGATTGAGACCTAAATCATTCCCTATTCTATGTTTTGACTAATTTCACTATGAAACCCTAAGCCTCCAAGCTTGATAGCGTTTTGATGAACACAAGTAGAAGGTGAGCACTGTTGGGAGGGTAGGTTGGACATGACCTCAAAACCCATGTGTTGAGCATTGCCTACATACCAATACCTTGAAAGGGGATCAAACCTAATATAGTTCTTCCAATATAAGTGTTGGTGCAAGTGAAAGTGATGTTAGTATTACTGAGTATGAATGCTAATTTGAATGCTTTAAGTGTGAACTGAGACTAGAAACTTGAGTAAAACTAAGCTTTGGGCTGATATAGATGAATGTATACATAAATAGGGGTGAATAAGGATCAATAACCTTAATTTTCATTAATATTTTTGAGTGTGTTCATGAGAATCGCCATCTATCTAGTAAATAAATGAGAGTGGTCTTTATATAGTGTTTTGATGCTTGTCGAGAAATGAAATGAGTCTTGGTCGACCCTAAGATGATTCAAAAAGTGGAAAGATATCCATTAGGGGTAAAGGAAGCTAAAGGTCAATAACATTGACACTTTTTCAAATACTACACTACATTATAGACCAAAGGGTTACGTTATTATCTAGGTGGATGGCACGTGTGAAAAATGATTAGGGATGCCTAAGTGATGGCTCAATGAGGTTTTTTTGGTATATCTGGGCATGGGCTAAATGCACATAAAATTTATACAAAGATCAAAAGAGGCCCTAATATAGGTCTAGGGCTAATCTAAGGATAGGGTGGTCTCAAGTGACACTCATTATATTAAAATGATATTTTATATGACTACATCCCCCCCCCCCACTTTATTATATAATTACAACAAATCAAAATGACTAGGATAAAGGAAAGAGAAACATATTTTGACTTACCTATGAGGTGAAGCATGTGAATGTGGGTCTAAGTCTGCAAACTATGTTCCATTATGTGTCCAACAAATGAAAAATATATGAATCAGTCCTTACTTAAGCTATATCAAAAGAAATTACAAAACATGAGTAAATATATGTGAGAGAGAGGAAAGGAACAAATACACCTCACTAGGTACATGAACCAATGCAAAAACCTGTTGAAATTATGTGTGTGTGTAATGTGATCAAATGATGAATAGCTTAGACTGATTTGATGGCTTACCCAATCCCCTTGTATGGGTGGCTCAAGAACTCAAGCTGGTCTTGACTCCATCATCACCCACCCTTATTTAATGGATCATAATTTGTGAACAACTTGGATTAGATTGATGACTTTTCCAACCCTCTTATGTAGGTGGTTCAAGAAATCGAGTAGGTCATGACTCCATCATTGCCTACCCATGTGTAGTAGAAGAAAATAAAATTGAAACTGTGTGGTGTCATGAAGCTATAAAATATGGTTTTGGGAGACTCAGAGACTTTGAAATGTAAATCAACTCAAGGCCCACTCAGAAAGTTTGAAATATAAAATAGCTTAGGGGTCGAGTGTCACTCAGGAACTTTGAAATGTAAAATGGCTCAGGGGCCACTCAGTAACTTGGGAATGTTAATCGTTGCATACAAAATGAGGCATTAACCTGGTGTAATCCATGTGTAATCTTAGTGCATATGGTATATAAAATGTATACTGTGGAGAATGATATGGATTTGTGATTCCATCTAAGAGAATTAGTGAAAAACTGAGCATATGAAAATAATTTACCAGACACATTCCCCCAATTCTAATATCTGTGCATATGGATTCTAGACTAAGTTAAAATAATTTGTGTTTGTGCATATCTAAAACTGATATGGGAGTGATCATTTCATGCATGATGCCCCCAATCTAAGTAAACATGTGTAATTATATGTAAAAATTGGATATGTACTGATCACATCTGATAATTTGTGACTGAGATTGCATAAATTTGAACTATACCTATTGTACATTTCTGCTGATTGTCAAATTTTCTATTTTTGAGGCTACTAGACAATAGCATGGTGGGTGGACTATAGTGCACTACGCTCCTACAAGTGTATTGTGATATTTTACAAAAGTGTTATTTTTGAGAAAAATTGAGACTGATTTATGTATGATTGTATTTTAATGTATTTTCCTGAGTCTCATCTCTATAATCTATGTTTGCATGCTAAAAACTATGTTTTTTGGGTGCTCTAGGATGGCCTGATCTCTATGAAAAACTCCTATGAATGCCCCCACTTTTGAGGAAAGTTGTTGAACCTATGTAATAATTGTCCTCAAAATAAAAGTTATGTATCGTGTGTGTTAGATTGAAAATATATGATATCTTCATGATAAACCAATATAATGCATATACATGACATCAAAATGTAAAAGAGTTTGACCATAAATTGGAAATGTATGATGTATATTATATCTAAAATTCATAAGGTTTTTAAGATAGATATAAAAATGTAAGCTTGTATATGAATAGTGAATATGAATATAATTTGAGTAAACTACTTGGGGGGATGTGGCATGATGTCCATCAAAGAACACAAGAAAGAAGGGGAGATGCATGAGGTCTCTCATGGCATCAAAAATTGGATGTGAAAGTAATAAGAAATAGACAAGTTTCATGGTCATGACGCATACATGAAATCATACATACAAACACATGAGGCATGTAAAGTAGGACAAGGACCATAATACAAGGGACATGGACACATATCACTAACTCTGAGAAAGAAATGCATACAAGGACATGTTAAAATGTCCCATATGCAAAGAGCAAGCAAGGTTGGCTTAAATCCACATTAAAGGATATATTCAAATGTCCACATACACCATCAATAAACACACACAAGGACATAGACACATGTCCAAAGCATACACACAATGAAAGAAATTAGCTTAGAGCCATAGAACAATGGCATATTCAAATGCCCTTAATTAAATGTATAAGCAAAGAGACAATCAAATATAAACTACTAAAGCTATAAATGAAATTATATATAATCATGTGGTACAAATCCATATAAGAGCAAAGATGTACATAAGCTAAGTCTATAGTAGTGGTAGTCGACAAAAAAATAGTGTAGTATAGGATGATTAATATCAAGATGTAAATGATTGATAACTTAATAGAGTGACGAGGAGCGTGATGGATGAAGGTGAGCAGGAGGGTGCGACAAGGTAGGGCGCGACAGGGTAGAAAGTAGGGCACAGCTACAGGGAAGCACTTCGACTACAGCAGGCATCCCAGGGAGTGCACAGCAGTGGGAAGGCTCCACTTTTACAAGGTGTAGGTTCTTTTGCTACTCTTGAGCAACCAAGTATGTGCATTCCCAAAATCAACGGCTGTCTGGAAAGATGCAAGGAGAGGCCCAAGCTGGCTATACCAATGGAAATGATTTCTGAAGACATTGAATACTATTCCAATCACTCCCTATACTGCAAGTTTATGGGGCTTAGGACATCACTGTTATTCCTAGAAGCATGGGCTCAGAGGACGTGGGCACCAGAAGGAGATATGGATATTACATTGTTGGCCAATAGCTATTTCATGGTCACTTTTACCTGTATAACAGATTATCAACGAGTTTTTCCTGGAGGTCCTTACTTGCATAATCAAGTGGGACTATTTATCAAGCCCTGGCATGCCGATTTCATACCTTCAGAGGAACTACCAAACCATGTCTCGGTGTGGGTGTGTCTGCCCCACTTTTCAGTGGAATGCTGCTGAGAAGACACTCTCCAATTGTTTGCATCCTTTTTGGGAAGGCCAGTAGGTTCCTCAATGTCACTCCTGGGGAAAAAGGTAATGACTTATGCCCGAATTTGTGTTGAAATTGATCTTAGTAAGCCATTACCAAATTTTGTTGAAATGAGTGCGGGCCCTTTTTCATGGGTACAACAGCTGGATTATGAAACCCTCCCTTTTTGTTGTCGTCTATGTCATGCTTATGGGCATTTGCAGCGATGGTGTCCCACCTCAAAATCCACTGCACCTCAGCTAGCTCAATCTACTCGCACTCCTTCTGGTACTGACAAGGAAAGGGGTCCGATTCTAGGTAAGATGCCTGAAACTAATGGTTTTATGCCAGTTAAAGGCTGATATAGAAATAGAGGCCAAAAATGGCCCTTGAAGGAAAGACAATTAGATGACTCGCTCGATAGATTTGAAATATTGGATGACCTTAATCAGCAGGAGGTGAATCTCGGGTTGATGACTTTGGACCAGGGGATTGAGGGACCAACTCAGGAGACCAATGCTTTAGGGGATTTAATTGAAACATAGGATGCTGGAGATTGTCATATGGATATGGACCAGCAGCTAATAATTTTAGAAGGAATGACTTCCTCAGTTGCTCCCGTTAAAGAAGACGGAAATATGCCCCTTACCGAGAAAACTGGGGACCCAGGGGCAGCAAGAAGCAGTAAATCTTCTCCTCATCTCAAACTTCTGTAAAAAAACCTTAAGAAAGGAAGGGGAGAGAAATCTAGCAAGCCTAACAGAAAAAAGGACTAGGAAAAGATCAAGCTAATGGGAGAGACTTTGGTGGAGTCGGGGTTAGTAAAGACTCTGGATGCACACTTTTGGAGCCCTCTGAAATGATTATAATATCTTGAAATGTAAGGGGTTTGAAGAACAGCCCCAAACAAAATGATGTTCACAACCTGATTAAAAGTCATAGGCCAGATGTCCTTTTCTTGCAGGAGACTAAGCTTTCAGTTGAAGACATGTCCAGACTTGTACTCAAGTTGTCGTGGCAATGAGAATGTCAATGCATTGGCGCTACTGGATACTCAGGAGGACTAGCTTGTCTGTGGAATCCATGAAAGATTGGCCTCATAGGCTGGCTGACTTCTAAGTACTCCATGACTATGATTGCTTCTAGCTTTGAGATGGGGGAAGTCATTCTCTTCTCCAATATCTATGCTCCTAATGATTGGCAGGGTAAAAACTCCTTATGGGGCCACATAAGTTTTGTCCATAGCCTGGCCCCCTTCCACCCTTGGATTATGGCAGGTGATTTTAATGTTATTCTTGATTTGACAAAAAAGAGTGGTGGCACATCAAGGCTAGACCCATCTACTTTGCTAATGTGAAACTACATTGAAATTTTGAATTTAGTTGACGTCAGGCCCAATAATGGATAGTTTACTTGGAACAACCGCAGGAGTGGGAAACATTGCATTGCTGAGAGACTTGACCATTTTCTGGTCTCAGCTTTTTGGGTTGGAGGTATGTGGTCTACAAGGTCTAAAATTTTGGACTAGAGAGGATCAAACCATTGGCCCATCAAGCTTAATAGTGTCTCACAATATCACCCGCACTCTCCTTCCTTTAGATTTCAACTCATGTGGCTGCGGGATCAATCTCTACATGAGTGTGTTGCCAATTGGTGGCATTGGGGTAGGACTGCCCATGGTACGGCGACGTACAATTTTTCCAAAACACTGCAATATCTGAAGTACAAGCTCAAGTGGTGAAATCACCAAAGTTTTGGAAACATTTTCCATGCTAAGGCTGCTGCACAAACCAAGCTTGATGGTATCACGAGAATAATAAGGGAAGAAGGACTGACTGAAGACTTACTACAAGAAGAAACACAGGCTGTGAAAGACCTAGAGGAATGCGAGCTACGGGAGGAAATTTTTTAGAAGCAAAAAGCTCAAGTCGAATGGCTCCAGGAGGGGGACAGAAATACATCCTTTTTCTTCAATTCGTCCAAAGCCAGGAGACATGGCAATTCTTTTTTAGCCCTTGTCAATGAAAGAGGTGATCACCTTAACTCCTTTTCAGCAATTTCAGAGGAGGTAGTGTAGTACTTCTCTACTCTATTCAAAGAAGATTCTAACGGGGAATCACCAGAAGAAGCTCAGGTTCCCTTCTGCATTTCGTCATTGGTGACGCATGAAATGAATGAAAATTTAATCAAACCAATCACACTTGGAGAGCTTGAGGAAACCATTATTCAGATGAAAAAAGGGAAAGCGGCTGGACCTGATGGCTTCCCAGTTGAATTCTACCAAGAATTCTAGGATATCATCAAACTTGACCTTTTAGTTGTTGTCCAAGAATCTCAGCGGAATAAATAAATGCTTAAGGATACAAATGCGACCTATCTTGCTCTCATACCCAGATGTGAAGGTGATGATAGGCTAAGTCAATTCTGCCCTATATCCCTTTGTAATGTTGTTTACAAAATTATATCTAAAATCATTGTAGATAGGTTAAAAAGAGGGCTGAGTGATGTGATCTCAGAAGAGCAGAGTGGTTTTGTGGAAGACAGGCAAATCCTGGATGGTATTGTTATTGCTATTGAGGCCATTCACTCCATGGCCAACTCAAAAGCTAAGGCGATGTTCATTAAATTGGACATGGCCAAAGCCTTTGATAGGGTCAGATGGTCATTCTTGCGAAAGGTCCTTAGTGCTTTTGGCTTTGCAGATGAATAAACTCAATGGTTCATGAGCTGCATTTCCTCAGCTTCCTTCTCAGTGCTTATCAATGGAGAACACATGAAGCTTTTTGGTGCTACAAGAGGGCTGCGACAAGGTGATCCTCTGTCTCTGTACCTTTTTCTTCTCCTTGCTGAAGGTTTGGGGAGGTTGATCAATAGGAATAGAGAAGGACATATCCAAGGATGGCGATGGGGAGGGTAATTTCTGGTGCAATCACACCTACAATTTGCTGATGACATTGCCCTTATGGGCATGGCCATAATGACTGAAGCTGCTAATTTGCGCAGGGTGTTAGATGTTTATCTAATGGCCTCGAGATAAAAGTTCAATGAAGATAAGTCATCCATCTTCTTCTTCAATACTCTTGGCCCTATTTGGCAGCGGATCGCGAGGACTTTGCATTTTCAGATTGGGACTCCCCCCTTGATTTACTTGGGTATCCCTATCTCAGCTGGCCGTACATCCAAAGAATCTTGGCAGACTATTTTGGAGAAATTTTGAGTGAAAGTGAATCATTGGACACACAGGTGGTTATCTTTTGCGGGTCGAGTTCAACTTATCCAATCTATGGTGTAGGCTTTACCCATTTACAGGTGTATGCTCCAGGTTGCCCCGATGGGATTCATTCAGGAGTTTGATTCGGTTACCAGACAATTCTTATGTGCTAGTAGTCTAAACTCCACTAAATGGAGCCTTATTAGATGGGAGATTATCTGCAGCCCCAAACAATATGGCGGGCTCGGTCTGAGGTAGACGGACTTAAATGGTATTGCTTTGGCGGCTAAACTTTATTGGTGATGGTGCATCGAACAAGACAAAGCTTGGGCCAGAATTCTCTCATAGAAGTACTACTCTAGAACCATTCAGAGGGACATTCCTCACTATTCACTTATTGGGAAAGGTTCGGCAATATGGGGCACTCTAAAAAAAGGGGTTGTTCTCATCAAGAACAGCTTATTCTAGATTTGTAAACAAGGATCCAAGGCTCTCTTTTGGTCTGACTCTTGGGATGGTTATCCTCCCATTATTTCTCAGTTTCCAAATTTGTTGAACCTTTATCAGAGATTCCTTGATGCTGGCTAGTCTCGGGTGAGTGACTTCAAAGTTTACATTACACAAGGACATGTGGAAGTAGCTCGTTGGAAAGCTCCCAAAACTTGGCCTATTAATGGGATGTCAGGGGATCTAGCTCTACCAATTAGAGCACATATGATTACTTCTCATATTAGCAATTAAACACAAAATTATACCAGAATGATAAAGTAACTAGAAATTTGAGACAACAAAGAATTTGAGAGACAATACACACTCTTGTATTCAATATTACTAGAAGAAAATACAATAAGGAAGATGCCACTTCTTCCTCCACCTCAAAGGCTTGCCACACCTCAAGACCTTCTTCCCTCTCTCTCTTGCTCAACACAACAACTCTAAAGCCTGAGTTGCTATCCCTCCTTGAATGCTTCAGCTGATCTCCTTAACCTTACACCTGTAGATCACCTTGACCTTGCTAGCTTCAATGCTTTTACTTGCCTTATTGATAATTACAATACATGCCTTATAGGTCTTTAAATAAGATCCCATGCTTACAAAAATAGAACTCTAGTTACAATAATTAAACACGCAGCTCATGACTATAATTAGTCGTTTGACATGCAAACACTCGCTTCACTTAACTGACTGTTCGTCAACAGCAGTTCTGGAAATACACAGGCGACCGACGCCGGTCCCTGCTTGTCTAGTGCTGTCGACTTCTCTGCTGCATCTGACCGACGTCGGTCATACTGCCAACGCCGATGCCTCTGGTTCTTCAGCATCCTCCCTTGTGTCTACAAACAGTTGAAGCTTTTAGCTCCACACCATAACATGGGACGGAAGAAGAGAATGAGGAGCTATTGAGCATCCTTTCCAGGCATCGTTGTAGTCCTCTTCAGGAGGAGGATGAGCTATCTTGGTCTCCCAATCCCAAGGGAGCTTACACAGTTTCATCTGGATATCAGGCTTTACTTCTTCAGAGATTGGGTAGGGGGGAAGTGCATTGGTGGAGACAGGTCTTGAATAAATTCACATGGCCTAAATGCAACTATTTTGCTTGGATTTTGGCTTGGAATAGGTGCTTGACATGGGACAATCTCCGAAAGAGAGGTTTCTAAGGCCCTTCAGTATGTGTTATGTGCAGAGTGACCGAGGAGGATTTAACACACCTTTTTTTGCATTGCCCCTTTGCCTTGCAACTCTGGCATTATTGGTGGGATGTTTGGCAGCACCCCTATTTTCATGCTCAATCTGTGGTCAATTTTTGGAATGGAATGGGAGAACCCCCTCAAGGATGCCCTTCTTGCAGAACATATGGCTGGGTGGCCCCATTTTTTTGTTCTGACAGATCTGGCTTGAGAGAAATAGGTGAATTTTCCAAGGGGTGAGGGTCATGGTGCAGCAAGTATGGCAAAAAGTGGTGGAGATGATCCAGGAAACCGTCCAAGCAAAGAGCGCGATCTACCTTCCTTTGACCAAACAAGACGCTCAGGTGGTGGCACAACTTGGATTTCAGCAGTTAACTGGTAAGTCAGCGTGTGTCAGGAGGAGCAATCAGGTCAAGGAGTAGATTCTCAGGACTGGTCAGTGGCAACACCCCCCTAGTGGGATTCTCAAGATCAATACGGATGGTTCCTCCAGAGGTAATCCGGGACCCATGGGTATTGGAGGGATAGGAAGGGATTCTGAAGGTATGGTGATTTTTCTTTTTGTGGTTCCTGAGGGGCTACAAACCATTAACATGATGGAAGGTCAGGCCATTCTTTATGCCCTTGAAAAGGCCCAGGTGTTAGGTTGGCATAGGATTATCTACGAATTGGACTCTCAAGTCTTGATTAACCTGCTCATTAAGAGGAAAGTGGTGGACGTCAATTGGAAACTATCTCTGATTGTGCAACAGATTTTATGAATTTGCTCACTTATGGATAGCATTACTTTTGCTCACATTTCGCAAGAATGGAACAGGGCAGCAGATTTTTTGGCTAAATGGGCGTCTGACCATTTGGATGGTGGAAACATTGAGGATTGGGGGTCTCTCTCCCCGACGTTGTGTTCTGATTTGGAAAGAATTCTGGAGCCTGATAGGGAGGTTCATAATATTGTCTAGTTGGGCATGTGCCTAGTTTTTTAGTTTTTGTTGCTTTCTTCTGGGGGTTTCTGCCCCCCATTCTTCTTGTAATGCTTTTCTTTACTTACACTCTAAGGGAACAAGTGAAGCATGTATGTATGATAAAATTGACTACACTAACATAGATAGCATATGTAGTACCTGGAAAATAGAATGAATGTAAACATGAAAATGCATACAATCTGAAATTTGTATTTTCTAAGCAATATTTGAATGTTTTTTTAATTTTCTAAGTATAAGCTATGTACAAGTAACATGAAAATTAAACTATGTACAATTGATAATGTAGTGACTCTATAGATCTAAGAGCACATCCACAACATGTGGATAGTCAAATGGCAGATCTGGTGGGAGGTCATCCAATGTCAGATACTAAATCTACCCAAATTTGAATAAATCATCATTATTTTGATCATCATACCATTTTGTTTGTATAATTATAGCCTTATCCTTGGCATTAGTCTAGATTATTTCCATTCAAATAACTTGTTGCTTTACTATGTAAGAAACCTCGTATGCAGTCCCAGGGTAGACCACATTTAACATTGGGTGTTTGTATGAAATCTATGATTTTCATTTGGGCCATCATGTAAAATGCAAACTACGTGTCCCTCATAGCTGAAATTCAAACATCTATCTATATGATCAACTATGGCATCCATTGCCTGTAACCATGTACTGCCAAGTGTACCCTATATGTGAGTGCTTGTGTTCATGACAAAAGTTAGTGTGTTGACCACCTTAGGTCCACATGCAGCTGGTTGTGTGATATGTCCTAAAGAGTCCTGAATATGTATAGCATGTTGTAGTTTAGTTTCCTGATGCCCTGTGTGCTATAAAAATGCCAATTACAAGTGTTGAGAGTTGAATCCTCTTCTATAACAACATGAGGAATGTATTGGTCCTTGATGAAATCCCAAATATTATTTGTATCATTCCTCGAATGTCTAGGTTGGTGAAGAGTCAGTTGTGGTGTTTGTACTGGTCGAAGTGAAGGCTATGTAATTTGGATAGTGCCCTAAGCTTTGAATTTATTAAATTTTTATTGTAATGTTGGGCATGTATTTGTATCATGGCCAGTAATCTTGTGAAAAAGACAAAAGGGTCTATCATCTTGTTGTGACAATATACTAATAAATCTATGGCAAACTATAGGTAATGCCATCAATCCTTTGTCAAGTAATATTTGTAAGATCAGCTACAGTGTGTCCTATGTATTTCCTATCTAAATCCAGATAACTGGGTCAATATTCATAGATATAACCATATGTACTAAGTGTATAGAAGTATTTGCCTCTAATTTCAAGTGAGTGTTTGGGCCTGTATCTATGGTATTGTGAACTAGTGGTGATGTTTGTGTAGGGAAAGGCATGAGTTCCTTAGAATCATCTATGTATTCTCTGGGGCCTACTGGTGTGAAGCTCAATCCACATAAATAATCATCAATGTTCATGGGTGTTATATTATCCTATGTGGTGGTCTCAAAATCTATTTCTAAGTTTTTGATGTATATTTCCTCTGAGTTAACAAGTAATGGTAATTATGTTGTGATAATAATATCATCTGTCATGGGCATGGATAACTATATTTTAGGATTATCTAGAATGGGTGCAGGAATAATGGTGTTAGATTCCCCAATCTCATATTTATGCATCTGTTCTATAGGAATAATATGAGGTGGAGACTCTATGTTAACATGAGGTGTCCCATTTGAAGATATACTCAGGGTGATAAGCTCAGTGACTCTATAATTGGGGTAAGTGCACAAAGTTGGGGGACAAAAGAGGGCCTACCTGTGGGCATGATTTTATTGAATTTTCAAAAATCTAAACTTTTGTAGATAATTTGAGATATCTACACTCTAAATTTGAAGATGGTGTAAGAACATAAAATGTAACATTTTGAGTCTAGTTTCCAAAACACTATTTTTTTTAAATGGTTAAGTATAACTAGGTCAAACATCTAAAATTTGAAGAGGAACTCTTTTTTTTTTAAATAGAATAGATAGACGATCACACGTCCCACCATTTTTTTAGCAATGTATAATATTGTTTGAAACCCTTTGGAGAACATTTAGATAATATCTTCTAATTTGTGACCTATATTTTTTTTTATTTTTTCAATGAATACTTTTTTTTATGAATTTTTCAAGTAAATATATCTTGAAAACTGACAAAAAAATTGATAGTTGGCCATGCAGCCCCCCTAACTACCTAAAAGAAATCATTTTCTTTAAATGTGTGTAGAATTAGGCCTAGTTTGTGACCATATAACTTGTTTTTCACTTGGATCAACAAAAAATAAATTACATGAACATGTATAAGCATGTATATTTGTAGCATGAGTGGCCTAAAAAGGTATAGTTAGAAATCAACATAGTTTGAAACCTTAAATTAGTCTAAAAATTATAAAAATCATATTTTTGAAAATAGGAGAGTGTTCTTGTCATGATGGTATTAATTTTTTTAGTTTTACCATTGAAATTCATAGTGTATTAGGTGATTGAAGTTGAATTTTGTTATTTTCTATTAAAATTCTCGGACTCGATTATAGATTGACAGGTCCAATCCTTTGGATTGAGAATCCAAGTCATTCTTGATACAAAAAGCTTGTTATTTGAATTCAAATTCAAATATAGTGATTGTGTTAAATACTCTCTCATCATTCCTCATTATCCCTAATCATTCCCTCATTGACCCTCACAGTCCCTAGTCATCTCTAATCACTCCCTTATCATCCATAATCACTCCCCCATTGATCCTCACTATCCCTCCTCATCCCTAATCACTCCCTCCTCATCCCTCATCATCCTTAATCGGTATTTCCTCATCCTTCATCATCCATCATCATCTCTAATCACTCCCTCCTCATCCCTAATCACGCCCTCATTGACCTCCACTATCTCTTATCATCTCTATTCACTCTCTTACCATTCTTAATCACTCATTCATTGACTATAACCCTCCCTCATCATCCATAATCACTCCCTCCTCATCCCTCATAATCCCTAATCACTCTTTCCTCATCCCTCATTATCTCTAATCACTCCCTCATTGACCCTCACCATCTCTCATCACTCTATCATTGACCCTCACCATCCCTCATCACTTGGTCAATGACCTTCACCATCCCTAATCACTCCCTCATCATCTAATGCAAGTATATAATCTAAAGATATCTTTGATTCCAATCATTTTTTATTAATCCATTATAATATAAACTAACTCTTTTCTAGGACTTGTTGTGTTGTCAATACCCATTTGTGATAGTCAATTTTATTACTGAATGAATTGGATGATCTTCTAAATTTATAGTAAAGTAACATAAGTATTAGCACAAAACAGAGTCTAAGTTTTAGTTCATCTAATTATCTTTGTTGTGCACCTGACTAGATGAAACTTTCTTCGGTTCTACCTTTGGTAGTTTGGTTCAAAGAATAAAAGTTAAACACATATCTCTTGTATAATTTTCTAATTCCAAGAAGATTTTAATCTATGCAAAGTTATTTGGTGTTTTTCATTCCTGTATGACTTGAATCTTAGTTAGGTTCACATATGCACTCCTTGTATGTGTAATGTATCCCAAATATTTTATCTCTTGCATGGAAAATGAACATTTATTCATGTTATCATAAAAATGTGTCTCTACAAAATGTGAAACACTAGTTCAACATTGTGTAGATGTTCATCCCATGTTTTCTAAAGATTAGGATGTCATCAAGGTAGATTAAAAAAATGGCGTAGTTAAAGGGCCTAATAATGTCGTTCAAAATCTCAATGGATGAATTTTCTACATGAGTTAACCTAAAAGGAATAACCAACTAATCAAGTAATCCTTCCTTTCTTTTTAAGACTATTCCAAACGTCTAGAGGTTCAACATGAATATGATACCCAAACTTAAGATCAATTTTGGAAAAGACTTATACACCATAGACATGGTATAGAAATGCCTTAATATTTAGATGAGGATAATAGTTCTTTACTTTAATCTTGCTAATATTTTTTTAATCGATCCATAACCTCATGTCCCATCCTTCTTTGGCACAAGCACAATTGGGCTTGTGCAAGGCAATGATTTGGGCATGATGTGTCCATTATCCATGATTTCATGGATCTACCACTTGATCTATTCATTCTCTATAAATGATATGTTGTATAAAGAGATTTGAGGTAGAGGTAGTTAAGGGATCAAAACAATATTATTATTTAGTGTACATTTTGTAGGAACTTATTTAGGTGACTGGAAGATATCCTTGTATTCATCTAGTTTATGATTCAATTATTTTGTCTTTATTAATATTGGACAAACGACACTATGATATGGTGACAAAAGGATGTTATTACATTTACTTCTTACCATCAAGATTATACTTATTACTAAAACTGATAAGATTCTTTCACTCCCTAGCACTAATGACTGAAAGCTTATGAACTAATTACGATATATGGTATTTCAGATCATGACAATCTATCACAACATTTTAAGGATTTACTTCATATACTACTTGTCAATGGTAAATATATGGTTGAACACATGTAAAACATCACATACCTATAATGGTGAGATGTCACAAAGGATTGCATCTTTAAAAGGTTTGATTTTGTACACCAAGTGACACTACTAGGTGATCCATTTCTCAAGGCCTACACTAGACCATACACTAGTGTATGGTTATGGATGATGCATCAATTTCAAGTTCAATTTTTGAAAATATGATTTAGGAGAAATCAAATTATTATAACTTCTAATGGAAATGATGAAGTGTATTGGTTCACCATTGATCTACATTTGTTAATGAAATAATATTTTTAATTCATATAATTTTTTGTTGGGGAAAATGGAGAAATTTTGAGTACCGACCATATCATTAGGTTCATAATCTATTATCTACTTACCTTTTTATAGTGATAGATAACTTTTACCCCCTTTCCTCAAGCTATGTAAGAAGAGAGCTTATAGTGTGACACTCTTCATTGGATTGAATATTGAAGTTATGAATTAAACACCACTTTCCAATCTTGGACTACTTGTTATAATCATTTGAAAGTTATTTTCCACTCTCTAGTATGATGACTCAATCAATAGACATACAAATAAAAGGCCTTCAATGTAATTATTCAGATCATAAAATGTCCTCATATGGAAAGCAATTGATTGGTTTCAGGAAATCACATAGCTTGGTGATCCTCATATTTACTACCCATTTTTGGTGCTATAGTGGTTTTACTTTTTTTTTCCTATCAGATCTTCAATTATGAATTACATTATTTCTAATAGGCCCATATTTTTTCATAGGTGATAATTATTTATGTTTAAAATTTACTTCCGCATCATTTTGATCATTATATCTTATAATTTATGTTAGCACTCAACTCTCCACTTGTAGCTCTTAGCATTGTTAAACCCCCAAAAAATACCACCATCAAGGTATTAGATGGAATGATTACGGATGAGAAGAAAAGAGGAGGAATTGAGTAGAGATGATGAGGGAGCCATTAGGGATGATGAGGGATGGTGAGGCTCAATGAGGGAGTGAATAGGAGGATGAGGAAGTGATTGGGGATGATGAGGGATGGTGAGGGTTAATGAGGGAATGATTAGAGGTGATGAGCGACAAGGAATGAGTGATTAGAGATGATGAAGCATTGATTACGGATGGTGAGGGTCAACGAGGGAGTGATTAGGGACAATGAGGGAGCGATTATAAATGATGAATAATGGTGAGAGTCAATAATGGAGTGATTAGGGATGATGAGGGACGAGGAGGGAGTGATTAGGGATGATGAGGGATAATGAAGTGGTGATTAGGGATGATGAGGGAGGGATTAGGGATGAGGGATGGTGAGAACCAATGAGGGAGTGATTAGGGATGATGAGGGCGTGATTAAAGATAATGAGGGATGGTGAGGGTTAATGAGGGAGTGATTAATGATGATGAGGGAAGAGGAGATAGTGATTAGGGATGATGAGGGATAGTGAGGGTCAATGGAGGAGTGGTTATGGATAATAAGTGAGTGATTAGAGATGATTAGGTATAGTGAGGGTCAATGAGGGAGTGATTAGGAACAATGAGGAATGATGAGAGAGTGATTATGTGTGATGAGGGATGAGTAAGAAGTGATCAAGGATGAGGGAGGGATGATGAACAAGTGAAATTAATACAATGTGGTCATTTGATATGTGCAGGTCATCAATGTGACCTATGCTACCCCATTCACACCACTTTGTATCAAGTTCAAAGTGAGTGGTTTGCAAACTTCAATTTTGACAAACCTAGGACTCCTATAAATGTTAGGAAGAAATACAAAAGATATAAAAACCTAAAAAATGACTATATGTTTACCAAAAATGGACATCAATTGTAAAAGTTATTCCCCGAAATCCCTAGGTTCAATACTTAGATCCTGAAAATGCCTAAGTATTGACTAAATTGGATTTTGAAAAACTACTTTCCACATTGTAAGATGCACAACTATGAGACCAACTCTATCAAATGCATAGTGACCCTAATTTATTATATTTACTAAAATAAATTTAAAGTATAAGTTAATGTAAAATTATACTTAACATTTAGATTAGCAAATATGAGTTTCAAGTCAATATTGGCTTCATGTACATGTTTTGTTGATTTTCTATGCATACATGTTATTAGGAACGCATACGTGTTCCTAGGTTTAGTGGTTCTGAGCTTGAATTCAAATAGCATGTACGTGTTAACATAAATGTCCATAGAATTGTCTCCCAACTCCGTGCACATACCAATATTTGAATGGTTGGTTATCAGTCAAATAAGTGGATAAATATCCATCATGTAAAAACTTGAGATATTTGTGAAAGGTAGAGGGCATTGCCTCCAAAAAATGTATCCAAGGTCTCTTGAGTAATAAATTGTAATGTAAATGGTTAGGCATCACCCAAAACTGTGGATAGGATTTTTTGGTCTGATCGTGATATCCAAAGTAATAAAACCCAATGCCTATCAAGGAATGTCATCAAAACCTTAAATGTTTTTATGTCTAAGGTTGCATATGTTAAGACCTGAACCACTATCAATTAGAACTCATTTAATAATGGTGGTTTTTATTTGTGCTTGAATGCATAGTGGTAAATTATGGTTGATAAATGTTTATGAGGGAAAATCCTAATTGCCAAAAGATATAACATCCTCAATGTCCTTTATAGTGTTCATGATAGATCCAAGATAAGGCGGCTATGTATCATGAGGCAAAGATGTATGATTGAGTGTCTGAAAAAGAATATCTTTGAAGATGGTTGATTTTTAAAGTAATTCTAATATAGAAATCTTAGCTGGTGTGTTTCTCCACTAATCATCAATATCATATGCTCTGTGTTGATCCCTAGGTCCTGTTGTATTATATTAGGCACTAGGAGGTACCTTGGGATTATGATATTCTTGTATAGGTTGAGGAGGCACTCTATTTCATCTAGTAATAGCTCAAACCCCATGATCTACTATTTGTTGAGGGTGAATAGTAGTAGAGGTGGGATGTGAGCGAAGGTAGTCAATGAGTCTAGGTGGAGGAACAAAAGGAGTCATATTATCTCTCTATCATCGAGTAGTAACTGGAGGTAACTCAAAATTGGCCATGCAACAAATCTCTCCATAAAAGGGGGCTCAAGATGAGGTGGAAAAATGCATGAAATAAACTAATTTCTAACACGATCTATGAGAGGAGTGACATACATGTGCATTATTCTATAAATGTTAGGTAATAAGCATGCAAGACAAACCACAAGACTTTGTACCAAAAAGTAGAAAATGGCTTTCGTCATGATGATCATGATGAAAAAGGTGAAAATTGAAAACTGAGCAAATTTTAAAAATAAGAAGGGAAACCCTAATGGTGCACTAAGATTTTGAGCAATATGTTCAAAGTAAGTCAAGTTCACCAAACCATTTATCTTTTTTAGGATTACGAAATGTAACCCTAAGGTTGATAAAGAACTAGGTAATAAATCAAGGAATAAAATACTATAGCATCAATAGCCATTAATTTGCACAATAATTAATTTATGTGAATATTCTATAAATAGTAATGAATTAGAAAGGTGTACTTAGCTAGAAAATATGACTGAGTTGGATAAGTGGCACACTGGGAAATGATGCAAGAGCATGGTAGAGTGTCGTTAGCAGAGAATAGATGTCAAAACCCTCTTCGGATAATAGTGTGGTCCTTTTTGCCAATAGCGTACAATGTTATTGACCTTCTATGTCAAACTAATGACCTTGTGTAGGTGAAGCAGTGAATTTTTAGGTAGACCTTTGCTCTATTCTAGGAAGCCTGTACCTATGTGACTGAGACCCAAATCATTGCTTGTTTTATGCTTTGACTGATTTCACTATGAAACCATAACCCTCCATGCTTGATAGGGTTTTGATGAACATAAGTAGGAGAGTGGCGTTAGTAGGGTATATTGGACTTGACCTAAACACCCCATATGTTGAGCATTGCCTACATACCAATACCTCAAAAGGGGATCAAGCTTGATGTATTTCTCCCAATCTAAGTGTTGGTGCAAGTAAGAGTGATGCTAGTATGTCTGAGTATGAATGCCAATCTGAATGCTTTGAGTGTGAACTGAAACTGAAACCCTAAGTAAAACTGAGCTCTGGGCAATTGTAGATAGATGTATGCAGAAATAGGGGTAAATGGGGATCAATAATCTTAATTTGCATAGTTGTTTCTGAACTTGTTCATGAGAATTGCAATTTATTTGGGAAATGAATGAAAGTAGTCTTTATATAGTGTTTTGATGTTTGTCAAGACATGAAATGAGTCTAGGTTGAACCTAAGATCCTTTGGGAAGTGGAAAGATATTCATTAAGTGTAAAGAAAGTTAAAGGTCAATAGTGTTTCCCCCTTTGTCAAGAGCACAATGCGCTATAGACCAAAGGGTCGCACTATTGTCCAAGTGGCTAGCACATGTGAAAAAATATTAGGGATGCCTAGGTGATCGCTCAATGTAGTTTTGGTATATTTGGGCATGGACTAAACATGCATAAAATATGAAAAAGGATCAAAAGAGGCCCTAAGATAGGTCTAGGGCTAAACTAAGGATAGGGTGGTCTCAAGTGACACTCATTGCATTAAAATAATATTTTATATGACTACAAATAGGTTGTTACATCCCTTCCCCATGTTACCTAGGTATTCTATGGATATTTTAATATGTTAGAGATTGATTTTGATAAAATAGAGGGATTACCTATCACATTGATAGTTGATGAACAAATTGTTTGGCTTCAATTTAAACAGACATTTAAAGTCAGTGAACCCAATGCATTGATTAGGATGCCTCGTGATTATAGATGGTTCACATGGAATAATCTAAGGCAGGGGGATCAAAGGATTTAAGCTGGTTGGACCATGTGATGATATTAGATAATAGTTAGTGTTATATTCCAGCAATAGAAGACCTCCCAGTTTGTGTGGATCCAATGGCAATATTATCATATCATAACCCTATTTCATGGTCTATTGCATGCATTCAGAGTCAAAAAGTAGTCACTAAGATTTTTATTTTTAATACTTCTTTTCTTGAGGACACATGATTGCTTAATTATGCTAAAAACATTTAGAACCTTCTTCCCCATCCACAAAATGCTTTTGGATGGATTATATGGTGGCAAGATGCATTGAAAGGAATTTTTAGATTCTTCAGACATTTGGGTAAAAAGGTGGCTGAAAATTTTAATAATCATATTGAAAGCTTAGACATAGATATTGTTCAAACCCAGATGGAGTTGGTATCAAACCCTATTGCAACTAATATACATAGTCATCTAGTTTACTTGTGGCATCAGAAGAGAATTCTTAAGAAACATTAAGGCAAAAGGAGCGATGTTGAAAGCATGCCTATCTTGGCTCAGATTAGGGGATCAATCCACTATAAAAAAAATTTAAGTTTCTTAAGGGATCTAACAAACAACATGTTATTAACCAAATAAATGTATATGTAACCATCATCAAGTCTTGAAGGCATATTAGATGCCTTTTATTAGCATTATTCAAAGGTATTTAAATCTACATGAGTAGATGATGTAGTGCTTCAAACTTGCCTTGAAGTTACCTCGAATATGGGGGTTTGAATTATGGATGATAATGTGTTGCTATCAATGGACGATTTACACCGAGCATTATTTTCTATGGCGAATCATAAAGCTCTTGGGTCAGATGGTTTTCCCTGCTAGTTTTATAAAAAGATGTGGTCAATTCTGGGACACAATCTCCACAAAGTTTACCAGGAAACTTTGGCCATGGGTTCTCTTGGTGCTATCATTAATCAGGGTTATATTAAATTGCTTCCCAAAGTAGGTGACCCTTCATTGATTACTAGTTGGAGGTCAATTACGTTATTAAATGTTCCATATAAATTTATTGCGAAGGCAGTGGCACTAAAGCTCAAGCCTCATCTTCATAAAATTATTTCACTACATCAAACAAGGTTTGTGCTAGGAAGGTTTATTCTGAATAATATTATTACAACAACAGAAGGTGTGGCATGGGCAATTGATTCTTCTCAGGACACATTTTTTCTCAAACTAGATTTTGTAAAAGCCTATGATCAAACAGAGTGGCCCTTTGTAATTGCTATGGTGGAAAAGTTAGGTCTTGGAGCTACTTTTATTCGCCACGTTCAGATGCTAATGCCAAAATATGCATATCAGGGAAGTTATCTCAAAGTATTGAATTGCATCACTCTATTAGACAAAGTTTCCCTCTTGCTCCATACCTATTTATTCTAGTTGTGGATGCCCTTGGTCGTCTTCCTAGAAGTTGTTCTACCACTAGTTCAATTCATAGAATTTCTCTTCCGCAATACCCTAATCAACTTATATACAACTATTTTGTGGATGATACTTTCCTTTTTCTGGAAGCATGCAAAAGGTGTATTGATAATGCTAATTATTTAGACACTTATGACGAGCTTCAGGCTCAATAATAAACTAACATAAAATGCAAGGTATTCGCATGTCCTATGATGATCCTCCCCATTGGGCATTGAAATATCAATGGAAGTGGCTTAAACCTGACACCTATTTATCTGGTTTATGTATTAATTAAATATTCTAATAAATTTTAATAGACTCAAAGATCTTATTAAAAATACACAACCAATTTTTTTAAATGAACTCAACACTACCAAAAATACACAACATGAACTTTAAAATTTAATTCTCGTTAATAAAAATTCAAACAAATAAAATTTGAAGTTAAGGTAGCATGCCCTCCACAAAAGGTAAAATAAACCCCATGGCTGAAATTATATAAATACACACAAATCCAAATTTCATATTATAAGATGGTCCTATAATGGAGTGAATAAAAATTTGATGCCTATAATTTAATAGAAATGCAATATTAGGAATCTCGTTTCTTTGGGTCATGAATACCAACCAACCATCTTTATTATAAGTCATTAGATGTACATTATATTTATTAATTAATAGATATGATTATGAGTTTCCAATAAAATAGAAATGTCATTTTTCCATTACTACCTCTCTCAAAACAAGGTTATAATTGACAGCGATATGAACATTTTAAACCTTAAAATTAAAAAAAAAAATCTAAAAACCATATAAGATAAAAGGGAAAAAACATTTTTAATCCAATTATCCACTTGTGACTACCCAAACTATTGTTGAACTGCATTCTTTGCAAAATAAAAAAGCATTATTCAGTTTCACCTCTATGTTGGCCTTATGGTGAAGAATGTATACTCCTAGAAGGAAGGTCACAAGTTTGGATTCCAGGGATAGGGTACATATGTCTCATATTTGAAGCATAGTTAAATACCTCCCGCACAAGTGAGGATGAGGTGGTCTTATATATTATAAGTTATTATACAAACCTAAAACAAGACAACTGGGATTATAGATCTTAAAAAAAAAATTCCTTTCATACTCATGAAAAAATGCCATCCACCATGTCTATCATTAATGTTAATCTATTGTATTTGTTTAAGTCTGAGTTCTACCTTCTTGGGTATCATTATTACCAAGAGGGTATTATTCTTGAACTGGTTGTGTTGTAATTTTGTGTTTCCTTGGCCTCTCTGAGTCGGGAAAGAGGGACCAAAGCTAGTTGAGGAACTTCCACATATCTTAAGGAGATTTGGGAGCCTGTTACGCATCAAGCAAAGCAATGGGAAGCCCCAAGATTCATGTCAGTGACAATCAGTTCAATTTTACTCATGTCTTATACAATATCTTCCTCCTGGGAAACCATGATGATGACAATAACTTTTAACATCCTTTACAACAATTTGGCCTGTAGGCCCTATCAATGTGTATCATCCAGATATGCATTATAATTTGTCTTTATCTTTGTTGCATAATACATTATTGAAGTTTTTGTTTTTATTGTTATATCCATCCTTCTCATCCTCTATGTCCTCTAGCGCTTCAGGAGTGCCCATTTATTAAGTGTCAATCTTGAGATTGTCATGGATATTGAAATGCTTCTATATCTTATCATTCTTGGATTCTAATGCCTGATTACGAAGTGCCCTAAATATTAAAAAATTATAGTCTTACATTAACAGCACTCATTAATCTGAGGTTTCAATAGCCTGCAATGAGATCCGAAGGTATGTGATGGATATTTAAATATGTTTGGTTTCATTTTTATAGAGCTATAGAAGTTTGCTATGAAATATGAGAAGGAATCATTCATTACTTTATGAGTTCAAATCCTGCAGGAGGTCAGGTATGTATGCCTCATATTTAAATACAGTTAGATACCTCCTACATACTGGGAGTATGAGATGGTTTCAGATGTTGTAAGCTACTTTGCAGACCTACAAGTCCATTGGCGTCGTAGACCTTAGAAAAGGCCTTTCCTTTTCAAGTGAAGCTCTAACCACACTGTCTGGACTCAGGACTGGGCAAACCCATCAAGACAAATGAGTT
Organism: Torreya grandis; assembly: GCA_037957365.1. Lineage (NCBI taxonomy): Eukaryota > Viridiplantae > Streptophyta > Pinopsida > Cupressales > Taxaceae > Torreya > Torreya grandis. Next base: position 3,165,675 of record JARHVA010000074.1, on the reverse strand, counting down.
TTCAAGGAAAATATCACCGACTAAAATCTCTTGGGGGGAAAATAAGTACTTCACTTTATGATAATCAATCCCCAATGCCAATAGCAGTTAGACGTCGCACAAATTTCTTCAATAAGCTATGCCTGAAAGGGTTTACAGAGGTTCCCTAACATTGAGATGGCTGAAGCAACATTATTAATCAACCATGACAGGGAAATCGACTACATGTACTCTCTAGAAGGGGTAAACCCATTAAAATCCTTATTGAATGATTAGTTCTTACATTGGAACTTGTTACTCAGAGAACAGGTTGAAATTGAGAATCATATCAGCAAGAACATACCGTTCTCTGCTTATGCACAATATGTAAACAATAATACTCAAGTCTAATTAACACTGCTGATGTAGAAGCATTGCATTATAATTATGGTTATCATTGTAATGCTTGCAGAAGAGCTTGAGGAGTTTGGAACTCCGCCATATAAAATGCAGGTCAGTGCCCTTGCAATCGGTACATGCATTACATGTCTTCTTCCACCACTGTGGATGTCAATCTGAAAAGAAGGGAGATGATCATTCTGGGTTGACAATATGCTAGCGAAATCAAGAAGGGTTTACTCAATGTCATGCATTGCATGATACCCTGCGAGGAATTTTGTCCCTTCACTCAGGAAACAACATAGGAAAGGAAGGAGATGTTACATTATTCTTTGGGTTATCAAGCGTATCAAGTGCAATTCCAGTTTCAATCAATCTATTTGTCAATCCAAAAAAAGTAATTGATACATGAAGTGCTTTATGGGTGTGACAGGAATGGAAAAAAACAAGACAACAAACACTGTTGGAGTTACAATGGAATCTCCAACATTAAAGGAAGCTGCTATGCCAAGTGTATCGATCTTTTCAAGGAAAGACCCTGACATTTGGAATGCTATGAAGTTTGGAACTGGAAAGGTCAACTGTGTAATTGTAGAAAGTTAGACATTTTATAACACTGATTAAAAGACTTAATTAGCCTTATTCTTCTGACAGTAGTAGAGAGTGTGATTTTTTATAAGCACATCAGAGAAGTGGACTACTAGGACAAATCAATTACAGGTAACTTTTGAGATGATCTGTGAATAGAACTGAGATTAAATTTTTAAGAGTTTGATCTGTGACCTTTGAAACAGAGGCATCTGAGGTTGAAACATCACCTTAAATAAATTTTACAGAGAATACAAGAGCATCATATCCAATAGAGTTCATTCAAAATGCCAAGATTTCATGCATTGGACCTCATCCTAAGAATGTTTTTCTCCATATTGTGGTGCATTTGGGATTTTGGCCCCTGTGAGCAAATTAACCCTCCAAACAATGTACCATTTCATTATTTTATACACTACCCTGGAATATCACTCATTGACCCACTCGGCCCCTTCTGTTTACATTACTCCCAGTGTGGGATGAATGACTTAGAATCAGTTTTGATGTTTGTAGGTTGCAGGTACTGAAGAAGGGGTGAAGGAATCCTGTGCTACATTCTTTGTGCGCTTTGGGTCGGCCTTGATTGTGTTATCCCTAACAGGATATGTACATTCAGGAACCAGATGGCTTGTCAACAATGGATGGTCCAGTGGTAGGTCAGAGTAAAAATAGTCACAATTACTTCATCTTAGAATTGATCTCTACAAGTATTTGAATCATTTATTAATTTGTCTCGTATGATCTTGCAGTTATGATTTGTGGGAGAGAATGAAGCTGACTTATACCAGAAAGATCATAAAATGCAATAAACAATAGTGCTCTCCTCACAGCCATGAGCCAACTACAAGCAGACCACTGTATTGGGATTGCACATGTCAGACTCTGACAGGATGAGATGGCAATGGGCATACAAGGATACTATAAACAAGTTGGCAGGCCTGTTTGTGAAACTTTGAGATTTTCATCAATAAGAAGGTCAGGACTCTAAGAGAAGAGATATTGGGCAGTAAATCCTCAAATTTAGAAACAACTTTGATGAATGGAAGCAATGCTGGTGGCATAGGGTGAGAACTGCCAACATGCTTCCAGTTCATTGATTGCTTTTGTCATTCCTAGTTGAATTTGTTTTCATCTATTATTATCACATTCTTGTGTTTTGTATTGATTATATCTATTGACCCTATCAATTATTCGATGCTATTACAAAATAGCGTAGTTACCAAATCCGGCCGGATCCGAAATGTTTTGCCGACCCGATTAGGGTCGGCCCTGTTTTATATATATATATATATATATATATATAGGCTGTGTAAAATGTCCAGAAATCATAAATATCACATAATAGTAACATTTTATATTATTTTATTAATGTTTTTCTTTGTATTTGTCAGTTTTGCAATTTATATATTCCAGATCAAATTTTTCCCAATTTTAGATTCTTTTACCCTCCCAAACGGATCTGGATTTTCGAAATTATTAAATATGCAAAATAGTATATTTACTTTATGTTGCATAATAATGCTTTCTAAATAAAACTCCGTTGCCAAACCATTATTAGTATTTTTCAAGGGATACTTCCTAGTACTAAAATTAGCTGCAGATAAATTACTCATTGATGCTATTAAAATAATATCAACAATTTTTTTCCCTGGGCAATAATACTATCCTTTAAACATGTTCTTGTCTCTGGGCAATGATACTATCCTTTAAACATGTGTACTGATAAAACTTGTAGATATGAATATATGAAATTAATGAAGAATATGTGTTATGTTAGGAACGACACGTGACTCAACTTCTTTCTGTGAGCATTAAGGACAAATTGATGACATTGGTTTGCTAATTGTTTTACATAATGGCAATGATTTGTATCATGTTCAATACACGCCAATTTTCCTAAATAGATATCCTTGTATGGCAGTTGTTGACTAATTTTGACCCCCAAGGTCAAAATATCAATACCTATAGGCAAAAAAAATCTTGTCATGTCTTGTTAGCCTAGTTCAAAGTCTTGTCATGTCTTATATGGTCTCTAAAAGGTCTTTCTAAAACCTTATTAGCATTGTTTAAGGTAAATTTGGAGAAATTAAGGTAATGTTTTTTCTTAGTCCTGTAGTGGTCTAGTCATGCCATGGAGTGATGATGCTTGGTCAAGTGGTGTCATAAGTCTTTAGGTGTCCTTCAAGGTCATTTCATACCCTAACTAACTTATACAATTATTTCATGTTGATTTAGAAAGTTTAAAGTTCTTTTGTGGACTTTAAAGTATGCTTTATGATGGAAAAAGAGGTTTTTTGACTAACTTTCATGTATGCCAAAGCTTCCGAGATGACTAATCCATACAAGACTCTTTCCAAGGTCCCTGAAGTAGTTACATAACTGCCACATATGTCAGCAAGTTAGGAAATGGTCAAAAACTTGATTTTCAACGCCTAAGAAGGAGTTTCACTCACTTGTACGGACTTGAGAAACTCATTTTCAAAAGAAAGCATTGTAGAGGTGTCTCTTGGGCTTCCACAAGTCAGTTTCAAGCTTTGGATCAAGTTTTAGGTCCAACAGATGCATCAGACACTCTCTCTCCTCCATCACTACCTTCACAAACTCAAAAGGCAAAATTTAAATGCATGGTACAGCCAAGAGAGAGAAAGTTGGAAGCTAAGACTTTGGCCATTATTAAAGGTCTTAACGAGCTTCAATTTAGTGGCACTAGTTTACAGATTGATGGCCCCTCCTTTATGAACAATCGCTAAAAGTGACAACAAGTCACTATGCCTTGTCCATTCAAGCAAGGTCTGGTTTTGCTCATGTTTCTTCATCCCAGAATTTGATGGAGAAGAATGGTTTTGTGGAGTGTTTTTAGAGGATAAAATGACCCCTTTCATGATAGTTTCATCAAGCAACTCAACCTTCTCAGTTGTCTTCAACAAGAGAAAAAGTTTCTCAGGTGTATAGAGTTGCAATCACTCTTGTTGCAAGTGTTTTGATTTATTTGAATTGTTGCCACTCTCAGAGGTTTTCAGGTGCTTCATCATTCATGGAAAATCTTCTCACTCTCCCAAAATCCATGTGTTCTCTCTTGAGAAGTAACTCTTTGCAAATAGCCTTTTAAGAGACATCATGTTTTCTTTGAAAATCATGGTCTGTGCATAAATGGTCCTCTACAGGTCTAAGCATCAATGTTGGTCCAAGTAGAAATAAGAAGCCAATGTAGCATGAGAGAATACTATTGAAAAAGTCAAAAGTTCAAGGTATTGAGAAGTGAGGTCAAATTGTGCTCTCAAACAAAGGTTATAAAGGTGTTTTAGTCACTCACAGGTCTGCAAACCTGTCAGTGAGCCTTTATAGATCTTAGGTCTCATGCTAAAGAAGTTCAAACATAGGAGAGACCTAGTACATACTTATAAGTAACCATGTGACATTGATAGACCCCACTGTATCATCAAGAACATGAATGAGTAATATAGAATCCAAGTCTCATACACCAAACCTTGCATATGAGTTGATTGTATAAACATAGGCCGCACATACAAATGGACAAGTTGAAGGTGTCATAATGTTTAGTCAGAAGTTTATAGGCTTGTTGAGAAGGTGATAGGGAGTTGGCAAAGAATTGACACAATCTCCAAGTTTCAAGACTCGGGAAGTTGTCTCTTAACAGTCCATGCAAGCAAGAAAAGAGACCTACATGTTACAAACCTGTAGGTCCTCTTTTTAGACAAAAGAGACTTGTTCATACAAAGGTGATTGAAGTGTACAGGAATCATGACTCAACACTGATAAGAGAGGAAGTACAAACCAATGAAAGCCCCTAAGTGTTTGAAAACCAATGAGGATTAAAGAGGATTGAATGTACAGACCTAAATACTCATACATCACCCTGTATATGAAGTTTGAAGATGATATAAAAGGTCAAGAAACTATATAAGATGGTGAGAGGAAATTTCAAATGAAGATTAGATACTATCAAGGTGTTGTGATGGAGTTGGGAAGACCAATTCTTAAACCTCATGTTCAAACTCTCCTCCAATAGTCACCCACAGCCATACCTTGGAAGGTATAAGCTAACAGGTGCATACAGTGAAGATGTAGTGCCTTGACACAGTTGCATAGGGTCAGTGAAGGTTATGAACCCTCAGTAAGTTGGTTGTCATGTCCAATGACTTGCATCAGAATTCTAAACTCCTAGGACACAGTCAAGATCCCAAGAATTGATGCCTACAACTACGCCTAGAGAAGTAAGGAGATTATATGTTGTGGAAACATGATGACTTGAGGGTACCAAAAAAAGAGTTCTAAACTATCAAATTGTAGCAAAATCTTGAACTTGCTCATTAGTTTCTATTGAAGACCTTGAAACCCATAAGCGCAATCAGACACCTAAATGGATATCTACAGGTTTGCTAAGCAAGATGGGCCATCTTCAAAGCTTGAGAAAAAAAGGTCACCTACAGTTAGTGAGAGAGGACTTTAGGTGAGTAAATGATCAAGATTCAAGATTCAGTTGAGGTCAAGGTAAACAAGGAGAAGGTGTAAAGTAAGATGATCAAATCAACTTCTCTAAACCCCACATACATAGTTCATCTCCACCTACAAGCCTGACATGCCTAGTCATGAAGAATGTTGTTTGTTTTGAAGGACAAAATGATCTGAGGGAAGGAAATCTCTTGAGAATAGTTTCACAGTAATAGCATAACTCCATAAGATCCTCAGACTTAGTAAGAAAGAGTGGAAATGTGGAAAGCTTTGTTCTAGGCCAAACAAGCCTAATACCACACAAAGGGCCATATGAACAGTCATAGAAAGGGTAGTTTGTTGAGGGTAAAGTGGAATTATAAGAGTTTTGAGAAGCTCGTAGACATAGTACAGACCTTCAAGAGTCATCACAAACAAGGGAAAAGCAAGAAAAGTGCAATTTTGGCCTTTGAGACTATCTCAAACTCCTCTCATGCAAGATTGCAGTTCAAAACTCACCTTTTGCTTGTTGAGACCATGACACTCTACATCGAGTCAAGTGACTCTCAAAGGAGGTAATAAGGTCCCTACACTACAATCTTGTGGCATCAGTTGTTAGAGTGGGCCTCAAACATGTATGAACATAGGCTAAGGCTGTCAACCCCTCTCCAATGGCCTGCTCGCAACCTGAAGGTCAACTTCTTGCACTCACAACTGTACGGAAAGGATGCATGGGAACCTGAGCAACTAGGGAAAGTTGAGGAGGGTTATGCACTTGAAAATTATAGCATTGGTTCAGGGATTAAGGGCCCAAGGTTTATGAACAATCGTTAAGAACAAAAACAAGTTGAAACCCTCCTAAAACCCTAATAGAGACCCGATGTGAAATATTGACTTCTAAAGTGCATTAAATGACCTGAGTTGCTCTTGAATATTGTTGAGGACTCCAAGCAGGTTCCCAATGTGTACTTTGTTTTTACTTGCAATTGTACAGACTGCATTAAATGCATTGTTTTGCAAGGTTTTTAAGTGTTTTGTAAGGTTTTGAACAATGAAGAACTTAAAAACTATTGGGAGAGGTCATTTGGTATGTATTCCACCTATTCAAGCCTAAAAATCTGTACAGGACAATCTAGAAGTGATCAAACAAACTTCATTTTTCAAGGCAATCTCCAACAGGGTCAAAAAGAGACTAGGTTTCAAGACCATTTCATGGTTCTCACACTTCCACAAAGTCTCAGGGCCTCAAATTTAACATGAAGGTTAGTGATAGTCTAGGGAAATTAAATCACACGTTTTTAGGTGGTTTCACATGTGTGGGAGAGATTTGGAGCAGAAAATCAAGGTTCTAGGCAAAGAGGCCTAATTGAGGAGAGAGAATGGGCTAAAAAGGACAGTTCCACTCAGAGTCTGGACCTGAAATTTGGCATGAAGTTGTAAAGTCATATTGGGTCCTCAAATATGCTCTTAGTTTTTCAGTACCATCTATACACTTCCATACACAAAGAGATTTACATGATTATAGGGCTACAAGGAAAAGAAGCCTAATGAGAGCAAAAGGTGCAAAATGGAGTCTTAAGGAGAGTTTGATGACTCCAAGTGAATTGTTGCAGGTCTGATATGATATGTAGATGCCATCCATGGAGAGATAACGCATTGGAGAGTATGAACTCAAGTTTTTCCACTTGTAAACAAGATTGGCCTAGTGAGATGAAGGGGTTTCAAGACACCTAAAGAGTTGGATGATGATTGCTACTGAAATGTCAGTTGGAGAGCTTATAAAGCTAATGAAAGGTGTCAAGAGCATAGCAAAGATGTAACTCAACATGCCTTGATGGTCAAGAGTGTCATTTGTCCTCTCACAAGCCAAGGCAAAGGGCAGTTTGAAGGAGCAAGGCAAGATGTCAAGCAAGATTTGAAACTTCCACGCCACTTGGAGCATAAGAGCATCTTCTAGAGACCAACATTTGTCTTTGAAGATCTAATGGGGCAGTTTCATACCTCTTTCTTGTTGAAACTCTCTCATGAGACACTTGTCTTCATCTCTCCTACACCCTTCTCTCTTCTTTCACATTTCTCTATAAATTCAGCCTTGATAGGCTATGTTTGTATCCTCTACCTCGGTATGGCAAAGCCCTGCCCATTTGCAGCCTTTGAATCAGTGAGAAACTTCTAGTTTAACCACCTCCATTGACTAATTTCAATGTGTATGCTTGACTAGTTGATCTTGCTAAGTGATAGTCTTGTGTATGCTTGACTGGTTGATCTTGCTAAGTGATAGTGTTACTTCCTTAGTATGTTGTCCTTGTTTAGCATCCATATTCAGTTTGAAATTTTTTTTGTAGGTCTTATGAAGTGTCTAAGTGAGGTGTAAGAGTTTAGTGAGTTGTCTTTTCAATAGTGTCATGTCATGACCTCTTGATTAGTCTTCCTAGCTCAAGCATTCTTCACAACCTTCATGAGAGGTATTGATGTAGAGAGGCAGATTTGGAGAAGTGTTTGTTGCAGGTTAGTCTCATGTTTGAAGTGCATTTGCAGCTGGTTGGTAATGGTCAAATCATAGTTGGTGCATCACCTCCATTAGAATAGGTTTCACTCCCTTTTCTTAGCAAATGATAGATTAGTGTTTGAGCCTAAGTGATTCATCAAGGGGAGCTAGCCCTTTAACATAGAGATTCACTTCTCCAATAAGGTACCCACAACTTTGAGGTGTTTCCATGTTACATCAAATTTGGAAGGCTTGAACTACCTTCCAAAGGGTGCAAATTTGATTGATAACAGCAGCCCCAGCTAGAAAGGAATATAGTCTACAGATACAAAGAGACACTGTGTATAGATAGACCAACAATTTCTTACCTAAGGATAGTGGAATAATAAGTGTTGTGAAATATAAATATGAAGCTCATGACATTCTCCAATTAATGGGAAATGTCCCTTAGATTCAGGTTGTTTTGTAGATCTTTTAAGAGGTATTGAAACGTTTCTCTCCTCTTGTCCCTGATGAGGATCGTGGATTGTGATCCGAAACATCAATCAAAAATCTAATTTTCCAAAAAACCTATACAAATATCATTAACTGCGAAAGCATAAAATCTCTAGAAGTATCAAAGTTTATCCTCTCTTTTCTTATTGTTTGTTACACTTTGATTTGGACGTTTTGTACAGCTCAGATTTTTATTAATTTAAATTTAAAAAATTGCAATAAGTAGCCTGAAATTCCATAGGAGAAAAAGGTAATGTTAAATATCTAATACAGGCAGCAACAATCCAAAGAATCATAACATGAAATTAGCATACAATTGAAAATAAATTTTTTAGATACTGTACTCGTTTTTGTAGGATTGTACTAGACAATATCATGGTGAGTGACAAACCAAGACACCAATTTTCCAAAAGGAAAATCATCAAATACGGAGGCATATTGGTAAGAAAGACCATTTGGGTTTGGATATATTGAATAGGATCCAATGTTCCTGCAATGCGACATTATTTTCAAGGATTATTAAAAATGGTTTTGCTTGGAGATACCAAGAATTAAAGCAGGTTCCACCTGAGCTATATACATACTATACACCATACCGAGCCAATCAATTTCAGTTATAAGAAGTCTATACCAACTTTCAAATGAACACCAAATATGGAAAAGAGGTTAGATGGGGTTTAAGCACAAGTTACTGGGTTTCACCTTTATTTATCAAACCCAAGACGGATAATTTCCAAAATAGATTTTATGTTGAAATTAAATGTAGTGATTATGTCCCCCTTCCATTTCCTTTCATAGACTTAGTTTGGAGGAAATGGCAGGAAATTGAATTGTAATTTATATGGAATTTCAAGATATAATTAGATTATGAGCATTAAAAGAATGAATTGGAAATGACATTTTTGGTGGGCAATGTTATATATGCATATTGTCAGCAGCATGTTCTTTGGATTATACAATATACCCCTACAACTTTCCATCGTACGATATTGGCAGCATAACCATGGAAAATGTAATTTTACAGGCACTAAGAGAATGCCTGGAGCTGCGTTGAGCAGCTAAGCTCGCACTCATGCAGCCAGTTGTTTCTTATAAAAAGCATACGAGAAACTACCTGGTCACAAGGTTTAGCAAATAATGTCTTGGATCACAATTATGTATAAGATGATATCTAATGCATCTGCAACTTATGCAAAACTCTAGGGGTCCTGATTGGGAAAACCTAAGTGTGTAATCCTAAAGAGGAAATGATAGAATAAGCACTAGTTTTAACAGAGGTAATATTATAGGCCAGACAAGTATGATTGTATACAACATTCACAAAACAAACATTGGCAGAACTAATTGTTTCTAATTTGGCTCCCTTCCATAAAATGAGCACATGTTTCTTATTTATCAGGGGCTATGGAAACTGAGAGGGACTTTGTCATTAATCTTCAGTAAAAGTGACGTCCAAGCAAAATGTGCAAACACCTTGGAATTGATTCTATGTTGGAACTATTTAAAGAGTCAACAACAGAGAAGGTCGGGGAATTCTTGATCAGAATAATCAGCAGAAGAACCACCCTTAAAAGGGAATTGACAGGACCTTAAAATTTCTTCCATAACTTTATGGCTGTGGGGTCACAAAGTCTCTTTTTGGTCTCATGGACTTAATTAAAATCGTTTCATTTCATCAGAAAATAGAATTTTCAGCTTGAAATAACCCCAAAGGAGTGAGGAAAAAGAGATGGTCAAAGTAGGATCTCACTTGAGCAGTAAATTTTAGGATTACAAAGAAAACGAGAAACAAAGGAACAATGACAATCAAGCATAATTTGAAAACTGAAAGAGAAAACTAAGGGAAATTAACATTAAGGGAAAAGGAAAAGGAATTTATCCATACCAAAATTGAAGTATTAAGGAAAAAGGACAGCTATCATCCCAGATTTTTAAATTTGGAATTCTGTATGACATACTAAAAATTAAGAATAACATAATGATAAGAAAACTAAGCATTCAATTGTCGGAAATAAATTTGCATCCTACATTTGTTTTGGTCCTCATTGTAAGCAGAACATAGTATCGGACAGTTCAACAGTGAGATGTTTCTCAGCTAATTGTAAGCCTACCTCTGGCCTTATTTGGAAAGGAAACTGAAATTTGATGATCCATTTCCAAATGGGGCTTAATTTCATCATTCCTTTTTAGCATGACAGAGATACATTACGGTAGATCCTCACCATTATTGTCACAACTATAGCCACAATGATGGAGATGAAAGCTTAAATGATAAAGAGCACCTGAGGATAGAAATTTTAGAAATGCTATTGGGTGTGACCGTCTAAGATAGAATGTGTCTTGGACTTGAACAAGAATAACTAGAGCAAAAACCTCAGGTTCACTCTTACTATAAGACTCGTCCACTACAAACATAGGATCGTTGTCCAGACTTAGGATAGGCTCTTCTATATTTGGTGCCTCAATAGGGTTATTAGTTTCGAATATTACTCTGCAAAATTCCATCTATCTGAAGAAAAAAAATTCAATGTAATCCACAAGCCATATGGAAGAATTGCTTAACGTGAGGACCCTATGACTAGGTCTCCTACTTTCTTTCTTGAAACAATTAACGGCTGTGTTGCAGGGGTACGCCCCCAGCCCGACGCCTCCTGTTCGGAGGCGCCTCCGGCACGGGGACGTCCCGGGGACGGCCGGAGGCGTGCCGGAAACGTCCGGCACGCCGGCGGGCGCCTCCGGGACGACTCCGGGGCGCCTCCGAGGCGTCCCCGAAAATTTCCGGCGACTGTCGCGGAAAACCGAAAAAAAAAAAAAAAAAAAAAACGCGCGAAAAAACCTGCGATTTGCACTTGAAAAAATGAGCTTGATCAATATAATGGGATCCTTACGAGAATCGTGGCATGGATTTTAACTTACAACTACTATGGGGGAGGGTGTTCTTCGAATGCCCTTGCGGGAAAGAGATTGTTCCCCGCCTTTGCCCACAAACAATTCCGCCCACAATTCCGGATGTTCAAGTTGGGAAATAACGGGATCAAATTAATTAATAACTATTAAAAACTTAAAAACAATTTAAAAAATTAAAAAATAAATAATATTTTAATATATAAATATAGAATATAATTTATAAATTAAAAAATATATAAATATTTAGTTTTAAAAACTTTAAATATTTTAAAACAAATAAGATATACAATAAAATATTAAAATATATATAATAAAATATTAAAAATATATATATATATAATAAAATATTAAAAACATAATATAACTATTAAAAATAAAATAAAATTTAATATTAAAAATTTAAACTAAATACTATTTAGTTTTTACATTTTTAATATTATAATTTATATTTTATTTTAAATTTACAGTTTACTATATCTTTAGGTAGTATTTAAATTTTATTTTTAATATTTTTAATTTTAAAATTATTTTAAATATATATATATATATATATATATATATATATATATATATATATATATTTATTTATTTATTTTTAAATATATATATAGAGACGTACCCACGACGTATCCAAATCAAGGTTTTTGAAAAATGACGTACCCGCGTACTCGAATCGTACCCTTACCCGTACCCGTACCCGTATCCAAACAACGTAGATTAACGGCATTTAAATGCATATAATTGATTGGTGCATTTAGATTATGCATACAAGCTTTGGCAAAGAAAGTGGCAATGATCATTGATGCTGTGAGAAAAGGTGCATAGACTTTTAAAAAGTAGGTATGAAGTATATTGGTTATGACTTAGACTTAGTCGAAGGCATAGTCACAAGGTTCGGCCGAATCTCGGCCAAATCCGAAACGATCCGCATTTTTGCAGTCGTCCGGATTAATCTGCCGGATTCGGGCCGTTTTATTCGGGACAAGCAGCTGAGTGGCTAAACGAGAGAGCCCGGAGACGTCTGACGAGCCGCTGAGCCGTTGAGCGAGGGAATCGCGAAGGGCCGAATCACACCAGTCGTGACTGCCGCCGAGAGGTAGCCAGGTAGGTTGTTCTCCACTGTTTAGCATTAGGGTTTACCGGTTTAGGCTTGCCGCTTTTAGCTTTAGGTTTAACTTTATGTTAATTATTTTATTTATTTAATATTTTTTATTATTTTATTTTTATTTTTATTTTTATTAATATATTTTAAATTATTTATTTCATATTTTAATTTTTTTATTATTACGAAATACTAAATATATTATTTAATATTTAATATTATTTATTTTGTATTAATATTTTTCATTTATAATTAATAAAATATAAATGTAAATAGCGTTTTTATTTTATAATATTAATTTTAAATATTTTTAATTTTTTTAAATTTAAATTTTATTAAATATTTTTAATACAAATATGATTTATCTCTTATAATATTAATATTAAAAAATATATATATATATTTTTTTTTAACTTGTATTATATATTTTTATAATAAATTTAAACTATATTTAGGTTTATATTTTGTAAATTATAATTATAATGAATATATTTATTTTTATATATATTTTAAAATCTAAATTTTATTATATAGTATTTAGTTATTTAGATTTATCTTTTATAAATTATAATTATAATAAATATTTCTATTTTTTGTATTTTTTAAAATTTATATTTTATTATATAATATTTATATTTATCTTTTATAAATTATTATATATATATATATATATATATATATATATATATATATATATATATTTTTATTATATAATATTTATATTTATCTTTTATAAATTATAATTAAAATATATATATATATATATATATAACCAAATTTTTCCGGATTTTTTTCGAACCTTTTCAAAAATTTCGGATTCCGCATTTTTTCCCCCTTCCGAACCTTTCCGGATTTCCGAACCTTGTGACTATGGTCGAAGGTGATGAGTTAAACAATTTATATTCCGTGTTTAGGTTGGCACAAACATTTTTTATTTCAAGATCATAAGTAGCAGCAAAAGGTAAAAAGTCAAATTTATGAAACATTAAGGAAAACCCCTTCCAATAAACATCAAATCTTGTTACCTTTACACAATTCATCTCTTCACTTCTCCATTTAAATTCAAGAAACTCAAAGAAGATGAATTGTTGTGAGTGATAGACTTGCAAAAGCTGCAGAATTTGCTCATAAGAATAGTTATGTTAGCACGAATTTGCTTGTGACTATTTGGAGTGCAGTAGTGTTGTATATCTTGTTTAACGGGCATGCCTTTGTTATTCATATTTTGGATCATTTCAACTAAAATAGATAAAATCTTTGGAGTAATTTTTTCTTGAGATTCGAGTTAATCGCCATAGCAAGATTTTAAAGTTCTAAAAGTATGCATCTTATCCTCAACATATGTATTTTAACTCATGAAAAGCAATGTGTATTAAGTTATGAGCTAAAACTTGAACAATAGTGCATTGACATCATGGAAATACTAAAAGAAACAGATTGTAAGCTAACAAGCCTATTATTGACATCATGGAACATCCAAGCCTAAGCATGAGCCAAGGCACAAGACTCAATCAATCCTATCTTTAAAGAGTTAGGTGCAGTTCAAAGCTCAGAGTCATGTATTTTGTGTAATCACAGAAGATTTTCTTTAAATTCAGATTTTTTTTAAATTCAAGTTCATCATTGTAGTTTGAAATTTCAAAACCATACATCTAATCCTCAACACATATTTTCCTCGTGAAAAGTAATTTGTATTATGTTATGAGTTAAAGTTCAGGCAAAAGTACATTGACATCATGAAAATACCAAAAGTAACAGACAATACTAACATGCAAATTCCTTGTAGCAGCCTTTGTCAAAATTTCAAAACAAAAGAGACAGTAAGTATACTGTATTCAAAAAATGCCCATAGAGAAAGCAAAATTGCTTGATGCTGAGAGAGAAACCATAGGCAAAACTATGACAGTACCTATTAAAACTAAATATTTTTCCATAGAAGAGGAAATGGAACAAAGCCATAAGTTGATGGGTGATTATAGCCAGAAACAGAGTAAATTCAATTGCCAGTGGATTTACCATACCAATCTCTTTTCTCATTGTCCCGAGATAGAAAGCAAGAAAGGATATTTCTCTCGAAATAAAATTCTTATATCTGCAGAAGATCTTTAAAAACCCAAAAGTTGGTTTACAAACTGCACCTTAAGAGTAGGTTCAAATGATCAATCGGCTGTAAGTGACAATATCTCCAACACAGGAGAACTTCTAAGAATGCAGCTGACCAGAGCCTTTGCATTTTCATTCAAATCTGAAATATTGACTTCAACCTTTTTTAGCTGTGTCAGTGGAAGTGTCAACCCTGATGCATCTTTGTTGATCACATCCTGCCATGCAAATATAGCTTGTAAAGCTCCATATGCAAAGTTTAGATACCAGTGCAAAGATGCAAATTAAAGAAAATTAAACAAATGCAAGTTAATGCAAACCATTAAAAATTAATACAACAAATATGGAAAAAAAATTACAGTGCTTGGAAACCAATTCAGAAATTTCAGTAAACACAAATCTTATAATTTACCTGGAAATAGTCGCTCTCTATACAGAGTTCTTCAATGTTAGGAATTTTGCCAAGAAAATTAAATGCACAAAAGGACCACCCTAATTTGGCTGCGAGCAAAGTAAATTTTCTCCATGTAAGTTGTTCAGGTGTATTAAATTCGTCAATATCACAACCTCGGATGTTGATACTCATCAATTGCGAACACTCAGTTGTGATTGTCCATGATCTCAAATACTGAGATTCAACAGTTAGAGAATTAAGGTTATGGGAGTTAATTTTCAAATTCTGAAGCCCATGGCAAAAAAATATCTTCAATGTTTCAATAGCCGGACATGCTCCTCCCAGCTCCTCAAGTAAATAGTCATCCAGATGAACTGTCTCAAGAATACAGGTAATAAGGTATTTGAAACCACCAAAGTCTATGGGTATTTTTGTAAATTTAAAATTTTCAAGAAACAAGTATTTGAGGCAGTCACATGAAAAGAGATAAGTTGGAAGCTCTACAGTATGTTCAAACAGATAACTCTCTCAGTGTTCATTACACAACGCTGATAGAGTGATCTGTGAAACTCTTCTTAAAGATGCCCATCTGATCCACTGCCAAATCTTTTTCGTTTGATGGCACCTTATGTTATAAAATTCAAAACTTTCAAGAGCAGAAAAATGGAACATGAGAATACTATCCATTATTTTTTCCGTTTTCCTAGTTCTTGATGGAATGTCATTAAAGAACTCAGAATTGAACTTGATGTGAGATAAACTCGTGGTAAGGCACTTCCATCTTCTCAAGATGAGATTGCATCTAACTGCATCTTTAAGGGAAAGCTTTGATAGAATTAAGCAGACTAAACCCGGCAAGTCTTGGAATATGTCCATTGATGTTCAAACACTGGATTTCACTTTAGTGACTGAATCATTTTAGCCCTCATGTGTGCTTTTGACCCAAAAGTAGGACTTGACAAACTAGCTAGAAGTCCCCAATTTACTGACATGGAAAATGACCGTTGACTATTCAGTATATGTACATACCTCAGCAGGGCATAGAGATCCTGTAAGTACACCCAAAAAAAATGTCAAAACCGTGATATACACACAAGATAGTTATAAAACTGAGAAATATATGTGCATCTTCAAATACTTAGGCCTGACTGCTTTTGAAAAGTATTTACCCGGCAAATACTAAAATCACAAATTTATTGGTGGAAGTCATGCCCACTGAATCATTATGAAGTTCTATGGGTGAAAAGCCAATATATTTCTCTAAATTTCCTTTTATGAGAGTGAAAAAGAAATAAACTGACAATTAATTTGCAAGTTCAAAACCCCAACCATACCTTAACTATTAGAATTTTCAATGTGTTTGATTTGATTTTAAAAAAAACGGCAGACATACTTCAAAAGTTCCAGCAGACGGTAGATTAAAATAACATTTGCTGCTTCCACAGAAAATTACATCGAACTAGGCAATAATTGAACTCTAGCAATAATTGAAGAGTTCAGCAGCGAAACATTTGTTGAGGCTGCCATGATTTGCACGGAAATGAATTGTAATAGGAGCAAAATAAAACTCAAATGACATTTATTTTAGGCTTACCTGACTTTCTGCGGGCTTTCGAAAAGCGAGGTGAGATGGGCAACCAAACACACAATGTTTAGTCAAAATTCAGTTTAGTTCAGCTGCAGCCCAAAAATAATCTCCATTACTTCCAGGGTTTGTCAAGTGAAATGCACGCTCAACGTGTTAGCTATCACCTTCAGAAATTGACAGAGTTATAGGGTTTAAAATATATAGAGTTTAGGTTTTCAGGTCAACTGGTTTCAGAGTTATTCTTCAAGAAGAACGCCCACATCTTTGCATAGTAACCGTCAAAAGAAAATTAAGAAACGCCTTTCTCGGTCTGAGATGGAACGAAACACTCTTTCCGCGCGAAGTTTTATTTTGAAGTGATCCCATTTCACTTATGTTTAGAGAGTAGGATTAGTGATGTATTATTATATATTTTATTAATAAAATATATCTTTTAATCTAAAAAATGAATAAGTATTTAATACAGTTAATATTTTCAAATTTCAAATTAGGGAGTCAAGATTAATGATGTATTAATATATATTTTATTAATTAAATATATATTTTAATTTAAAAAATTAATAAATGTTTAATATAATTAAAATTTTTAAATTTCAAATTAAAGAGTAAGATTAAAAATGTATTATTATATATTATATGTATTAAAATCCGCTCGTCTTAATAATCTTATTAAACCTATTAATTCAACTTAAATCATGGCCCTAATCAATTAACTAATATCCTAACTTCCTACACAATATTTCATACATCTCATAAACTCTTCCATACCTTTATAAATAATTAATTACCCCTATTAATCTACTCACTAATCTATTTAGCCACTTATCTACCCACTAACCCACTTGCCAATTCAAAATTTGTATTTATTCGACTACCCCCTAGCTACCCTACCACCCTAATCTCTCCTACACCCTTATTAATCATAAACCTCATTTAATTCCCATCTAATCCCCCATTATTCCTCCAAGATTCTAAAGTCTATAAACTAGAAGCTTCTAAATAATTTTAAAATTTCTTAAAATCTCCTCCACCGTCTTATAAAAGCCATGATTGGGCTATGGCCAAGCTAACTTGAAAATCAATAAGCCCTCATTATACTCTCATAACTAGTCATTGTCAAGCATCCTCACACTCTTGTCAAGCCATTCAACAATCCAAGGAAACCATTGGAGTCACTTTGAAGCTCAAAGCAAGCAATCCATACTCAACCATTTTGGCATTCAAATTTGCTTAAAAATCTTTGAGAAAAGTTGTAAGGGATAAAATGATAGTAAGAATCCATGTTTAATTGACTGATTGTTCCTTTATTCCCTCCTTTTGATGTTGTTTGTGTTATTGGGTTTTAATTACTAAATATAATAGTTTTTATAAATATCTCAAAATACAATCACACATTGGTGACCACGGTGGGAATTACCCCTTTAATCTAACCCTCTTATTTGTTAGAAGTATTTTGATCACTTGCAGGATTAACTGGACGAAGAACAAGCTCTAGAATTGCTCAAATTTTTACATACAGGTAATCAACAGTTTTGCTCTATAAGTCACGATACTGTAGTCATGATTTTGACATAAAAATAACGATATTATACTAACCACCATCTTGGTCGCTAACAATTTACCTTTTGTCAAGTTTTTAACTTTTTGGCAGAATCACAAATTCGTGAATAGCGATTTTGCATATAATTTGCAGTTTTGCTCTCTAACTTGCAGTTTTACATGCTATAGCTTTAAAACAAACTTAGATAGTTTTTGCTTAAATCTTTGATCTTCTATAAGTTTACATCAACTATTTATCTTGCAGGGGTAGAAAAATTGTAGTATGTGTGCAGGGAAACAGGACACCTCAGCCCTAGATCGCCTTATCATTGACACACAAAATCGTAGAAACACAATTACGAGTTTGTCTTAAACGTCGTGATATTGAATTCACAAGTAGCGATTTTGCATTTTCAATTAAAACTATCAGTTGACTTGCTAACCTTTGACTATCTATGTGTGATCATTTTATGTTTGTAGGAAAGGGGTGGCACCGGTCTTCCAAAGTTTTTCAATCTTCACGCAATATTGCAAATTGTGAGTTGTAATTTTATCTTGATAATTACGATTTTGTCATCGATAATCACGATTTTGCTTTGGAGATATAAATTAGTAAGGTGTTTTGGCTAACAGGTTTTGGCTTGTTTGTGTTGATAGGAAAAGGACAGGGGTTGTCTGTGAAACTTCCATCCTTACCCCCTAGGCTATTTTCTGCAAAACCGCCATTTGTGAAGGAATGACTTTATATAAAAATAGGCAATTTTGTGTTTAAATAAGCGACTTTGACTAAAAGCATTAAAAAACTATATTTCTAGGTTATTTTATCTATTTTAACTACTGATAGAAGTCTAAATCAATCCCTATCACATCTAATATCAGTTTGGTTTTACATTCTAATCTTTTGTGTAATACATCTTGCATAGTTCACATTAGTTTTTCAAAGGTCACAAAATCTTATAGCATTCAGTAGAATCTTATCCTTTTGTAGGAGTAAACACCTGTAAATAACCTTGGTTTATCCATAGTTTAGTCTAAGGGTCATAAATATTAAAGTTCTTTTTTTTTTTGCAATATCACAAATTGTAAGTTGCAAATTTGCATTAGAAGTTGCAATTTTATCTAATAACTCACAATTTTGCAGGATCTATACAGTTCCCATCATGATTAGTAGGCCGTCAACAATACCACAAGTCTACAGTCACGATTTTCCATAAAAATTATGATTTTGTAGTTTTTGGAAGTGATTTTGCTTTATACTTACTATGTATTTGCGATTTTGTAGGAAATAAGCAATTTTGTCTGCTTTCAAACTACTAATCCATTTTTTTACAGGACCTTTCAAGGAGAAGGCACTAGATTTATTTTTCTAACTTGTGTACTTATAGGAGGAGTGTCTGAATTAAATAAAATTTAATCTTTTACTTGTATATATTTTTTTGGATGACTTGTTGCTTGCTTTAAATTTTCTCACATAGATAATTAATCGAGAAAATTAATCTTGCTTGACTGTGTGTTAATTCATTTTGTCTAAGATAACATGCGACGTGGAATTCATCCCTATACACTTGCTTAGTCACTAGGGGTTGGTGTTGCGAATTTCATCACTGCACATTTGATCAAACTCTATGTTTTGAGTATAAATATCAAGGACAATTATCATTAGGTTAATCAGTTGATCCCATACAGATCATTCGTGAAGGGAAAGAGTAAAAGTTTTGAACTGGGCATTAGACAACACCCTATATAGATTTGGGCCCCATGTATCTTCATATATCTCAGGGACTCCCTTAGACACCCTTGTGTAAACCTAACATAGGACCTATCAATCGTAATAGGTGTTACGTTACTAGAGTTGGGATCAGTGCCTAAGTGATTGTCAAGTGCAAATAGGGTTGAGAGGGTTTAGTTGATTCTGTAACAAGTCATCGGCCTACAACCTCACCTATAAAGTCATTAGACAGTGCAGGCATCAAGTTACACACCCATTCATTTGATTAAACTAGGGATTGTGATTGAGTGTTGTGTGTGTGTGTGTGTGTGTGTGTGTGTGTGTGTGTGTGTGTGTGTGTGTGTGTGTGTTTCAGCCTGTATTATTTGTGAGTCAGGTCAACCTATCCCATTTTATCAAAAAACACCTAGAGACTCTTAATACCAATCCCATCTTAGAACCAAAAACCAAACATTTTATATCATTATTACCACCTTTTAGATATAAACCTTTATCTTGAAACCAAAATTTAATGGTCACTCATCATTCTCTATCCTAATCAACATTCCTATCTTTGACTAAATGTTATCGATGTTTACAACTTTATTTGGTTTCAGTTTAGCACCTATCATCTCATCTCTTCGTATCTAACACCAATCTAATTATCACTTTGTTGGAAGTAAAATCACTGAGAGGGGGAGGGGGCATGGGCGGGGTGAATCAGTGCCCTTACAATAATCATTCAATTTCACTTATCATCCATGAATCATTCATTCACATACATACATTAACCAATGCATAAACAAGCATCTATAAAAAAATATAACATATGAACACAAGAGATATGTGAGAAACCCTTTTGGGGAATAAAACCCACTGAAACACAGCTTGGACTACAGTTCTATAATCAATAAATCAAGATTTAATGAGGCACCAACCCCTCAAGGAGCATCAATCCCTCATTAGTCAAGCACCAACTCAACTACCTAGAACCTCTGATCACCTTTAGACACCTATTGTTCACTCAACAGATGATGATCCCCTTCTTTTGTTCTTTACACTCTTCTATCTCTCTCAAACAACCTATTAGGCCTCTTCGCTCAACTAACACTTTTCTTCACAAATTTAGGTCATATGACCTTGTTCATCATCTACAAAAACACTATTATAACTTCATGTCATATTCAACACACCTCTTTAATTGTCTTCAATCCCTCTACCTGGTTTCCAAACTTATATTTCATTCATTCATATCCTCAATATTCTAACTAGTCAAATTAGGTCTATTATATCTTCTTCTTATACTTGACTCTTGCTTTCACAAACCTATCCATACTTGGATCACCTTTGGAATAGATCACCAAACACATTTCACAAGTGAAACAACCATTACATAGGTCGATCACCACTCATAAGGACTAAAACCACCATTAGGCCTAAATGAGACCTAATGTAATTAAGCCTTCTCAACGCACACGTTTCACCTTGACCATCTTGAAACATTTGTAGCCTCCACAATCAGATGAAAAACTTCACACACGCTTCATTTATACCCTTGGTAAGCTCACCTTAGGTCCCTATTGGCCAAATTTGGCCTATATATGATACTTTTGCCTGGATGGATCAAGCCACTATTTTGAAACACTTTAAGCAGAGTTTTGTTTAAGTGAGTGATCCAATGGTGGAAGGAGAAGACCACATGTCACTTGAAAGATTTTTAAACACTTTAAATAATCTTTAAATTTAATTTGAAAATTTTGAGGAGTAGGCCTTGGAATAAGTCTCGAATTACAAGTGAATGATCCAACTGATTTCCATGGTGTTCAAGCATTCAGGGACATGAAGGAGATTTGCACAAAGTCTCAGTAGGTCATTAGAGCCTTGATTGATCAGATTTGGACCAGTGTAGCTTGAGCAATTATGAAGACCCTTAGTCCCCTCTTAAACGAACTCTGTGAAATATTAATGAATTTCTTTTGTATGTTTTGTTTGTTTTTTTTCCCAATATATATATATAAATTTTTTTGGGGGTTTTGACATAAAAAGCAATGCATAAACAAAAAAAAACAACTTCTAAACTAAATCATATTTAGAAACAATACATATTGAATTATGGTAGCAAGAATCAAACTTATTTATGGCTATCTTGGCTTGAACTAATACATGTATACTAAAAAATTTGAAGAAATGTCACAGCGCCAATGGCTAGGCCAAAAGGCAAGTATAATAGTCTAAAAACAATTCAAAAATTTGCACTTTATCCTCTTATCATTTTGCCATAATGACTACCATAACATTTCACTTTAAATCACACTTCATTTGGATTTTTTTTTAGCCTCCTATGCTAGAAATCACACCCAATAAGAGTAGTGCCTTGTGCTGGTTTATAATCTCAGATTACATAAGGAGTATAGCCTTATGAATGGAATATGATGCTGCTATGAAAATTTTAAAAAATTACCCTGAAAATTGAAACCCTGGTCTATAAATAACTTAGAAATCCTAAATCAATTTGCACAAGTAGAACTTCTGATTGAAGCTCTCAACTAGCCACTTTCACCAGATATCTCACCACCTCAAAATGGTTACTCACAGAAGAAGTAACATTCTCCAATGGCTGGCTGAAGACTGAAACCCTTGGCTCCTTTCTTACAAAGAGAACTTCATACAAATCAAAATAATAACACCATCCCATGTCCCAAGTGAAAGGAGAGCCTTGCTTATATAGCTTCTTTAACTAATGACTGCTTGTACTTTTAACAATGTGGGATAAAACATTCTTTATCTTTTTAATTCCTCTTTTTAAAGCGCAATTTTCCATAAAAGACATTTTAATAACATTTGAAATGTTATTCATTAAGGCTTAGGGAAAACATTTAATATTTCATTGAGTTTGGCATTCATAATTAATTCCTCAAATGCCCCCCCTTTAATGATGACTTGACCCTCACTTAAGTGAAATTATAAAGTTATAACTTTATAATATATACTTTCAATGATTTAATATTAATTATGACCATGAAAATATTAATTCCTCCCAAATTACTCAGCATTACGCTAAGATGTTTGAAAATAGAGTTCACCTTATTATTCCCCATGTGACCAAATGTTCTTGCTAAAAATAGCAGGGGTCCTTTTCGATCAACCTCCAACTTGATATAAATAGAAAGTATAGCAAATGAAAGCCAAAGCTACATCCCACTAAACTCTGATGATGATAAAACCTCCACTAATTGAGTCTCATCCCCCGAAGACCCTCTATTTCTGCGTATTAGCCTAAAAGGGTCAAATGATAGGCTAATCTAACTGACATTATGATATCTAACTAGAAGGGGACATCACAGTTTGCCCTTCCTAAAATTGCTTGACCTCAAAAAATCTCAACTCAGGATGTTGCAACATGTCTTCTCCTTCCCATGTAGCATCCTCAACCGGTAAGTCCTTCCACTTAATCAAATATTCCCTGATAACCCATCTTTGCAGTTGTCTCTCTCTAACATCCAAGATGGCCTCAGGTACTAAAATCAATTTTCCCTCATCATCTGAGGGTGGTAAAACTATATAAGGAACCAATTGATGTCCTAATGCCTTTTTCAGGTGTGACACATGAAACACATTATGTACCCTGTTGTCTATTGATAAATCCAACTCATAAGCCACTTCGCCTACTCGCTTGATAACTCTAAAAGGCCCATAGTAACATGGTTTAAGCTTATCTACATCACTCTTCTTGAGAGTGGACTGTTGATAAGGCTATAAAATCAAATACACCATATCCCCAACCTCAAACTATCATTCCATTCTTTTCTAATCAACATATTGCTCCTATTAATTCTATGCCTTCTATATATTCTCATGCAAAGATTTTACAATATCTTGATTATCCTTTAACAAATCTACAACACTATGCACTCTACTATCACTTAGTAGCAAATCAAGGAAGTTATGCACCTCATAACCATACAAAGCCATGAATGGTGTCATCGAGATTGACATGTGGAAAGTGGAGCTATAAAATTACTCACAAAGGTAAATCCACTTGACCCATGCCTTTTGCTACCCCACTATATAGTTTTTAAGGTATCCTTCCACCCATTTATTCATGATCTTTGTCTGACCATCCATCTATGGGTGGTAACTGGTGCTCGAAGTTAGTTTGGTCCCCCATAATTTGAATAGCTCTTACCAAACGTGACTCATGAACCTACTATCTCTGTCACTAACAATGCTCTGAGGTAAACCATGTAATCTAAACACCTCATAAAAGAATAAATCTACCACTTGTGCTGTTAAAAATGTTATTGTGATCAAAAAGAAATAGCCATACTCAGTGAGCCAATCAACAACTACAAATATACAGTCTCTCCCTTGGGTATTAGGCAAGCTCATAATGAAATCCATAGACAAACATTCCCACTTCCTATCAAGAATTGGAAGTGGCTGAAGTAACCCTGTAGGATACATGTGTTCCTATTTATTCTACTGACAAATAGGACACTCTCTAACATACTGAAGAATATCTGCTTTAAGAACTTTCCAAGTAAATCATTCCCGCACCTATTTATAAGTTTTAAAGTACTCGAGATGGCCTACCATATGTACATCATGAAAGGTTCTCATCACTGTGTTCTTCATCATTGATCCTGGGGTCAAGAAAACTCTCCCTTTGTAAATGATAAGATCATGTACAACTGTATACCTGCTATCCAATAATGTTCCCTCAATAATTCCAAAGGCCCAACTATCCTTGGCATAATCAGCTATAATCACATGTCTCCAATCTTTTGAAATCTATACCATGGAGCTCAAATGAGGGCGGTGAGATAAGGCATCAACAACTACATTTTGTGTACCTTTGACATAGGAGATGTCAAATTCGTATGACTATAGTTTACTGACCCACTTATATTGGTGATCATTAATATCCCATTGTATTAGGAAATGTCTCAGGTTATTATGATTGGTTTTAATAAAAAAATTGTTACCCACTAAATAATGTCTATACTTGACCAAAGCATGCATTATGGCCAACATTTCCTTGTCATAAATACTATAGTTCCTCTTAGGACCTCTGAGAATCCTACTCTTGAAAGCGATTGGATGCTTGTCCTACATAAGTACTGCACCAATCCCCTCACCAAATGTATCACATTATAGCTCAAAAGACTTACTAAAATTTGGTAATGCAAGTTTTGAACATGTAGTCATCAATTGTTTAAACTTCTCAAAACACTCACGTGCCTCAATTGTCCAAGCAAAAGCACCCTTTTTCATCAAATCAGTCAATAATGTTGCATGCCATGAATATCTACTAACAAATCTATGGTAGAAGCCACACAAACCTAAGAAATCATGAAGTTGAGTGAGGTTCTTAGGAGTAGGCCACTCAATAATAGCTTGAACCTTATCGGGGTCCATCCGCACACCCTCTGCACTGATAATGTGGCCTAAGTACAACAACTCAGTCATCCCCAAATCACATTTGGATTCCTTGGCATACAAGGATTCCCTATCTAGAATACCCAACACTGTATCAAGATGTGCAAGGTGTTCCTCCCATGTCCTACTTTACACTAAGATATCATCAAAGAAAATAAGTATGAACCTCCTCAATTGAGAATGGAAGACCCTGTTCATTGTGGACTGAAAAGTAGTGGGTGCATTGGTTAGCCCAAATGGCATAACCATAAAATCAAAGTGTCCATAGTGACATCTGAATGTAGTCTTCTCAATATCCTACTCCCTCACTCTAATTTGGTGATAACCTGATCTCAAATTAATCTTTGAGAAGTAACAGGCACCATGAAGTTCATCTATCAGCTCATCAATTTGTGGGATGGGGTATCTATTTTTGATGGTTTTCTTATTCAGGATCTTGTTGTCAATCCATATACGAAGAGTGCCATCTTTTTTCTTCACAAAAACCATTGATGAAGCAAAGGGAGACTTTCTTGGCCTAATGTGTCCCATAGCAAACAACTCTTTAATAGTTTTTTTCTATTTCATCTTTCAGCCATTTTGGGTGCCTATAGGGAGTGATCATCATGGGTTTTGCACCCTCTTCTAACTCTATGATGTGCTCAATACCCCTATCAGGTGGTCTACCAGGTGGAATGTCACTAAATACTTTCTCGTGCTTAACTCTCAAATCCTATATATCTAGATGATATTCTGATTTTTGCTGCCCCTCTTGCGTTGGCTTTTATCTACAATCTACCACCCACTCAACCATGTCACGGCTAATGAGTCTCTCCATTTTTCTGCATGTAATCATCTTGAAACTAGTATCACAGATGACTTTCAACACGTGTTTTTCCATCCACCTTAAATTTCATATCCATCTCATGAAGGTCAAGAGTGAACCTTCCTATATCATTCAACCATTTCATACCTAAAACCAAATCAGTCTCTCCCATAGTCACCACATAAAAATTATCCTTGAACTCATAATTGTTCAAGCGTAAAGGAAGTCTTGTAATCATTTTGTCACACTTAAGAGTGTAACCATTAGTAACTCATACTCTTATGCCTTCAAAATCTTCAGTCTACCAATCTGGCATCAATGAAATTATGAGTGGCACTTGTATCTAGTAGAGTAATAACTTTCTGCCCAACTAAGACTCCACTCATCTTGAAAGAGCCTTCATGTTGAATACTAGTAAGGCATGCCTCCTTAAGTTTAAATTCTTCTTCAAGTGCATCCATTTTTTCCAAATTTTAAAGCTCATTTTAGCCAGTCCAACATTGAATTCCTCATGATCAGTCTGTTACTCCAAATTTTCAGAATCAGAATCCTCATAAAAAGCCAACATAGCTTAGTTTGCTTTGCCCTTAGGCCTCAAAGGACAATCATGGTTCGCATCATAAGGACATTTGAAATAAAAACATAACTTCTTCTTACGCAAATCATTAAGAGTTTTATGATCAAATGGTGTGAAAGAGTTGCCCTTTTGATCAACTTTGAAATCAGATTTGCTTTTGTTCTTTTGGAATGTTTTATTATCCCTAAAAGAAGAGGATCCTTTAGAAGTATACTTACTGGTTGGAGATGCAAGTTCCATACTTATTGTCTTTTTCATAGCCTCACTCAGTGTAGGTGGATCAAAGGCTTTTATCCATCCTTTTAATGGCTCCATTAGCCCTTCTATGAACAACACTATCAACCTTCTCTCTGATATATTAGTTACCATTAGGGATAACCTCTATAAATCAAGAATGTAACTGTCTATGCTACTAACTTGTTTGAGTTGAGCAAGCTCTCTAAAATAAATCTTTGGATGCTTCTTATCAAATCACTCAAGTAGCTTATCTATGAACTCCTAATAAGAAGTAATACGGTCATGTTCCAATGTAGTCAATCCATTATACCACCAGTCATGGGCTACTCCCTCCAAATGCAATGTAACAAACTTTATTGCTTCTCTTTCTGTTATAAGCCAAACTACTAGAAATGTATCTAGTTTGTGGATCCAAGACCATGTTGTAACCTTCCCACTACCATCAAATGTAGGTAGTGTGAGCTTGCTTGTAGTAAACTCTAGCTCCTTATTCTGAGTGCGTGGCCTCCTATCATGTCTTGATCGGTATTTGTCAAAGTGTAGATGTTGTCTTACCTATGGGGTAAGCAAAGTCCACTCATCATGCAAAGTCATGACATTGTCCATAAATTCTCCTTCTTTAACATCATCCTCATCTGGTTCATCTCTTAAGAAGGTGGGTCGTGTAGGCCTATCAGTAGTGTGAGTATGAGTTCTTTATGCTTTGGGAGTGCCAACCACACTTCTCACACTTCTCTCATAATTAGGAACCTATTGTTGCATTTTATTGGTAGCCATATACTGTATGACAATAATGAGCTATTGTAAAGTATTAGCTACATGTTGCTGACCATCATCTAACCCTGTCAAGGTGTCCCTTATTTCTCTTGCCTCATCCCATGGTGGATTGTTTTCTCTTCGATCTCCCATACCTGCAAGTTTTGGTGTATCTAAATTATGTTGTCCTTATAACTGAGCTCTTATACAGGTATAGTACCTATGTGAACCAACCTCAGGTGTCTACATAAAATATTTTAACCCTTTAGGATGGCAGGATTAAAGCTCTGATACCACTGTGAAGACCCCTAGTCCCCTCTTAAACCAACTCTATGAATTAGTGATGAATTTGTTTTGTATGTTTTCTTTTCCTGATATATATGATTTTTTTGGGGTTTTGACATAAAAATCAACGCATAAATGAAAAAAGTAGCTTCTAAACTAAATCAATATTCATAGACAATACATATTGAATTGTGGTAGCAAGAATCAAACTTATTTATGGCTATCTTGGACTTAACTAATACATGCATACCCAAAAATCTAAAAAAATGTCATAGCTCCAATAGTTGGGCCAAAAGGCAAGTATAATAGTTTGAAAACAATTAAAAAATCTTCACTTTGTCCTATTATAATTCTATCATAATGACTGCCATAACCTTGTGCTTCAAATCACACTTCCTTTGGATTTTTTTTGAGCCTCCTATGCTTGAAATCGCACCCAATAAGAGTAGCACCTTGTGTTAGTTCAAAATCTTAGATTACATAAGGAATATGGCCTTAGGAATGGACTATGATGCTGCTATGAAACTCTATAACAATTACCCCGAAAGTTGAAACCCTTGTCTGGGAATAACTTAGAAATCCTAAATCAATTTGCACAAGTAGAACTTCTGATTGAAGCTCTCAACTAACCACCTTCACTGGATATCTCACCACCTCAAAATGGTTGCTCACAAAAGAAGTAACATTTTCTAATGGCTGGCTAAAGACTGAAACCCTTGGCTCCTTTCTTGTAGAGAGAACTTCATACAAATCAAAATAATAACACCATCCCATGTCCCAAGTGAAACGAGAGCCTTGCTTATATAGCTTCTTTAATTGATGAATGCTTGTACTTTTAACAATGTGGGATAAAACATTATTTATCTTTTTAATTCCTCTTTAAAGCACAACTTCCCATAAAAGACATTTTAATAACATTTAAAATGTTATTCATTAAGGCTTAGGGAAAACATTTAATATTTCATTGAGTTTGGCATTCATAATTAATTCCTTAAATGCCCCCCCTTTAATGATGACTTGACCCTCAATTAAGTGAAATTATAAAGTTAAGTTATAACTTTATAATATATACTTTCAATGATTTAATATTAATTATGGCCATGAAAATATTAATTCCTCCCAAATTACTCAACATTATGCTTAGCCATCTGAAACTGGAGTTCACCTTATTATTCCCCATGTGACCAAATGTTCTTGCTAAAAATAGTAGGGGTCCTTCTCAATCAACCTCCAACTTAATATAAATATAAAGTATAGCAAATGAAGTAAAAATGAAGCCAAAGCTACATCCCATAAACTCTGATGATGATAGAACCTCCACTAATTGAGTCTCAGCCCTTGAAGACCCTTTATCCCTATCTATTAGCCTATGAGGGTCAAATGATAGGCTAATCTAACTAACATTCTGAACTGGAAGGGGGCATCACAATGATCTCCATCTATAGCCATGGTTCGAGGATCAAGGATTTTGAAGAGAGAAAAATGACTAGCTCAAGCTTAGAGGAACCAAAACGTCATAACACGTCATGCAGGAATGAACAAGGCAATTTGGTTATGCATTTAATATGTGTAATTGGAAAATCAACCAAATTCAAAGGATCACATGAAGATGATGTGTTTTATTCCATGAATATCCCCTGTAAGTTTGGTGTCTTGATGTTTTTATTATCTCAATATATAAGCCTTCAAAGATAATCTAGCAGTGTGAGATGTGCTAGGGGATGTCAAATTAAAGTCATGAGAAATAACCATTTGGATTCAAAATCCTCAAAGGATCTTGAGATTGAATGAAGGGCTACCAAGTTTCAAAAACTCACTCGATCATATTGTTGGGTGAATATTTTGTCGTCAACTAACTGATGACAAAATGGGTATATCAGCCACAGCATAGGGAGATTTACACCATAAAAAGTATGGATTTACCAGATCTAGATGAAGTAAATCTCTCTTCTCATCAAGGGGAGGTTCCCTATAGATATTTATGTGCTATATGTATGTATAATTAAGTAGAAAATAACACATGAGGTGGTATAACAGCATCTACCTCTCTTTTTTCAAAGGTAATGTACAAAGAACAAAAGAGGGAAATCCTGGTCTATCGCTAACAACAGTCCTCTTCTTTCAGAAATGGTATTAAACAGAGAGCAAGAAATCACTTGAAGTAACAAAGTCCACAAGAACACTCATGTAAGCACAAAGTCTTTCGTAGCTTCTTTCACCGATTCAAAACAAATGTAACCGTAGAATGAAATGAAGCACAAAGTCTCCACCTGAAACTACAAAAGATAACATGATCACAAAGATAAAAGTAGCTTAAAGTCTCTCTTCTATCTTTTAGAAATGCCCTCAGATAATATCAACACATCCACTTTGCTTATTAAATCAGATAAACAAGAGATTATCAGGAAAGAGAACATAAGAAACTATTTCCTAGACAACACAGATAACTTCAACACAAAGTCTGAAATAAACCTGCTTCTCATTCATTCAACCAAATATGATTTACAAGTTTGAGCACAAAGTCTCAAAAATTACTTCAATTTCGGCAGAGTGTTTGCTCTCAATTTTTCCAAGATACTTTACAAATGAGGTCTCCACTATATATAGGGAGAAAATCCTCAAAAACCAGAAAATAATAAAATACAAAAATATCTCAGTCAAAGATGACTCATCTTTGACTTTGAGATATTTTTTCAAAATATTTACATGTAATTGCATCTTACAAAATTGCATGCACTTTGCACAAAACAGAAGTGCATAAGGAGAGAAGAATAAAGAAGGGGAGAAATTCAGTTTTTGCTACTAGATTTCTTCATATGGGCATCGTACATAGTGAAGGATGCCTGAATTCCTATGTTGTCTGGTGTAGCTGTGTTCTTGGAGATGATTCTAGCTCTGATCAATGCATCTTTCAATGCTGTGATGGCTTTAGCGTGACCAGTTAACCTAGATTTTAGATTTTTCAAAGTTAACTAAGCATCTAGAATATTGTCCATAGAAGACATTGAGAAGGATTTTTCTTCAAAATCTCTCTGAATCATCTCTTTGAAATTCTGAATCATTTTTTCTGTCAAAAAGAACTGATTGTCCTTAGAGGTCAGGTTGCATGGCAGCTCTTCTAGTTTATTCAGTAGGCTCAGGTCACTCTTCTCACTAGCCTCCTTAAAAGCTTTGAGATCATCAATCAAATCTTTGAGTACTTGAATTTTGAAGGTCAGTGACTCCTTGATTTCAACATAGGAGTCCTTGTTGGAGATGGCACCAATAGATATCAAGGTGCTTTTCTTGAGATCCTTCATCTCCTTCCATCTGCTAAGATCTTTTTCCAAACTATCGATCTCTTGAGAGATAAGAGAGACAAAATCATCTACCTCTGCTCTTACTTTCCTCATCTTACCCGTCTTTTACGCAACTTCTGAAAGCAAAGAAACTCCCTGAGTATGCATTTTTTCAATGTAGTCCTCCAAGACTTTGCCCTTCAAGTAAGTCTTTTCTGCTTTTTGAATGACTGGGTCATCCACGGAGAAGGCCTCTGGAGTTGCTGCTTCAGGAGGAAGAGTAAATCTTCTTATTACTGCCGTTAGCTTCTCTATTTTGGCCTTGTAATAATTTTTCATCTCCTTCTCTTGATCGAATTTCTGAACCATGATGTCCATAGCAGCCTGAAGATCACTTTTCACACCTTCGTGAGTGACTTTGCCAAGTTCAACACGAGAGATGGAATAGATGCTCATCTCGAAACCCTCAAGGGTTGCATCTTGTGGAGGCCTGGCCATTTCCAAAAATTTTTGCCCTTTTTCTTCGACCAATTTCTAGAGGATCCTTGGCCTTTTAGGAGCCTTAGCTTTCACTGGCACTATTTTGCCAAAGTCGAATTCATCTCGAGAGATGGCCATCTTCTTTCTCTTGGGGGTGAAAGCTGTCATCCAAGGTGGGAGAGAAGTACCTATTGTGGCAATGGTTGTCTTAGCCAGTGTTACTATAGCAGCTTCTACACTGCTAGTGGTGACAGTAGTCACAGTTAGAGTAACTGGCGAAATTGCACCAACTACTGATTATGGCTCTTATGCAGGGCTTACTGCCAAGTTGAAGGAAGGAGATGATAAACTGGGGATGGACCCAGAAGAGCAGGGAGAACCTCCAAAAGCACCCTTGGGATCGCTGAATATGACTTTGGAAGGAGAGGCGGCTCTAGAAGAGGGAACACTGATCAGAGAGATAGGAGAAGAGGGTACCACGGGAGATTGAGGAGGAGAAGGAGAGACGCCCTTGAGTGGCTGTGCTTCTTTTGGTGAGAGTGGAGGTCCAGTGCTTGGCTACCCTGATGGTTAATCATCTGTCTCCATTGGTTGGGCTGCCTGTGTCTAAGGGCTTTGTTCCTCAGTTCTTTTTGCTATCGCTTTAGGCTCTTCAGCAGTCTTAGACTTCTTGGATACAAAGATGATTCTAGGCTTGTGAGGCCTAGAAAGGGAAGGTACATCACCTTTGTTTTTAGTTTTGTTATCTGCCTTCTTCTTCAACTCTACCTAATATTCAGCCTTGGATCTTGTGATAAATTCTTTCAAGATGATCCCTTTGGCTGCTAACCAATCATTGGTGTTAGCCAATATTGGTTCAAATCTTTTTCTCAGAGAAGTCAACTCTTTCTGAGACCATTGTGTTGGAGGAAGAGGGGAACCAGCAACTTTTTCAGCCAGGTATCTGCTATTGATGATATTTTTATCATCAACCAGACCAGAGGGGATCTCTGCAAGTCCCAGATATTCGATCTGCTCTAGTGTTAGCCTATAGAAGTCCATTTTCTTGATTTCTTCAGCCATCCTTAGGTCGATCCAGATGTCTTTGATCATGGGCTCATGGAACTGGGTTTTCCTTCTGATTTTGTCCTTGATGCCCCTGTAATCAAAATTTTCCCTTCTCTTAAATGGTCTTAGAGTTATCATCTGCATTTCA
The DNA here is from genome assembly GCA_037957365.1 of Torreya grandis. Taxonomy (NCBI): domain Eukaryota; kingdom Viridiplantae; phylum Streptophyta; class Pinopsida; order Cupressales; family Taxaceae; genus Torreya; species Torreya grandis. The sequence goes on along the minus strand of JARHVA010000074.1, from coordinate 3,132,902 downwards.
ATTTTCATGACCTTGGCTTTGGCTACTGTTGTAATGGAGTACCTGCCAATCTCGATCAGAAACCTGAAACCTAGTTTCTTCAGCTCCATTTGTCTGGTATGCATGATAATCAGTTGTCAGCAAAGTTCCATTAGTACTAGCTTATCTGAAGGGAACCTGGGGAGTATGTAGGGGTAGCCTTGGTAAAAATTGACCTAAAGATAGCAAAAGGTGGGGAATTGAAGGAACATGCAGTCGTAATCATTGACCACTATCCAGGCCTCATTTGATACTCTCTTCTACTCAAGCTGAGGGTCGAAGAGGCATAGAAATGTGGCAAAAAAGGCATCATTTACCCTTTTGAAGTGGCAAGTTGATCCTTGCAGAGTCAGCTGAGGATAAAATGAGTACACTAGGGTTGTCTTTCTGTCCTCCTCTGTGGTTAAGCCTGGAAAAGCCCGCATTGCAGCAGCTATGTACACAAGGTACGAAGTCATATAGAACTTATGAGAGGTCTACACCTTGGTTAGCTATTCATGGAGAGCATTATTGATCTACTCTCCCCAAAAGATGACTTGTTTGCCTTAGAAGATGATTTTAATGAATGGATACATCCATTCATGAAATAGTGAAGAGAACGGGAGGCCTCGTACCCTGCTGAGAAGGGTGATCAAGTCACCAACCTCCTCAATGAAGTCACTCCTCAAAAATTTCTACAACCATCTTGATAAGTTGGTCCTGGGGGTCTTCAACCACTTATAGTTCATAACTTTCTTTGCCCTCTCAGGGTCTTTGTCGTATTCCTTCTGTGCATCCACAAAGTCAATCTTGGTTACTTTAGTGGCTGGAGGGCACATGAAAAATTTATCGATGAATTCAGGGTCCAACCGAATCATCATGTTGCTGCTGGTGTCTGAGACCGACCTGGTCTCTTTGTTGTAGAAGTAAGCACATTGGAGAATGAACTCAGTGTGATGCGCTGTTACTAGAAAGGCAGCCACCAGGTGGATGTTACTTTCAACGATCCTCTTCATCCCGGTGCTTGGATTCGTCGCCTTTATTCATATTAGGAATTTGGCCATGTCTATGTGGCCGATCTCGATGTCTTAGATGTCGTCAACATTCGAGGAGACCGACGTGAGCGAGAAGATGCCCTGATACTTGTATTTCATGGTCTTTGCCTTTTTTGGAGATGCTTCAGACATGAGAACTAGTTTTGGCCAGACCGGTGCCAATGAGCAAGAGCTCTCTGAAGTGTTAGGATTGTGGAGCTAAAAGCTTCACTGATGCAAACAGGAGAGGAGGTTGCAAGAGAGTTGCTGAGTGTCAGATACACCGGCGTCGGTCAGGCCAACCGACGTCGGCAGGATAGGGCGGGAAGGCAACCGACGTCGGTCAGAGATCGGCCGGCGTCGGCGACCCCCAGGCGGACAGGGACCGGCGTCGGTCACCTGTGTGGTTCGACTGCGAGCTAATTACGGGCAGTTAGCTAATGAACCAAGTGTTTGCATGATCAGGGCTAATTATAGACTGAGAGCTGCGGATCTAATTATTGTAATTAGATGTCTAATTATTGTTTGGATGAGATCTATATAATAGACTCATGGTTGTATTGGAAAAGTGTGCTAGGGAGTAAGAGAGCATAATTATAAGCTCCTTCTGTGTGTGAGGTAGAGCAATGGTGCGTTCCTCCTAGTGCCACAGTACCAGGTGTGTTGGTGCTGGATTGGAGAGCCAGCTGGGTTCTTCAAGAGTGTAAGATCTTGGTCACAGTTGCATGGCCTATATAGGAGATCTACATGGTAAGTAAGATCGTTGATCTGCAGGTGTATGTGTGTGCAAGGTTGAGGTTCACAGGTGAGCAGAACCGTTGTTTGATTTGCAGGTGTGCAAGGTCATATAGACAGCAACACAACAGGGCGCAGTATCAGGCAGGATCTACTTGGAGTACAGGTGTGTACTCGGATAGAGCAAGAGAGGAAGGCAAGGGAGTTCCTTCCATAAGTATGGTCTGTTGAATTGCAGGTTCATGGGAGATCTACTTGAAGTACCTTGAGTACTTGTGGAGCACGTGGAGTGCTTGTGGAGTGCGTGGAGCACTTGTGTTGTGCGTGGAGCATGGGAGGTGAACACCAACTCTGTATTTGAGTTGGGTGTTGGGACTTGTGAGAGGGAGAGCTTTGGGGAGAAGTACTGTTCACTTGAGGTGTGGGAAACCTCTGTAAGGTGGTGGAGAAGAAGTGGCATCTTCTTTATTATATTCTTTTCTGTATAAAGTGTTAATACAAGTTGTGTATTGTCTCTCATATGATGTGTTATTCTGAATTCTAGTTACTTGTTGATTCTAGTTATTTCCGCATATTTAAGTTGCTTGAAGTTTGGTAATCAATTGTATGTTTCCGGTTTTGCATCCTGACAAGTGGGATCAGAGCATGTCTGTTGTTCTAGATTCCTGACAAGTGGTATCAGAGCCTTGGTTGTAGGTTCTTGAGCTCGATACCAACAAGTGGTATCAGAGCTAAGGTTGTAAGAAGCAGGTTGTGTTTTGGTTACAGGGCACTCTCAGGGGTTTTTGATTGAGTGGGAGTAGAGCAACGGCAGATCAAAGTAAGCTAAGAATGGAGGAGTTGAAAAGCACAGACGGTTACTCACGGTCCTATGGAAAGAAAGAGCAGGGAAAAGAACATTGTTGGTTGGTAACAGATCAGCATGAAGAAATTGAAGATACATATGTAGCAGGTGTTGTTGCACAGGATGTATTTGCAGGTTTCTTGGATAAAGTTAAATCTTGGATAAAAGATTCGGTTGCCTCTTTCCATGCAGCCCCAGGTAGAGGAGCTGGTAAGCCTTGCCAAAGAATTGGCAAAGGGGAAGTGAAGCTGAAATTGCAGGCGGCCAACACACAGGTGTTGATGAAGGTCATGCAGGTCCCAGGTTTGGAGATATGGCTAATTTCTTTAGAAAGATTAGGTGATGAGAGATGCACAAGAACTCTCACAGCGGTAGCACTTGAATTAGCTGGTGGTAAGAAAACAGGTATACTTTATCTACTTGTTTATATTACTGACTCTTCTTCTGTTGCAGAGACGTGGCTTCGTAGGCTTGGTCACATGAGCAGGAAGGAGATGCATGTTCTTAAGCGGAAGACAGATATATTTGACAGGCTTAAGAACTGGAAAGCCTTGGTGTTCTTGGAGGAGAAGGCGGATAGAGTTCAGTGGATGAGGCTGGATACTTCTGAGTAGAGCAGTTTGCACATGGGTTTTGATTCAAAGAAGCTCACGGGTAAAAAGTCATCACTCACAGGCGAACACAGGTACCGGCGTCGGTCAGGAGGAACCGGCGTCGAACAGACAGGTGCTGATGTCGGTCAAGTGCAGACCGAAGCCGGTGATATCGGGCAGAGTAAGACCGACGTCGGTCAAGGGACCGATGTCGGTGGTATGTAAGACCGATGTCGGTCAGGAGGACCGATGTCGACAGCAGGGACACCAGCGCTGGCAAGTTGGTAGTCAGGTACAGACGCATGGAACCGACGTCGGTCGGATGCAGACTGTGGAGTGATCGAGGTCGGTCACTGTAACGAATTTTGGGTGGACAGCACGTTGTCAAGGAGTCTCAAACACCCATACAGAGGACTGAAGGCGTAAGTAGGCCCTCAAATTCGTGTTCCTCTTCTTCATACTTGTTGCTGATTGTATAGCAGGAAGGATCCAGGAAACAGGTGTGAGCTAGGCAGGATTATGATGCAGAACCAGACGGGAGTCTTGGTAGGTTTGCCAGCTGGAAGAAAGCACAGAGACGAATGGATACCTTAGTAGAAGAATAGAGAGAACGGATACGTGAGATGGAAGACCAGGCATATGGTCTTGAGGAGCTGCAGGACAGTGGTACCGGGTTTGACAGGGGGAGGACGAAGCATGGCTTCAGTCAGTGTCAGGTAACTACTGTGGTTTGCCTTACCAGGGGAATGATGAGTCGTGACATCATTCTGTTGCTGTATGTGGATAGTATGCTAGCTAGCAGGGGTGTACATATAGGGTTTTGCTGAGCTAAGGGTAAGATTAGTTCAGTGGCATGTCATGAGGAGTTTGGAGCAGCGGAATTCTTTGACATGGGAGGCATGGAGATCACAGGTTGATTTTGTCTCGAGTGGGAGCTGATGTGAATCAGGTGTTGGCGAGGTTTTGGATGCAGAATCGGAGCACACTAAGGGCTGGACAGGTACAGTGTTCGAAATCACATGAGGTCTGGTATAGACCTGAGTATTCCCATGCAGTGGGAGCTGTCAGAGTTAGGAGCCAATTCGGGGAAGTGGGTTCTCAGATTTCTGAGAGGGACCGGCAGCAGGTGTTGCTATGCAGGGTCAGGACTTCACTACAGGTGTTGTAGGTTCAGATGTGGCAGGTTACTCGGATGACAGGAGGTACATCACAGGTTGTGTGGTGGGTTGTCTTCAGGTGGGAGCTTGAAGAGGAATACAAACCAGGAAACAGATTAGACAAAGTACAGGTACAGGTACAGTGTAGCTGTTTATCTCCAAGTGGGAGATTGTTAGGATTGTGGAGCTAAAAGCTTCACTGATGCAAACAGGAGAGGAGGTTGCAAGAGAGTTGCTGAGTGTCAGATACACCGGCGTCGGTCAGGCCAACCGATGTCGGCAGGATAGGGTAGGAAGGCAATCGACGTCGGTCAGAGATCGGCCGGCGTCGACGACCCCCAGGCGGACAGGGACCGGCGTCGATCACCTGTGTGGTTCGACTGCGAGCTAATTACGGGTAGTTAGCTAACGAACCAAGTGTTTGCATGATCAAGGCTAATTATAGACTGAGAGCTATGGATCTAATTATTGTAATTAGATGTCTAATTATTGTTTGGATGAGATCTATATAATAGACTCATGGTTGTATTGGAAAAGTGTGCTAGGGAGTAAGAGAGCATAATTATAAGCTCCTTCTGTGTGTGAGGTAGAGCAATGGTGCATTCCTCCTAGTGCCACAGTACCAGGTGTGTTGGTGCTGGATTGGAGAGCCAGCTGGGTTCTTCAAGAGTGTAGGATCTTGGTCACAGTTGCATGGCCTATATAGGAGATCTACATGGTAAGTAAGATCGTTGATCTGCAGGTGTATGTGTGTGCAAGGTCGAGGTTCACAGGTGAGCAGAACCGTTGTTTGATTTGCAGGTGTGCAAGGTCATATAGACAGCAACACAACAGGGAGCAGTATCAAGCAGGATCTACTTGGAGTACAGGTGTGTACTCGGATAGAGCAAGAGAGGAAGGCAAGGGAGTTCCTTCCATAAGTATGGTCTGTTGAATTGCAGGTTCATGGGAGATCTACTTGAAGTACCTTGAGTACTTGTGGAGCACGTGGAGTGCTTGTGGAGTGCGTGGAGCACTTGTGTTGTGCGTGGAGCATGGGAGGTGAACACCAACTCTGTATTTGAGTTGGGTGTTGGGACCTGTGAGAGGGAGAGCTTTGGGGAGAAGAAGTACTGTTCACTTGAGGTGTGGGAAACCTCTGTAAGGTGGTGGAGAAGAAGTGGCATCTTCTTTATTGTATTCTTTTCTGTATAAAGTGTTAATACAAGTTGTGTATTGTCTCTCATATGCTGTGTTATTCTGAATTCTAGTTACTTGTTGATTCTGGTTATTTCTGCATATTTAAGTTGCTTGAAGTTTGGTAATCAATTGTATGTTTCCAGTTTCGCATCCTGACAAGTGGGATCAGAGCATGTATGTTGTTCTAGATTCCTGACATGAAGGTACTGCAGACATGATTGCGAGATTAGAGGAGAGTGGACGAAAGGGGAAAGCGTAATTTAAGTGATCATGGTCAATGGAGGTCACTTAAAAAGGTTGGGTTGAAAAAAGGACTGGAAAATGAGGAAGAAAGGGAAAGAAAAAGTCAACGCAAAAAATTCTCTAGAGTTACCAAAATCCAGAGAAGGGATGCACGGGTGGCAAAATTTGCCGCCCATGCAAGTTGGAAGAAAATGATGCAAGGGCAAAAAAATTTGCTGCCTATGCATGTTCGGGTTGCATGGGTGGTGAATTTTACTGCCCTTGTAGACTAAAATAGAACGAGGTGGGGGCGGTGAAATTTGCCACCCCTGCAGAGATGATCTACATGGGCAGCAAATTTTGTCACCCCTACAGTGAGAAAAGGTTAGAGTAGGGGCAGTGAAAAATTCCACCCCTGCCTAAGGAACATGCTTTGGTGGCAAATTTCATCGCCAATTCATTTTGGCAAAAAGCGTGTGCAGGCAGTGAACTTCACCGCTCGTGCACAAAAGAGTAAGTATGGTTGGCAAAAAAAAGCCGACTGCACAGGTGAAGAACGGGATGGGGGGTGGTGGAAAATGCCGACCTTGTGGTTTAGGAGAAACCAGAGAGCACGAGCGGCAAAATTGCTGCTTGTGCAGGGTCAAACAAGACTGTGGGTTTTAACGAAGAGGGATGACTTTTCCCGCCGTCCCTAACAGGGAAGAAAACTACAAAAATAAGCTAAAAATGATAAAAACCATAAAAAACCAAGGAAGAACAAAGAAAAAGCAAATTAAATGTAAAGAACGAGACCGACCTGGAAAGCTGCGCGTGCCACAAGCTTGAAACTGTGAAATTGCTCTTCAAGTTGCTCGCCAAATCACCCAGACACAAAAGACAAGAGGAGAGGAGGAAGCAATGAGAGAAAAAGAGGTTCAAATCAGTTTAAATGGGGTGAAAATCAACCCCAACAACTTATCGTGCATGGTAATAAATGCTGCACATAGAAATTGAGGCATGTTCGAGCGGCAAAATTTGCCTCCCTTGCATGTTTCAATTAATTCGAATGCAAGGGTGGAAAAATTTTGCTGCCCTTGCAAGTCAAGGTGCAGGGGCGGCAAATTTTGCCGCCCTTACACAAAAACAAGGAAAATGTAGGGGCGGCAAAATTTGCCGCCCTTACACGAAACGAAAGAAAAGACTAACTATGGAAGGAGACAGTCTGGGGAAGGGAAAACTTGTTCGTAACAAGATCATAACCACTTTCACATTTCGAGGCCAAGATGAGGACGAATTCAAAACTCGTCTCATAACCAAACTTAGAGAGACAAAAGATGAAACGGATAAGTTTCATAGGAGATCATTCTCAAAAATGAGCTAATCCAATTTTGGAAACAACACATATGAAATATCAATGACATTTGAGTGATCAATCAAGTCAATAAGTCAAAATCCCCTAGATCAAGATTGACAGTGTGCATTCTTATGTATAAATCCTGATCAATGATTTGCATTGAAGACTAAGGTCAAGAAGTCAAGATATAGATCTAACGGTGCATGTTCAATCATGAAAATGAATATCAATGGCAAACATGAGGTCAATAAGTCAGTGAATCCTAATATCAAATGCATTAGTGACATGTGTCATGATCACGATAGATTAGTGGATCAATGGTGCACGTTTGATCAAGCAGTTCAAAGATCAATAGCACACGTTCAACCATTAGATCAAGATCTATGGTACAAATCAAGTCAATAATCCTATATCACATGCGAGGCAACCATGTGGTATATGAGTGTTAACCAAATGGAGACTGGAAACAAAATTTATAGAAGGCACATGAGTTTACCAAGTGTCATAATTTAGGAAGCTTGGATCAAGGATTAATGGCCAATGTGAAAGTAAAGCCCAAGAGACTCTCGAGAAGATTGATGGAATAAATTTGATCAAGTTTCAAGGGGCACAAGATGAAGACACATGTCTAGAGTGACAATGGTCATATTTTTAAAATATGATAAACAACATGGCAAGAAGATGGCACATAGGCAGACATGTCAGATCAAAAAAAATTGTGGACTTGAACATGTAAATGCATAAAGCTAAGATCAAATATGATTTAGGTTGAGCTAAAGCAAATACTTTAAATTTGGAGGCCATCATTAAAGTTTGATTTAAATCCCTGGTTTGAAGATCTAGAACCTATGGACCCTATTTTCTAAGGTTATAGGGTTGTTTCATGGTTGTGTTTGTTGTTCTTTGAAAATGATCCATGTGTATAATGAGTTCTTATCTCCCATAATGCTCAAAGGCAAAATATGTCTTCTTGAGCCTAATATAGATCAAAAGTGGGCTACTAGTTGTTCGAATGAGATTTATGCATGAAGGTGAATATGATGACTATATGAAAACCAATAAATGGGATTGGTTTTCATTTATAATGGACCTATGTTCAGGTTTTAGACTAGGGGTAGTGTCATGAGAGTGAAAATAATGTTGAAAGAGACACCAGATGAATGAGTTAAAGTGACTATCTAATAAGTGTAAAGAACACATCAAGATATAAACGTGATATAGAGGAGTGTTTATCGTGTTCTAACATAGTCATATCATTCACTTTCAATGGGTACCTACAACCACTTAAACCAGACATAGTCATGGCTCAGTTAGGTCCATGGATATGAGGGTTTTGTCTTTATAATGAAGGCAAGTGGAAGATGGCGTAGAGGTCCAAAAGAGAGATCTAGTGGTTGTAGGATGCAGGTGGAACATTCAATACATTTTTAGAGTCTTTTAAAGAGTTTTCATTATCCTCAACAAGATTTTGTCTTATAATGTGTTTCTCAGCCAATGAGAGGACTTGAAGACTATTTAGAGCTAATGAAGGTTAATTTATTAAGGAAAGATTAGTCTTAATTGATCCAAATGTGGGTGAGAATTCATGGAGGGTGGTGTGTGAGACTTTAGTTGAGAAGGTTGAGGATCAGTTTGCAACTGTTGAAGAGCCTTAAGAAGATTGTGAGGAAAACAAAGTTCTTGTGGAAGAAGATGTTCCTTCTATTGACCAACTCAATTTGCTCTTCCTACAAGAGTTTCCTCAAGATTCAACCATTTCAAAAGTTTTAAGTTGTAAGAAGGTTCCCTCCATTCCAAGACCCATCCATGAGCCACCCATCATACCTCATTGCTTTATCTCCAACTAATAAACATGCCCATCACCATCCCACCACATCCCTTCTTGAAGAGGAACCTGTCTTATGGGAAGAAATTAAGAATGGATTGTAGCTATAAGTCTGCTTTAAATAAAATGTGAATAAGACTATACAACTGTCTATTATGAAGAAATCACGATAGGCAACCCACTTCATTCAAAGGAGAAAAAGTCAGGTTTGGACCAGCCTTCTTGGCATGGCTTTGACACTAATTAATTAGAGCCTAAAGGGGAAAATCTTCAGGCTGATCATGTTAAAGAAGAAAGGTTTAATGCATTGGAAATGATAGAACCACAAACAGGCCCTTAGGATGCTACTATGAATGAAGGAATGGAAGACCAAAATGAGTTTACAGAGATCATCCAATCATAAGAGGTAAAGTCAATTGAAGGTAGTACTGATGCCTTGATACTTGAAGAAATATGTGTTCAGATTACAACTAGAAGCAAAAGAGATTTTGATTTGTTTCAAGAGCTTCTATTTGGTATGGTTGAAGATAAAGAATGGAAAGGTGTAGAAATGGATATGGTTGCAGTAGTCAATCAGTCAGTTGATCATGTTAAAGAGGTCATAAATGAGCAAGAGAAAGAAATAGAGTAGTTATTAGAACATCTTGGTGAGGTTCAAGAGTTTGATGCTGTTCACTTGAAACCAGATGTCCTCAATAATGCTTCAAATATGTAAGAAATATTTGAACAAGGTAACTATGAAGACTTGTTTGAAGTGTTGGAAGCAATCTATACATTATTGTCATGTGATTATGAGTTGACTAAGATAATTGGAGGTAATCTTGATGACCCAATCAACAGGCTAGAAGTGGTGGATGAACAAGTGGAATCTCCTCAAGAGGCTACTGAGAGCCAAATATGCCACTTCAATCAACCATAGGTGAATAAGGTTTCCATAGTTGATCAATCATTAGATGAAGTGTCATTTGAAGGTAGTATTGATGTTTTTAGGTTTTAAGTAGATTGGTCAAATCATGAGCCATCAAGTGAGAAGATTGCAAGTGCTCTCATAGTAAAACATGAAGCAATCTTTGAATAGATGGACCAATATGTCTACATAGGAGACATGTTTATCCATTTTCATCCATTGGAGAGCATGTCAAAAAGATTGTCAATCAAGCATCCTAGTTCACCAATTTTTGTGCCTCAAAAGCAAGGTATTTTTCATCTTGGTTCACCAGTTTTGGTGCCTCAAAAGTAAGGCATTTTTCATCTTGATTCATTACAAGTGAATGATGCTAAATGTTTCCCATTTGACCTTGGATGAAAGTAATTTTAAGTTGCACCCTTGTACATAATAGAGTATATTTTCATGTTTTCCTCTAAGTGCCTTGTGCACATTCTTTTCAGTTGTGTGTTTCCCTTCAATAAGTGCCTTGGGCATAATGTTACTTTTATTTTTTGTTGTCTTTATTGCTTCAATAGGAGGTTTCAAAAAGGGACAACCTTGTATCAATTTCATATCTTTTGGGAACAAAGACTTGTGACCCCGTATGCCCAATGGATCAGATAGGGTAACTAATATGTTGCATAGAAGGCATGCAATCCTAAGAGGTCACCAAAAATGTTGGCCAAATTTGGCCTACATATGAAACTTTTGCCTGGATAGATCAGGCCAATCTTTTGAAACACTTTAAGCAGAGTTCTGGTTGAGTGAGTGATCTAATGGTGGAAGAGGAAGACCACATGTCACTTGGAAGATTTTGAAACACTTTAATCAAAATTTCAAGTAAATTTGGAAATTTTAAGGAGCAAGCCTTAGAATAGGTTTAGAATTCAAGTGAAGGATCCAAAAAGTTTTTATGGTGTTCAAACATTTAGGGACATGAAGGAGGTTTGCACACAGTCTCAGTAGTTCATTAGAGCCTTGATGGGTCAGATTTGGACTAGTGTAGCTTAAGCGATCTTTATATACACTATGGTTCAAGGATTAAAGATTTTGAAGAGATTAAAATGAATAACTCAAGCCTAAAGGAACTAGACCATCATGGCATGTCATGCAGGAATGAATAGGTCAATTTAGTTGTGCATTCAATAAGTGTACTTGGGAAATCAACCAAATTCGAAGGATAACATGAAGATGATGTATTTTATGCCATGAATATCCCTTACAATTATAGTGTCTTAATGTTTTTTGTATCTTAAGATATAATCCTTCAAGGATGATATAGCAGTGTGGGATGTTCTAAGGGATGTCAAATTAAAGTGATAGGAAATAGCCATTTGGATTCAAAATCTTTAAAGGATCTTGAGATTGAATGAAGTGTTTCCAAGTGTCAAAACTTCACTCAATTAGATAAAATATCAACAACACATGGGTGATTAATTGAGTAAATAAGTTAAAATCCCTTGGATCAAGGTTGATGGTGTGTATTCTTGCATACAAATCTTGATCAATGATCCACATTGAAGACCAAGGTCAAGAGGTCAAGATATAGATCTAACGATGTGTGTTTAATCATGTAAATAAATATCAATGGTGAACATGAGGTCAATGGGTCAGCAAATCCTGAGATCAAATGCATTGGTGACATGTGTCATGATGATGGTTGATTATTAGATCAATGGCATGTGTTCAAGCAAACAGATCAAAGATCAATTGCATGCATTCAACCATCGAATCAAGATAGATGGTGTGAATCAAATCAACAAATTTAATAAGCCCAAATTGCATGCAAGGCCACCACATGGCATATGAGCATTAACCAAATGGAGATTGACTATAAAGTCCATAAAAGGCACATAGGGTTGCTAAGTGTCATAATATGGGAAGCCCAGATCAAGGATCAATGGCTAGCATGAAATTCAAGCCTAAGAGACTCTTGAAAACATCTATGGAGAAAATTTGGTCAAGATCTATGGGGCACAAGGTGAAGACATGTGTCTAGAGTGATAGTGGTTGTATTTTTAAAACATGATAAACAACACGATAGGAAGATGCCACATAGGTAGACACATCGGATTGAAATATTACGTGGACTCAAGTAGGTGAATGCATAAAGTTGAGATCAAATACGATTCAAGTTGAACCAAAACAAATGCTTAAAATTTAGAGGCTACCATTAAGGCTCAATTTAAACCCTTGGTTTAAAGATCTAGAACCTATGAACCCCATTTTCTGAGGTTACAAGGTTATTTCATGACTGTGTTCATTGTTATTTTAAAAAGGATCCACATGTACAATGAGTTATTAGGTCCCATAATGTTAAGAGGTAGAATAGGTCTTTTTGAGCCTAATAGAGATCAAAAGTGGGCTACTAGTTGTTTGAATGAGATGGATGCATGAAGGTGAATATGATGACTATATGAAAACCAATAAATGGGATTGGTTTTCATCTGTAGTGGACCTATGTTCAAGTTTTGGAGTAGGGCCAAAGTTGTGAGAGGGAAAGGAGTGTCAAAAGAGACACTAAATGAATGAGTTTAAGTGACTGTCTAATAAGTGTAAAGAATACATCAAGATATAAATGTGATATGGATGAGTGTCTTATCTTATTCTGACATAATCATATCATTCATATTTAGCAGGTACTTACAGCCACTTAAAGCAGACATAGTCATGGCTCAGTCAAGTCCATAGATATGATGGTTTTATCTTTATAATGAAGGAAAGTGGAAGATGACATAGAGGTCCAAAGGAGAGATTCAATGGTTTTAAGATGTAGGTGGAGCATTCAATACATTTTTAGAGTCTTTAAAGAGTTTTCATCATCCTCAACAAGATTTTGTCTTCTAGTGTGTTTCTCAGCCAATGAGAGGACTTGAAGACTATTTAGAGCTAATGAAGGTTAATTTGTTGAGGAAGGATTAGTCCTAATTGATCTAATATGGGTGAAAATTCATGGAGGTTGGTTAAAGTCCATTGATTGAATTTTGTTTGCTTGCTCCTTCTCTCTCTCTTCTCCTTTTTATCCTATATCTCCCATTTATTACCCATTGTAAAAGGACTCTCATACTTTTTGAGAAGATTTTTCTCACTCAAGAGAAGAGACTCTCATTTGACAAGGGAAAAACCATGTCAATTTTTTTAAGAAATACCTATTGAAGCAATAAGATAATTTTTGCCTATCACTTACCTTTAAATTGTGTTTAGTAAGCTTGTGCATGATGGCTTTGTGATGAAGTGTTCTTCTATGTCTATTGTCCTTCTTTCTTGCCTATTTTAGGTGTTTTCAAGTTAGTTATAGGTATGAACTATGCTCTTTCCATTGTTGATGGACGTTTGGTGTGAATCTTATAATTCCTCTTTGCTTCATTCATTGTTTAGTGAGCCTAGTTTATGAAATACTTATGCAAATTAGCTAGTTTGTGAGGTTGTGTGAGCAAAGATTGTCTTAGGCTGATTTAGTGTTGGTTTAAATATTATATGACTCTAATTTAAATTTGGAACATCACCCTTTTAGATTTTTTTTATTTTCCCTGTACCCCATTTCTATCCCTTTTCCATGCAAAAACATTAGTTTAGGTGATCTACAAAGAGGAAGCCAGCCTTCTCTGAAGGTTCAATCTCACTAAAGGATACCCACAGCCTGAGGTTGTTCCCATTATGTGGATTATTTGGAGAGAGTCTAAAAAACCCTCTCAAAGGGTGAAATTATATGTCACAATAGTCCCCAACACCATTTATCTCATTTCACTCCTTGAACCACACCATTAGGCCTACTCATGATTAGTCCTTCTCACTAACACAAAGCCTGCTTTGAATATTTGAAGTATACACTCAACTTTTCCACATAACCACATCAAGAAATTATTGAGAATGCATTATAAGGTAAGAATGGAGTTTTCATTGATGTCATTTTGAGTTGTCTTTGTTGTTCTTGAAGTTGAGTTCATGAGCCATGTACTTGAGAGACCTAGTGAGAAGGCATATGCCTGGTATCATGATGAGGTGAGAAATCTAAGGCTTGAGAAAATAAAATTGGAAGTGTATGAGCATGGTATGAGTTGTATGCTATTATAATGAGGTTTTGAGAATAGTACAAGAGGTTTCAAGGTATGTTCAATGTCTAAGTGTGGCTTACAAGCATAGGCCTAATGTGCAAAGAAACTTAGTGTGGGATAATGAAAGGTCAAGTTCAATTTCCAAGGTAATAGGAGTTCATGAGAGAATTTTTATAGGTTTTATAAGTTTTTTAAAGTATTTTTACCAATTTTGAGATCATATACTGAAGGAGAAAGCATGAAATGTGGTTTTGAAGTTTTTTGTGTGCACAAAATGAGGTATTGCAGACCCGAGAAGGATTTTCTTATGCTCATTGGCACGTGCAACCTTTACATGAGGATCCAAGAAGTTTATGGTAGTTTGGGAAGGGTTATATATTAATTTTTTTGGCATTTTTTAATGGTTTTAGGGCCTAATATTTATGAATAATTATTAAGAATGGAAGATAATCTAAACCCTCTTTAAAGCCCTAACAGTGACCCGACATGGAAAATATGATTCAAAAGCGATCAATATAGTTTGGTTGACCTAATATGATGATTTAAGGTTTTAATAAACTATTATATGTGTATCTAAGTGGCATTAGTCTATCATAAGAGTGAGTAAAAGCTACAAGAAAACCCTTATTTTTTATATTTTTAATGTAACAGACAGGGTTGACCAGGTTAAAGTATGAAAATGATTGGAAGATGATGTATGAGACTTATATTTTATGATCATGTAATTTTTTTATCATTTTAAGGACTTTGTATATTCTAAACTGGTCATGACAGTTGACATATCGCTAAAAAGGCTTAATGAGGAAGACAGTGAGAAAACCATGTAGAAATGAGAATGAGATTAGGGATGGGTTACAGTGGATTAGGGATGGATCCAAATGTATGAAGTTATTTTAAAATACATATATCATATATCCCCTTTGATTATAATATTTGGAGATTCTCATATACAAGCATAAAGTTGCTCTCAAAGTGACTTGTATAACATAGTAAGGTATGTGTAGGGTGAAGACATGAGATTGGTCTATAAGATATATATTGATATTTAACATTGTAATATATTTGTTTGAATATGTTATAAATATTATTAAGGATAATATAAACCCATTTTAATTTCATAAAAGTGTTCAGACAAGTGTTCTAAGTCTCAGTTTCCATGACTATGTTTTTTGAGTTATAGGCAGTTTTTTATGTATGAGTGAGATTGATGTTCCCGAGTCAGTGTGCGTAGAATTGAAGAATAAAATACACATGAATTTATTTTATAGTTATCATAGGTCCATTTTAATAAATTTTTATTGATGAGAAATGCCTATGAAGATGTCAAAATTCAAAGGTTCTTGATTGGGTTCTTGAGGCTTGTTTGCAGTCTTGAGTGAGCATATGAAAATGGTTTGTTTGAGGTCTTTTGCACTATTTGGTGAAATATAATGAACATGATGATGACTCTAATGTTTTTTAGGTTATATCAATTTTATTTTTTGATATTTTTATATGTAAAATTTGAGTGTATGATTAAGATAATCAAATCAGACTTTCTAGTAGTAAGAAGGCCTAATTGTGAGTAGACCTAATGATGTGGTTTAAGGAGTGAAATGAGATAAATGGTGTTGGGTACCTAAGGTGAGATTATCAAGGGTATAATTGAAGTGTGTGTGAAATTTTTCATTTTTTTATGGATGTTCATGATGTTCCAAGGTGATCAAGGTAAAATGTGTGCTTTGAGAAGGCTTAATTGCATTAGTTCTCTATTAAGCCTAATTGTGATTTTTGTCCTTATGGGTGGTGACCAACCAATGTAGTGGGTGTTTCACTTGTGAAACATGTTTTTTGATATATAAAAAGGGTGATATAATCATGTATATATTTGTGTCTGACCAATATGGGTGAGATCAAGAGTCAAGTATAAAAAGAAGGGCTAATAGGCCTAATTTGACTAGTTAGAATATTGAGGAAATAAGTGAATGATATAGAGGTTTGGAAACTAGGTAGAGAACTTCAAGACCATTATAGAGGTGTTTTTATCATGTCATGAAGTTATAATAGTGATTCTATAGATGATGAGCAAGGTTATTTGATCTAATTCTACCAAAAAGTGGGCTAGCTGAGCGAAGAGGCCTAATAGGTTGTTTGAGAGAGATAAAAGAGAGAGAAGAGAAAAAGAAGGTGGTAATCATTAGTTGAGTGAGAAAAAAGTGTTAAAAGGTGATTATAGGTTCTTGGTAGATGAGTTGGTGTTGATTTATTCAGGGGGTTAGTGCCTCCTTGCAAGTTAGTGCTTTCTAAAGGACTAGTTGAGTTGGTGCTTGACTAGTAACAGGTGGTGCCTCACTAAATCTTGATTAATTGATTATAGGATTGTATTCCAAGTTGTGTTTCAGTTTGTTTTATCCCCCATGAGGGTTTTCCATGTATCTCCTTTGTTATTTTTTTGCTTCATGCTCATATGAATGATTTATTATGCATTTCTTTATCTTTAAGTTAATTTGAATGATTAATGAATGATAAGTGGAATTGAAAGAAAATTTTGCACATTGATTCACACCACCCCCAATAGTTTTGCTTCTAAAAATTGGTATTAGATTAAGGTCACTTTTACAAACCTAACAATCTAAGGGAGATCTTTTGAGCATAGTTATGGATTGTGATAATGAAAGTGTTTATTATGATTGCAATGAAGATCTATGCATATTCATTGAAACATCTTGTGAATTTTTGTTCAAAAGAGAAGAATAATATGGAAGAATTCACCTAGATTAGAATGAAAATAAAGACTTTAGAGGCACAAGTTGAGCAAGATGCAATCAAGATAAAGACATATCAAAAATCTGAGGAGAGTACTGGAAATCTTAATAATATTTTGGATAGTCAAATATCCTTTCGTGATATGACAAGTCTTGGTTTTAAATAAGAACAAAAGGAGTTTAAGGAGATTCAGTTTCCAAAAGTCAATGATCTATCAAGGAGTGATAAAGATTGTAGAATAAAGACCTATACAAAAGTGGTCAAGTTTGAAGTTAATCATCAACAAACCAAGAAGGGTATTATTCTGTCAAAGGATATCAAAGGTAGTGGTGTATCATCCAATGATCATCAAAATACAAAAGAGGTTAAGAAATCAAAGTATATATATATATATATATATATATATATATATATATATATATATATATATATATATATATTTAATGGTTATTGTTTCTCTTGTGGTCAATTTGTACATATAGTTGTTGACTATAGATGAAGTAGTAGAATCCTTTGTTATAACTATAACTAAAGAGGACATATTGCAAGAGAGTGTAAGATAAGATTTATGAGGAAGACCAGTCAAGTTAAGAAGATAGGTGGCCATGATATTAAATAATGGATCAAGAAAGTATAACCTATGGGTAAGGGAAGCAATAATATAGAGGAGAATAATCTATGATAGGCCAAACTACCTTTCATACTCAAAATGAAGATTTGAAGTGGTACATAGACAGTGGTTGTTCAAGTCACATGACAGGAGATAAGAGAAAATTCATCACTTTGAAGAAGAATGCCATATGATCAGTGAGATTTAGAGATAACACATCTGCTATTATAGTTGGCAAAGGTGCCTTGAGCTTGGACAATGGGAACACCAAGATAGAAAATGTATTGTATGTAGTTGGCTTGAAACACAACTTGCTGAGTGTAAGTCAAATGTGCACCCAAAGATATACCCTAAATTTTCATGACAAAGGATGTGAGATAAAGAGAACAAAATTAGGTAGGTTGATTGCCAAACCTAATAGAATTGAGAACAATCTATATATATTGAATGAGATCACAAAAGAGAAGTGATTTATGAGAAATATAGATGAAATTTGACTATAACATAGGAGGTTAGGTCATTTGAACTTTGACAATCTGGTCAAGATCAGCCCCAAGGGATCCTTGAAGAACATGTCCAAAATTTCCAAACCTGTAGATGCTCTTTATAAGGCATGTCAACATGGTAAGTAGACTAGGAGGAGATTCAAGTCTAAAAAATACTCTACTACTAGACCTTTATAACTTATTCATACTGATCTATGTGGTCCTACAAGGATTCAAATCATTCAAGGTGACAACTACTTCATGTTGCTTATAGATGACTTCACAAGAATGAGTTGGGTAACATTCTTGAAAGAGAAGTTAGAAACTATAAGTAAGTTCAAAATTTTCAAGGCTTTGGTTCAAGATCAATATTGATATTTAACCTAATAATATATTTGTTTCAAGATGTTATAAGGATAATTTATTATCATTTAAACCCATTATAATTTCATAAAAGTGTTCACATAGGTGTTATAAGTCTTGGTTTCCATGATTGTGTTTTTGGAGCTATAGGCAATTTTCTATGTATGAGTGAGATTGATGTTCCCGAGTCAGTGTGCCCATAATTGAAGAATATAATACACATTATTTTTTTATATAGGTCTCATAGGTTAATTTTAATACACTTGTGTTCATGATAGATTCCTATGAAAGTGTGAAAAGTTAAAGTTTCTTGACTGGGTTCTTGAGGCCTGTTTGCAGTTCTAAGTGAGCATAAGCATATGAAAAGGGTTTGTTCGAGGTCTTTTGCACTATTTTTTGAAATATAATGAATGTTATTATGACCTTGAGTTCATGAAGGTTATATTAATGTGATTTTTTATATGCTTATATGTCAAATTTGAGTGTATGATTGAGATAATCAAAGCAGACTTTTTAGAAGTACAAAGGCCTAATTACAGGTAGACCTAATGATGTGGTTCAAGAAGTGAAATGAGATAAATGGTGTGTTAAGTTGTGGAGCTAAAAGCTTCACTGATGCAAATGGAGGAGGTTGCTGAGTGTTATAGTAATTGACATTGGTCTGATCAACCGATGTCGGTCATCTTCAGTGTTCGTAGTAACTGACATCGGTTATGGGTCAGCCGACATCGGTCAGATAGGAACTAACATCGGCAAATTGTGTGTGCATGCATTTACATGTGCTTCCAGAACTGGTCTAATTTTAGACGGACAGTCAGTTTGCATGTAAAGACTAATTTTAGTCTTGAGTATGCGTTTCTAATTATTGTAATTAGGAAGTCTAATTATTGTTTTTATGGGATCAATTTAAGAGACCCATGGGGTTGTATTATAAGATTGTAGAATCATAAGGACTTGTAAAGGCAAGGACAAGGGTTCTTTCGAGTGTAAGATCTAGGTTTGCAGGTGTGCAAGACCAGGTTGATCTATAGGTGTGCAAGATCAGGGGAGATCTACATGGTAAGTAAGGTCAGTTGATTTGCAAGTGTGTGTGTGTGTGCAAGGTCAAAGGAGATCTGCGGGGTAGCAAGGTCAAAGGAGATCTGTAACACAACAAGGTGCAAGATTAGGGAGATCTACATAGAGTACTTTGAGACTTGGTGGACTGGCAATATTATTACTGACTGGTGGAAACAACTCAGTTATTGAGTTGATTATGTTTATAATTGAGAGAGAGAACTCTTGAGGGAGAATTACTGGTATGCCCAAGAGGTGTGGGAAGAGTGTGATTTCTTCATTGTGTTTTTTTTTGGAAGAGTGTTAATACAAGATTGTATTGTCTCTCTCATATTCTATGCTGTTTCTAAATTCTAGTTACATTTTACTTCTGGTTAAATTTTGTGTTTAGTTGCTTATGCAAAAGTAATCAAGTTGACTCTTAAGGAGTAGGGGTCCTGACAATTGGTATCAGAGCTTGGTTAGGTACACTAACACCTTGGTTTTAGAGTGTGTTAAGTGTTTGTTGATTACAGGTCACTCTCAGGGGTTTCTGATTGAGTGGAAGTAAAGAAATGGCAGAAGAAAGTACACTAAGAATGGAGAAACTCAATGGCAAGAATAATCAATTATAGAATTATGGAAGGAAAGGGCAGGTAAAGAAAGATTGTTGGTTGGTAGAAGATCCGCATGAAGGAAATAAAGAAGCAAATGATGCAGGTATTGTTGCATAGGATACTCTTATATGTTCCTTGGATAAAGTAGAATCTTGGGTTTTAGATTTTGTTACCTCTTTCCATGTAACCCAAAATAGAGTATTTTTCCATGATTATGTCTAGGGAGACTTTGGAAAGATTTATTTAGGGGTTGGTGAGCCTTGTCAAATTATTGGCAAAGGGGAAGTGCAGCTGAAATTGTAGACGGGCAACACATGGGTGTTGAAGGAGGTCATGCATGTCCCAGTCCTGAAGAGGAGTCTAATTTTTGTAGGAAAGTTGGGTGATGAGGGTTGCACAGTTACTCTCACAGCAAAATCTTGGAAAGTTTCCAAGGGTGCACTTGAATTAGCATGTGGTAAGAAAGTAGTTACTCTTTATCTATCTACTTGTATTACTAATTCTCCTTCTGTTTTATCTACTTTAGATGTAGATGCAAAGATGTGGCTCTTTAGGCTTGGTCACATGAGTGAGAAGGGAATGCATATTCTTAAGAGGAAGTTTGATGTCTTTGACAAACTTAAGAACTGGAAAGCCTTGGTTTTCAAGGAGAAGATGATGGATAGAGATCAGCTCAAGGGGCTAAATAATTCTGAGTAGGGTAGTTTGGACAAGGTTATGATCCAAAGTAAGCTCGCAGGTAAAAATCATCACTCACAAGAAAACATAGTTATCGATGTCAGTCAGGTGAGAATCAACGTCGATCAGGCAAGTATCGACATCGGTCATGTGCAGACCAGAGTCGGTGGTGTCGAGCAGGTGGACACCGATGTCAGTCAGAGAATTGATGTTAGTGATTAGGTGGACATTGATGTTAGTCAAGGAACTGACATTAGTAGTTAGGTCAGTTGCATCGAACTGACATTGGTCGGGTGTAGACTGAGAGATGACCGAGATCGGTCACTATTAGAATGGATTTTGGGTGGATAACAAGCTGTCAAGGAGTCTCAAATGCCCATGAGGAGGACTAAAAGGGTAAGTAAGCCTCAAATTCATTATTCCCCTTCTTTACACTACTTGTTGCTCACTGATGGTCAAGAACCAGGAAGTTTTAAAGAGGCAATGCAGGTAGAATCCAAAAAATAGTGGGAGCATGGCATGAATGAGGAAATTGATTCCTTGGGAAAGAACCAAATGAGAGATTTGGTTAAGTTGCCGGTCGAAATGAAAGCATTGAAAGAGAAATGGATTCCCAGGTTAAAGAAAGGAGAGAATGGAAACGTGAGATAGAAGGCCAGGTTATATGGTCTTGAACAGGTTGCAAGACAATGGTGTTTAAGGTTTGACAGGTGTATGACAAAGCATGGCTTTAGTTAATGTCAATGTTACCATTGTGTTTACTTTACCAAGTTGGATAATATTAGCTACATTATCTTGTTACTGTATGTAGTGTATATGCTTATTGCAGGGTCACACATGTAGGAGATTGTTGAGCTAAAGGTAAAGTTAGTTCAGAGGTATGCCATGAAGGATTTAGAAGCAGCAAAGAAATTCTTTGGCATGAGTATTTCTAGAGATAGGGAAAGTCACAGGTTGATTTTGTCTCCAGATGATTATGTGAATAAGGTAGTATAGAGGTTTAATATGCAGGATGTAGAACCGATTAGCACACCTATGGATGGACAGTTCACTAAACAGTGTCCCAAATCACATGATGAGGTTGAGTACATGTGTACTAGACCCTATATTACCCAAACAATGGGAGTTGTCAACAAGTTTGTGGCCAATTTAGGGAAGAAGCACTGGAAAGCAGTTTAGTGGATTCTCAGGTATCTGAGAGGGACCAACAGCAGGGATTCATGCTATGCAGGGTCAAGCACTTCTCTACATGGGTATGTAGATTCAGATTAGGGGTCCTGACATGGTGTTGGGGATATAAGGTGAGATTATAATGGGTCTAATTTAAGTGTGTTTGAAGCATTTTATTTATTTTGTGATGCTTATTATGTTCCAAGGTGATCAAGGTGAAATGTGTGCTTTGAGAAGGCCTAATTGCATTAGGTCTTTATCAGGCCTAATGGTGGTTTTGGTCCTTATGAGTGCTAATAAACCTATGTAGTGGGTGTTTAAATTGTGAAACATGTTTTTTGATCTATTCTAAGGGTTATAAAAGTATGGATATGTTTTTTTCTAACCAAGATGGGTGAGAGTAAGAGTCAAGTATAAAAAGAAGATCTAATAGGCCTAATTTGACTAGTTAGAATATTGAGGAAATGAGCGAATGATATAGAGGTTTGGAAACTAGGTAGGGAGATTTAATAACATAAGAGAAGTGTGTTTAAATTTTAATGAATTTATAGTAGTGATTATATAGATGATGAGCAAAGTAATTTTACCTAATTATACCAAGAAGTGGGCTAGTTGAGTGAAGAGGCCTAATAGTCTGTTTGAGAGAGATAGAAGAGTGAGAAGAGTAAAAAAAGGTGGTCGTCATCAGTTGAGTGAAGAAAAGGTGTCTCAAGTTGATCATAGGTTCTATTTATTTTATTTTTTACTAAGTTACATAGGGTTTTTGTGCCTCTTTTCAATTTGGTGCTTGTTGAAGGATTAGTTGAGTTAGTGCTTTACCAGTGAGGGGTTGGTGTTCCTCGTGGGGTTGGTGCCTCACTAAATATTGATTCATTGATTGTGGGACTATATTACAAGTTGTGTTTTTGTGGGATTTATCCCCTTTAAAGGTTTCACATGTATATCTTGTGTTCTTGAGTTATGTTCCTACTTCATGCTCATATGAATGATTGATTATGCATTATTTTCTCTTTATGTTAGTTTGAATGATTAGTGAATGATAAGTCGAATTGACAGAAAATTTTGCACATTAATTCACCCCTAATTTTCAATGGTTTTTATTCTAACACAAAACACATGTATATAACCTTAATGACCTTAGAGTCATCACCAAGTCCATTAGACTACACCATACAGGGTAAAAGACCTCAAACTGACCACTTCCATATGCTTACTAAGAACTGCAAACATGCTTAAAAACTTAGTTAAGAACCTTTGAATTTTCAAAAATTCATAAGATTTTTTCATGAGATAAAATATATTAAAATGACCCTATGATACCTATATAATAACTTCATATACATTAGATTCTTTAACTTTGTGCATATTGACTCAGGAACATCAATCTCACTAACACACAAAAAACTGCTTGAATGCTCCAAAACACAGTCATGGAAAAAAATGACTTAAAACTTCATGATATTAAAATGGGTTTGTATTATCCTTAATAATCCTTATAATATCTTTAAACAAATAGATTACAAGGTTTGATAGGAACATTGGTATTATAAACCAATCTCATGGATTCAATGTACACATACCTCACTGTGTTAGATAAGTCATCTTGAAAGCAAATTTATGGAATACACAAGCTTATTAGAAAATTATATCCAGTATGGATATGTGTTATAGGTGTTTAATAACAAACCTATGTAATTGGATCCATCCCTAATCATTGACAACCCATCCCTAATCTTATTCCCACTTCTGCCTAGTTTTCTGACTAGGCCTTTTTAGCGATAAGCCAACTTCCATGACTGGTTTAACATATTTTAAGTTTTTAACCTACTAAAAAACTTATATGAACATAAAATAAAAATATCACACATCATTCTCCAATGATTTTTATCTTTTGACCTAGTCAACCTTGCATGCTACATAAAAAATCTTAGAAATAAGGAGTTTCCTGTAGCTTCCACTTACTATTCTGACATACCAATGCCACCTAGAGGTACCCAAGAGAGTTTAATATATCCTTAAATAATAATATTTGTCAAAACCATTCTGATCCATTTCTATTGAGATCTTCCATATTGGGTCATAGTTAGGGTTTTAGAGTACTAAAAACCTATTTCCATTCTTAGCAATCATTCATAAAGGATTAACCCTCAACTCCAAAACCAATGCTAAGAAATTTGAGCTAGGACCCTTACCCAACTTCCATTAACTTCTTAGGGTCTCATGAAACTTTTTCACATGCCAACGAGCACAATAAAATCCTTTTCAAGTCTACAATACCTAATTTTATGCACATAAAAAAACCTCAAAACAAAATTTCATGTTTTCCTTTAGAATTTGACCTCATACTTGGTAAACACACTTGACACAACCTATTACATATATATCAATTCTCTCATGATTTCTATCACCTTGGAAACTAAACTTGACTCCTCATTGGGCCACACTACGTCTCTTTGCACATTAGGCCTTGAATTGCTAGTCACACTTAAACCTTGAACACAACTTGAAACCTCTTGTAATATTATCAAACCCTCATAATCATGTCATAAAACCTCATACTATGTTCACATACTGAAAAATTTCTTCTTACAAGTCTCATATTTTTCACCTCAACATATTACCTGTTAGGATTGTGGAGCTAAAAGCTTCACTGATGCAAACAGGAGAGGAGGTTGCTGAAGATTGCAGAGAAGTTGGGGTCGGTTTGATCAGCCGACGTCGGCAGGATAGCAAAGGGAAGCAACCGACGTCGGTCATATATCGGCCGACGTCGGTCACCTCCAGGCAGACAGGGACCGGCGTCGGTCGCCTGTGTGGTTCGACTGCGAGCTATTTACGGGCAGTTAGCTAACGAACCAAGTGTTTGCATGAAGAGATCTAATTTTAGACTGAGAGCTGCGGATCTAATTATTGTAATTAGATGTCTAATTATTGTTTGGATGAGATCTATATAATAGACTCATGGTTGTATTGGAAAAGTGTGCTAGGGAGTAAGAGAGCATAATTATAAGCTCCTTCTGTGTGTGAGGTAGAGCAATGGTGCGTTCCTCCTAGTGCCACAGTACCAGGTGTATTGGTGCTGGATTGGAGAGCCAGCGGGGTTCTTCAGGAGTGTAGGATCTTGGTCACAGTTGCATGGCCTATATAGGAGATCTACATGGTAAGTAAGATCGTTGATCTGCAGGTGTATGTGTATGCAAGGTCGAGGTTCACAGGTGAGCAGAACCATTGTTTGATTTGCAGGTGTGCAAGGTCATACAGACAGCAACACAACAGGGAGCAGTATCAGGCAGGATCTACTTGGAGTACAGGTGTGTACTCGGATAGAGAAAGAGGAAGGCAAGGAAGTTCCTTCCATAAGTATGGTCTGTTGAAGTGCAGGTTATTGCAGGTTCATGGGAGATCTACTTGAAGTACCTTGAGTACTTGTGGAGCACGTGGAGTGCTTGTGGAGTGCGTGGAGCACTTGTGTTATGCGTGGAGCATGGGAGGTGAACACCAACTCTGTATTTGAGTTGGGTGTTGTGACCTGTGAGAGGGAGAGCTTTGGGGAGAAGAATTACTGTTCACTTGAGGTGTGGGAAACCTCTGTAAGGTGGTGGAGAAGAAGTGGCATCTTCTTTATTGTATTCTTTTCTGTATAAAGTGTTAATACAAGTTGTGTATTGTCTCTCATATGCTGTGTTATTCTGAATTCTAGTTACTTGGTGAATCTGGTTATTTCCGCATATTAAGTTGTTTGAAGTTTGGTAATCAATTGTATGTTTCCGGTTTTGCATCCTGACAAGTGGGATCAGAGCATGTTTGTTGTTCTAGATTCCTGACAAGTGGTATCAGAGCTAAGGTTGCAGGAAGCAGGGTGTGTTTTGGTTACAAGGCACTCTCAGGGGTTTCTGATTGAGTGGGAGTAGAGCAACGGCAGATCAAAGTAAGCTAAGAATGGAGGAGTTGAAAAGCACAGACGGTTACTCACGGTTTGATGGAAAGAAAGAGCAGGTAAAAGAACATTGTTGGTTGGTAACAGATCAGCATGAAGAAACTGAAGATACAGATGTTGTTGCACAGGATGTGTTTGCAGGTTTCTTGGATAAAGTTGAATCTTGGATAAAAGATTCGATTGCCTCTTTCCATGCAGCCCCAGGTAGAGGAGCTGGTAAGCCTTGCCAAAGAATTGGCAAAGGGGAAGTGAAGCTGAAATTGCAGGCAGCCAACACACAAGTGTTGATGAAGGTCATGCAGGTCCCAGGTTTGGAGATATGGCTAATTTCTTCAGAAAGATTGGGTGATGAGAGATGCACAAGAACTCTCACAGCGGTAGCACTTGAATTAGCTGGTGGTAAGAAAACAGGTATACTTTATCTACTTGTTTATATTACTGATTCTTCTTCTGTTGCGGAGACGTGGCTTCGTAGGCTTGGTCACATGAGCAGGAAGGAGATGCATGTTCTTAAGCGGAAGACAGATATATTTGATAGGCTTAAGAACTGGAAAGCCTTGGTGTTCTTGGAGGAGATGGCGGACAGAGTTCAGTGGATGAGGCTGGATACATCTGAGCAGAGCAGTTTGGACATGGGTTTTGATCCAAAGGAGCTCGCGGGTAAAAAGTCATCACTCACAGGCGAACACAGGTACCGGGTCGGTCAGAAGGAACCGGCGTCGAACAGACAGGTGCCGATGTCGGTCATGTGCAGACCGAAGCCGGCAGTGTCGGGCAGGGTAAGACCGGCGTCGGTCATGCGACCGACGTCGGCAGTATGTAAGACCGATGTCGGTCAGAAGGACCGACATCGGCAGCAGGGACACCAGTGCTAGTAGGTTGGTAGTCAGGTACAGATGCATGAAACCGACGTCGGTCGGATGCAGACTGTGGGGTGACCGAGGTCGATCACTGTAACGAATTTTGGGTGGACAGCAAGCTGTCAAGGAGTCTCAAACACCCATACGGAGGACTGAAGACGTAAGTAGGCCCTCAAATTCGTTGTTCCTCTTCTTCATGCTTGTTGCTGATTGTATAGCAGGAAGGATCCAGGAAACAGGTGTGGGCTAGGCAGGATTATGATGCAGACACAGATGGGAGTTTTGGTAGGTTTGCCAGCTGGAGAAAGCACAGAGACGAATGGATTCCTTAGTAGAAGAATAGAGAGAACGGATACGTGAGACGGAAGACCAGGCATATGGTCTTGAGGAGCTGCAGGACAGTGGTACCAGGTTTGACAGGTGGAGGACGAAGCATGGCTTCAGTCAGTGTCAGGTAACTACTGTGGTTTGCCTTACCAGGTGGATGATGAGTCATGACATCATTCTGTTGCTGTATGTGGATAGTATGCTAGCTAGCAGGAGAGTACATACAGGGTTTTGCTGAGCTAAGGGTAAGATTAGTTCAGTGTCATGTCATGAGGAGTTTGGAGCAGCGAAATTCTTTGACATGGGAGGCATGGAGATCACAGGTTGATTTTGTCTCGAGCGGGAGCTGATGTGAATCAGGTGTTGGCGAGGTTCGGGATGCAGAACCGGAGCACACTAAGGGCTGGATAGGTACAGTGTCCGAAATCACATGAGGTCTGGTATAAACCTGAGTATTCCCATGCAGTGGGAGCTGTCAGAGTTAGGAGCCAATTCGGGGAAGTGGGTTCTCAGGTTTTCTGAGAGGGACCGGCAGCAGGTGTTGCTATGTGGGGTCAGGACTTCACTACAGGTGTTGTAGGTTCGGATGTGGTAGGGTACTCGGATGACAGGAGGTACATCACAGGTTGTGTGGTGGGTTGTCTTCAGGTGGGAGCTTGAAGAGGGATACAAACCAGGAAACAGATTAGACAGAGCACAGGTATAGGTACAGTGCAGCTGTTTATCTCCAAGTGGGAGATTGTTAGGATTGTGGAGCTAAAAGCTTCACTGATGCAAACAGGAGAGGAGGTTGCTGAAGATTGCAGAGAAGTTGGGGTCGGTCTGATCAGTCGACGTCGGCAGGATAGCAAAGGGAAGCAACCGACGTCGGTCATATATCGGCCGACGTCGGTCACCTCCAGGCAAACAGGGACCGGCATCGGTCGCCTGTGTGGTTCGACTGCGAGCTATTTACGGGCAGTTAGCTAACGAACCAAGTGTTTGCATGAAGAGATCTAATTTTAGACTGAGAGCTGCGGATCTAATTATTGTAATTAGATGTCTAATTATTGTTTGGATGAGATCTATATAATAGACTCATGGTTGTATTGGAAAAGTGTGCTAGGGAGTAAGAGAGCATAATTATAAGCTCCTTCTGTGTGTGAGGTAGAGCAATGGTGCGTTCCTCCTAGTGCCACAGTACCAGGTGTGTTGGTGCTGGATTGGAGAGCCAGCGGGGTTCTTCAGGAGTGTAGGATCTTGGTCACAGTTGCATGGCCTATATAGGAGATCTACATGGTAAGTAAGATCGTTGATCTGCAGGTGTATGTGTATGCAAGGTCGAGGTTCACAGGTGAGCAGAACCATTGTTTGATTTGTAGGTGTGCAAGGTCATACAGACAGCAACACAATAGGGAGCAGTATCAGGCAGGATCTACTTGGAGTACAGGTGTGTACTCGGATAGAGCAAGAGGAAGGCAAGGAAGTTCCTTCCATAAGTATGGTCTGTTGAAGTGCAGGTTATTGCAGGTTCATGGGAGATCTACTTGAAGTACCTTGAGTACTTGTGGAGCACGTGGAGTGCTTGTGGAGTGCGTGGAGCACTTGTGTTATGCGTGGAGCATGGGAGGTGAACACCAACTCTGTATTTGAGTTGGGTGTTGTGACCTGTGAGAGGGAGAGCTTTGGGGAGAAGAATTACTGTTCACTTGAGGTGTGGGAAACCTCTGTAAGGTGGTGGAGAAGAAGTGGCATCTTCTTTATTGTATTCTTTTCTGTATAAAGTGTTAATACAAGTTGTGTATTGTCTCTCATATGCTGTGTTATTCTGAATTCTAGTTACTTGGTGAATCTGGTTATTTCTGCATATTAAGTTGTTTGAAGTTTGGTAATCAATTGTATGTTTCCGGTTTTGCATCCTGACAAGTGGGATCAGAGCATGTTTGTTGTTCTAGATTCCTGACATTACCAAGCCTGTGCCTTCTCACTAGGTCTCTTCATGTAAATGGTTAAGCCATGAACTGGATTTGAAATCTCCTCTAAAGACTTAGATACCTTATACACATGTTTACACAATGTAAAACATCTTATAACATTCTCTACCAATGATTTGAATTCTTGATATCACTTCAAAACTCCTCATTAGGTCGGATGGAATCTAGGACTAGTTTGGTTGCATGCTTAGGCCTAAGACCATATCCCTATAGGTTTACCTTTAAAATTTCTTGAGTGTTCTAATACTTCATATTAATTCTTAGGAATCCTTGAAAATCCACTCATACTTGTATGCATCCATATTACTAGACCATCATCTTCATACACATGCTCATGAGATGATAATGCTCCTTAAAACTAGTGCTCAAAAGTATGCTTACCTTATATCTTGATCTTGACGTTGACATGGCATCAACCTCAGAATATTTACTAGGTTACCTTAAAATTATCTCTCAAAAGAAATACAATATGGTGCCTTCAAATTTTCTCTTTTCATAAGACTTCCTTGTCACATACCACTTCACCATGTATGACATCAACTTTGACCTTGACATTAATGACATCCATCTTGACCTTGACATCAATGATAACATTTATGTCACAACACCAACAATAGTAACATACCTCAACACACATTTCTAGTGTGAAGGGTATATAGTCCTCTTCTCCTCTTTCTCTCTTTGCTATAGTTAATCCTTATAGGGTGTTTGATTTGGTAATATTTGGTTATTCTAGTCTTTATATCCTCTCAAATAAAATCTAAGTCACATCTAAATCATCTCCATTAACCAATTTTAATCCTTGGTTTTAGACAAAATTATTATCCAAAATCACCTTCTCCCATCATCCTATATCAAAGACATCTAATCACTCTTCTTGCATCACCCTCATCATCCATCATGCCTATTTGAACCCATGCCCATATTCTAAGAATGGGACAAGGATCCAACTAAGAAAATGACCTCTTTGGGAATGTAGGTGACCAATACCAAGATAATGATGACATGCATAGCGAAATGCATACCCCTGGAGAGGAAGACTGGTTCACAAATGACTTCTTCCATAGTGATGAGGATAGGGCCCAATTTGACTAATATATCTATGAAAATCATGATCAAATTCTAGCCCAGGTCATTGAAATGGGGGGCACATTACCCTCTAACTTTTATCCAAACCTCTTGCAATATATCATTCATCCATCCACTAGGTCCAACTCTCTATCTCATCAAACTAATGTTAATAAAGAGAAAGAAGATAATCTTTTGGACCATGAACAAGAATTTGAAGAAGAGCCAGAACCCCTATGGAATAATCATGTTGAGGCTAATAAGAGAATAACTACCTTTGAAGATCAATTAGACTAATTGACTTAGTAAATAAATTCTCTTGCCTCTCAGTTTTGTGTCCAAAATCAAAGACCCATTTCACTAAGCCAACAAATTAGAAACACTAACCCCGATCATTTTGGACCTAGAACCACTCAAGATCAAGCCTTAAACCTCTTCATGGACCACTCATTTTCTCAAGAGTGGAGGATGATGAAGAAGACTCTTTAATAGATTGATCCTCACACCCAAACAATGAGATACAAGTATGAAGACTTTTGCACATCTCCTTTATAAAAGAGTATTTTACAAGTACCTTTCTCGATACATTTTGAGGTTCTAAAATTTGACAAATATAGAGGGAAAGGGGATCCACATGATGATGTGTAATAATTCTATGTGGCATGTCATGAGGTTGCCTATGATGATACTTATCTTCTCAAACTTTTTCCCAAAAGTCTCATGAGGTCCACATTGGAATGGTTTATGCATTTACGAAAAGGGTCCATATCCAGCTTTGGGGAGTCAACAAAAAAATTTGTGTGACACTTCTCCTTCAACATTGAGCATGACACCTCTATCATAGATCTTTATAATACTAAACAAAGAAATGGGGAAAGTTTTAACCTCATTCTTACAATGTTGGAGAATTATTGCCAATCAATTTCGTTGCATAGTTCCGGAGAAAGAGATGGATAAAATCTTCATTGACAACTTTAATACTTAATTGAAATATCAATTAAAGCTACAATATGCCAAGTCTTTTGATGAGATCATATAAAAGGGGATTCAAAATGAGAAGGCACTTATTGATAAAGGTACAATTAAATTATCTACCCAAAATGAACAGTCATAATCAAGATAACACTTTTTTGAGTAAACCTAATATCTTTAATAAGAACAAAAATGTTGTTGGGGTTGGAGTAACAAACTCTGAGCATGTTAAAATAGTGCATTAAAATTTCCCCTAATAATGAAAATAATGTTTCTACTATAAGAGTACCATGAGGAAAGCCAAAATCCCAAATTAAAAAATGCCTCTAACTAGTCTTGGTATACCCACAGAGACAATATTGCAATAGTTAATCACTGAAAATATGATCACTCTCCATGAAATCCAACCATTAGATTATAGTAAACCCTGACCATATTGGTATCATGAAGACACATTTTATTAATATCATAGAGTTAAGGGGCATGATACTAAAAAATGCATGCAGTTAAAATACTACATCCAAGATCTAATTGAAAAGGGGGATATATAATTAGAAGGGGAGAGTCCATCCAATCAATCCAAGAATTAGTAGTTGGGAATCTATCAGGACCCATTACCTAAGCATGATTAGAGGTAAAAGAAACCACTCAAGGACCAGGGTCAAGCCTTCACATCCAACTGAACTGATTACCATTCAATTCTATATCATTATATCAACACCATTAAAATCTAGGGGTCCCAAGAGCCCACACAACCACCATCCACCATCCTCAATATTAATAGGGAAACAACTGACTGTGTAATAACTACACAACATATCAAAATCATAGTTCCTAGAGCACCACCAAAATATCCATCCACTTTAACATCTCAAAGAGTCAATATCTCTAAAAATATCTCTACATATTTTGACAAACCATATGACATCATCCAATAGCTTGAGAAGACTCTAGCCCAAATATCTCTTATGGATCTTCTTTTAATGTTGTTAGTGCATTGGGAGATTCTTAATCAAGTCCTGAATGAACTCAAAGTCCTTAGAGATATTGATACCATCTAATTCAACGAATTGGTGGGTCATTTATCTTCTTCCCAATAGATCGCTTTCAGTGCCCAAGACATGCCACCTATAGGCTCACATCATAATTATCCATTATTCATTGAAATTTCCATCTCTAATAATAAAATCCCATGGGTAATCATAGATTGAGAGTCTGCTTTAAATTTGTGAAATTTGGACTTTTTGAAGAAGTTGGGGTACTTTGAGTCATCATTGGGTCATACTCTCATAATGATGAAGGTATATGATGATAATGAAAGGCCATCCATAAGAATTATTATCTTCCCATCATTGTGGGACTCATCATCCATCAAACTTTAATCCATGTCATGGATGTTGATCTTCCATATAATTTAATTCTAAGATGCCCATAGATCCATTAAATGTGAATAATTATTTCCACCCTCCATCAATGTTTAAAATTCCCTCATTCAATAATGGAGGTCATCATCCTAAGGGAGCTATAACACTTTTGTAGCTATCAAATGGACCAATCTCATCCTGCTTGCTATTGCCCCAACACCCATAGTTCTACTCATAGTCCCAAAGCTACAAAGTATATTCACCCTGATGACTTAATAATTACTTCAAATGAATCCCTAGACATTACTCATATTAATATCACCTCCATAGGTTGTGAAGAGTATCAAAACAATACCTTTTGAATTAGAGACCTACCACTCTCCCCACATAACTGTGGGTCCTTAGCCATGAGGAAAGATAATCCCATCATTTACCAATTTGGATCCATGGCCTTTACTACTAAAGACATGCTATCAAAGAGTTAATTTAATGATCCATATGATTCATGGCTTATTCTAGATGATGAGGCCTTTAAATTCCATAAACAAAAGTACCCCCAGCTTTAAAAGATGTTGCAGAATATGACTTGCAAAGGAAAAGTACTAGGGAGAGATGAATAAGTCAGGGTTAAACCTATAGGGGTTCAAGAACACCCAAAACTTCTTGGTTTAGGGTATAAACCTCTTGATATCGACCTAATAACTAGATTCTTAGATACTTATTTGGTTCTTGAGGAGTCTACCTCTGATGAATAAATTGAAACATGTTCCATTTATAGCCTTTATGAACAACTGGCTGCCACCAATCACTTCCATGACACCACCATCTCCACTATTAACATATCTATTTGTTATCCCACCCTAATAAACTGGGATCAAAATAATAAGCCTTCCTTTGATACATTACAAAATGATGAAGCTATTATAGAATATCTCAGAGCATGCAACTTTATGCCATCAAGAAACCATAAGAAAGGGTTCTCTATTAGTCTCAATGAGTCTACCTATTTTGGAAAACAATAAACATTTATAAATCAAATTGATGAAGATCCCTCTCCAAACATAAAATACAATCAACCTTCTCCTGAAGAGTCAAAAGTCTGTCCATAATTAGATATGGAGCTCCTAGATGAATTTATTTCAGAAATAGAGGAATTACCATCACCCATAACATATCTATAAGACCAATCACCTTCCCTCATTGAGGAACTTATTGAGGTCAATCTTGGAACAAAAGAGGGTCTCAAAATTTTCAAATTAGGGGAATTTCTTACACCAAAAGAACAACAAATATTTATCGAGTTGCTCAAAGAATATATAGATGTCTTCACATAGAGTTATTCATACATGCTGGGGCAAGATCCAACCTTGGTAGTGAATTATCTAGTTGTGCATAAAAATTCCAAACTTATCAAGGTAAAACTTCACAAGATGTACCCCAAGGTGGCTCTTCTAGTCAAAGAAGAATTGCAAAAATTCCTAGAAGCCAAGTTTATCTGTCCCATTGATTATTCTAAGTGGATATCTAATATTGTTCCCATGGCCAAACCATAGGGAGGAATCAGAATTTGCATGGAATTTTTGGACATCAATAAAGCATGCCCCAAAGATGATTTTCCCCTAAAAAATATAGACATGATCATGGATCCTGTGGTAGGCTATGAGATGTTATCCCTCGTGGATGAGTTTTTTGAATACAATCAAATCAAAATTGCTCTCAAAGATCAACACAAAACAACATTCATCACTCCATGAAGGACTTTCTATTATCAAGTGATGCCTTTTGGTCTTAAAAATGTAGAAGCTACTTACCAAAGGGTTATGACCATGATATTCCATGACATGATGCATGACATCATCAATGATTATGTAGATGATATACTGGGGAAGTCTAAACTCTGATCAGATAATCCTATAGTCTTAAGGAAAATATTTGAGAGACTTTGATAATATAAGGTTAGATTGAACCCAAAGAAATGTGTGTTTAGAGTCACCTAAGGGAGACTATTAGGGATCATAGTCTTTAGGAGGGGCATTGAGGTGCATCTGATGAAAGTCAAAGCTTTTATTAAAATGCTTCCTCCAAAAAATCTGAAGTAGCTAAGAAGCCTTCAAAGTAAATTATAGGTCTCTTGAAGAAGGGGACTCATTTCAACTAGAACTTAGAGTGTCAACAAGATTTTGATAATCTCAAGCAATACTTGGTTAATCCTCTGGTATTATCACTACTAATCATGATAAAGACTTACTTTTGTATATATCTACAACACTTTGCGCTATAGGGGCCTTATTAGTTTCAGACGATGATGAAGGCAAAGAATGAGAAATTTATTATCTCAATAGGACATTGATATTATATGAGCTTAACCCCTATTGAAAAGGCTTGCTTGATTGTCATCTTTGCCTCATAAAAACTCAAGTATTATATGTTAAACAACAAAGTCAAGCTAATAGCCAAGGTTGATCCTCTTAAGTATATGCTCTCTAAATCTGCCTTAATTGGTAGGATGGCCAAATAGATTATGTTGTTGAGTGAATTTGATATAAAATATGTAAATCAAAAGGACATCAAAGGAGGAACAACATATGAACTATTTTGGTCCTGCATGACCAAAATCATCTCTCCCCTTTTTAAAAAAATTATTTTGAGCATTCGAGTTCTTCATTTTTCAAAGCTTTTCCATAAATCTACAGACTCTACAGGCTTGAATCTATGGACTTTGCAGGCTTGAATCTACAGACTCTGTAGGAAGAAAATCTACGGACTCTGCAGGCCAAGTTCTAAGAGCTTCGCATGTTTATTTTTATGGACTCTGTAGGAAAGAAGCAAGCTCTCAACACTTAGGTGATTTCAAAGTTGGTTCAATGACAAGGTTCAACCAAAATGTCCATCGGCAAGCTTCAAAGAACAAAGGCTTGAACCGTTGAACTGTTGAACCTTGAACCATTTTGGTTCAACGGTTCAATGGGTGCAATGACCAATGGGTTCAACGTGCTTGGTGTAAAAGATCAAAAAGACTTAGCCAAATAATGAAGAATGAACCGATTGAACCATTGAACCGTTGAACCAAAATTGGTTCAATTGGTAGGTTCAAGGGGCTACCCCAAAGCCAAAGAGGCAAGTGCCCTTGTGGAGGGTAGACAACATTGGTTCGAAGGTCAAAGAAAAGACATAATTCCTTTGGATTTGTTCAAAGGCCCAAAAGGAACAATTCTTTGTGACTTTTTCTCCGATGGAAATGATTAAGTGAAGAAGGCCGAAGGAATTCACTCGAGAAGAAAGCCCAAAGAAATTGAAAGGAACAAACGGCTAAAGAAAAGAAGCTTTCTTTCGGACTTTTTGTCTAAAGGAAAAGCCCGACGGAAAAAGCCTGAAAGCCAAAAGCTCGTCGAAGATGCAAGATCCTGCCAGGGAAGTAAAAGCCCAAAGGTCGCATGAAAAATCCCAAAGGGTAGATACCCTTGCAGAGGACACTTGTTGTCAGAAAAAGGACCTTTTCCAAGGACCTGAAGGGACACCTTCCCTTTGGGACGTTCCAAAGGCTGAATAAAGACGCAAAAAGGAATCCTGAAAGACTTAGACACAAAGAGCTTGGTGTCCCTTTGGGACGTTCCAAAGGCTGAACAAAGACGTAGAAAGGAATCCTCGAAGACTTAGACATAAAGAGCTTCAAAGATTGAACTGATTGAACCATTGAACCATTGAACCATTAAACCAAATGGTTCAACAAGTTCACAGGTTCAAAGGTTCAACCAAGCGCATTAAAGATCAAAGAGGGGCAGAACCAATAAACTAATTGAACCTTGAACCAAAAGAGTTCAAAGTTCAATGGTTCACAGGTTCAAGCAGTTCAAAGGTAGCCTCAATCAAAGAAAGAAGTAACATGGATGATTCCAAAGCCAAGTTTAATGAAAGCGATGGTTCAACTAGAGAGCAAAGAAGCGCTTAAGCAGGGAAGTGATGGACCAAAAGAGAGAATGAACCAATGAACTTTCATAGGTTCACAAGTTCAAGGTTTAACATGGTTCAAGCAGTTGGCGACCATTGACGGTCTCACGAACGTCAAATTTAAAGTAAAGGAATATCCATGGAAATTCAAATAAAGCACATAATTTAAAGGAAGAACCAAGCGGCTGACCAAAAAGATAGCCCGATAGCTCAAATTGTAGCAGGAAAAGACAAAAGCAGAAAGAGGATAAAGAGGAAAATATCTACACAGTAGTTATTCCGGTAGCTGGAATAGTCTGCGAAGTAGATTTTCTAGATTGCAAACTTTGAAGACGTGGCCTATTTTTCTTCTATGAAGTAAAGGCAAAATGGACAGCTACACAGACATCATAAGGGACAGACTAGATGATCCAGACTCAGGAGAAGACATATGGGATGAAATGACATGCCATAGTTAAGACAACCACCCTGTTTTCAATGTAGTCCTTTGACAAACCTGGAAATACATTCAAGGCATTGAATGTATAGCATGGGCCATTCTATGGAACAAAGCGCCAAGTCTTTCTTGGCTGTGATATATTGTAATCTCTTATTTGTTATAAGGGAGATCTTCCCGTTACCAGAAGCAAAAGTCTACCCAAATTGAAAGGCGAATACTAAGACTTTGAGCTCAGATTGTAGTTCATATTATTTTATTTTCTGGCTCTTGGCTAAATGTTACTTCTGAAAGAAGAGAAGTACTTTCACCAATCACCTAGGATTTCTCCTTTGTTTGTTAGCATCATCTCTGAAAAAAGAGAGATGGATGGTTTATCCCACCCCTGTGTCGTACTTTCTACTTATATAAATAGTATATAGCCTCTGTAAATTTAATAGGGAACCTCCCCTTGATGAGAGGAGAGATTTGTCCCATGTTGATGTAGTAAAACTGCACACCTGGATGACCAATCTCCATATGCTATGGTGATAGGAACTATTTTGCTCACCAGTTAGTTGGTCGACAAAATATTCACCCAACAGGTGGTATGGCCCACAAAGCATCTTTGAAAGTCAAAAGAGGAGGTGAGAGAAAGTTTGATGCATTTATCCACTAATTTGCATGGGTTGGCTTATGTGAAAGCATATGAGGACATAATGATAATGGATCACATGTTTTTACTTTAGGCATGTGCTATGAGGTACAATTGTTTGTAGGCTCCTAGTAAGTGAGGTTGAAAGTTGGAATATTTTGATTCACACATGTGTGCACATGAAAAGTGGGAGACAAGGATCACTATGTAAGATTGAGGTCATATGTGGAGTGGGTGAGCACATGGGTGTGCACATGGAGTGGTCAAGTGGGCATGATGATATGCCATTCAAAGGCTTGAATTTTCACATGGGGGGACAAGATTCCTTATTGATGAATAGTTATCCCACATGGAGTTTGGTGAAATTTTCTCCTCTCTCTATTTAATCTCTATGTTGTAATTTTTTTTGATTTAATAGCATGATCTATCCTTTATATGTTCATCATATTAGAGAATCCATGCAAGCCTTGGGCTTGCATGCTTGGAGGTTGGATCATTTAGGCTAGTTTAGCTTGGTTCACAACCCAAATGCTTCAGGTGGAAACATTTAGTGATTTGTATGGAAGCACTAAAGGAGTTGCTATAGAGGAGCTATTGTCAAAGAGAGTGACTTTGAGTTTATTAATGAAGTCTGGAAGTTGTCATTTTTCCTATGGTTTTTCCTTGAACATTACAAGGTTTCCACATCATCTTTGTGTAACATGTCCTCTTGTTTGTTTATGTTTTGTGTAGCTTGTATTCTACATTTATTTCCTTATACTATAGGATATAGTTCATTAATCTAACATGTAACATCAAGAATTTATTCCTAACAACTGGTATCAAATCCATGCTAAAAAATTCCATGAGTGAACACTTCCTGTTGTTGGCTGAGTATGTGTAAGGTGAAGCTACTATGATAGGAGGAGATACTTAGAGATTAAAGAAAAAAAAAAGAGGTTTCTTTTTTGGCAAGTATCTCTTTATAGAGCAAGGTGGAATATCTCTTGGTGAAGATCCTAATCTATTCATGTTCATGAGGATAAGTTTGTAGGAGAGTTGAAGAGAAAGCTAAAAAACCTTTGCCAGACAAGTCAATAGCCTACACAATGTTGTCGTTGGAGAAGCAACTCTACAACTTGAGGAGTAAGCTGGACTCCTTTGGATGAGGTAGTAGACAAGGCATGACCTTGTCATGGTTTTTGGAAAAAAATAGAAGGGATTTTGATGTAGTATCCTACTAACCACATTTTTTTAGCCCAGATGTTGCAGTGAATAAAAATCCATGCAAATGAAGGAGGTACATACAAACCTGAAGTTGTACCTATTTTGAAGTAGCTGAGGAAGATGAAGATGAAGACATAGATGAACAAGTGAGACCTAGTGTTCTTGGAAGGAGAATGCTAGTGTTGACCATAGGACTCAAGGTGCTAAAGTGTTATATATATAGTTGTGGCATGTGGCCATGTAAACTGATGCATGGACTAACATTGTAGGCATGAAAGCTGGTGTTTGGTAACATTTGGTAGAGTATGGTGCATTTAAAATGCTAACTCAAAAAATTGGTAGGTGTAGTGATGCACCGAGTAGCATGATGACTTCTTTGGAGCTCTAATTGGTCCACTTGTATCATGATGATAGCAAGAGGCTATGAGGAGAAGTTTGATATTGACTTTTATGTCATCTTCTTTCTTCACTACTATCAAGAGTTCTGTGTGCACTAATTTTTCTTCAAGGATTCAGAGCAATGTGATTCCTACATGGTGATCTCTCTTAGGGAGAGATAAAAAAGTGTTGAGGTAGAAAGTTATTGGTTTAAATGTCGAAGAAGTCATTGTATGATTTTCTAGTAGACGTGCTAAGGAGGTACATGATTTTTAGTACCTTCATGGGGCCTATATGTTATGACATATTGGAAGTAGGCCCCAATGTGATAATTATTTTAATTGATCAATAGGGACATATAGAATGAATGTGGTATGGAAGATCAAACCAAAGATGGAGATGCACAAGGATGTGAGAGCAAGGAAGTACCCCACTTCTTGTATTTTAAGTTATCTTCCCAAGAATGTCCCAAAAGAGGAGAAGACATATTGTGTCATGTGTATTGGATTCATCAGGAGTAGAAAAGCCTTGTAGTGCCATGATGAACACAAAACTATATATTTCTCAAGTAGTGGGAGTTGTGAGCGATTCATGGTAGAATCCTATTGGATGATTGGTTTATGTGTGGAGAAGTTATTGGCCACTTCAATGCTTAATTTGCTATGGAGAAACAAATGTTGACAAAGTTAATCAGGATAGAGAAGTTTTAGTAGTGTTATAAAACTTCTACTGGGTTTGTGTTAGGGTAATAGAGGGCATAAATGAGCATCTGGTTGCAAATTACTTAGGTGTGGTAAAGCCTATGTATATTGACTTTATGTGGGAGAATGTTAGGATGTGAAATCACTATTCATAGTCACTATTCATGAATCACTATTCATAGGCATTATTCATGGTGATGTGGATGGTTAATGATGTGACTAGGTGATAACTTGGCATGACCCACGGTGGGTGGTATGACCCACAGAGCATCTTTGAAAGTCAAAAGAGTGGGTGAGAGAAAGTAGGGTGCATTTCTCTAGAGTCACATGAGTTGGCTTGTGTGAAATCATATGAGGACATAATGATAGTGGATCACATGTTTCTACTTTAGGCATGTGTTGTGGGGCATAGTTGTCTATGGGATCCTGGTAGGTAAGGTCAAAAGTGGGAATTTTTTGACTCACACATGTGTGCACATGGAAAGTGGGAGACAAGGATCACTATGCAAGATTGAGGTCACATGTGAAGTGGGTGAGCACATGGGTGTGCACATGGAGTGGTCAAGTGGGCATGATGAGATGCCATCAAAGACTTGAGTTTGCACATGGGGGGAAAATATTCCCTATTGATGAATAGTGCTCCCACATAGAGTATGGTGCAATTTTTTCCTCTCTTTCTATTTTATCTCTATGTTATAAATGTTATTTAATAACATGACCTATCTTTTATATTTTCATCTTGTTAGAGGATCCATGCAAGCCTTGGGCTTGCATGCTTAGAGGTTGGATCCTATAGGCTAGTTTAGCTTGGTTCACAACCTGAATGCTTTAGGAGGAAGCATTGATTGCTTTTTATGTAAGCATTTAATGATTTGTTATGGAAGAGCTATTGTAGAAGAGAGTGATGCTAAGTTTATTAATGAAGTCTAGAAATTGTCATTTTTCCCATGGTTTTTGCTTGCACATTGCAAGGTTTCCATGCAATCTTTGTGTAATGCATGCTCTTACTTGTTCATGTTTTATGTAGCTTATATTCCATATTTATTTCTTTGCACTGTAGGATATAGTTCATTGATATAACATGTAGTATTGGGAATTTATTCCTAATAGAGTTCTAAACAAAACATGAGAAATTACTTCCCTATAAATAATTAGTAGACCAATTGAAGCAAATTTTTTTGTCCATCACATTTGAACAAGGTCCCAGGGGAAGTAATAAAGAAATAAACTCCATGGACACCATTCGGTCCTTGATATATCTTCTAAAATATGTCCTTGAAGGTAATTTTCTAATTGAGTAATTGATATTACTGGCTCATCAATCCATGGCTAATTGTATGCCATACCTGATCCTAGTCTACCCTAGTATCATGACATATACATTTATCTCCGTGAAAAAATCTTACCACTAGACCTCAATCATTACCAACATAAAGCCTTCATCCATCACAAATCTTGTTACACCATCCCTAGTAGCATGCTCTATCAACAGTTCTATGATGGGACCCTATTGAGATTCCTAACACCAGAGGAGGCTACTCTTGCAATCAAGGAGGTCCATAATAGTATCTATGGTATTCATGTCAGTGGGATGGCCCTAGCCAAGAAGTTACTAAGGACTAGATACTATTTGCCTGTAATGGATCATGAAGTCGACCAGTATATACACAAATGTGTAGCCTGTCAAAAGCATGGTAATCTTATTCATGCCCCTGCATAAGAGCTACAACCTATAATCAACCCATGGATATTTTCCATACGGGGATTAAATATAATTAGCAAGACTAATCTGACATCATTTGATGGACATAAGTTTATCATCACTGCTAGAGTTTTTAAAAAATGGTTTGAAGCCATGCTGCTCATTTATACCACATGACTCTAGATATCAAAATTTATTTTGATTGAGATCATTTACTGCTTTGGCATCCCAACCAAAATCTTTTCAAACAATGATAAGTATTTTAAAAATCAAGAGGTTGAAGATATGTGTAAATGTTATCACATCAAGCAACACTTTTCCACACCCTACAATCCCCAGGGTAACGGACAAGCAAAAGCAACTAATAAGATGCTTCTTAATATTCTCAAGAAAATTATCAATAATGTAGGTAAAAATTGGATTTTTCAACTATACCTTGCACTTTTATCTTATAGAAATAGTTTTATAATACCTATTGGGGTTACTCCATACTCTTTAGTCTATAGAACAAAAGTAATCTTGCTCATAAAAGTTGAGCTCCCCTCCTTATGAATCTCTTGATGGGGCATGATAATTGATCATAATTCCAGATAGGAACAACTACAAGAGCTTAAACTATTGGTTGTAAAACATCAAAATTATTTAAACCATCTTCAGGCATATTAGAATAAGCTCAAGGGCTAATATCATAAGAAGATCTAGCCCTGAGAATTTGCAGTCGATGACCTAGTCCTCAAGGAAAATAAAAAGAACACCAATTTAGACCATGACAAGAAAGGAAAATTTGAGGCAAATTAGCTTGAGCCTTATATCATTGTTGTGAAATTTGTATTAGGATCCTATAGATTGGACACGCTAGATGGTGATGAGCTTGATGATCCTATGAATATTATGCATTTGAAATGCTTTTATACTTGAAAGGCTTTTTCATAACCTCTGTCTATGAGTCCCCACTCTTGGGGATACATCCATTGCCACTTCACTTCTTCCTTTCATTACAATCCATTCCATCATTTTCCATATGACCTTGGTATTAATAGTGGGAATATATTGCATTCTTAGGTAGAATTAGGAGACATGACTTTCAAATAGGAAAATCATTGTTAATCATATGGGGAAAATATTTGTTGAGGAGTCTTCAAGAATATCTAACTCCACTTTCTAACATCTACTCATCCCATTTTGGACATCTTCATATATATCCTAGTCTCATCCTCCTTGACAATTCTTTTTCCTATTTTCCTCAATTTCATCCCAACTTGTCCATCCATATCCACCACTAAGCAATGATCCACAAGAACCCACTAACCTCATCATTATCAAAGGGTCATCTAATATCCTTAATCTAGGATCCCTCATGCACTTTTACCATTGAATCCCGATCATTCACCTTAAACCTTAGATATGGTCATTTTCGAATGATTTTGGATCATTGTCTCATTTGTCACAACTCATTTTGGGAACAATCAACCCTTGTACAAGTCTAACTATGTTCCTAAAATTTGTTCTTCTTAGGACCTTTTGTATATATTATCTTTAGCAACCTTGTTATTAAGTGTCATTTATTTAGGTTATTTATAAAACTCACACGTATGTAAGTCAATCATCTTTCACCTAATCCTTTTTATCTTTTAACTAGTCAGTTTTGTATATGTCTTATGTTATCCTTTTATACATATGTGTATGTGTGTTATTAATCAAGTTTGTTAATAATCATTACATCTTGTAAATATTTGTCATAGTAACTTTTGTTATCTTGTTATCTTTTCTTTTTAAACTTTATTATTTTTGATCAAGGGAATGAGGATGGTCTTAAGTAACTACCCAACATCAAAATTGGGAAAGTCACTCAAATGAAGCTCCCATGCACTGTGAATCCAAAGTGTCCTTGATTAATTATCATGTCATTGTTACACTCACACTTACATGTGCAATAGTAAATTGGATTACATATATATATAATGGCTTCAAATTCCCCCCATCCCATCTTGCTAATCATACCACTATCCAATCTAACAATCCTAATCTATTGCCCCAAACCCACCCATCTCCTTGGTGAAGGAGGTTTTTACCCAACATTAGTTTGTGAGCCACATAATTTAAATTATTGGATTATTTATTAGCATATTGTTAACAAATACTACATATCATTTTTACCATCACATCATCAACATAAAACCATAATCATCATCCACAATCAATAAAATCATTTTTATCATTGCATCTCATCTACAATAATATAATCTAAATATCTCATCTCATTTTCACAACACAAAATAATTCCATAAGGAAAACATCATATAAAACATAACCATCACATCATCATATAATCAATTATCTACACATATCATCATCATTATCTCATCCATAAATACACAACATCATAAACATAACATTAAAATCACATAACATAAATAAATCAAATCCATGATCCATATATTTATACCTAAAAATCACATAATCTAACTCATCCATCCATAACATAATCACAATAAACATCATCACATAAACATAACGTCATATATCACAAAATCATAATCCTATATATCAACGTCTATAATGTCCATCAAAGTCCATGTTAAAATATATAAGTACATAAATGGGCCCCATGGGCTTCAATGTGCTATAATACATGAAATTCTATAATATGATATATGTCTCCCAAATCATAAATCTTGACTCACTACTATCCAGGTGAACCCCTGGTAGGCTGGTGTACCAATTGTGAGGAACTAACTCTAAATGTCATTACACACTGACCAGGTGGAACGACTACCTCATATAAGCCCCTATAATACTGGGCCTCCCATGTCATCCACATTATCTATCTCATGAACTTTCCCATCCCCATCTATGATAGTGTTGCATCACCCTC
Organism: Torreya grandis; assembly: GCA_037957365.1. Classification (NCBI taxonomy): domain Eukaryota; kingdom Viridiplantae; phylum Streptophyta; class Pinopsida; order Cupressales; family Taxaceae; genus Torreya; species Torreya grandis. The sequence continues at coordinate 3,088,913 of JARHVA010000074.1, read as the reverse complement.
CTCCTTGGCCTTCTCCACCACTTGTAACTCTCCCATTAACTCCCTCACCCTAGACTATAACTAACTAATCTAGCCTTGCAAAGTGACTATATGAGCATCATAACTCTAGATATATGCCTCCAATGTAGTTATTTTCCCCTATAAGGTTGCTACCTATCCTATCAAACCTATGACCTATCCCAATATTCCTACCATCTAGTTGTACCTCTATGTTATCTACCCCTATAAATCTACATCCATCTTGTATCTCTCAAAAATAATCCCTATAACCTTTAAGGCTCAATATTGTACCTCTCTCATTAGCTTATCCAATAGTACTCACTCATCTTCATTCAAAGGAGGCTTGGATGGCCTTACCTCATCTACACCTCCCTTCCCTCCATCCTGAACTCCCCCTCCAACTTGCCCCCCAGCTCCTGTCTGATCTCCACCTTGACCTCCCTAGTCTCTTTCATCCACATCCATCACATTTGGCCCCCCTATCCATCCTATTGGCCCTATGCTTGGGGATGTAATCACTGACCTTGGCTCTTCCCTAATCTAACCCATGCCTATAACAATCTTTGTACAACCCTCTTCCTCACCCTGGTTGGGCATCTGAGTAGTTTGTGTGGTCATCTTTATACCCACCAAGTTGTGTATACTATCATCACTCTAAGATTTGGGATCAAAATATGGTAATCCCATACTATCAGGGTAATGCTCTCATAATCAACACTAGCTAAAGCCCTATCCACTAAAATCCCCCATTGAGGCCTTTCTCTTTTGATATAAGTAAATAAATTATCCTCACCAAGTGCATCCTCTAGCCTCTTGAAGTATCATTGTACATGATCAGGGCTATACCACTTAATGATTTAATCGTGGTGTTTGATAAGATAGCACTCGATAAGCATAAACCATATGACATCTACATCCTCAACCCATCCCCATTGGACCTATTTATATGGCATAAAGGTAATATGTTCCAGTCATAAGTTATCAAATGCTTGCCTATAGAATTGAATCTCCCCATCATGAGACCTCTGTACTCCTAAAATTACATAACACCCAAATACTAGGTGATGTTAGGGCTCTCTAATTGCATGATTACCCAAAGGCCACTCTATAGCAATATGTTCCTAGCTCCATATCTATAGTAGTAGAGAGGGGCCTCAGCTCATTGATCCCCTATATGTTCCCATATGAAACTCTTTGTATAAGTGGGCTAACATAACTGGACCCTAGGGAAACACTCAATAATCTTGGACCATGTTTGAAACCACATCCCCTAATCCCAAGTAAAACCACTGACCACTCTTGTCCAATAAGAATATGGCAATCACAAAAGACATAACCACAAGTGTCAATATATCAATCATGCCTTCCTAAAATGCTCTATCAATATCCACTCATGAATATTGTACCCCAATCTATAATCTCCCAACATATCTCTAAACTATCACACTAAAGATATGTGAGCACCAATATATCATGTGGCCTCTCATAAGAAGATGTAAGATCTGTAAATTGTCCTCAAGAATAATTATCATCTCCTTTGTCATGAAATGAAAGGTGTTGGTCTCAAAGTGCCATCTCTCAACTAGAGCCATGATCAATGCCCTATCAATCCTCACTAATGGCATCATTGTGACCTAATATAGGCCTATCAACTCTAGTACTCCATACTCCTCAAGCATCAATAAATGCATCTCATGTAAAACCACTAAACATCATAGTCAAGAAGCCATCATCCCTAAATCCTCCTGCACTAACACATAACCTATCAAATCACGTTGATCTAATTACACCTACATCTAGCCTATCCCATCCCATCAACCTAATACCTACATCCCCAACTCACTCATCTAACTGATCCATCCTATCCATATAATTATCCTTTTTATTCCCTTTTTTTTCAAATCATACTACCTCACCCTATCCAAATTATTCATCTACACCTTCATCTAAACCCCACTCACCTCATTTTACTAACCCTTACCCCATCCTAATCTTCCCTAACCTAATCATATACCTTCTAACATTTACAAGGATAACCCGCTAAAAAAATCTTAACCTAATCACCCTAAGTACCCAATCCTTCTAACTTCCTTCCCTAACCCATCTCCTAACCCTTATCCCTACCTATCATAATATCACAACTTTCAACCTAGCCTTAAATGCAACTTTGATAAAAATGCTAATCATAATATGATGTTTTACAAAACCACAAGTCTAACCATGTAATTTTGTAAAATTGCTCCTCTCCCCTTGCAGTATCATAATATCTCAACTCACTTATTATATATTAGAATACTACAGGTTACCCATCATGGTGTTGTAATACCATAGTTTATGATTGCAGTATCATAACTTACGAGGACAATACCACCAACAAGGACATTACCAATAGTCACAATATTGTCCCTACAGCATGTACATCTAATTAATGATGAAATAAATGCAAAAATGATAAAATCCATAGTCTAGGGATGAAACACTCACTAGTGGTCACAAGATTGGTTGGCCTCTAGTGCTCCTAGACTCTCTCTCCATGATGTGATGAATAAGGGATGCGATCCATTTTTAGAGCTCTAGAGTAACATATTAAAATGGGTAAAAGATAAAATGAGTCTTTTATCCCTCCATTTTCCTATTTTACCCCCTCATTCACCCCTTATTGTACCCCTTGTACCCAATTTGACCATCACTACTCACATTATCATACCCTGACTACTACTCTTGGTCCCCAACTTCCATTACATGATCTATTATCACACTTCATCATCATTTTATCAATCCTAAGTCTCATGGGCATAGTATTTTATTCTCTATTATAAGTCCCAAATCTTGAGTCAAAATTACATTATCTTGAGGTCTTTTAAGATTGTGTAGGTAACACTTGGCCACATTCTCATGCCTAGGGCTAGCTCAACCACTATTAACATGCCATCTCATCCCATTCCCTATGGGTCACTCACAATAATTAAATTATTTTGAGCTACACATTCAACATAAAGTGGCTTGTTATCACTCATCATCTAGTAAATGTCCTCTATAAGCTTCCATCTATCCCTATCATGTGTCCTTGCTATAGGAATTATCCTTGACTTATGGCCTATCTCATCTCTTTATTTCCTAGACAATGTCTACATCTCAGGAATTCAAGTCTTATCATATTAATCAACCTACCTCCCTTCTAGACATTGGTCAATTATCTAGAACTCATCCTTTGAGGCTACATAAATTTATCCCATAATATTTATGCTTATAGAATTTGAATCATAGATACATCATTTCTTGGGGCATCCCAACCCCTTATCTACATCCTGGTCCTATCCCACCCCAAGGATTTCCGTTTGAGTGACCATCCGACTTGTTCCACATCGCATGATCCCTTGAGGGGGAATAATGTCTACTAACATGTCTATTATCACCAAATATTTCACCCTAAAGGAGGTTATTCAAGCTTACTCTAATATTTGGGTAACATTGGAATACCTTTAGGCCTATGGGTTTCCTATATTAGAGGTAGACCTCTAGGTTTAAGGGATAGCTCCATGAGTTTGCCTTTAAGTGCTTATCACCTACACTAGTTGATTGCTTATGGGAAAAGAGATAGAAGTATACATGAAAATAAACTATCCTAAGGGGGTGATAGACCATGAATAGTTCCATAAGATCAACATACTTATTTCACTAAGAAACAAAACCTAAAACACTAACTTCAAAGTCCTAAGATGTTATAACATTAGTAATTCAATGTAGAAGTGATATACATGAGACAACTCAAGGTAGGTGGACCAGAGGTCTAATTATATAATCTAATTATACTCACACACTTTAATGGAGCCAAACACACTAGCTACACTCCATATGACCTATTAGAATGAGAACTTCTTGTACTAGACATGAAAAGATAAAGAAAAGTAAGGATAGAAGCTTATCAATAGACTTCAAATTCATCACTTTTCACACTTAGATAATATGTTTATGAACTCAAATAAATATTTTATATATTATTCAAAGGTAAAGTACAACATCAAACTAGCAGGGCTTCACCATACATGGTGTGGAATTAGAAAATAAGAGCCAAAATGGCTAGTACTTATAGAATGTGAGAAAGGAGAGAGAAGCATGGAGCTCAAAGTCATAAAAACATGTGTCAAGATAAGAGAGAGATTTAAATTTTCATGAGAATGGAATATGAAAAAAACCATGTAAGGTATTTGTGGATAAATGTCTCTCCAAGCATGAAACTCTTCAAATTTAGCATAGGACTCTTCAACTGCCTATTTGGAAATTGCCTTCAACATTTGGCCTTCCTTGAACATTCTATAGTAGACTAGAAATAGATGACATAATTTTAATATGAAGGGGGGTTATAAATAGGCTCCAAAATCCATTATATATGTCCTTAATCATCAATCTTCTTCTGGATAAGTGTTCTCATTTTCTACAGTCATTATCATCCTTCTTTCACTCATCCTTCACACTTGGAACCAAAATGGTCTTTAGTTCCTCAAACCAATCCATAAACTGGGTGATGTGACACTTTTCAAGATTACTTATGTCCTTATATTCATCAAATAACACCTTTACTTGTCAAGATTCACTATGTTAATTTAGATTTGCTAAAGTGAAGGTGCTAGAAAAGGTACTTGTGTACTTAAATAAAGAAATAAATGGATATGAGGAGATATATTAGGTCCCACTCTATCTACCAAAGTGATCCTTATAATTTTAAACTCCATTGTACCTATAAAACATAAAAAATTGTTAATAAAATCCATTATGTACCCTATCCGTACAAATAAGGTAGAAGCCAATCTGATGGGAAGGATCCTAGGGAAGTCTTATACAAGATAAAATCATTTTACTACCCCAAATAACTCATTTGGATGCATTTTTATTAGCTTCTTCCCCATCAGGTCATTAACAAGGGTTTTGGAGGGTTTTAAGTAGTTTAGACCCTTAAGGATTGTTCATTAAATTATGATGTTCAATCCTCAAACAAGTTCCATTAAATGCTTGTTTAGGACCCTCTTCAACTTATCCTAGCTCCTTAGAGATCCATGCTAAGTATCCATACATATATGAGCTTCCAAACTTAGCCTCTTGAGCTCTTATTTACATTTTGTGCAAGCTATCATGCTTCTAAGCCAAGAGATGGAGTCTCTGTGACCTCTTCTACAAACCAAAGGATTTGACACACCTTATAACTCCCCATGAAGGTTCTCCAATTATTTATAATTCTCAATTGACCCTATAAGTGGTATTATATCCTTTTTAGGCATTAGGCCTAATCTAAGCCTAATAGGTTTGACTGCACCTATGTGGGTTTAGGCCATCATGGTTGGCCTCTAGCACTTGTGAGTTATTTTACATATTGGTTCATGTTAACCTCAAATCTTTACACCCTTTTCAAGGTTTTCACAATCTTCAACTTATCCCCATTGCCCTTTAGTCACTCAACCTATAGATTTGTACTTTTTGGGAGTGCCCTCTATCTGAGATAGAACAGAGGGTCCTTCATTTATTGTCTCAAGTAAAACAAGTTTATGAGAGGTTTGAGCAGGTAATGGAGACCTTCTGTTAAATTTATAGGTTTAGACCACACTCTTAGTGTAGACATCCAATTCCTAACACCATTGTTTTGAAATTGTCAATCTTACTGAAAATTTGTGAAAATGTACAATTTGGGTCAAAATTACTTAAACGTGCCAAATGGTTAAATCTTGTCATATACAAGTGCAAATTTAGGCTAATGTATCCATAAATAGGGCAATGCATTTTAGATGATTATTAACTTTAATCAAATCATTTTGAGTCAAAATAATGATTTTGCACTTGGGTGCTCTAGATCGCTCTTTTCTACTAAATTCTTTGGCATGTGACATGTGCATGTGTTATTTTGTATCAAAAACATCCTAAATGGGATATTGGTCTATACGTAAATAACATCATCCTCTAATTTCATTCTAGTCAAATTATAGCCTAGTAATATGACATTCTGACCAGTTTGATTAATTGTGCACTAATTTCCAAAGAATTACACTAGAATTGATTAATCTTACTTAGGCAAATTAATCTAAATTATGAGCTTAAGTAAGAATTCCATAGAAATTATTGAATATTTCTTTACTGGAAATTGATTCTTATTAACTTCATCATAAAATGACATTATTAATGGGGTGACATCCATAAGCCATAAATGGAATAAATATCAAGTTTAAGGCCTCCCATACCTCTTTAATGTCCCTTCCTCCTAAATATTTATGAGGGCATTTATGATTTGAGCCTCTAAAATTGAATGGATTTTTGGCCACACATCTTGATATCAAGATGGATAGTCATCATTCATTCTAATCAATTTCAAAAATCTATAAATATGAAGCCTCTCACTCACATTTTTAAGCTTCATTTGTGTAAACTTGTAATGTATGATTCTCTCCACAAGTCATATTTATGTAGTATGATAATGCATTATTTGCAACAAGATAGCTTCATTTGATAGGTATAGCATTGATTTTCATATCATGAGCCTAGCTTAGTTGGTGATCTTGAGATGATGGATGAGCAAAACATTCATCATTAACGAATACAAAAACTCGAAATAAAGGGGGAAAACATGTTTTGAGTCGCATTTGGATGGTCAGATGATCTTGGGAAGGCAATGTATGTTTAATTTCTTTCATTTGCTCTTAATTGTCATTTACACACCTCGTTGAATAGTTTGGCCTATGTTTTTAGCTCTTTATGCATTTTTTTGTGTTTTTCATGACTAATTCTTGATCTAACCATCTTTGTAATCCATCTCTACATCTTGGCATGCTCAGTGGGACCATACCCCATGAATTTATTCTTAAAGCATATACAATCATCCTACTAACCAATTTCATGTATAATCTTGGAATTATTCCCAAAGAAGGTGAAAAACTCAAGCAAAAAGACATTTTCTAGAAGTGGCAAATTTTCCTTATAAATCTATGATTTTGTCCTCGGGACCACAATATCATAGTTTACACAGTCACAATTTTTCATTTATACTTGCAATTTTACTTTTTAATTATTTCTGGTCTAAATGGTCTTTTTGTCTATAGGGTTACTTGTGATATTTTAATATCATGACTCCACAGTCGTGATATTTTAATACCATAATTTCACAAATGATGATATCATCAAGGTAAGTTGCGGTTTTAGCTCTAAACCACTAGTGATTAACTTAATTGTTTGGGGTTAAGTTGCAATATTGCAACTCTCAATGTTATAGTTTTGCTTTGTAACCTAAATTTTTGCCTAATAGAGTCATGATTTTAAGATTTTTCTTTGTTTAACTCATGAATTAAAATTTTATACTAACTATTGTGATTTTACAAATTTGTGGTTTTACACTATGGGAACTTGAGAGAATGTTTTCCAAACTTGTTTGTTTGATTATCAATTAGGCTTCAAAGCTAAAGGAAACTCTCTAAATTTTCTTGTAGGACCCACATGAAAAAGTGATCATTTTGAGCTTGAATTGAGTCTTTAACCTTCCCTTTGGTGTTTAAAAGGAACCTATATGGTGTATTTGATTGTTTTGTGAATGTTTTTCAAAAGTTTTTGCAAACTAATACCAAGGGGCCAAGAACTTCACTTAACATTTTAATTTGGTGTTTTAAAACTGACATTCACTTAAGTTTGAATATTTTCAAAAGTGTGTTGTTTTATGTAAATCATATATCACTTGTTTATCTTTTTTGAACAAGATGAAGAGTGCGCATATGCTCTCCCCCATTCCCTTTAGGGAACTTGGGTGACCAAAAGCCTCTTTTCATTACGATTGTGCCTTTATCCAAGACATGAAAAGGAAGTTGTCTAGGCTCTCCCCAAAACCTGTATGGTTTGGGTGATATAAAAAAAACCTCTAAATCCTTTTCACTTAGATAATTTATTTTATACAATTAGCTTATGGAGGGGAGTTCATAGCCTCTTTTCAAGTTTTTTAGGGAAGATTTGACCTAGATTTCCATCTTCTAGCATTAATTTCAACCCCTATCCATGGGGAGTATACAAATTGAGGGAAACTCGTTGGGACATTTGCTTGAGCAGTTAAGCAAACTTTGTTAGTGGTAATCCAGTTCAAAATGTATGATCAATCAAGATATCACACTACACTAAATAATTGATGGATGTAGTGGTTTTAAAAAGGACAAGACCTTTTCACAACAAGTCAATTGGTATGTTGCATCTTTAGCATTAGCCACATTTGGGACCATCTAAATAATAAAAAATTAAAAGTTTTAGATAACCCCACTTGCCACAAAGTATTGTTGATGTAGGGTGGGTAACCCAAAGGGTCCATGTCATCATAAATTCTCTTGGGAGAATGGGGTGTAAAATACCCTACCAATTAATACACTTTTATTTTTTGGATTTGACACATTAAATCCTCCCAAGTGCATGTATAAAGATGGACTTCAATAATATAATGCAACCTTATCAGTTTAGGGCTTCGAACAATTTCCTTAGTTGTATTTGTCTTTGTATGTACTTATTTGGTTTTGATATGAGTCAAAAACTTGAGTGTAAAAAAACTTCATAACCAAATACATTTTTCCACCATTTTATTTGAAAAAGGAAGCATTACACTGGTCAAATCCAAATCATCTTTACCTTGTTCAAACCTTCATATTAAACATTGAGTTTGTCTTTGTCTAAACAGTGTAGTTATGCTACCCATTTGAGTCTAAACCAATTTTCAAAAATTTTAAAGTTATTCATTGATAATTCAAATTTAGAATTGCACCTTTTTAAGTTTTAGGTCAATGTGTTGATCGACTTTTCCATTTGCACTTGACTTGAGTTAACTTGGGTTCAATTTCCCATTTGGATTAAATGTTGTTTATAGAATCATCATCATCATTTGATCATTCTGAACTTAGGTCATCTAGTGTATTGCTTATGCTTTAAGTTCTATAACACATTTTATACTACCTTCTATTACCGTAATGCGATATTGTGCTGCCCATTTGGTTCTAGTTTTATACTTAGGAATTCTTGCATGTTTTTGCATATTGAGTTTCTAAGTTTGCATTATCTTCTTCTTAATTAGAAGGGATTTCTTCTAATTTTCTAGTGACAACTCATTGAAGTTGAACTAGCTTTTACGGTATTGACATATCTCTCAACCTACATTTGGTGTATTATTTTACACTTAAGGTCTTTGAGTTATCATACCCTCTTCAATTTATACAATTTCAACCCTACCAAAGTTTGAGTAATTTCATGAACACATTCTTCTAATTGTGTGGCACCATGCCACCTTATTTATTATAATCTCTTTTGTAATTTTTCATTTATTTAGAAAAGATCAAAACCCATTCCTTTTTTTAAACATTTATAAAACATTTTCCAAACCATTGCCAAATGTAAAGAACAATTTTTTTAGACATGACTCAAAGGTACACTCATAGTGGGGTCTCTTATGGCCCTAGCTATGAGGAGGAGAACTTTTATGATGGTTAAGACAATTCTATGGTCTTTGAAGATATTCCCACAACTGTAGGATATGAAGAGGACTATTAAGAATATCAACCCCTAGAGGATAAAGACAAATCACTCCTAAGGTTGATAAAATCTAGTGTTAGATTACCCTCAGATTTTCTTATGGAACAATTACATACCTTATTTAGATAAGGAGAGCAATAATGAGAAAAATAATTCACAAACAATGGAAAAATAAACATACCTTCTTCTAGCAAAGGCAAAGAAGTGCTTATAGAGTCAAAGCTTAATGATCAAGATCTTGTCACCAAGATTAAAAAGATAAGTCAATGATATACAGACCAACTTATCATAGACTTGACAGACTCTTTAGTTACTACTTCAATCCACAATGATGCTTCCAAAGAACAAAGTGATGTGGTTGAACCAATGTAAACTCTAGTTGAGAACATAACAATGATGGATTAAGATGTCTCAATCAAACAACATAAATCTCAAAAGGTTCTGTAATAGGCTTCACTAGACACAGAGCATACTTTTTTCAATCATCAATAACCTCTTGTTTTTTCACACAACCAAAGACCAAAACATTCATTACACATTGAAGAAATTGTACAAAATAATTTGGCTAGTTCATCTCAACCATGTACATTGGTGAATAGACCATAGAATCCCAAAAATCAATAGAACTTGTATAATTTAAGGCAACAGATTCCAAGGAATCCATGACTCACTTACTCGACTCAAAGAGTGAACCAAAACAAAATCATAAATTGTAGGGTGTATATACCTAAAAAATCCATGTAACAGGGGAACATACCACCCCAATATTAGGGGCACATACCACCCCAATAGAATTATATTCCACCCACAAACACACCAAACATGTAAGAGTGAAATTCCATGAAAGAGATTAGGTCATGATTGGAGATAGGTAACAGAATAAACAAATACAAATTTGATGAGATATGTCCATATCTATTTGATTTGAGTATTCTTCAAATCCCCTTTTCATCTCATTTAAAGGCACCTAAATTTGATAAATACAAAGGAAAGGGTGATCCTCGTAAACACATTTAGGCATTCTTTGTGTTTTTCCAAGAGTTAACATATAGTAGCATTTATTTGCTTCATTTGTTTCCATGAATTTTAGCAGGGAAAGCTTTAGATTAGCTACTTAAGTTATCTAAGGGATTGGTTGCAGATTGGAATGACTTATCTAAAAAATTCATCAACCACTTCTCATACAACATTGAATATGAATTGACCATGGTTGACTTGTACAAAGCCAAACAATGGGATGGAGAAAGCTTCACTGCATATCTGTAATAGTGGAGAGCATTAATAAGTTACTTTCAACATAATTTACTAGACAAATAATTGGCAATTTTTTTTGTATAGATGTTACACCCTAAGGTGGTGCATAATCTATGACTTGTGCTAACTTATTTGAAGAAATTAAAAATAAAGGGGTGCAAATTGAAAATGTGCTTATTATTAAGGGCCTTGTTAAGATTTTTGTGCAGGGTCAAACATCAAATCAAACCCAATCACTAGTTCATATGGTTGCGCAATAAAAACTAATGGGTTTCAACAAGAACAATAACATGGCAGGGAATGGAGTGACTAAATCAAGACACATACAAATCATGCAAGCTTTGCCAGATCCAAATGTGAATTAGCTCTTCCTAATCACCACCCAATTTATAAAGAGTCACTCCATGGAGAACATTTCACAATCAATTTAGAGTCTTTAGTGAATTGGAAGAGTTTGTTGAGATAGTATTCCAAAAGATCGTAGCAACTAACTTGATTGTATGGCCTGTACCAAGACCATTTATTATAGATCAACCAAAGCTAGATTGGTATAAGGAAAATGAATGGTACAACTTCCATAATGTTTTTGGTCATGGTGTTTATCATTGCATTCAGTTACAACACCTTATTAAAGATATAATTGAGAGTGGTGCAGTTGATATTAAAATAGCTCCACATGACACTAATCAGGATATGGGAATCTACAAAGATCCCTTTCCTCAACATAATCAACAATAGCCAAGGAATAATCAAAACCAAGGATATAATCAGAGGAAAAATTAGAACCAAAATCAAGGTCAAAATCATAAACAACATTATCATAATCAGGATCATAATACCCATGCTAATAACTTGGGTTATAAAAACATGCCTTATGACTATAAAAATAATTTGGGATGCATTTATACAAAACACATTGCCATTATCAATGTTAAATCCCATGAACCATCACATACTCCTTAAAGTATGGGACCCATTATTATATGGTCAACACCCTCTCCCTCTAGTAATGCCACGTCGAGTTTACGTAACTCTATTGCTCTTCTATTTGCATGGGTTACTATTTTTGGACCCCATCCTTCCTCTAATTATAATGGCTCCTTATCAACTCAAAATTGATCCAATGCAACCAGATGCATGTGAGTCACCCTTCAAGGCCCTTTGCCTTCATTTTCTAATTGTAATGGCTCATTGCCACCTCTAAGTTATGCATTCATAACTAGATGCTCATGAGTTACCCTTCAGGGCCCTTTACCCTCTTCTTCCAACATTGAACCCAATGTGAACATTGTACCTTCATATCTAAAGCTGAATACTATTCTAACCAAGGCTAAAATGATTCATCTTACTATTGAAAAGCCTTATAGTCTAACAGACCAATTAAGTAAAACCCCTGTGCACATTTCTATTTTGGATCTCTTGCATACATATAAAGCCCATAGAATTATTTTGAACAACCTTTTGTAATAATCAATTATTCCCAATAATATTAATCTTGAATAGTTTTAAAACTTAGTGGGACATTTGTCTTCATTTTGATAGGGCACGTTTGATCAAAAGGACATGTCCACACTTGGTCCCAACCATAATAACACACTGTATATTGAGGTAATCATTTAAAATAATAAGATCAAGTGGGTTATTAAATAAAATAGTTTGAGGATAAATATAATATCTCTTAAACTAGTTCAAATATTGGGCTACATTACAAAGGACATTCAGCTAGAGATGATCACCATGAAGGCTTACGACAATGCCAGGAGGGAGTCTTTTGGTACTATTTGGTTACCAATCATTGTTGGGTCTATTTACCACCATAATTTATTACATATTATGGACATTGATCTACCTTTTATCATACTTCTTGTTTGTCTTTGGATCTATGAAGTACAAGCCATTTCATCTACCCTACATTAGTGCCTTAAGTTTCTCTACAATAGGATCAAGGTTATTATTCATGTTCATTGACAACCTTATCAGTATTACAAAGATATTGAGGTTGAGTTATATAATTATAAATATTATCCAAGTTCTGAATTCATTGCAAAGAAGAACAAAGCAATAGTTTCACATCCACCTACATCTAATTATATCAACCCTAATGATCTTGCTTCCACTTTAGTTGATACATTTCTTATAGCTCTTGAAAAATAGGTTGTTATAGAAGACATGGACATTTCCACATGCTTTCTTAAATATGCCTTCCATGTTGCTAAGTTGTTTAAGTTTCCTAAAACATTTGGTAAACCCAAACCTTTCAAAATCCCTAATAGACCCAACTTGATTTGGCAGTAGAAGAGAGATCAATGGAAACCACTTGTGGTATTGGTACATGTTACTTCATCAAAATAGGATTAAGAGGCTTTCACTAAAGGAGACTAGTTATATTTTGATGGCATTATTGATTGCTTTCATAATCTAAACTATCATATCCCTAATTGGATTATGGACAATTTTGATTATAAAGGAAGAGGCTTTGGCCCATGGGCACAAAGAATCCTAGAAACTTTATCATCTAGAGTACCTAATTTGAATGATGGTCTTGGATTTATACTACCTAGTGGTGACCTCATGAATTTTGATAGTGATTCTTCTAAATCGACTAGCAACAAGACTCCTGGCAATGACATAACATCTCATTATATCCTTTTTGATGAGCTTGCTAACTCAGATTTATTTGATCAAAATGCCATTATGACCTTAACACCTCATTGTCCCCTATGTTTTTTTCATCCCAAGCTTATTGACTGGGACCAAAAAAATTTGGCTATACACCTTGATAAGTTTTAGAATGAATAATAAATTAAAGAGTATATGGGCCTTAGAGATAAATTACTCATTGGCGATCACAAAAGAAGATTTGATTTTTCATAGGATTCTTATACCTAATTTTGGGAACAAGTAAACTTTTTTGGTCATAAATAAGATAAAATATCGAGGTCCTTAGGTGAGAAATTCTTTGAGGTACTCATTGATCAGGGAAAAAGTAAAGAAAAAGACAAGCCCTTGAGTGAAAACCTATTTTAGGCACTCTTGGATGGAAAATTTTACTCATCTCCACAGGATGCACAAGGTCCATCAAGCTCAAGCTCTATATCTAATACCAACATTCAATCAAAACAATAATAGGTCTTTGAGCATCTCGCTCTTGAGTTTCATAAAATATTTGCTACTTGGCCTTTACTTGAGATGGTATATTTAGATTCATCATATTACCTAGAGTTATGGGAGGAACAACAAGAAATTGTATCAGAAGAAAATGATCATGATCACACCTTGCCTACAATTCTATAAGATAGATCTACACTCCTTATGGAAAACATAATAAAAGTAAACTTGGGAACATACGATGATCCCAAAATTGTTTATCTTGGAGCTTCCCTTACTAAAGTAAAATGTGAACACATTATATCCATTTCAAAGGAATTTATTGACATATTTGCATGTGCATACTCTGACATGCCAATCTTAGACCCTAACTAGGTTATGCATCACCTTATTTTTCATCTGGATGCTAAGCCAGTCAAACATAAATTGAGGAAGGTGCATCCATGAATCAACCTATTGGTAAAAGCAGAATTAGATAAGTTATTAGGATCAAGATTCATTAGACCACTGGATTATTCTGAATGGATATCAAATATAGTTCTAGTAAAAAAAATCCATAGGGCATACATATTTATACTGATTTTAGACATATCAATAAAATGTTCCCCAAAGATGATTTTCTTCTACCCAATATCAACATGATCATCAATTATATTGATAGGTATGAGATGTTATCCCTCATTAATGATTTTTTGGATACAATCAAATCAAGATAACCTAAGAAGATCAACACAATACTGCATTCACCACTCCAATGGGAACATTCTGTTATCAAGTCATGCCATTTATCTTGAAGAATATTGGATCCACTTATCAATATGCCATGACTATCATCTTACATGACATGATGCATGATATTTTTGAGTACTATGTTGATGACATACTATCAAAATCAAGAACACGTGCTATACATCATGATGTTCTACGAAGAATCTTTGAGAGACTTCATGAATATAAAGTCTGCCTGAATCCTAAGAAGTGTGTCTTTAGTGTCACTTGAGGAAAATTGATAGGTTTTATTGTATCACAAAGAGGGATTAAAGTTGACCCTGCTAAGGTTAAGGCTACTATGTAAATGCCTCCACCTTCAAATCTTAAATAGTTGTAAATCTTTCAAGGAAAGATACAGTCTATATACAGGTTCATTTCTCAATTGGTAGATAAGTGCCACCCATTTACACATCTCTTGAAGAAAGGGGTCATGTTTCAATAGGATGAATATTATCAATTAGAATTTGCAAGGCTCAAGACATATTTGTCCAATCCACTAGTCTTTAGACCGCCAACATTGGGACAACCATTACTTCTTTACATATCAGCAACTGAGCATGCACTAGGGGTACTTTTGGCCCAACATGGTGATAAAGGTAAAGAACATGTTGTCTATTATTTAAGCCACACACTAGTGGCTTATGAGCACAATTATATGCCTATTGAGAAGTCATGTTTAGCTATGATGTTCGTTACCCAAAAATTGTGACATTATATGCTGGATAATAAAACCATTATTATCACTAAGGTGGATCCTCTCAAAATTTTGTTATCCAAAACAACACTCACAGGATGCATGGCCAAGTGGGTCATGCTCTTAAGTGAATTTTACATTGAGTATCATAATCAAAAATCTATTAAGGGGCAGGTTATTATTGATCAACTTGTAGAAGTCCCTATTAAAGACACTCAACCTCTCAGATTCAACTTTTTAAATGATTCTTAGTGGAAGAAGCATAAAGTGAACCTAAAGAATAGAAGTTGTATTTTGATGATTCCTTCACTTTTAAAGGATCTAGAGCTAGCATATTTTTGATTACACCATAAGGGTATTTGATCCCTAAAGTGTTCCACATTAATTTTAATTATACAATTAATATGGCTGAGTATGAGGCACTTATTAGAGGCCTTCATCTTTATATACAATGGGATATCCAACATTTAATGGTCTATGGTAATTCTTAATTAATTATCAATTAGACCATTGATCAATATCAAACTAGAGATGTCAAGTTTGTTCTTTACAAGAAAATATTGAATAATCCAAGGTTCATTTTAAATCTCTATAGTTTGAACAAGTTCGTAGGTCTAATAATAGATCTATTGATGCAATGGCGATGATTGTATCCATGACACACATTGATGACAACACTAAAGAGTATCAGTTCCTAATTAAAAATATTCTACAGCTTGCACATGTATTACCAAATTTAGAAAGGGTGTGTACCATTGTTGGTCTCGATCCCCCACCTGAAATGCCTTGGTTCCAAGATTTTTATAATTATTTCCATGACCATGTTTTTCCACCTGACTTATCTAATAATCAAGAAAAACAATTTCCTTCACCATCTAGCTTGTTATGCCCTCCTTGGAAACATGTTTTATTATAAAGGCTATGATAGAATGCTACTTTATTATTTATCTTTGGGAGAATCCAAGCTAGCGCTAAAAGAGGTTCATAAAATAATATGCGGGGCCCATACAAATGATGTAGTCTTAGCAAAAAAGCTCCTCATAATACATTATTATTGGCCAAAAATGGAGATAGATGCTTTTAATTATGTGATGAAGTGCATTGCATGTCAACAATATGGAAACTTGGTACACACACCTTACTTACCACTACAATCAATCACAACACCATGGCTATTTTCTACTTAGGGCCTCAATCTCATTGAAAAAATAAACCCCACATCTACATATGGCCATAAACACATTTTAATTGCTATCAACTACTTTACTAAGTGGATTGAGGACATTCCTCTCACTTATGTTACAAAGAAGCAGATAACCAAATTCATTCATTACCATATCATCTGTGGATATGGCATCCTAGCTCACATTATATTCAATAATGGTGGATATTTTGTAAACAAAGATGTTAAAAACCTTTATGCAAAATTCAAAATAAAGTACAAAAAATCCACACCATATAACCCAAAAGGCAATAGATAAGTTGAGGCATCAAATAAATCCATTGTATCCATTCTTTAGGGTATTGTTAATGACATTATCCATAATTGGAACTTGCCGTTTTTATTCCCATATAGGATTATTAAACCAGTCATCGAACCCCTATAGGAGCCACTCCATACTCCCTTGTCTATGGAACAAAAGCTATTATTCCTATTGAGATTGAATTGCCTTCATTGTGAGTATCTTTGAAGAATATTGAAGATGACAAAGAATATAAAGTCTCAAGGTTGCAAGAACTATAAATTCTTGATAGCAAGTATTTGGCTGCCCTAGAAAACTTACAAGCCTATCAAAATAGATTATGGAGAAACTACAACGAGTGCATTATCCCTTGAGAGTTTGTGATTGGTTATTTGGTCTTGAAAGAGAACTAGAAGAACACACATGTTGAATGCAAGAAAAAAGGTAAGTTATAACCTCATTGGTTGGGACCATATGTTATCATGATAAACTATAGATCAGGGCCATATAGATTGGCTATACCAATCAGTGAAGAACTTCAAGAGCCCATGAACATTATGCATCTTAAGTGATTCTACGCTTGATAGCCATTCAAACCATTGTCTACAAAACCCCTTAGTTGGGGGCAACTTGTGTTGAAGAATTTTATCCTCCTATTATATCTTAGACTGTCCTCTCATGGACCATATTTTTTGACCTACCTTGGACCATTGGCACTCTGAACACATTTTATCCTAACCTAGACCATCTTCTTTTGGATCATATTCATTCTGGATCATTCTCCTTAAGAACCACATTATTCATATATCTTGGGCTTATTGTAAACTAAACACATTAATCCCTTGACTAATTATGACCCTGATTATGACTCATAGGCATTATGAACACATTCAATGCCAGTTCTACAAAGTAATTCAATTGGAATAGTATTTTATAGCTTCTTCTTATAGACAAGTGAACATGGATACTGCAGTGTATGGTTTTTTTCTTGATGCATGATTCTTTAAATTGATCTCCTATTGTGTACCATTCTATTTTTATTTTTGGATGTTTCATCAACATTGTTGCCTTAACAAGGCCTCACTCTCATTTATTTTTTACCATTGGCCATTATAGTGGGCTTTTCTATTATTTGAGCTCTTACTTGTGGACTTGCATCTCCTCAACTAGGTAGTTCCTTGGACCATTCTTATGAGAACCATATTCTTTTATGCATAGTTTATTTTTGTTTCATATCCCAAAAACATTAGAAAGAGCTCCACAAAATAATAAAAGCATTGTATTTCACTTTTGTACATCCTAATTATCCTAATGCTTGTCATTTTGCAAGACCATTCTCATTTGTCTTGTTGGCTTGCAATTTTGCCTGGCCATTCCTATCTTCCCATTTCTTCTGTAACATTAATCATGTTTTTATAGTCATCACTTTTTCTTTTATCCCACTTCCTGGGATAATTACATTTGGCTTGAAGTCCATACTAGGCCACACATTCAAGGAACTATATAGGCAGTGTCTACTTATCTTGTACAT
Source organism: Torreya grandis (assembly GCA_037957365.1). NCBI lineage: Eukaryota > Viridiplantae > Streptophyta > Pinopsida > Cupressales > Taxaceae > Torreya > Torreya grandis. Next base: position 3,070,561 of record JARHVA010000074.1, on the reverse strand, counting down.
CTAGAGTCAACTTGACCACCCCTTCATTTTCTTCTCTTCCCCCATTTTTATTCTGTGTATTTTCTCTATCACTTGGAGGCAACTTTGTGTCCTTGTTCTTGTTACACTATTGTATAAAGTAATGCATGTACTACATGTACCTAAATATTTGTTTTCAAACTGCACTAACATTATGACTAACTCTTGTTTATGCATGTTTATTTGATTTTTATTGGTGTTTTGTTATGCTTTCTTGTTTCTTCATTTATTTCCTCTCTTTTATTTTTTCTTCTTGGACTTTTATTTTCCTATTTGGTTTTCTTCTTTTATTTTCTTTTCCAAGTACATCTTTACGGTCCACATAGATTTTGATTATTCATATCTTGATCTCATGTTATCTATTTAGTTATTCTTGCTTTGTTTTTCTACATTCTTGTTCCTACTTCAGTCTTGATTACTCATATATTTATCTTAAGTTGGGTTCATTTATGTATTGATTTTTCTTTGTATTTGTTTTTCGTTTAAATGTAAATCACTGTAACTCTAGTCTTGGTCATTTTTACCATTGTCCTTAGTTATAGGTATTCACATTTGAACTGATGCAACACAATTGAAATGCAATGTCATTATAAGTTCTTCATACTTATGATGCCTAATTTATTTTATTATAGCAACCACTACATGCTTTGGATTCAGGTCTCAACATCAATGCAACTTTGATGATCAAATCTCAAGAATACCAATACAACTAGGTACCCATGGCTTATGCACCTGACTCTTTGCAAGACGTGCATCTATTGGCATACATCATGAGTCTAATTGAACACTGATAAGTTTTTCTATATTTTATCCATTCCTCATTCCATTTTGTCCCACTTCTAGGTGAACTACATTGGCTTGAGGTCCATCTCGACTATGTAGGCAACGCTTGGATACATGATGATCTTAGGTCAGCTTGGCCATCTTCATTCTTCTATTTATTGCATTCATTACTTTGTGCATCTTTATATGCTTATTTTCTTATGACTGTGTCAGTTATTAGACCATCACCTCTATATTTACGCTCTCTCATATTTAATCTATGCAATAGGTTATATCCTTGAGTTACGATTTCCAATTTTCCCTATTGGGGCATAATATTTGAACCGGTCATAAATCTAAATCAACCCTATAGGGGCAAGCCATTCTTTATCAGTGATCAAAATCAGCCCTACTAGGGAAAACATTGTTTACTACATGATCAAATTCACTCTAATAGAGCACATTATTATTTATTCTATCTTTGGAGACATGATTCTCCTTTGATTCTAATTCCAAGCTCTATAGACTTTTGCCCACACTATGGAAATATTTTACTGTATAACTTGTCTCAGGGTTGATAAGTTTTGAAGCGCACAACTTACACCCTGACTTTGGGTGTGTTCAAAGCATGTAGTTGCTATTTTTAGATTGTATCTTTCCCATTCCCCCCATCCTTGGGGCCAATTTTACTCTAATTATATTTTGATCACTGATGGAATCAACACATGCAAGCATTATATCATCTAGATTTAATCTGTTCCATGGGTTAATCTCACTTTCTCTGTCTTTTCAAAAGTCCATCCTTCTCTTTTATGCAAGTATTCCTCTCGAGGGGGCATCATGGGTCATTTCATTTCCAATTTCTTCTTGACAAATCTTTTATTTGAAAAGATGTTGCTTCATCCAAATGTCTCACTATGCCTTCTCAAATAGGGGTAAAATGTAGATATCAAATTCCTAACACCATTGTGTTGAAATTGTCAATCTTACTCAAAATTTGTGAAAATACACAATTTGGGTTAAAATCACTTAAACACGCTAAATGGTTTGAGATTGTCATATACAAGTGTCGATTTAGGCTAATGTATCTCTAAATGGGGCAATGCATTTTATATGATTATTGACTTTGATTAAATAATTTCACACTCGGGTGCTCTAGATTGCTCTTTTCTACCAAATTCTCTGGTATATGGCATGTGCATGTGTTATTTTATGTCGACACTTGTATCCTAAATGGGACAATGCATTTTATGTGATTAACACTTGGGTACTCTAGATCACTCTTTTCTACCAAATTCTCTATTATATGGCATGTGCATGTGTTATTTTATGTTGACAACATCCTAAATAGGATATTGATATGTACATAATTAACATCATCCTCTAATTCCACTCCATTCAAATTATGACCTAGTAATATGACATTCTGACTAGTTTGATTCATTGTGCACCAATTTCCAAAGAATTGCATTAAAATTGATTAATCTTAGGCAAATTAAATAAAACTATGAGTTAAAGTAAGAATTCCATGGAAGTTATTGAATATTTTTTTATTGAAAATTGATTCCTATTAACAGAATCATCAAACAAAATGATCAATGGGGTGACATCCATAAGCCATAAATGAAACAAATATCAGGTTTAAGGCCTCTTATGCCTCTTTAATGCCCCTTTCTCCCATATATTTATGAGGGTATTTATTATTTGAGCCTCCAAAATTGAATGGATTCTTGGCCACACATCTTGATCCCAAGATGGATGGTCATACTTCATTCTAATTA